>JBBDGP010001737.1:5000-605000 GCA_037952835.1 Lithobates septentrionalis | reverse complement strand
TTTTGTGAAAGCCAAATATAAAGCAGTGCTTCTTTATACCAGGATGTGTGAGAAATGCTATATACCAGGATGTGCGAGAAATGCCGTATACCAGGATGTGCGAGAAATGCCGTATACCAGGATGTGCGAGAAATGCCGTATACCAGGATGTGTGAGAAATGCTATATACCAAGATGTGCGAGAAATGCCGTATACCAGGATGTGCGAGAAATGCCGTATACCAGGATGTGCGAGAAATGCCGTATACCAGGATGTGCGAGAAATGCCGTATACCAGGATGTGCGAGAAATGCCCTATACCAGGATGTGTGAGAAATCAGCTGTATACCAGGATGTATGAGAAATGCCGTATACCAGGCTTTGTGAGAAATGCTGTATACCAGAATGTGTGAGAAATGCCGTATACCAGGATGTGTGAGAAATGCCGTATACCAGGATGTGCGAGAAATGCCCTATACCAGGATGTGTGAGAAATCAGCTGTATACCAGGATGTATGAGAAATGCCGTATACCAGGCTTTGTGAGAAATGCTGTATACCAGAATGTGTGAGATATGCCGTATACCAGGATGTGTGAAAAATGCTGTATACCAGGATGTGTGATGCCCTGTACACACGACCGGTTTTCCCGTCGGAATAAACTCTGAAGGTTTTTCCGACGGAGTTCCGACGGAATTCCGCTAAAACTGTCTTGCGTACACACGATCACACCAAAGTCCGACCGTCAAGAACGCGGTGCCGTACAACACGTACGACAGGACTAGAAAAAAGAAGTTCAATAGCCCGTAGCCAATAGCTTCCGTCTCGTACTTGCTTCAGAGCATGCATCATTTTTGGTACGTCGGAACAGCATACAGACGAGCGTTTTTCCCAATAGGAATTGGTTTCGTCGGAAATATTTAGAACATGTTCTATTTCTAGGTCCGTCAGAATTTTCAACGTAAAACGTCCGATGAGGCATACACACGATTGGAATATACGATGAAAAGCTCCCGTCGGACCTTTTCTGTCGGACATTCCGCTCGTGTGTACGGGGCATGAGACATGCCGTATACCAGGATTTGTGAGACATGCCGTATACCAGGCTTTGTGAGACATGCCATATACCAGGATTTGTGAGAAATCCATATACCAGGCTTTGAGAGAAATGCCGTATACCAGGATTTGTGAGAAATGCTGTATACCAGGATGTGTGAGAAATGCCGTGTACCAGGATGTGTGAGAAATGCCTTATACCAGGATGTGTGAGAAATGCTGTATACCAGGCTTTGTGAGACATGCCGTATACCAGGATGTGTGAGAAATGCTGTATACCAGGATGTGTGAGAAATGCTGTATACCAGGATTTGTGAGAAATGCCGTATACCAGGATGTGTGAGAAATGCCTTATACCAGGATGTGTGAGAAATGCCGTATACCAGGATGTGTGAGAAATGCCGTGTACCAGGATGTGTGAGAAATGCCGTATACTAGGATGTGTGAGAAATGCTGTATACCATTCTTTGTGAGACATGCCGTATACCAGGATGTGTGAGACATGCCGTATACCAGGATGTGTGAGACATGCCGTATACCAGGATGTGTGAGACATGCCGTATACCAGGATGTGTGAGAAATGCCGTATACTAGGATGTGTGAGAAATGCTGTATACCATTCTTTGTGAGACATGCCGTATACCAGGATGTGTGAGACATGCCGTATACCAGGATGTGTGAGACATGCCGTATACCAGGATGTGTGAGACATGCTGTATACCAGGATGTGTGAGAAATGCTTTATACCAGGCTTTGTGAGACATGCCGTATACCAAGATGTGTGAGAAATGCAGGGGCAGGAACTGGGGTGATCTGAGGTGTATAGGGGCAGAAACTGGGGTGATCTGAGGTGTCCAGGGGCAGGAATCGGGACTGATGTGAAGGAATTGGGACTGATCCGAGATGTGAAGGGGCAGAAATTGGGACTGATCTGAGGTGTGCAGGGGCAGGAAAGGGGACTGATCTGAGATGTGAATGAATTGGGACTGATCTGAGATGTGAATGAATTGGGACTGATCTGAGGTGTGAAGGGGCAGGAATTGACTGATCTAAGATGTGAAGGTGCATGAATCGGGACTGATCTAAGATGTGATGGTGCATGAATCGGGACTGATCTAAGATGTGATGGTGCATGAATCGGGACTGATCTAAGATGTGATGGTGCATGAATCGGGACTGATCTAAGATGTGATGGTGCATGAATCGGGACTGATCTAAGATGTGATGGTGCATGAATCGGGACTGATCTAAGATGTGATGGTGCATGAATCGGGACTGATCTAAGATGTGATGGTGCATGAATCGGGACTGATCTAAGATGTGATGGTGCATGAATCGGGACTGATCTAAGATGTGAAGGTGCATGAATCGGGACTGATCTAAGATGTGATGGTGCATGAATCGGGACTGATCTAAGATGTGATGGTGCATGAATCGGGACTGATCTAAGATGTGATGGTGCATGAATCGGGACTGATCTAAGATGTGATGGTGCATGAATTGGGACTGATCTGAGATGTGAAGGGGCAAGAATTGGGACTGATCTGAAAGATCTTTATTAGGATGACCAATATCATCTCACACTTTTTTTTTCCAACTGTAGATTCTACTGAAGTCCTCCACTGACATATTAATTTGAAGTTTTTAAGATTTACCTCATAGCACACCTCTTCTGAAACAAAGGTAAGTTACCATTTATATCACTTAAAGCTCATTGTTCGTTTATTACTATTATTAAAGTTGTTTCCAGAAACTACTTTTTAAAATGTCCTTTTCGTGATTGAGAGTGTGAAGTTGACATTGTTTTATGTAGCTAGCACTCTCAATTTGTTTGAAAAAAAAACTTCGGCACACTATGCTCAAAAGGTTGCCTACCCCTGAACTAGTGTGACAGTGCAAGACCCGCCCATACTGTAAGATTAAGTAATGAAGGTAGAAATTACACAGGATTTGTATTAAGGCTTAATGCAAAGCTGCAGAGTGTTTGTTATGATCAGAGAAAGCTGTGTTTTAGGTTTTGTCCAGGTTTGGTAGTTCCAGATCAGGGCCTGAAGCTTGAAGGTTTCAAAGTGTCTTGGGCAGGATGGAACTTTCAATCCTGTGTCCAGGTTTTGCTGGACGCCAGCAGCCTGTATGAGTACACAGGTGTGCAGGGTCATTATAAACCAAGTCTGAGAGCAGCTAGGGCAGATGCTGCCATTGGGAGACACAGCCTTTGTGTGATGGTAGTGCTGTGCTCCAGCCAGGAGGAGTGACTTGTTTAAGAGACGAGAACTCATGTTGGGAAGACGGACTTCTTGTCCATTGGACTGGGAAAGTCATGACAGCTATGTGGGTTCGAAAAGACTGATAAAGCTGAGGTGACTAGTGAGTGCAGGGCAGCTGGAGTGAGTCCGAGTTCCCGAGAAGTGTGTGAGAACCCGGGGTGCTGGGAGAACCCTATCAGGCATCCAGGAGTTGGCATGTACAACAAGTTGCTGTGATAAAGGCTAGGCACCTTTCACATAGGTGGGCTGATCAGGTCCGCCTGTCTGCATAAGCGAAGTGGACACAGACCAGCCATCAACCTGCTCAGAGGGGATCAGCATAAAGATCTCCCGCTGAGTAAGGGCATCACAGCTAAAATCTGTCCCATGTGGAAGGGGCCTAAAGCCCTGTACACACGGGCCAAATGTCGGGCAGGATTGACCAGTTCAATAGAAACCGTCCGACGTTCAGCCCGTGTGTACTGCAGCCGTTTGACCCATTCGGCGGACTTTTGTCGATGGGGCATGACCAATAAAAGGGACAGAGGGCTCCCGGTCAGCCCTCTGGCGGGGGGCCGTTCTCCCTGTTAGAACACAATAGAGCAGGGGAGATTGCTGTACCAACATTAGATTGTCAGTACAGCTGCTCCGACCTGAGCTGGGTTGAATGAAAAAAAAACTAGCAGTGTGTACCAGATTTAAGCGGACCTGAAGAACCCGTGGTCTGGAAGACTAATGCCAATAGCAGTGGAGCTGCTGAAGCATAGCCAGGTGGGCTAGCATTTTCAGTTATCTGTTGTATTGACAAAGCTGGAAAATCCCTGTGTGGGAAACTTTATGTGAACTGTATGTTGTGTTGGTCTTTTGCTTTGCCCTTTTTACAAAAAGTGGGCTGCCAAGCCTTTTAAAAACAGTTTGGACTGACAAGATCTCACTTACAAACGCATCTACCACTAGCGATTTTCAGGGTGTCTGACAACTTGCTCTTGAGGGAAAAATGAAAAGGTAAGAGCATGCGTTATGATTACTGTTATAAAACTGTAGCCTAATTTGTATTAGTTGCAACTCAGAATAGAGAGTTGCCACAGATTTCTGGTCACTCCATAAATTATAAATGTTGTACCTTTCCAAGTTGATGCAGAACACCTTGCTTGTTTTGTATAGGAAATTATGTAAAAGATTAGAAGTTTTAACTTACTTACATTGATTCTGCAGCACTCCTGTAGGCCATTTTTCAAATGAGTTAATATGCTACATGTTATCTAGAGACCTTATGATAGATTTTAGCCAAAAGTATAATTCCCTCTGTGGCAGGCACTTTGGTCCTATTCGATATCACACCAGAATATGGACAGGCACTCCAAAGTTACAACATACAATGCAGGACCAGTGGTGGCCCCTTGTCCTCCAATGACACCAGTGAAAAAGGCAACAACACAACTGGTCAGAGACTGGCAAGAAATGAGGCATGGGAACAGTCTTCACTGCTGGAAGTGGTCTGCGGGACCGTGTTTAGTCTGAGATTTAGTCCTAGATTTTCCCTTTGACAAAGCAAGCAATATATTCTGCATCTACGGATGCCACATCATCTTTATAGGTTCCCCAAGTTGAACTTTAAAGCCTCCATTTCAAACCAGTATTTTTTTATTTTTTTTATTTTTTTTAGACAGAGTGGGCAAAAGTTAAAGTGATATTAACCACTTGAGCCCCGGACCATTATGCTGCCTAAGGACCAGAGGTCTTTTTCCAATTTGGCACTGCGTCGCTTTAACTGCTAATTGCGCAGTCATGCAATGCTGTACCCAAACGAAATTTGCGTCCTTTTCTTCCCACAAATAGAGCTTTCTTTTGATGGTATTTGATCACCTCTGCGGTTTTTATTTTTTGCGCTATAAATGGAAAAAGACCGAAAATTTTGAAAAAAAATGATATTTTCTACTTTTTGTTATAAAAAAAATCCAATAAACTCAATTTTAGTCATACATTTAGGCCAAAATGTATTCGGCCACATGTCTTTGGTAAAAAAAATGTCAATAAGCGTTTATTTATTGGTTTGCGCAAAAGTTATAGCGTCTACAAACTAGGGTACATTTTCTGTAATTTACACAGCTTTTAGTTTATGACTGCCTATGTCATTTCTTGAGGTGCTAAAATGGCAGGGCAGTACAAAACCCCCCCAAATGACCCCATTGTGGAAAGTAGACATCCCAAGGAAATTGCTGAGAGGCATGTTGAACCCATTGAATATTTATTTTTTTTGTCCCAAGTGATTGAATAATGACAAAAAAAAAAAAATATTTACAAAAAGTTGTCACTAAATGATATATTGCTCACACAGGCCATGGGCCTATGTGGAATTGCACCCCAAAATACATTCTGCTGCTTCTCCTGAATATGGGGATACCACATGTGTGGGACTTTTTGGGAGCCTAGCCGCGTACGGGGCCCCGAAATCCAATCACCGCCTTCAGGATTTCTAAGGGCGTAAATTTATTTCACTCTTTACTGCCTATCACAGTTTCGGAGGCCATGGAATGCCCAGGTGGCACAAAACCCCCCCAAATGACCCCATTTTGGAAAGTAGACACCCCAAGCTATTTCCAGAGAGGCATATTGAGTCCATGGACTATTTTATATTTTGACACAAGTTGCGGGAAAGTGACACATTTTTTTTTTTTTTATTGCTCACACAGGCCATGGGCATATGTGGAATTGCACCCCAAAATACATTTAGCTACTTCTCCTGAGTACGGGGATACCACATGTGTGGGGCTTTTTGGGAGCCTAGCCGTGTACGGGACCCCGAAAACCAATCACCGCCTTCAGGATTTCTAAGGGTGAAAATTTTTGATTTCACTCTTCACTGCCTATCACAGTTTCGGAGGCCATGGAATGCCCAGGTGGCACAAAACCCCCCCAAATGACCCCATTTTGGAAAGTAGACACCCCAAGCTATTTGCTGAGAGGCATGGTGAGTATTTTGCAGCTCTCATTTGTTTTTGAAAATGAAGAAAGACAAGAAAAAAAATTTTTTTTTCTTTTTTCAATTTTCAAAACTTTGTGACAAAAAGTGAGGTCTGCAAAATACTCACTATACCTCTCATCAAATAGCTTGGGGTGTCTACTTTCCAAAATGGGGTCATTTGGGGGGGGGGTTTGTGCCACCTGGGCATTCCATGGCCTCCGAAACTGTGATAAGCAGTCAAGAGAGAAATCAAAAATTCACGCCCTTAGAAAGCCTGAAGGCGGTGCTTGGTTTTCGGGGTTCCGTACGCGGCTAGGCTCCCAAAAAGTCTCACACATGTGGTATCCCCGTACTCAGGAGAAGCAGCAGAATGTATTTTGGGGTATAATTTCACATATTCCCATAGCATGTTTGAGCAATATATCATTTAGTGACAATTTTGTGCAAAAAAAAAAAAAAATTGTCTCTTTCCCGCAACTTGTGTCGCAATATAAAATATTCCATGGACTCGACATGCCTCTCAGCAAATAGCTTGGGGTGTCTACTTTCCAAAATGGGGTCATTTGGGGGGGTTTTGAACTGTCCTGGCATTTTATGCACAACATTTAGAAGCTTATGTCACACATCACCCACTCTTCTAACCACTTGAAGACAAAGCCCTTTCTGACACTTATTGTTTACATGAAAAAGTTTTTTTTTTTTGCAAGAAAATTACTTTGAACCCCCAAACATTATATATATTTTTTAAAGCAAATGCCCTACAGATTAAAATGGTGGGTGTTTCATTTTTTTTTTTCACACAGTATTTGCGCAGCGATTTTTCAAACGCATTTTTTGGGGAAAAAACACACTTTTTTAAATTTTAATGCACTAAAACACACTATATTGCCCAAATGTTTGATGAAATAAAAAAGATCTTAGGCCGAGTACATGGATACCAAACATGACATGCTTTACAATTGCGCACAAACGTGCAGTGGCAACAAAATAAATAAATTTTTAAAAGCCTTTAAAAGCCTTTACAGGTTACCACTTTAGATTTACAGAGGAGGTCTACTGCAAAAATTACTGCCCTCGATCTAACCTTTGCGGTGATACCTCACATGCATGGTGCAATTGCTGTTTACATTTGACGCCAGACCGCCGCTTGCGTTCGCCTTAGTGCGAGAGCAGGGGGCGACAGGGGTGCTTTTTTTTTTTTTTTTCTTATTTTTTTGCTTTTTTGTCTTATTTTTAAACTGTTCCTTTCATTTTTATTTTTTTTTTAATCATTTTTATTGTTATCTCGGGGAATGTAAATATCCCCTATGATAGCAATAGGTAGTGACAGGTACTCTTTTTTGAAAAAATTGGGGTCTATTAGACCCTAGATCTCTCCTCTGCCCTCAAAGCATCTGACCACACCAAGATCGGTGTGATAAAATGCTTCCCCAATTTCCCAATGGCGCTATTTACATCCAGCGAAATCTAAGTCATAAAATGCTCGTAGCTTCCGGTTTCTTAGGCCATAGAGATGTTTGGAGCCACTCTGGTCTCTGATCAGCTCTATGGTCAGCTGGCTGAATCACCGGCTGCATTCTCAGGTTCCCTGTTGAGACAGGAGAGCCAGAGAAAAACACGGAAGACGGTGGGGGGGGGGGCATTCCCTCCCACGGCTTGTAAAAGCAGTCTAGAGGCTAATTAGCCGCTAGGATTGCTTTTACATGAAAGCCGACCGCTGGCTGAAAAGAATGATACCAAGATGATACCTAAACCTGCAGGCATCATTCTGGTATAACCACTCAAAGTTGTGAATGGCGTACCTGAAGACAAAAAAATGGTTAACAATAAAGCACAGTAAACGGTAAAGTATAAAAAATTGCATACCTGAAAAGTAAACATGATAAAGCATAATAACAATAAAACATTGCAGAATAGAATACAGTAAAAAAGAGCAGAACAATAGAGAGAATAGAGAGAGAGAGAACAATAAAACAACAACTATTTTTTTTTATTTTATATATATATATATATTTTTTTTTTTTTTTTTACACTTTTTTTGTAACTAACTTTTATAACTGTAACCGGTTCCAGGTTCGGGTCTCTCAAAATGCGATGGCATCTTGGGAGACCCTGTGAAAGTGTGCCTAGTCTGTGCAATGCTGTATCCTACGCTAATACTCAACTAGTATATGGTAGCGTTCAAAACATTCACCAATGCAAAGACCAGGATTGTCAGGACAGGAGGGACAATAATAGCGGGTGTCACGCCTATATCCGCGCTAGCTGCAGACACAATATCTTTTTTGGGGGCGTTCGCTGGGTAGGGGTACTCGGGAGGACATAAAGAAAATGCCTCTCATGCAGCCGACTGCATTTGGTTGGGGATGTGAATGGGGGAAGTACGGGCGCTGCAGAAGCGGTGGGTTCCCAATTAGGATTGGCGAATGCAGTAGGAAGGGCACTATGGGCACGACGGGCCTGTGTTTGTCTTTCTGGTGGCAGCGGGACACTACTTGTGCTTGCCACCTCACCAGCTTGAACTGCACTTATGGGACTCGCCACGTCACCAAGTGTTACTGCAGTGCTGGTTTGACTACGACCGGGGTGTACTAGGCCGCTGGCGCTTGCCAGTTCACCAAAACGCTACCAAAAAATCTGTTAGCGATCGCAGGGATCAGGCCTGACTCTGCGAACGCTGCAGTTATGCGTTTTAGTCTTTTGTAAGTGACAGTGATCGATCGATACTGCACTTGGGTGGGCTGGGCTGGGCCGGGCGGAGGGGCAAAACGCAGGTGCTAGCAGGTATCTGGGCTGATCCCACTAACACTGCGTTTGTGAGAACCCTAAACTGCTGGGGATGCTAGTATAGATCTGATCGGATCAGATATTGATCCGTTCAGATACTATACCACTAAGGGAGGCGTATGCTGCGTGCGTGGGTGTTAGCGGTACTGGCGCTAACCTGACGCTGCCTGGGGCTGGTGCTTGCCAGTTCACCAAAATACTACCAAAAAAACTGTTAGCGATCGCAGGGATCAGGCCTGACTCTGTGAACGCTGCAGTTATGCATTTAGTGTTTTGTAAGTGTCAGTGATCGATCGATACTGCACTTGGGTGGGCTGGGCCGGGCCGGGCGGAGGGGCAAAACGCAGGTGCTAGCAGGTATCTGGGCTGATTCCGCTAACACTGCGTTTTTGGGAACCCTAAACTGCTGGGGACACTAGTATAGATCTGATCGGATCAGATATTGATCTGTTCAGATACTATACCACTAAGGGAGGCGTATGCTGCGTGCGTGGGTGTTAGCGGTACTGGCGCTAACCTGACCCTGCCTGGGGCTGGTGCTTGCCAGTTCACCAAAATACTACCAAAAAAACTGTTAGCGATCGCAGGGATCAGGCCTGACTCTGCGAACGCTGCAGTTATGCGTTTAGTCTTTTGTAAGTGACAGTGATCGATCGATACTGCACTTGGGTGGGCTGGGCTGGGCCGGGCGGAGGGGCAAAACGCAGGTGCTAGCAGGTATCTGGGCTGATCCCGCTAACACTGCGTTTTTGGGAACCCTAAACTGCTGGGGACGCTAGTATAGATCTGATCGGATCAGATATTGATGCGTTCAGATACTATACCACTAAGGGAGGTGTATGCTGCGTGCGTCAGTGTTAGCGGTACTGGCGCTAATCTGACGCTGCCTGGGGCGACGCATATCACCGCCGGGCGATCAGGGGGCTAAACCTTTATTCGGTAATAAACGGTGGGTGCCCTGACACTATAAAAAATAAACAAACTAACCAGCGTCAACCGTAACGGTTATACGGTGATCAGTGGTGAAAGGGTTAACTAGGGGGCAATCAAGGGGTTAAAACATTTATTCGGTAGTATATGGGGGTCCCTGACGCTATAAAACGCTGACGGCGAACCTAAATATTTATGTCCCTAACTAGCGTCACCAGCGACACTAATAAAGCGATCAGAAAAATGATCGCTTAGTGACACTGGTGACAGGGGGTGATCAAGGGGTTAAAACTTTATTAGGGGGGGTTAGGGGGGGTACCCTAGACCTAAAGGGGGGTAATACTCACTGTCCCAACACTAACTGTCACAAACTGACACTATGCAGTAATCAGAAAAAAAAAAAAAAAAAACTGCTGGTGTCAGTTTGTGACGGGGGGGGGATCGGGGGGGGGGGGGGGGGGGATCGGGGTGTTTTGTGTGCCTGGCATGTTCTACTGTGTGTGTGTGTGTGTGTTGGTGCACTCACATTGATGTCTTCTCTCCTCGGGCCGGAACGGAAATTACCGAGCCGAGGAGAGATGACATCATTTCCTTTGCTGCTGTTTAGCATACAGCAGCAAAGGAATGATTCGATTGGCCGGCGGCGATCGCGAGGGGGGGGCCACGAACGGATGGTCTCCCCCTCACCACCGATCGCCGGGGCACAAAGGACGACCGCCTCGGGCACCGGGGGGGGGGTCCGATCGGACCCCCCACCCGCGGAAGGCAAATCACGTACACTGTACGTGATTTTGCCTGTCCGTGCCACTTTGCCGACGTACATCGGCGTGAGGCGGTCGTCAAGTGGTTAAACCCAAAAGCAAACATTTATTATAATGCAGCTTACCTGTTTCTTAGATATGGTGGCTGCATTGGTTTTCTTTTCTAGGCTTTTCTTTTTATCTGGTGATCCTGCCATTAAGTCTCTTGCTTTTTCAACAGAACAAGCTGTCCTGCAGGTGTAGCAGCTAGAGGGTTGAGACAAACAATCTAACATTGACAGGGGTGCTTATGATGATCAGCTTTTATTCTTATAAAACCTCTTATCCCAAAAGAAACAAAACTGTTGCTGTAACTGTTTATAAAGTGTTAGCTGGGGATTGGCTTCAATTTATTTGTGTATCTAAATTTGCTAGTGCATCCAACACCACCCTCCCACTAGACTGACAATTCTGCTGTCCAAAGGTGTTTCAGATGCACCTTCATCCAGAGTTGAGGGTGTAGGCACTCTAATACAGGAGTTGTGTTACTGGCCAGATCATCAGGTGAAAACAGAGGGGAAAAAGCCTGAAATAAAACAAATGCGGCCACCACATTTAATGATTGGTAAGCTGCATATATTACATTTTTGGTTTTGGGTTTAATGCTGCTTTAAAGGCTAAGTTCACTTTTGTACTTCTTTTGCAAAAATAAAACCGCTTTCCATTAATTCTACACAGGCGTACCTAACTCTCTTAATAGCTGTTTAAACACACTGCTCGGTAGGGATGAGCTTCGTGTTCGAGTCGAACCCATGTTCGACTCGAACATTGGCTGTTCGACCGTCCGTCGAATTGCGAACGATATGGGCCGTTCGCGCCAAATTCGTGTGGCGCGTCACGGCCCATAATTCACTGCGGCATCGCAGTGCATTGCTGGCTGATGATTGGCCAAGCATGCACTATGACCCGCATGCTTGGCCAATCACAGCGCCGTCAGTAGAGAGAGCTGTAATTGGCCAAAGCCAGGGTGGCTTTGGCCAATTATGGCTCAGGAGATTTAGTACACGCCCCACACTATATAAGGCCGCCTGCACGGCGGCCCTGTGTAGTGTGTGTTCCGGTGTGCTGAGAAATAGAGAGAGAGAGAGACAGTGTCATTTGATTTGAGTTAGATAGATTAGGCAGAACAGTCAGTCAGTTAGCTGCACTTACAGTGTATTGTGTATATATATATGCATCCCAGGTGTTGCATATATATATATACACTGTATTCAGTTTAGCTAGATCCGTTCCTGTTATCTTCTATCTAGACTATTTACATTTAGTGCAGTGCGTCCTGCTCACAGTGTTCAGCTAGATCCGTTCCTGCTATTTACATTTAGTGCAGTGCGTCCTGCTCACAGTGTTCAGCTAGATCCGTTCCTGCTATTTACATTTAGTGCAGTGCGTCCTGCTCACAGTGTTCAGCTAGATCCGTTCCTGCTATTTACATTTAGTGCAGTGCGTCCTGCTCACAGTGTTCAGCTAGATCCGTTCCTGTTATTTACATTTAGTGCAGTGCGTCCTGCTCACAGTGTTCAGCTAGATCCGTTCCTGCTATTTACATTTAGTGCAGTGCGTCCTGCTCACAGTGTTCAGCTAGATCCGTTCCTGCTATTTACATTTAGTGCAGTGCGTCCTACTCACAGTGTTCAGCTAGATCCGTTCCTGTTATTTACATTTAGTGCAGTGCGTCCTGCTCAGTGTTCAGCTAGATCCGTTCCTGCTATTTACATTTAGTGCAGTGCGTCCTGCTCACAGTGTTCAGCTAGATCCGTTCCTGCTATTTACATTTAGTGCAGTGCGTCCTGCTCACAGTGTTCAGCTAGATCCGTTCCTGCTATTTACATTTAGTGCAGTGCGTCCTGCTCACAGTGTTCAGCTAGATCCGTTCCTGTTATTTACATTTAGTGCAGTGCGTCCTGCTCACAGTGTTCAGCTAGATCCGTTTCTGCTATTTACATTTAGTGCAGTGCGTCCTGCTCACAGTGTTCAGCTAGATCCGTTCCTGCTATTTACATTTAGTGCAGTGCGTCCTGCTCACAGTGTTCAGCTAGATCCGTTCCTGTTATCTTCTAGACTATTTACATTTAGTGCAGTGCATCCTGCTCACAGTGTTCAGCTAGATCCGTTCCTGTTATTTACATTTAGTGCAGTGCGTCCTGCTCACAGTGTTCAGCTAGATCCGTTCCTGCTATTTACATTTAGTGCAGTGCGTCCTGCTCACAGTGTTCAGCTAGATCCGTTCCTGCTATTTACATTTAGTGCAGTGCGTCCTGCTCACAGTGTTCAGCTAGATCCGTTCCTGTTATCTTCTAGACTATTTACATTTAGTGCAGTGCGTCCTGCTCACAGTGTTCAGCTAGATCCGTTCCTGTTATTTACATTTAGTGCAGTGCGTCCTGCTCACAGTGTTCAGCTAGATCCGTTCCTGCTATTTACATTTAGTGCAGTGCGTCCTGCTCACAGTGTTCAGCTAGATCCGTTCCTGTTATCTTCCTACTGACAGGCAGGCTTGTCTGGTTACAGTATATAAAGCTACCTGAAGAAAATTACAGGTGTTCTATCCCAGCTTAGTGCAGCTACAGGCCATTAGTATGTCTGGAAGGCCAAGAAGGAGAGGCAGACAGTCACAAGGCAATAAGAGAGGGCAAGCAGGCTCTGTGTCTAGTGCTGGTCGTGGAGACGGTGCATCCTCATCAGCACGTGGCCATGGGACACGCTTGGCCTTTTTTTCGGCAGCTGGCCGTGTTGAGCCGCAACATGCGGAAGACTTGGTCGAGTGGATGACCAAGCCGTCCTCATCCTCCTCATCCTCTCTCACCCATGCCCAGGGTGCTTTGTCTGGCAAAGCAGCGGCCTCTTCCCTCAGCTCAATGTCATCAGTGACTCCTTCCCTAGCTCCACCATGTCCTCCTGAGGATTCCCTCGAACTGTTTGACCACAGTGTTGGGTACATGCTCCAGGAGGATGCCCAGCGTTTGGAAGGCTCTGATGATGATACTGAGCTCGATGAAGGCAGTAACATGAGCACGGACAGAGGGGGTGCCCAAGAAGGACAGCAATCTGGCAGTCATGCTCCCCCTGCTGCAGCATACTGCCAGGTTTGCTCCAGTGATGAGGAGGGAGGGGATGATGAGGTCACTGACTCAACGTGGGTGCCTGATAGGAGAGGGGAGGAGGAGGAGGAGGAGGAGGAGGAGGCGGCACATCACCAACGAGGCAGGATGCCCTCCAGGGGCCAGCCTAAGGGCAGCACATTGACTGCATCACACCCCAAAGCTCCACATGTGCAGGGCGCTGCAGTCTCTGCGCGTTATTCAAAAAGTTCTTTGGTGTGGGCCTTTTTTGAGACGAGTGCATCAGATCGCACCGCTGCTATTTGCAACATATGTCTCAAGCGTATCTCGCGTGGCCAAAACATCTCCCGCTTGGGTACCACATGCTTGACCAGACATATGTTGACCTGCCATGCAGTTCGTTGGCAAGCGTATCTAAAAGACCCACACCAAAGAACAAAGAGGATCTCTCCTTGCTCCTCATCAGCTGAGATTTCCAACCCCACTAGACCTTCAGTCCTCTCTGAGACCTGCAGTGAGAGGAATGAAGGTGTAGAATTAGGTGTGTCACAGCCAAGTACTTGTGGGCAATCTGCTTTTGGTACACCGACGTCAGATTGTACCAGGCAAATTTCCCTGCCCCAGCTGCTGCACCGCCGAAAGAAGTTTGCTCCCAGCCATCAACATGCCCAGCGGTTGAATGCTAGCTTGGCAAAATTGCTAGCACTTCAACTGCTGCCTTTTCAGTTGGTAGACTCTGCCCCCTTCCGTGAGTTTGTGGAATGTGCGGTTCCTCAGTGGCAGGTACCCAAACGCCACTTTTTCTCACGGAAGGCGATTCCGGCTCTCTACCGGCATGTGGAAGGCAATGTCCATGCCTCGCTGGACAGGGCGGTCAGCGGTAAGGTGCATATTACCGCTGACTCATGGTCCAGCAGGCATGGACAGGGACGTTACCGAAGTTTCACGGCGCATTGGGTGACTCTGCTGGCAGCTGGGAAGGATGCAGGACAAGGTGCAGTAGTGTTGGAGGTTGTTCTGCCACCACGCCTCCAAAATGCTGATTGTGACACACCTCTCTCCTCCACCCCCTCCTCTTCTTCTTCCTCCATGGCCTCTTCCTCGGAACCAGCGGTGCTCAAGGCGTTCAAGGGGCTACGCAAGTACGCAGGCCAAAAGATGCCATGCGGTGCTTGAGCTGGTGTGCTTGGGGGACAGGAGCCACACTGGGGCAGAGGTTCTGTCAGCTCTGCAGGGGCAGGTTCAGAGGTGGTTGACGCCACGCCAACTTAAGGCAGGAATGGTGGTTTGCGACAATGGCACCAACCTCCTCTCTGCCCTCCGACAGGGACAAATGACCCATGTGCCCTGTTTGGCTCACGTCCTTAACTTGGTGGTGCAGCGGTTCTTGGGCAGGTACCCGGGCTTACAGGATGTCCTGAGGCAGGCCAGGAAAGTCTGTGTGCATTTCCGCCGGTCATATAATGCCAGTGCTCGGCTGACGGACCTCCAAAAAGGAGTTTAACCTGCCCAAGAACCGCCTAATCTGTGACATGCCCACCAGGTGGAACTCAACGTTGGCCATGCTGCAGCGGCTGCACACGCAGCAGAGGGCCATCAATGAGTACCTGTGCGACTATGGCACCAGGACAGGGTCAGGGGAGCTTGGTTTTTTTCCCCACGCCAGTGGGCCATGATCAGGGATGCATGCACTGTCCTGTCACCATTCGAGGAGGCCACGAGGATGGTGAGCACTGACAGTGCATGCATCAGTGACACTGTCCCCCTTGTCCACCTGTTGGAGCACACGCTGCGTGGAATAATGGACAGGGCACTTGAGGCAGAACAGAGGCAGGAAGAGGAGGACTTCCTTAGCTCTCAAGGCCCCCTTTATCCAGACAGTGTTCCTGCGTGCCCGCCGATCACACAGGAAGAGGACGAGGAGGAGGAGGAAGATTGTGTCAGTATGGAGGTGGAGCCTGGCACTCAGCATCAGCAGCAGTCTTTAAGGGATCAGTCCCAAGGAACACATGGACTTGTACGTGGCTGGGAGGAGGTGGCTGCGGACGTTGTTGTCCTTAGTGACCCAGAGGACTCCGGACCGAATGCCTCAGCAAACCTACGCTGCATGGCCTCCCTGATCCTGCAAAGCCTGCGTAAGGATCCTCGTATTCGTGGTATCAAGGAGAAGGACCAATACTGGCTGGCAACCCTCCTTGATCCACGTTACAAGGGTAAGGTTGCGGACCTTATCTTGCCATCGCAGAGGGAGCAGAGGATGAAACATCTTCGGGAGGCCTTGCAGAAAGGTCTGTGCAACGCGTTCCCAGAGACTGGTAGGTTACAATCTCCTGTTTCTGGACAACGTGTTGCTGAGGCTTCGGTCAGTCAAAGGAGCGGTGGAGAAGGTGGCCGTCTGACCGATGTGTTCAGACAATTTTTTGGTCCGCAGCCCCAAGGTATGATCGGTTCCAGCAACCATCGCCAGCGTCTGTTTTACATGGTGCAGGAATACCTAGGGGCAAGATCAGACTTGGACACCTTTCCCACCGAAAATCCTCTGGGTTACTGGGTCTTGAGGATGGATCACTGGCCAGAGCTTGCACAGTATGCAATTGAGCTACTGGCCTGTCCTGCATCCAGCGTTCTTTCGGAACGCACATTCAGTGCTGCTGGAGGCGTGGTAACCGATCACAGGGTGCGTCTGTCCACCGCCTCGGTCGATCGACTGACCTTCATAAAAATGAATCAGTCTTGGATCACCACCAGCTACCAAGCACCTGATGCTGATGTAACCGAATAATTTTTTTTGAAATCTCAGATCCCTTCAAAGACTGCCTATGCTGATGCTGAGTGACTATCCCTGAGTAATTATCCTCTTCCTCCTCAATCATCACGCTGATAGCTTGTAAGAACATTTTTGGTTCTGGGCGCCACCACCAGTGCCTAAGGCACAATTTTTCAGCCCGTTTAACAGGGGCGTGTAATTACAATTTTTGATGTAATACTTTGCAGCAGGGCTCGTTCCTGCATTCCAACTAGAGTGTCTGTGAGGGGTTGCAGTGTTGTGGCACCAGCACCAGTGCCTAAGGCCCAATTTTTCTGCCCCTGTCTAACAGGGGCGTGTAATTACAATTTTTGATGCAATACTTTGCAGCAGGGCTCGTTCCTGCGTTCCAACTAGAGTGTCTGTGAGGGGTTGCAGTGTTGTGGCACCAGCACCAGTGCCTAAGGCCCAATTTTTCTGCCCCTGTCTAACAGGGGCGTGTAATTACAATTTTTGAAGCAATACTTTGCAGCAGGGCTCGTTCCTGCGTTCCAACTAGAGTGTCTGTGAGGGGTTGCAGTGTTGTGGCACCAGCACCAGTTCCTAAGGCCTAATTTTTCAGCTCCTGTTCAACAGGGGCATGTAATTACAATTCTTGATCTAATATTTCACAGCAGGGCCCTGTGAGGGCTTACAGTGTTGTGGCCACAGCAACACCTAAGGCCCAAATTTCTGCTGAGTATATAGGGCAGGACCCTACTTTCAAACATCTAACTTACAAACGACTCCTACTTGCAAACGGAAGGAGACAACAGGAAGTGAGATGAAATCTACCCCTAGGAAGGGAAATTCTCTCCTGTAAGAGTTAATATGGGAAAACAATTTCTCCTTTCCACTGATGCTTTCCAATCCTTGTTCCACAAAAAAACCCAAATTTTCAAAAAACATTTTTCATTGGGACAAAAAAGTGAGGTGAAATCTTCTGAAGAGGAGGAAAGACAGCAAAACAAATGTCACAGGGGTGATAACCCTTCCCTATGTTTTCCAAAAAGCTTAGAAAAGATTTTTTGGCTGGAGCTAAACACGTTAAAAATGTTCAAAATTACAAACAGATTCTACTTAACAACAAACCTACAGTCCCTGTCTTGTTTGCACCACGTGTATACTGCTGTTCAGAGTATATAGGGCCTGGTGGCCCCACACCTTTCCTTATTTTAATTTGGGTGCGGGGTTCCCCTTAATATCCATACAAGACCCAAAGGGCCTGGTAATGGACTGGGGGGTACCCATGCCGTTTGTCTCACTGATTTTCATCCATATTGCCATGACCCGACATGACATTAAACCCGCAAGCAGTTTTAAATGAGATTTTTTCCTTTAAAAATGACATTTGGTGCAGGGACTGTTCTAAACATGGGAAACACGCGTCACTTTACAGGCATACTATAGACACCCCCCAGGTACGATATTTAAAGGAATGTTTCACTTTTTTTTTTTTTACTTTAAGCATCATTAAAATCACTGCTCCCGAAAAAACGGCCGTTTTTAAAAGTTTTTTTTGCATTGATACATGTCCCCTGGGGTAGGACCCGGGTCCCCAAACCCTTTTTAGGACAATACCATGCAAATTAGCCTTTAAAATGAGCACTTTTGATTTCGAACGTTCGAGTCCCATAGACGTCAATGGGGTTCTAACGTTCGTGCGAACTTTCGGTCCGTTCGCGGGTTCTGGTGCGAACCGAACCAGGGGGTGTTCGGCTCATCCCTACTGCTCGGTTACTTCTGCCTTACTTCCTGGTCAGACTTTAGGTCATGACACAGGAAGGAGTTGACTAGCTGAGGGTGGATGATGTAGGGTGTGTGCTACTGAAATCAGCTGGTCAACTCCTTCCATGGCTGTTCAAATATGTTTTAACATACAGCATTGTCCCTAGGCTTTTCTAGATAGAGTATCTCTGTTATTTTTTTTTTTTATACATTTTGATTAATGGATGTTGACTCGTTTAGTGGCTGACTATCATCATATTTTTGGATGCTAAGCGTGGCCACTTCCTCAGGTTATTAGCGGGCATACGGACATCAAGGAGGTGGGTCTTTTGGCCCTCCTCCTATGGGGACTGGATCTACCACAGTGCCTTGGAAAATGCCAAGCTTTTTCTAGAACGCCACACTCTGGGACACATCCTGTGTATTTGCTACTGTAGTATTCAGCACTTCTCTATTAACTCCAGGGACTGAATAATCAACAGAGGCAGGATCATTAACACCATTGGGCAATGACTTATCACTATTGGTTCACATAATTGGCGCGATGTAACCCCTAGTGGCAAGCAGCAAATGTGGACGTCTACTTATACTCATCCTGGTGGCGATTTAATTACAGAAAGACCCCATTAGTCTCTTTGGCCTGGTACAAGCGGAGCTGCAAGCTACCACATCAGGGCGCTTCAAGACATGGCAGCAAGGTAAAATGAATTGACATCCTAACTATATTTAGTCCATATTTAGGAATCGGCTTGTTTTGCAAGATCGAGTATTCATAATAATCTATACTTGAGTTGATTTATTTTCTTTAATTCTTCACTCCTTTCATCTGTTACTTGGGGAATACCTCCCCTTCTACCCCTAAGTGTCCCATAGGGAGACATCCGGCTGCACACCTAGTGAGATAAATTTTTTTGAAAGGACAGTTGCTAATAGTTTTGTAATTATATAGTAATAAGTAATGCATTATCTGTACAATTGCATTGTAACGTTTAATGGACAGGCTGATGTGCTAAGTGAAATAGGAGTTCTCATTATGTTTTATGACTTATCACAGATCTCACCTCCAATTAGAATCCTGACAAAGCAGAATTATTAGACTGTGAAAGCTATGCCCATTTGATCACAAAACCAGCAACATGACTTGTGATATATCTACAGAGTGATAGGTTTAATACATTTGCATGCGATATTAAAGCTGGATCAGGAAAAATGGGGAGGTCAAATGAATGGAGGTTATTCATGCTTACAGTACTTAACATCAATGTGTAGCAAAGATATCCCATGGTTGTTTTATGGGTATTTGATGCATATCTAGAGATTATTAAATATTGAGATAAAATAAGGTTTTAATGAAACTTCAGTATATGGTCTATGTGGTGCCTGAAAAGTCCAACTTTTTATCTCTTTTTCTTGGATGGTTCATGCTTCAATTATAACTTACATTCACTATACACATACACACACATCATCCCCTCCCTTTTCCCCCACAACCCTTTAGTATATGAGGGGTTAGTATACAAAAACCTACAGGCTGGAGTGCCAGGACGTAGGTATATAAGTTGGAAGAGAGTTCAACTATGGCCTCCAAAGTTTATCAAACTTGGCTGGACAAACTCTGCCAATAAAAACTTGTTTGCATTTAGCTGGATATTATCACAAATCAGACAGAAAGCTGTAAGATCAAATATAGAGTAGCTTTTCTATTACAGCAATATTACTTTCCTGGCATAAAACCATAACAGCCATACTAACAGTTTTGACAATGTGCTTACTATGTAGTTTTCCAGGGGGAGTAGATTTCTGGGATAAATAGCGTTTTCATCAATACCAAAAAAGTTCAACTTTGGGGCAGGTCCAAAAAACATGGACGGCATTTGCTTGTGCTGAAGTACATCTATAGCAATGGCTCATTTTGTACAGTTTATAAGACATACAATACAGATGGTGGATGCAAAGGACTGAGAGTGGAGATCTTGTGCACTTATGACTTTAGAAAAGAAAGTTTTCTCCTCTTCCTCAAAGTATTCTTTTGTTAATGAAGGTATGACTCTGGACCATGTCATGGTCCCAAAAATGTGTCAAAAGTGTCTGATTTGTTCGCCGCAATATCGCAGTCCCGATAAAAATTGCTGATTGCTGGCATTACTAGTGAAAAAAAAATAATAATAAAAATGCCATTAATCTATCCCTTATTTTGTAGACGCTATAACTTTTGCGCAAACCAAACAATACATGCTTATTGCCATTTTTTTTTTAACCAAAAATATGTAGAATACATATCGGCCTAAACCTAAACTTAAACTTTATTTTCTTTTTTAATTTGGATATTTATTATAGCAAAAAGTAAAAGTTTTTTTTTTTTTTCAAAATTATCGCTCTTCTTTTGTTTATAGCGCAAAAAATAAAAACCGCAGAGATGGTCAAATACCACCAAAAGAAAACTCTATTTGTGGGAAAAAAAAGGACATACATTCTGTTTAGGTATAGCATTTCATGACCGCGCAATAGTTAGTTAAAGCGACGCAGTGCCGTATCGCAAAAAATGGCCTGGCAAAAATGGCCTGGTCAGGAAGGGGTACATTCTTCCAGGGCTGAAGTAGTTAAGGCCTTTTTTGAAAGGGTCTGGAAGCCTGCATTTGTACAAAATAGTATAAACTCATCACCTGTCTTTAGGCGATAGTAAACATAGTAATTTTTCGAGAGGATAGACATACATTTATCTGTATTAATTCAAGTTGTTTTTTTATGGCATGTCGAGTGTAAGTTATCTATAGAAGTAACAATTACAGTGCCTTGCAAAAGTATTTTTCGTGTTTTGTTGCCTCACAACCTGGAATTAACATGGATTGTTTGAGGATTTGCATCATTTAATTTACAGAACATGCCCACAACTTTGAAGATTTTTTTTTATTTTTTATTGTGAAGCAAACAACAAACTGGACAAAATAACAGAAAAAGTCAATGTGCATAACTATTCACCCCCCTAAAGTCAATACTTTGTAGAACCACCTTTTGCGGCTATCACAGCTCCAAGTCACTTTGGATAAGTCTCTATGAGCCTGCCACATCTTACCACTGGGATTTTTGCCCATTCCTCCTTGCAAAACTGCTCCAGCTCCTTCGAGTTGAATGGTTTGTGCTTGTGAACAGAAATCTTAGTCTGACCACAGATTTTCTATTGGATTTAGGTCTGGGCTTTAACTAGGCCATTCCAACACATTTACATGTTTCACCTTAAACCACTCAAGTGTTGCTTTAGCAGTGTGTTTGGGGTCATTGTCCTGCTGGAAGGTGAACCTCCGTCCTAGCCTAAAATCACACACTGAGTGGTACAGGTTTTGCTCAAGAATATCCTTGTATTTAGCACCATCCATCTTTCACTCAACTTTGACCAGTTTCCCAGTCCCGACTGCTGAAAAACATCCCCACAGCATGATGCTGCCACCACCATGTTTCACTGTGAGGATGGTGTTCTTTGGGTGATGTGTTGGGTTTGTGCCAGACATAGCGTTTTCTTTGATGGCCAAAAAGTTAAATTTTAGTCTCATCAGACCAGAGCACCTTCCTCCATACATTTTGGGAGTCTCCCACATGCCTTTTCGCAAACTCAGAACATGCCATTTTGTTTTTTGCTGAAAGTAATGGCATCTTCTGGCCACTCTGCCATAAAGCCCAACTGTATGGAGTGTACGGCTTATTGTCGTCCTATGTACAGATACTCCAGTCTCTGCTGTGGAACTCTGTAGCTCCTCCAGGGTTACCTTAGGTCTCTTGTGCTGCCTCTCTGATTAATGCCCTCCTTGCCCGGTCCGTGAGTTTTGGTGTAGGGCCGTCTCTTGATAGGTTTGCTGTTGTGCCATGTTCTTCCCATTTGGTTATGATAGATTTGATGGTGCTCCTAGGGATCATTAAAGATTTGAATATTTTTTTTATAACCTAACCCTGACTTGTACATCTCAACAGCACTGTCCCTTACATGTTTGTAGAGTTCCTTGGTTTTCATGGCAGTGTTTGGTTAGTGGCGCCTCTTGCTTAGGTGTTGTAGCTTCTGGGGCCTTTCAAAAAGGTGTGTATATGTAATGACAGATCATATGACACTTAGATTGCACACAGGTGGACATCATTTCACTAATTATGTGACTTCTGAAGGTAATTGGTTGCACCAGAAATTTTTATGGGCTTCATAACAAAGGGGGTGAATACATAGGCACATGTCAATTATCATTTTTTTATTTCTGAAAAATAGTTTTATGTATATATTTTTCTAATTTTACTTCACCAACTTAGACTATTGTGTTCTGATTTATCACATATAATTCAGATTAAAAAAAACATTGAACTAAAGGCCGTAATGTAACAAAATAAGTAAAAAGCCAAGGGGGGTGTGAATACTTTTGCAAGGCACTGTATGTAAATAAGGGAATTTTGCAAGTGATCAAAAGTTACAAGTGATCATACACCTGAAGAACATACTTTAAAGTGGTAGTACAGTCCCTATCTTATCTTGTGCCTACAGATAAGCTTACAATCAGGCTTACCTGTAGGTACGATGAAGATCTCCTAAACGTGCACCATTTAGGAGATATTCACATTGGCAATAGCTGATGACATCACCCGCGCATGTGCACTTACGCTCTACATTCAGGGAATACAGTATGCCATGGAATACAGAATAGTGCATACTAGCAAATTATTGGATAAACCTGCAGGGGTCCCTTTTTTTTTTTCTTGGCAACTTCGCTACTGGTGCTTACCACCACTGTAGCCTCCCTGACGGTTTTCCCGAGTGTGGCTCGGGGTTAAATTTCAGTCCCATTAGCGGTAACCCCGAGCCACACTCGGGATTACATTGCAGGATCCTGGTGCATTTTACTTACCTTGTCCCGAGCATACTGCGATGTCCCCCGCTGTGTCTGCGGGCTCCGTCCTCTGCCCGAAGCCTCTCCCTGCCAGGCTCCGTTCCCTGCGAGCGTCGCGACGCACGGGGGCGGAGCCTGGTGGCAAATTCAAAAAAATTTAAAAACCATAACACATACAGTACTGTAATCTTACAGATTACAGTACTGTATGAAATTATTTCACATCCCTTTTGTCCCCAGTGCTTTGGCCCATGCCCTGCATGCAGTTTTATGTTATATATACTGTTCTTTCTGCCTGGAAACTGGAGATTGTCCATAGCAACCAAAAAGTGTCCCTTTACGTCAAAAGTGGCTTTAGACCAGCTAGAAAACAGCGATAGTAAATTAGAACACTTGCAGAATTGAGCGATAGTGAATCGTGGGGAAATTTATTTTATTATTATTATATTATTATTTTTTTTTTAATTATTTATATTTATTTATTATATTATAATTTATGTTTTTATGTTTCAAACTTCATCATACCCGGGATATCTACTAGACTCTTTTTTGGACAGATTTAAGTGTGTTATTGTTAAGAATTGCAGGCCTACAATATAAAACGCCAAATTTCCATGCAAAATAATCGTACCGCTTTCAGCACCTAAAATCCGAAATAATCATACCGCCAGGGAGGGTAACCAGCGGCCACCATGTTGCATCCTCATATTTGTATACAGTTTTAAGTTGTAGGTTGACCAAGTGGGACATGTTGGGTGAGAATACGTGGGGCATGTTGGGTCAGACTAGAGCTGCACGATTAATCGTACATAGAATCGCGATTTCGATTCACCCCCCCCCCCCCCCCCCGCGATCTACAGTCTGGATTATCTCGATTTTTTTTAATAGCCTGAACAGGCTGATCGGAGGAGAAGCCGCCGGGAACCAGCGTTTTGAAAATGGCGCTGCCGGCGCCGAAGTACACAGAGCCGGTCCTCGGCTCTTTCCGGTGGCTCTCGTTTACTTTCGGCTCCACTCGTAGTCCCGAGCGGAGCTACCCGAACCTACTCGGATAGCTCCGCTCGGGACTACGAGTGGAGCCGAAATTGAACGAGAGCCGCCGGAAAGAGCCGAGGACCGGCTCTGTGTACTTCGGCGCCAGCGGCACCATTTTCAAATCGCGGTCGGCGATTTTGAAGCCCTGGAAGCAAGTACAGGGGATCCAAGGCTGCACTGGGGCAAGGCTGCACTGGGGCAAGGCTGCACTGGGGCAAGGCTGCACTGGGGAAGGCTGCACTGGGGAAGGCTGCACTGATATGGCTGCACTGACATGGCTGCACTGACAAGGCTTTATCTTTAAAATAAAATTATTTTTTTGAGAATCGTGAGAGAATCGTGATCTTTATTCCAAGCAAAAGAATCGTGATTCTCATTTTTCCCAGAATCGTGCAGCTCTAGGTCAGACCATAAGATCATGTGTTTCCCCTGAAAACTCTTGTCTTGTGTCAAACCATTATATCTAGATCAAGGAAAAAAATGGGTTCCATTTGTGTAAAGCAGAACAGCTGATTAGCCAAACCCTAGTATGAATCCTATAAAGAAGCTGGAAGTACTGTGGCCATATTTTTATGGAGGGACTGAGAAAATCATTGACACAAGTCATTTGAGTTGGCCAGAAATAATGTTGGAAATTTGGCTCAAAAAGGCCTCTTTCGTCCAAATCTGCCTGTAGACCAGCTCTTTTCATATGTATGATCATTCTACTTCAACTAAATGAAAAAGAAAACAGAGTTTAATGTTGAGAATTACTTGTGAGTAATTGCACCATTGATTAGTATTATTATACAGGATTTTTATAGCGCCAACAGTTTGTGGAGCACTTGTGGATACAATATAAAGGGGGACAGTAAGATTAAAATACAGTTCAATACAGAAGGAATTCGGGCCCTGCTCATGAAGTTTACAATATAAAGTGAGGGGGAGGTGGTACAGAAGGTAATAGCTGCAGGCAATGATCTGATGGAGGTGTAGAGGTGGTATTGGAAGCCATGGGGTGTTATAAGCTGGCTCAGGGAACAGCTTACCCAAGGACAGAGCATTGGGGTACCCCAACCGAAAGAGGAAGATGAGCAGACGAGATAGAGTTGCATGTGACACTGAAGGTGCGCTGAGATAGGTAGGAGGAGAACCAGGTCGCAGAGGCCACGAGAGTGGAGTTTATTGAGGAGGAGTGGGTGGCCAACGTCAGCGGAAAGGTCTAAGACTATAAGTATAGAGTAACTGCTGTTGGTGTTAGTAGGTCATTAGTGAGTTTTAGTAGGGCAGTTTTAGTGGAATGTTGCAGGTAGAAACCAGACTGTAGGGGGTCGAGAAGGTTATCAGTGAGGTAGCAACTCATACAGTTGTGAACAAGGCGTTCAAGAAACTTGGAGGCAAACTGGAGCAGAGAAATGGGTCATAAGTTGTTCTAACGGGTGGGGTCCAGTGAGGGTATTTTTTTGGGGGGGGGTAACCAGTGCATGTTTGAGAAGGGAGGGAAAGATGCCAGTGGAGAGGGAGAGATTAATGTGGGCTAGAGAGTGAAGATGACATCAGAAAGGAGTGCAAAGTAGTTGTGAGGGGACAGGTGGTGAGGTGGGCCTCAGAAAGGAGTTTGGTGACAGTGTCAAAAGGAGGAAAGTATGGTGTTGAACCTAGTATGTCAGTTGGAGTAAAAAGCAGGACACTGAAGACCTTACCATAACTTCTATTGATCTTGTTTTTGAAATAATTGGCAATCTCCTGGGCAGTAAGTAAATGGGTGAACTGTGTGTGTGTGTGGGGGGGGGGGGGGGGGTGTGAAGTAGGAATTTAAGGGTAGAAAAGTGTTGACGAGAACTGGATGAGAGGGTTTTGATGAGAGTTTAGTAGGTTGGTTTAGCAGTGTGGAGGATGGCGTTGAACTTGAGAAAGGCAGATTTGTAGAGGGTGAGGTCTTGTAGGGACCTAGTTTTACACCGCACTCACTCAAGAGCACGGCTGTGTCTCAAAACGTCTGGTGTCTTCTGTTTGCCAGGGTTGTAGCAGGCAAGGCTTGCTTCTGCCTGCAGACAGGGGAACAAGTGTGCCCCGGGAGGATGAGAATAAGTTGTTGTAAACAAAAGTAGCCAGGTCTGGACAGGACAGGGGTGCGGTTTTGTCATAAAGGCAGTTAGTAGCAAAGGGAAGAAGGAAGTGTTGAGGTGGCAAAGGTTTCTATGGGTAATGGTTTGTTGGGTGGAGGCGTAGGAGGGTTGGAGACAGTGAGAGTGTTAAACTAATACGGGTGTGATCTGAGAGAGGAAAAGGGGCAATAGAGAGGTTGCAGGGGAGTGCAGAAGTGGGGGAATACAAGTTTGAGGGTGTAGCAATTGGAATGAGTGGCGGTATGCATCCATTGTGTTAAGTTAAAAGAGGAGGCTAGAATGAGTATTTGAGAGGTGGCTGAGGTCCTATTATTGACTGGGATGTTAAAGTACCGTAACCGAAGATGAAGGTGGGTACTTCAAAAGGAGAGAAAGTAGGGTAGCAATGTAGAGAACTCATCAAGATAGTGTGACACTGGTCTATAAATGATTGAAACACTCAGACAAACTGGAGAAAACGGATAAATACAGTGTGCTTCAAAAGAGCAGAGGGACAGAGAGGGAGGTGTAGGAAGAACCTGGAAGGTGCTTTGTGGGGAAAAAAGGCCAACTCCACATCCTTTTCATCCATTGGGTCTGGTTGAGTCCAGTGGAGGCCACCATGGGAGAGGGCAGCTGGAGAGGCAAAGTTGGATTCCTGGAGACAGGTTTCAGTAACAGCAAGCATGTTTAGGGAGTTTGAAAGGAAAAGGTCATTGACAGAAGCAAGTTTGTTAGCGACTAAGCAGGCATTCCAAAGGGCACAAAAGGAAGGGGGGGCTGACTTGTGGAAGCAGAGGAACTGAAATAACAGAGTGAGGGTTGCGGCTGCTGCCAGAGAAGAGTGACTGCCTGGGGGTGAGAGTTAAATGGTGTAGGGTCAGGATTTGAGGCAATATCCCCAGAAATTAGGAGTAAATTAGGAACTAGAGGAACTAGAAGCAGGAAACAAAAGGGACCGACAAGGGGTCAGTTCCCAATGTCCTAACTGAGGTGGAAGGATGATACCACCTTTGGAAAAAAAGAAAAAGTCTTGCACATAAGGCTACCTTGTCTTTGTAAAGAATGAGAAACAGAGATCCTTCAGTTCAGAGACATGTCTGACAGAAACCAAAAAGGCCACTTTGCAGAAGAGGTCATCTAAGGGGATATCCCTGATGGGTGCAAACAGTGATCTTTGAGAGGAAGAAAGAACAAAGTTGAGTACCCAAGAAAGCAGGGAATGCTTTAAGGGGCAGGGGGTGATCTGAAAAACACTTCAAATAAAAGGATTTGACAAGGGACAGAGGCCAGAGGTTTTTGAAAAAGAATTGACCAAAACCTGTGCTTTCAGAGTGCTTAAGGCCAAGTGCTGGTCAAGTCCTGACTGTTGCAAAGCCAAAATGCAAGACATCAAGTAATCTTACTGGGACTGAAGTTCCCGTGCTTACACCAGGCAAAGAAGGAAATCCATATGCAATAATAGATCTTTCTGCAAGTGGCTTTTCATGCTTTTAGCAAGATAGCAATGATGGATTCAGATCGTTGTCCCTTAAGACTTTGGCTTCAACAGCCATATCAATAAAGCTAGTGATTGAAAGGTAGAATGGAAAAGAGGGTCCAGAGAAAGCAGTTGTGGCCTGTTAGGGAGGGGCCAGTGGTCATCGTCTAGTAGTCTGATTATGTACCAGGTTCATCTCTGCCACTTTGGTGCAATGAGAATCACTGGTTTCTTCTCCTGCACTTTTGTGTGGAGCAGATGAGGTTGAATTTGCACTGGGCGGAAGGCATAATTTAACCTGAACTGAAGCCAGAGGATTATTATGGCATCAAAAGCCAGTGCTAGAGGATCCTTGGTCCTGGCCACAAACAGAGGTAGCTTGTTAAATATGGAGACCAGGATATCCACACCTCTAACATATCATGTTGTAGATGTCGAGGTAAGGGACCTATTTCCCCTGGTCCAGACAGTGATGGCTGAGGTAACCCACCGTCTAGTTTTCAACTCCTGACAGTGGATAGGGAGTCTCCTTCTGTGAGATCATCTTGCTTTCTTTAAGGCTGCATGAGTCATGGTGCCCCCTTGAAGGTTGATGTAGGCCACAGCTGTTGCATTGTCTGATTGCACCCCGATTGGGGGGAGGGGTCTTTGCAGAAGGAGGGTCAAGTGTTGCAGAGCCACCCTTTTTACTCTGAGCTCCTGGATGTTGATGGGAAGCTTGGCTTCCACCAATGTCCATGTTCCCTGGACCATGAGGGACTGAACACTTTTCCCAAGCCTGAAAGACTGGCGTCTGTTATCACTTTCCAGTGATAAGGAGGGAATGACTTCCTCATAGTTATGGGTGAGCTTGAAATCCACCAAGCTAGGGAATTCCTTGCTTGGCTGAACAGGAGCATGAGCAGGCCAAGAAAAAGTCTCAACGGAAGCTCCCATGAGGACCAGAACATCCATGGAATATCTCATCAAGTGATTTCTCTCAATTCCCAAGTGTAAGTTCAGGGAGAGAGCATTTTCTTCTTCAGAAGGAAAACTCTTGCTTGGGATGTGTTCAGGATCAGAAGAATATAAAGAGGTGGGAGCAGAGAATAGGCCAAAAGGCAGTGTGAAAAACTAGAAGTGATTTTCACCTATTGCAAAGCGTAGAAAGCACTGATGAGGTGGATAAAAGGGAATATGCAGACAGGCATCTCGGAAGTCTACAGATGCCAGGTTTTCACCTTGTCTAAGACAGGCAATAACTGACCTTGGGGTTTCCATGCATAATTTGGTATTTGTTAAAGGAATTTAAGTCCAGAATAGGACAAATACCCCTTCTGGGCTTTGATACCATGAACAGGTTTGAAAAGTACCTTGGAAACCGTCCTCTAGAGGTATTGGCACAAGTACTTCCTGGAAAAGGAGATGCTTTAGTGCATTCTGCCAATCTGGCTTTCCTTGGTTAGATTTTGGTATCTATTTAAGTAGAGAAAGTAGTGAGGGGGTAAAGTTTTAAACTCTAATTTGTAACCCTTTTAAACCACCGATTCAACTCAAAGGTCTGTGACATCGATGTTTTAGGCTGGGTTAACACTAGTACGTATTGGATGTGGGTTTCTGTGTGTCACATGTTCACACCAGAATGTAGTGTTTCTCTGTGTTCCAAAGCTGTACGATAATATGCAACATATTTGTCACTAGGCTGCTGGTAGTGACATGAATGAACTGTCATTTTGAGCATAAAGTTAAAAAAAAAAAAGAGCTGTGTGATGCATTAGATTAAAGCATGCATCATACGGCCCCCTGACACATGGAACTGCAGCCCAAAATGCCTGCTGCCCACACATTAAACTGCTTCAGTGTAGTGTACAGGCTAGTGTGAATGGGCCCTAAATCATCTTACAGCAAGATTCACATGTCTTCAGGGGAACATTCTCTCAAGCCTCTTACTTTAAATAGAGGATTATAGTAAGTGTAAACCCACCAATCACCCAGTATAAACTAATACAGTATTAGTACAGTATTAATGTATATATATACATACACAGTATCTTACAAAAGTGAGTACACCCCTCACATTTTTGTAAATATTTTATTATATTTTTTCAAGTGACAACACTGAAGAAATGACACTTTGCTACAATGTAAAGTAGTGAGTGTACAGATTGTATAACAGTGTAAATGTGGTGTCCCCTCAAAATAACTCAACACACAGCCATTAAAGGAGAAGACCAGCCTGAGCTTTTTAGGCTGGGCTTCTCCTATGGGTCACAGGAGTGAACAAAAAAAACATACTTCTCTTTTAATGTCTAAACCAGGGGTCCTCAAACTACGGCCCGCGGGCCACATGCGGCCCGCGGCCCGCCGAGGACATTTATCCGGCCCAATCCACCCAGGGCCGGATTCCCGACAATCCAGGCTCGGGCCGGGGCCAGGTCGGCTCGGCTTTGGCAGGGAGCATATCCGCTCCGCTCCGCTCAAGCCGCCTCCCCCACCCCAGTAATGGAGGGCTCCGTGTGCCGCGCTGCATGCTGGGAAGTGTAGTTCCCAGCACAGTCCCGCACGGAGACAGGAGGCGCGAAGAGTGACAGCGCGAGCGAAGGCTTCAAGCAACAGCTTACTAACAAGTGAGGACCCCACTGTCCCCCTGTCCACCCCACTGTCCCCCCCTCTGTCGCCCTGTCCCACCCCTGTCCACCCCAACTGTCCCCCTGTCCACCCCAACTGTCCCCCAGTCCACCCCAACTGTCCCACTGTCCACCCCAACTGTCCACCCCAACTGTCCACCCCTCTGTCCCCCTGTCCACCCCACTGTCCCCCTGTCCACCCCACTGTCCCCCTGTCCACCCCACTGTCCCCCTGTCCACCCCACTGTCCCCCTGTCCACCCCACTGTCCCCCTGTCCACCCCACTGTCCCCCTGTCCACCCCACTGTCCCCCTGTCCACCCTTCTGTCCCCCTGTCCACCCCTCTGTCCCCCTGTCCACCCCTCTGTCCCCCTGTCCACCCCACTGTCCCCCTGTCCACCCCCTATATATATATTATTATTTATTATTCATTCTTTTATTCTTTTGCACTACAAAAAAGATGTGTGCATAGGAATTTAGGAATTAGTTAATTTTTTTTTTAAACTATAGTGCGGCCCCCCAACAGTCTGAGGGACCGTGAACTGGCCCCCTGTATAAAAAGTTTGAGGACCCCTGGTCTAAACCAACAAAAGTGAGTACACCCCTAAGTGAAAATGTCCAAATTGGGCCCAAAGTGTCAATATTTTGTGTGACCACCATTTTTTTTCAGCACTGCCTTAACCCTCTTGAGCATGGAGTTCACCAGAGCTTCACAGGTTGCCACTGGAGTCCTCTTCCACTCCTCCATGACGACATCACAGAGCTGGTGGATGTTAGAGACCTTGCTTTCCTCCACATTCCGTTTAAGGATGCCTCACAGCTGCTAAATAGGGTTTAGGTCTGGAGACATGCTTGGCCAGTCCATCACCTTTACCCTCAGCTTCTTTAGCAAGGCAGTGGTCATCTTGGAAGTGTGTTTGGGGTTGTTATGTTGGAATACTGCCCTGTGGCCCAGTCTCCGAAGGGAGGGGATCATGCTCTGCTTTAGTTTGTCAAAGTACATGTTGGCATTCATGGTTCCCTCAATGAACTGTAGCTCCCCAGTGCTGGCAGCACTCATGCAGCCCCAGACCGTGACACTCCCAGCACCATGCTTGACTGTAGCCAAGACACACTTGTCTTTGTACTCCTCATCTGGTTGCAGCCACACACGCTTGACACCATCTGAACCAATTAAGTTCCTCTTGGTCTCATCAGATCACAGGACATGGTTCCAGTAATTCATGTCCTTAGTCTGCTTGTCTAGTGCAAACTGTTTGCGGCTTCTTGTACATCATCTTTAGAAGAGGCTTCCTTCTGGGATGACAGCCATGCAGACCAATTTGATGCAGTGTGCGGCGTATGGTCTGAGCACTGACAGGCTGACCCCCCACCCCTTCAACCTCTACAGCAATGCTGGCAGCACTCACACGTCTATTTTCCAAAGGCAACCTCTGGCTATGACGCTGAGCACGTGCACTCAACTTCTTTGGTCGACCATGGCGAGGCCTGTTCTGAGTGGAACTTGTCCTGTTAAACCACTGTATGGTCTTGGCCACTGTTCTACAGCTCAGTTTCTGGGTCTTGGCAATCTTCTTATAGCTTAGGCCATCTTTATGTAGAGCAACAATTCTTTTTTTCAGATCCTCAGAAAGTTATTTGCCATGAGATGCCATGTTGAACTTCCAGCGAACAGTATGAGAGTGAGAGCGATAACACCACATTTAACACACCTGCTCCCCATTCACACCTGAGACCTTGCAACACTAACAAGTCACATGACATCGGGGAGGGAAAATGGCTAATTGTCCCAATTTGGACATTTTCACTTAGGGGTGTACTCACATTTGTTGCCAGCTATTTAAACATTAATGGCTGTGCAAGTTATTTTGAGGAACAGCAAATTTACACTGTTATACAAGCTGTACACTCCCTTATTTACATTGTAGCAAAGTGTCATTTCTTCAGTGTTGTCACATGAAAAGATAATAAAATATTTACAAAAATGTGAGGGGTGTACTCACTTTTAGAAGATACTGTACATGCAAGCCTCCTGCATGTTTTCCTACCTTGCAAATGCCACCCCTTCAGCAGTAGGAGTCCTGCAAAACTCTGGAATCAGTGGGTGGGTCTCTTTGCTGGAGCTCGGTGGGTAGAGTCGTGATGTCACAAGACTCCCTGCCCACCTCTACGCTCTCCTATTCCTGAGTTTTGTGTAATATCCAGTCAAAACTCAGGAAAGGCACCACATGACTGGAGGAGGGATGTGAAGCTGGAATCATAACACTCTCTCTCTCAAGCTGTGCAGGAGATAAAGAAATCAGATGTCAGTCACAGCAGTGGGGGATGTGGCAACACAAACTTATCTGTGTGTTGTTTTTTATCTTAGTAAAAAAAAGACAAGAGGATTGCTCAGAGCTGGATTAGCTCTTCCTGGCAAGGCTGGGCACAGATGAATTGACATCCTCTACTGTACAAGGTAGAAGTCTTCATTAAAAAAAAAAAAATCAGGTTTACATCCACTTTAAAGCTGAACTGAAACTGCTAAATACACAGAATAAACAGATATATGGTAGTTGTTAAACCTACCAAATGAGTGTATGTCTATCTATCCAGTTCTGAGACTGGATAAATATATACAATAAATATATGAAAACTAGCTTTCTTACACTTTTGGGAGTGCCCCAATATACATTTGACCAATGTATATCAGCATTCTGAAAAATCTCAAAGGGGTCCTATTAAATCTAAAATCTTTTTTTTTTCACAAACTAAAATCTATAAAATATACCAACTCATAATTTAATCTCTTAACATTTCTTTTTACAGTGACCAAACAGGTCCTTTCCAAAGCTTGATGGTCCTCCACACCCTAAATTGCCCAGGTGAAACAATGACATGGTTCCTATTAAAAAAGATGGCTGCGATTCTTAACCACTTGCCAACTGGACACTTTCACCCCCTGCCTGCCCAGGCCAATATTCAGCTTTCAGTGCTGTTGCACTTTGAATGACAATTGTGCAGTCATGTAACACTGTACTCAAATATATTTAAAGAAAAAAAAAAGTTCTGTTATAAAATTTTGCAAATAAGAAATAAGTAATTTCTCTCCTTCGTAGATGTGCGCTGATGAGGATGCACCAATGAGGCTGCACTGAGATACGGCATTATGGGCACTGATTGGCACTGTTGGGGCTATACTGATAATCAGGACACTGATCAGTGCCCTGATTATCAGTGCGGATGTTCCCTGTCACACCTGCTGGTTACTGTCTCTCTTCTCCTCATGCTGTGACAGTGCGCAAGAAAAGTAATGCCGATAACCAGCAAGTGTGTTTACATTGTGATTGGACACAGCTGATCACATGGTAATGTGATTGTGTCATTGTCCTTTTACCCCGATCTGTGATTAGCTGTGTCCGAAGAACATAGCGAGCACAAAGCCCGCGGGATGCGTGACGAATATAGATGTCCTTCCAGAACTGGACAACCACGCTGTAGCCATCATTGGCTATAGTGCTGCCAAGAAGTGATCACTTCAGCCCCGGAAGATTTTACCTCCTTCCTGACCAGAGCACTTTTTAAAATTTGGCACTGAGTTGCTTTAACTGACAATTGCGCAGTCATGCAATGCTGTACCCAAACAAAATTTGCGTCCTTTTTTTCCCACAAATAGAGCTTTCTTTTGGTGGTATTTGATCACCTCTGCGGTTTTTATTTTTTGCGCTATAAAGAAAAAAAAAATTTTTATTTGCTATAATAAATATCCACCAAACTTCTTTTAAAAAACGAAATTTCTTCATCAGTTTAGGCCAATCTGTATTCTTCTACATATGTTTGGTAAAAAAAAAAAACGCAGATGTGGGCACACACCTACAATTTTTTTCATTCAACCAGTGCATTGAATGAAAAAAACTGACAGATCCCTACATCAACACAAGCCATGGTGATGTAGGGATCTCTCCTGCTGAGACATTGTATTTTGACAGGAGGAAATCTCCTGTCCTGCCAGAATACACTGATCAGCACTCTAAGCCATTGGCTGCAAGCGCTGATCGAATGCTGGTTTCCAGCATGTCCCTGTGACAGAAGCCGAATATTAGCAACAAGCAAAGTAGAAACTACAATCACAGTTCAGAATAAACACAAATTAACAATATTATTATCTGAAGTACTTTGGCAATCAATTACAATTAATATGCAAAAATTCCCCAATATAAGATTCTGGCAGAATAGGAAAAAAAATGTACGTTATTAAACTGAAAAAAGGCTTTTCTATGGTTGCATAATAACTCTCAGTCACAGTGACAGTGGGATCACTTCCAAAAGGTAATAGGGATGTGAGAACAAGTACAGCTCTTTCTACCATGAACTGCTGACAGTTTGGACCATGCTAGAGCAAATAATCTCTCTCTAGGGAGCCAAGAAATACACAGGGACTGCTCATCTCAGCCTAAACTGTGCAGAATCCTGTGATTGGAGATAAAAACACAGCATCTTTCATGCCAAAACAGAGACAAAAGGTTCAGACTATAAAAATAGGTCAGGGGAAGAACGGTGCAACAAACATTCCAAATATGGATTTTCACAATGTACAATACATAAGAAAGCAAACAGTATATAAAACTCATAAAAAAGCTATACAGGTAAAATTTTAATTAAACAATATATTATTGCTTTATTACATTATTCCTCAATTTGGATAACTGTGCAGGCTCGCTTCCTGGCTTAACCACTTAAGGACCGGAAGGATTTACCCCCTTAATGACAAGACCATTTTTTGCGATACGGCACTGCGTCGCTTTAACTGAAAATTGCACGGTCGTGAGACGCTGTACACAAACAAAATTGATTACCCCTTTTCCCTACAAATAGAGCTTTCTTTTGGTGGTATTTCATCACCTCTACGGTTTTTATTTTTTGTGCTATATAACCAAAAAATAGACTGACAATTTTGAAGAAAAAAAACAATATTTTTGCTATAATAAATATCCCCCCAAAAAATCTAAAAAAAAAAAACGAATTTCTTCATTAGTTTAGGCCAATATGTATTCTTCTACATATTTTTGGTAAAAAAACCAAAAAAAAGGCAATAAGGGTATATTGATTGGTTTGCGCAAAAGTCTACAGCGTCTACAAAATAGGGGAAAGATTTATGGCATTTTAATTTTTTTTACTAGTAATGGCGGTGATCAGCGGTTTTTAGCGGGACTGCGACATTGCGGCGGACAGATAAGACACTTTTGACACTTTTTTGGGACCAGTGACATCATTACAGTGATCAGAGCTAAAAATTGCCACCGATTACTGCATACATGTCACTGGCAGGGAAGGGGTTAACACTAGGGAGCGATCAAAGGGTTAAGTGTGTCCTAGGGAACTGTGGGAGGAGTGGACTGACATGGAGTACAGAGAGATCGCTGTTCCTGATCCCTAGGAACAAATTATCTCACTAAACTAAATATCTCTATTAGCTAAACAGATAGCTAACTCTAAACAGATCCCCGTTCTACCTCTCTGAGGAGCGATCGTTGGTGGCCGGCGGATATCACGGCCGTTGGACCCGCGCATCGACTCCTCCGCTGTGCAGCGGGCGCGCGCGTCCACAGTGACTTATGCATGAAGTGACATACGCCAGCAAGTCTGTTTTTCAAAAGCACAGCTTTTTTTATCCCTCCAACAGAATGTATCCGTTTTACATGAATGAGACAAACCACTTAACACTGGCAGTGGTGATTTAAATGATTAGCTTTTATTCATTTATGCAAAACCTTTATTCCAAAAGGGAAAAAAAACAGTTTACAGATTTTAAGGCTCCATTCACACCTGAGCGTTTTGTAGCTTGAAGCCTCAAGCTACAAAACGCTGGAGGGGAAAAAATCAATTATTCTCTATGGAGATGGTTCACATCTCCACTCCAAAGCGCCTGAAGCCCTACGCCTGAAGCTCAAACAAGTTCTGGACCCTTTTTTGTCGTGCGAATCGGGCAGATTTGGGCGTTTTTCTGTTTTTTACATTGGTGACCTTTTGCCCTGCACAAAATCGCGGCAAATCGCGGTAAAAAAAAAAGAGCAAAAAACACTGTAAAATTGCGCGATTTTCTGCCTGAAAACGCCAAGCTCAGGTGTGAATGGGACCTAAGTGTGAGCTGGAGTTTGGCTTCAATTTGTTAGTGGTTCTACAGTTCCTTGAAAAAGTATTCATACACTTTGAAATTTTCCACATTTTGTCATGTTTTACAACCAAAAACGTAAATGTATTTTATTGGGATTTTATGTCATAGACATAGACCAACACAAATTGGCACATAATTGTAAAAGTGGAAGGAAAATGATAAATGGTTTTAAAAATTGTTTACAAATATGTGAAAAGTGTGGCGTGCATTTGTATTCAGCCCCTCTGAGTCAATACTTTGTAGAACCACCTTTCACTGCAATTACAGCTGCAAGTCTTTTTGGGGATGTCTCTACCAGCTTTGCACATCTAGAGAGTGAAATTTTTGCCCATTCTTCTTTGTAAAATAGCTAAAGCTCTGTCAGATTGGATGGAGAGCGTCTAAACAGCAATGTTCAAGTCTTGCCACTGATTTGCAATTGGATTTAGGTCTGGACTTTGATTGGGCCATTCTAACACAACAATATGCCTTGACCTAAACCATTCCATTGTAGCTCTGGCTGTATGTTTAGGGTCGTTGCCTTGCTGTTAGGTGAACCTCCGCCCCAGTCTCAAGTCCTTTGCAGACTCCAACATGTTTTCTTAAAAGACTGCCCTGTATTTGGCTCCATCCAACTTCCCATCAACTCAGACCAGGTTCCCTGTCCTTGCTGAAGAAATGCATCCCCACAACATGAAGCTGCCACTACCACATTTCACAGTGGGGATGGTGTGTTCAGGGTGATGTGCGGTTTTAGATTTCTGTCACACATGGCTTCTCGCAAAACTGGACTTCTTATGGCTTTCTTTAAACAATGGCTTTCTTCTTTCCACTCTTCCATAAAGGCCAGATTTGTGGAGTGCACGACTAATAGTTGTCCTGTGGACAGATTCTCCTACCTGAGCTGTGGATCTCTGCAGCTCATCCAGATTTACCTCTTGGCTGCTTCTCTGATTAATGCTCTCTTTGCCCAGCCTGTCAGTTTAGGTGGACGGCCATGTCTTGGTAGGTTTGCAGTTGTGCCATACTCTTTCCATTTTAGGATGATGGATTGAACAGTGCTCCATGAGATGTTCAAAGCTTGGGATATTTTTTTTTATAACCTAACCCTGCTATAAACTTCTCCGCAACTTTATCCCTGACCTGTCTGGTGTGTTCTTGGCTTTCATGTTGCTGTTTGTTCACTAAGGTTCTCTAACAAACCTCTGAGGGCTTCACAGAACAGCTATATTTAAACTGAGATTAAATTACACACAGGTGGACTCTATTTACTAATTAGGTGACTTCTGAAGGCAATTGGTTCATCTAGATTTTAGTTAGGGGTATCCAAGTAAAGGGGGTTGAATACAAATGCACTCAATACTTTCAGATATTTATTTGTAAAAAATTTGAAAACCATTTATAATTTTCCTTCCACTTCACAATTATGTGCCACTTTGTGTTGGTCTAGCACAGTGGAACTAAACCCTCCTAATTCTTTACACCCAAGAAAACCATCCGTGCCTTGATCTGCTGTTGCCATGCGATCAGTTATGATACCTGCCATTTGATGGTTTGACACTTGGGTTGAGAGCCCAAGCAACTGTGACAGTTATTCATGGCAGTGAAGACCAATTTTAGGAAAATGCAAACAACTCTTTCTTTTATATGATACCGTTATGCACACTTTGAAGCTGTAAGGACAGAGAGTTGACAGGGTTTACTGCTACAGGGCATCAGCTGTGTGCAGGATCACGTGTATATATATACGCAATTCCAGACTTCCACCTACAGGGGGCGCGCACTGCCAGTGGGCCACTTCTGCTGTGATAATTCACAGCAATAGCCAATCCGCAGGTCCCAGGCAATCAATGTCCTGCAGCACCCACCGATCGCTGGCACTACACAGAGAACTAAGATATGCCTATATAAACAAGGCATATCTCAGTTCTGAAAAGGGGGAAGGAATGGATATTGTGTTCCTACAAAGTAGGGACTAGAATCCATTACTTCCCCTAGTAAAAGCAACAAACAGTTAATACACAAACACTGGTTATGTACACAGTTAACCCCTTGATTGCCCTAGATGTTAACCCCTTCGCAGCCAGTGACATTAGTACAGTGACGGTGCATATTTTTAGCCCTGATCACTGCATTATTGTCACCGGTCCCAGGCAAAGTGTCAAAAGTGTCATTTATTCAGAATGTTCGCCGCAATATTGCAGTCCCGCTATAAGTCGCTGATGGCCGCCATTACTAGGATTGGAAAAAATAAATACAAATTCCATAAATATATGCCATAGTTTGTAGACGCTATAACGTTCGTGTAAACCAATCAATATATCCTTATTGGGATTTTTTTTACCAAAAAACATGTAGCAGAATACATATTGGCCTAAATTTATGAAGAAATTTGTTTTTTTAAATTGTTTTATGGTTAATAGCAGCAAGTAAAAAATATTGGAGTTTTTTTTCAAAATATTTGGTCTTTTTTTGTTCTTTATAGTGCAAAAAATAAGAAAATGCAGTGGTGATCAAATACCACCGAAAGAAAGCTCTATTTGTGGGGGAAAAAATGATTTTATTTGGGTACAGTTTCGCACGTCCAAGCAATTTTCAGTTTAAATAACGCAGTGCCGTATCTCAAAAAATGGCCTTGTCATGAAGGGGTAAATCTTTCAGAGGTCAAGTGGCTAAAAGAACCTTCCTTATCATTGGCAGGGAGAGATAAATGACTGTGGTGAACAAAAAAATCTTCAACATAACCCAGTTTCAACAGTTCTGGTGGTTCTAGGGCCGGTATTAGAACTTCTGAGCTGCATCAGGTTGCTACTCTTTGACTACCTCTGAATGGCAATTCCACAAAAGTCTATGGAAAACCCCAAACACCAAGGCAGCTCAAAGCATAGGTCAACAGATCGCAAAATGATGCAAACTGGGTATATATGATAGAAACAGAGAGGTGCCCTAATCTTATACCACTCAATGAATTCCTGCTTAGTGGAACTTTTCTTTAAAAAAACGTACCTTTCAATTTATAGACTTCGCCATTGGCAGAATATACAACTATCATGAAGGGAGCCTCATCGCTCTGGGAAACCAGCGATCCAGCTAGAGACAAGGACCCTCGGGGTTTCTGGTTTTTGCTTGGCTCTGTGACAAAATACTGCAGGATCCCAGACTCAAAGTCCAGTATAAAATATCTGTAAAGGATAAAAAAAATTTATATTTTTTTGCATTCTAAAACGATAAACCAATCTTTCCGTATCAAAAAGCAGTAAAGATGTAAATTTGTGAGTTTAGCACCCATTCATGCAGTCTGGTGGAATCAATGAAGCACAAGTCTTGCCAGTACACGTAATAGTTACCAAATTGGTAGTTACATACTGTACATCACATATCACTGGTTATGCAAAAAAAAAATTACACACACATGATCACTATATTTGTCTTTATCCTTATCTGTTTTCTAATATTGGCTTCAAATATGCTAAAAGGCTATCCCTCAGCTGGGCTTCAGAGATACAGTGGTGCTCATAAGTTTACATACCCTGGCAGAATTAATGATTTCATATCCATTTTTCAGAGAAAATTAATGATAACACAAAAACTTTTCTTTCACTCATGTTTAGTGTTTGGCTGAAGCCATTTATTATCAATTAACTGTGTTTACTCTTTTTAAATCATAATAACAACAAAAACTTCCCAAATGACCCTGATCAAAAGTTTACATACCCCAGTACTTAATACCGCGTATTGCCCCCTTTAACATCAATGATAGCTTGAAGTCTTTTGTGGCATTTGTGGATGAGGCTCTTTATCTTCTCAGATGGTAAAGCTGCCTATTCCCCTTGGCAAAAAGCCTCCAGGTCCTGTAAATATTTGGGCTGTCTTGTATGAACTGAACATTTGAGATCTCCCCAGAATCACTCAATGATATTGAGGTCAGGAGACTGAGATGGCCACTCCAGAACCTTCACTTTATTCTGCTGTAGCCAAGGACAGGTCGACTTGGACTTGTGTTTTGGATCATTGTCATGTTGGAATGTCTAAGTACGTCCCATGCGCAGCTTCCTGGCTGATGAATGCAAACGTTCCTCCAGTCATTTTTGATAACATGGTGCATTCATCTTGCCATCAATTTTGACCAAATTTCTTGTGCCTTTGTACCTCACACATCCCTAAAACATCAGCAATTCACCTCCATACCTTTCATCATAGGTCTTGTTGACTCCTCTCCAAATGTAGCATTTATGGTTGTGGCCAAAAAGCTTAATTTTGGTCTCATTACTCCAAATGACTTTGTGCCCAAAGGTTTGAGGCTTGTCTCTGTGCTGTTTGGCGTATTGTAAGCGGGATACTTTGTGTCATTTGCGTAGTAATGGCTTTCTTCTGGCGACTCGACCATGCAGCCCATCCTTCTTCAAGTGTCTCCTTATTGTGCATCTTGAAATAGCCACACCACATTTTTTCAGAGAGTCCTGTATTTCACCTGAAGTTAATTTGTGGGGTTTTTCTTTGCATCCCAAACAATTTTTCCAGCAGTTGTGGCTGAAATTTTAGTTGGTCTACCAGACCGTGGTTTGGTTTCAACAGAACCCCTCGTTTTCCACTTGATTCGAGTTTGAACACTGCTGATTGGCATTTTCAATTCCTTGGATATCTTTTTATATCCATTTCCTGTTTTATACAGTTCAACTACCTTTTCCCACAGATCCTTTGACATTTTTATTGCTTTCCCCATGACTCAGAATCCAGAAACATCAGTGCAGCACTGGATGAATGATGCAAGGGTAGGTCAGGTGTCCAGAAACTCATTGACCTTTTATACACACGTTAATACATTAATTACAAGCAAACAGATTACAGGTGAGGATGGTTACCTTTAATAGCGATTCAAACCCCTTTGTGTCAAGTTGTGTGGCCAAAATCACCAGGGTATGTAAACTTTTGATCAGGGTCATTTGGGTAGTTTCTGTTGCCATTAGGATTTAAAAAGTGTAAACACAATTGATTGATAGTAAATGGCTTCAGCCAAACACTAACCATGAGTGAAAAATGTTTTTGTGTTATCATTCCTATTCTCTGAAAAATGGCCAAGAAATCATAAATTCTGCCAGGGTATGTAAACTTATGAGCACAACTGTACATAGTGTTAAAGTGAACCTGTACGTGCCCATGCTTAGAAAAGTCACAGGATCTCTTGAGTCCCTAAGGCTACTTTAGTTTGCTGGTTAGGGTTACAATATGGGTTAAAACAAATCTGTTACTACAGATGACATCTAAGGCTATGCTTATAATACTATGCACTGGTGGGTGTTGTTAAAATGTCCTATTTTAAAAAGGTATTTTTTATGGCCAACCTTTGCAAACACTGACAGGCATACAGCAGGCACTAGAGTTGGAGGGCTTCCAAAATGTGAATGCTGGTTTTTCTGGTAAGTCATATAGAATGGAATATTATGATGCCTAGCAATCAAGCATTAATTAATGAACTACTTTCTGTTTCTTGTAAAAAGAAAAAAAAATAATCTTATTTTAACGCATACTGCATACCTTACAAAATAAAAGCTGCTGAGCACAATACCATTATTTTGCTTAATGATGGCTGCGGTACTTGGGTTGAAGGGAATTCTGTTAGGGGTTGTTGCCATTTAAATGAATAAGTTACCAAGCAAAGAAGGAATATTTTGTTTAAGTGGAGTCCTTTAATAGACATTTCATCACTGTTCACCAGCTTTAAAGAATTTAAGATTGCTGCCATACCTAACAACACGGTCCATCATAATCCTAAAAAAATGAATTTTTAATATCGTCCTTTCATTATTTATGAAATCTAAAGCAGGGCAATTACCCCTCTCCTCCCTGTTATCCATCAGATGAATCCATCACATTTATGCAAGCACAGGAATGTTATTTCCATGGCCTAGCAAGGTGTGCAATATCCTCTGCCCATTTTTAAGCCTTCGGAATTTATACTTCACACCTTTGAGCCTCTTCAGAAGAATGTGACTGTGCAAGTGTTTTAAAGATAACATATCAATCACCTGTGGCACCAGCGAATCTGTCAAAATGGTTAAAATTCACACTCCAAGTGAAATGTATACATAATGAGCATGTAAATTATAAAATATCCCTTCCTGTTACTTCTAAACAAGCTCAATGACTGTGAAAAGCAAGAAAAAAATGTAATATCAGTAAGGATCACAAGATGTCAATATGGACACATCCTATTCAAGTTTTTAAATATATAGGCATGTGCTGTATGTGTTCAGTATTTAATTACTATTATAAGGAGTTGACCATGTAACAGTGTTAAAATATTATTTTTTCTCAAAGTTACTATTCCCACCATACTTTAGCTAAATGCAGATCTGAGCACAGGCAGTAAAACTACTTATGAAACTTGCGCTACCGCACAGGGACCCAGGGAAGCAAAGGCAACCCAGTAGGGTGGCAAACACAAATGGCATGGAGGGACGATCTGTGCAGCTCTGGAAAGCTAGAGGTCTTGTGGAATAAATGGATTGGGAGTTACAGTATGTATTTATTATGGTATGTATGCTGTTTTCCGTTAAGTGTTTTTTTGCTGGGCGTGGAATTCCTTTTTTTTAATGGAAGGAAGCTACAACTTGGTTACATTTTATGATGTTTTTTGTCAAATGATAATACATTTTCTGATTTATTACATTTTGAGAGAGAGAGAGAGATAGAGAGAGAGAGAGAGAGAGAGAAAGAGAGAGAGAGAGAGAGAGAGAGAGAGACTGCAATACTGTATTTTATCCAGACCAGAAGCAGAGACTATTGGGTAACTGTTCATGTGTTCTGGCTGTTTAATTGTAGCTGCCTATAATTTCTTGATTGGAATTCTTGTGACAGACAAATCCTTGTCCTCTTTTTATTATCTCATATGAACAGTGCCAACTAACTAGGTTTGTGCTACTGTATGTATGTATAGTATATTAGTTCTTGTTTTAGATACCTTTTAAAGCAACATCTTTTAGTTTTAATATAACTTGTAAATAAAAATTACATGAATATCCCAAATGATTTCTTTAAATGTCATGCTGTCTGGAGATGTCAAACGTAGACTGAACATTTTGATGATCCTAACATTGCTCATAAAAGAATAGTTGCATCATGCTCATCTTCTCAACCCCCCCCCCCCCCTTATTACTTCTGCCAAACTATTACAACATTACAGATATTTTCCAAAGGATGAACTTGAAATGTGTCTGTGCGTTTTTCACTGACCAAAAAAATTACTTTTATTTTCTATTGTAGAGAAGAAATTTTACAACATATAAAATAATTGTAAAAATGATCTTGACAAGCCTCTTGCTTTCACGATCTCTGACACAACTCAGCGTGAAAGCATATCATGAGCATTACCCTGTCATGGTTAGTTGAACAAGCTCAGCAAATGCACTTTCACAATATCGATTGTACCGCCAAGAGAAAAGGCAGACAATCACAAAGGAGAGTCCTGGCTGTAATGTTAATGCTGTTTCTGTGCAGGTAATCAAACATGTATTCAGGATGAACAAAAAGAAAAAATGGAGGCATGAAAACCTTCTAAGATTCAATGGGATAATTTCATATTGTTACATTCCAGTGCTTCTATGAACTGGTTCATATGCGCCTGAACCATCAAGCATATAACATTTGTCAATCAAACCCCCTAAGGACAAGTTTGCTTTCTAGCTGTTCAATTGAGACATGTGAGATGCAATTACTTCATACAAAAAAAAAAAATCTCAATGGGTTTATTCTAACGCATAAAATGAATGCAAATTATTGAGAAGAGTGATAACAAAAGTCACATGTTTGTTTTCCATGTTGTGGGGTCTTTTATGTGGCTTAAATTGTGTTATCTAGTAAATCTGTAGCTATGGCACCTCATACGTACAACACAAAAAAAAAAAAAAAAAAAAACATCCTTCACTGGTAAGACCTGATATTGCTGAAACAAGTTGTCTTTTAAAATCGAAAGTGCACTTTAAAACAAAGTGCATTTATCCTTTTGCCTAACGTAGCCTACCCTACCCCTGTCTAGATGCATACTTACCCCGATTATTAGGGGGTGTTTCAGACCTCTACAGAAAGACTACTACTTCAACACAGACAGCAATCCCTATCTGCGGCATGCTGGCAAGAGACAGGCTTTTCTACCCAAGCTGTGGTTGCTTGGTAAACAAAACAAAATGCGACACTTTGCAAACCTTTTGTTTTGATGCACCTGGAATGTACAGTATTTAGCCAATTTAAACAGAAAGTTCCCCACCCCCAGAATAAGAAAACTATACTGCTCATTTTTCTAGGGGACAAGATAAAACAGCATATTCTTTATTATAATCTGTTCAAGCCAGCGCTCCTGTCCTTTGATCTAGAATGCCACTCCTACACCATCACATACAATGTAGGTCCAGTAATTGTTGCTAGTCCTGCATAGTATTTGATCACACTAGTGTTATGCCGCGTACACATGACCGGTTTTGCCGTCGGAATAAACTCTGAAGGTTTCTCTGACAGAACTCCGACGGAATTCCATTCAAGTGGTCTTGCCTACACACAGCCAAACCAAAGTCTGACCAAAGTCCGACTGTCCAGAACGCAGTGACGTACAGCACGTACGACGGCACTAGAAAAAGGAAGTTCAATAGCCAATAGCTTCTGTCTCGTACTTGCCTCGGAGCAAGCTTCGAGCGGTTTTCCTGATAGGAATTGGTTCCGTCGGAAATATTTAGAACATGTTCTATTTCTAGGTCCATCAGAATTTTCGAAAAAAATGTCAGATGAGGCGCACACACACAATCGGAATAGACGATGAAAAGCTTCCGTCTGACTTTTTCTGTTGGACATTCCGTTCGTGTGTACACGGCTTAAGAGATTGCAAAAGCACTAGTCAGAGACTCCCAAGAAAAGAGGCTGCAGGAGGCTGGGTTATCACAGCTGGAATGGGAGGAAGACCGCAGGAGCCTGAATAAGGGTAAGCATTACTCATCACCTACACAAAAGAATTTTGTAATCATTATTTATTAGGGGGGTGGGAACACTTGCATTATTTATATCAGCCTGTAGTTAGTCTTAAAGAAGGTGGAGGTAAGTTTTTGCTATTGGTTAAAGTGGACCTTCACCCTCCCGAGGAAGATCTTGCTGCATCACCCCTCCTCCCTTCCTCTGGCAGAATATGACAATTTTTTTTCTCTTCTTTACGTTTTTTTTTTTTCTAATGAAAGTCCGCCTCGCCTTGCCTTAGGTGAATGATGTGCACACTACCCGTGGTGCCTCCTGAGATATGTATGTAACATATGCCAGGAGGCATAGGCTTTCATTGAAGAACAGGAGGAGGGGGGCGTGCCTATCGGTGTATCATCGAGAGGCCCACCCGCTGAACCCAGAAGAGCCTGTGGGCTTCTCGATGACGTCAGATAGAACCTGGCAGCCTGGGACAGAGCTGTGGCTGTGCGTGAGATGATCTCAGCAGGTCAACGCTGCTGGATCCACTGGATGGGCGAGTATCTGAAATGTGCAGATACCACCATCAGGTAAGTGGGGGGAAAAAAATGGGGAAGTCGGCCACAGTTCCTCTTTAAGCAGAGATCCATGTAATGCCTGGTACACACAATGAGATTATCAGATGAATGATCGCTTTTTTTTTTTTGATTGCTAATCTCATATCAAAAATGAAAAATGTACTAAAGTTACGAAAATTCTTGTTCGACAGAATAACAATTTGGAAGTGATGTAATGTGTTGTAGTGTATTTTTATTGTATTTTCGAATGACAACTGTACTGCTTAATCTGGTATCGTACGAGAATTTTTCGTGCTTGTCCGATCGGATAATATTGGATAAATTGTCGCGATCGTCTCTCGTAAGTTCTGTACTAACAATCCGATTATCGTACGATCGCTTCAAAAACAGTATTTTTCATACAATTTTCTGATCGTGTGTGCGTGCCTTAGGGCATATTGCTCTTCCCAGCTTTATTCGCTTACTATCCTCCTTTTTAATGTGTCATTGTGTTTGCCTTGTTTTCTCTTCCTATTAATATTTCTTGTGTGTTCATTTACAATGCCTTAATTATGCCCCATCACCATTTGGTTTCTAGAATGGGTGCCACATTTATGAAATGTATATTATGCTAGTACTTTTCAAAATTGTGTTACATATTAATTGATAAGCTGTTCTTTTTATTTTAGCATTTTTTGCTTTTATAGGTGGGCTTGGTTGTGTTTATTGTATACAAGTATAGAATAAAGATGGTTTATTGAGAATTGTTTTTACAGTTTTGAGTTCAGGAACAATTTATTTTCATGTTGCCTTTAGTTTATCACCTTTTAAGAATTTTTAGGGTGTATTTAATGATTCAACAAAAAATTCATCCAACATTTCTTCGTTTCAATATTTCACATTCCCTCTGTTACAGTGGTCTTTTCCCATTTTCAAACATTCAGCCATCGGAAAGAGCATCAAATAAGATTCAGTCATGTGGAAATATCTTCAAACAAGAACCAACATCTGTTCTTTAATGGGTAAGTGCTTTACAGGACTAATCAACCTATATCACTCAGTGGTTGTCAAACTGTTCTGAAATTCACCCAACATTTGCCTTGCACAGCGTTGAAACTACTCCTTGATTAAAATTGGGGAATGTGTATTTCAAATTGCTTCTTTTTTTGTAGCTGTGGATTTTTTTTGCTTATGGAGAGTGCTGGACCTCTGTTTTTAATACAGATTCAGCACTTTCACAATTTTTTTTTTATTATTTCTTTTAAACTGTAAATAAAACCAGCACAGCATTCTAGACATGCAGGCTGGATATCCCATAAGCAGGGGAACGGTGAGTGTGCAGTTCCCCAGCTATGTTGACACTGGCCCATATTCCCTTCAGCATTACGGGAGTGCTTTGAGGGGTTACCCCAAAGCATCCCAGCCTGAAGCTGGCCAGCAGTGAGCCCTTTTGACCAGGGGATGCCCAGGAGGGGATACCAGCACGGGGAGAACTCAAAGGCCTCTTGCACACGGTACTGATGTTTAAGCACCTGCTTTTTTGGATGGAATTTCAGGCATTTGTTTTGCACGCAGTTGCGCATATTTATGCATGTATATGCATCTGCGCGCACAATATATTCCTAGGGAAAATGAATGAATAATTATGCTCATATGCGTGTATTTGTGCATACCGTGGCAAAATACTGACTGGGAACGCAGATTTTTCTATTTTTTTTTTTTTTACTCAAGAATACGCAGCGCTTGTTTATGCGCCTGTGTTTTTCAGGCATATTGTAAACAATGGGCTGCATTTTAGATCAGTAAAAAAAAGCCCCGGACCATTTGGCTGGCAAAAGACCAGAGCACTTTTGCGATTCGGCACTGCCTCGCTTTAACTGACAATTGCACGGTCGTACGACATGGCTCCCAAACAAAGTTGACGTCCTATTTTCCCCACAAATAGAGCTATCTTTTGGTGGTATTTGATCACTTCTGCTGTCTTTATTTTTTGCGCTATAAACAAAAAAATAGCAACAATTTTGAAAAAAAAAACGCATTATTTTTTTACCCTTTGCTATAATAAATATCCCCAAAAAATATATAAAAAAACATTTTTTTTCCTCAGTTTAGGTCGATACGTATTCTTCTACATATTTTTGGTAAAAAAACTTGCCAATAAGTGTTTATTGATTGGTGTGTGCAAAATTTATAGCGTCTATAAAATAGGGGATAGTTTTATGGCATTTTTATTATTATTTTTTTTTTTTTACTAGTAATGGTGGCGATCAGCAATTTTTATAGTGACTGCAACATTATGGTGGACAGATCAGACACTTTTGGGGCTATTTTGGGACCATTCACATTTATACAGCGATCAGTGCGATTAAAAATGCATGGATTACTGTGTAAATGTGACTGGCAGTGAAGGGGTTAACTACTAGGGGGCGCTGTAGGGGTTAAGTGTGTCCTAGGGAGTGATTCTAATTGTGGGGGGGCTGGGCTACGTGTGACACAACACTGATCACCGTTCCCGATTACAGGGAGCTGTGATCAGTGTCAGTGTCACTAGGCAGAACGGGGAAATGCTTGTTTACATCAGCATTTCCCCGTTCTTGCTCTCCGTGAGACGATCTCGGGTATCCCTGCGGACATAGAGTCCGCGGGACCCGCGATCACACTCACGGAGCTCACGGCTCGCGCCCACAAGCCGCTTCTTAAAGGGCAATGTACAGGTACGTTAGTATGCCTGTACGTGCCCTTCTGCCAACGTATATCGGCGTGAGCCGGTCGGCAAGCGGTTAAGGACTGGCTTTTGCATTGATGCATGCAAATGTGGAGAAAAAAAAACAACACACAATAAAATAAAACCTTTTAATATTTTTTTTAAGTAGCATTTAGTACTGAAACTATTTGGAGACTGAAGGTCCTCCCACTGGCACAGTTGTAATAACCCAAAACCAAAAATGTATTATCTTGCTGGTGGCTGCATCAGTTTTCTTTTCTTTGGCTTTTTTCCCTCTGTTTTCTCCTGGTGATCTGACTAGTAACACACATCTGGCCAGCAGATTTAGATACACTAACAAAATGAAGCCAAACTCTAACTCACACTTTATAATCAGTTACAGCAGTTTTTTTCTATTTGGAATAAAAAAAATTGCACGAATAAAGGCTGCTCATCAATTTAATTTAAGTGGTTTGTTTCATCCATGTAAATTAATACACTATGCTGGTGAGCTGGAGCTTGTGAAAAACAGACTTACTGGCTGGATCACCAGATGAGAATAGAAGCCTAAAAAAAGGAAATTAATACAGCCATCACATCTAAGAATTGGTAAGCTGCAATATAATAAATGTTTGCTTTTGGGTTATAGGCTGTTTTAAATGTCCAAGGAACTTTAAAGAAAGGGTTCCCCTGACATAATTGCTCATATCTGAATTAAGTCCAAAAAGGGTACTGATGTCATGAGGAGTGTCCTGTGTGTTGTTGCCCATATGTGGACTTAGGCCCGATTCACACCAATGCATCTTTAGGGCTTTTTGCATTTTGCAGATTTGCACTACAGTCCATTTAACATGGTTTCCTATGCAACAAGTTAGTGCAAATCCGCAAAATGCAAAAAGCACTAAACATGCATAGGTGTGAATCAGGCCTTAGTTCACATATATGAAATGATTTTAGGTAAACACACACCACCAGAGTTCCTTGGGCACTTAAAATTGTGCCAGTGGTTAACAGTGTCAACAGTGTGGTGTTGTGGCCTTTCACTAGTTGAAACAGGCGTTCAATGAGTGACACTTGGAGTTGATTTACTAAAGCCAAATAGACTGTACACTTTGCAAAGTGCAATTGCACTCTGCAAGTGTAGTTGCTCCAAAGCTTAGGAAATGAGGTAAGGCCTCACTTTCTAAAGAAGACCCAATCACGTGCAAGGAAAATAAAAAAAACAGAAATTTTGCTTGCACATGATTGGATGATGGAAGTCAGCAGAGCTTTCCCTCATTTACTAAGCTCTGGAGCAACTGCTCGTACAGAGGATTACTGCACTTTTCAAAGTGAAGTTTATTTGCCTTTAGTAATTCAACCCCCTTGTCTCCAAGCTGCATGTCAAAATGCCTCTGAAAAACAGCCCACCAGAGATAGCTTTTCTTTAGAGGGGCGGTAAAAACCACCACCCATCTAAATGAAGTCTAATTTCTTTCTTTTCAATTAAGGTTCATTTGAATTTAAAGTACATCTAACACCAACATTTTTTTTTTTTTGGTTTTGGATAGAGTGGTGAAGGGGTAGAAACAGATATATATATAAAAAATAACCCCACCTATCTTATCCAATATTAAATAAAAATTAAATAAAAAATAATATTGGCTTTGAATATACTTTTTAGTAAGTTTTTAAGTTATTATTTTTTATTTTAACTGTGAAAGATTATTATTTGAATTATTATTTAAGTAAACATTTAAGGGGCGTGGCCTAGCTCATGGAGGAGTGAGACGTGTTTCTCAGGAGCTCCCGCACACACCGGACTAATAGAGGCTCTCAGCGACTCCAGAACTCTACAGACAGGTCTGTAATGGGGAAGAGAGGTGGGGGAGAAGGACGCCATACCCCTGACACACAAACCGAGGGGGAAATCGACCGTTCTTTCATACATTTGGGACAAAATCAGCACGGCCCCCCCAAATCCAAGATGGCGCTGACCCGCTCCTCAAGCTCACATGCGGCCTCACAAGGAGCTACTTCACAGCGCTCCACACCTCATATGACAACCAGGCAGCGTGCCAGATCCCCTCCAGACTCAGAGAATGAATCTGTGTGCTCTGCATATCATTCCCCAACATCGCACCAGTCTTTTAGTGGATGGAACATGGAAGCTTACATCAAAGCTCTCCCTACCAGACATGATTTTGAGGCATGTGTACAGAGACTTGAACGCTCTTACAAGCAGGAGATCTCTGAGCTACGCAAAGATGTCACAACCAGGCTAGAAGATGTGGAATAATCTGTAGAAGAGACTGTCTCTACACTACAGTCTCATGAAGTCATCTTGCAGGAGCACACATTACAGATACAACAACTGATGTATCACCAGGATGACCAAGAAAATCGCGCCAGACGCAATAATATACGTATACGCGGCCTCCCAGAATCTGTGGAAAATAAAGACCTAGCCCCTGCAGTCACGGCCATATTCAATGACCTGCTCCAGAAAGATAAAGAATCTCCCATAGAACTTGATCGCGTACACAGAGCCCTCGGCCCCAAAAACCCAAATCTTGAACATCCCAGAGATGTGATCTGCAGAATCCCCTTTTATGCGATTAAAGATGCTATCATGCGTGCAGCTCGCAACCAAGACGCCATATACTTTAATGATGCTGCTGTGACTTTATTACCAGACATCTCCAAGCTGACCCTGGATATGCGACGTGCACTGAAACCCCTCACAGGAGCTCTGCAGGAAAAGCACATTAAATATCGCTGGGGTTTCCCATTTGACCTCTTTGCATCTCATGAAGGTCGGTCGGCCACATTTCGCACTCTGGGTGACCTCCCAAAGTTCCTCGGGACTTTCAAACTGCCCCAGATCCACATCCCTGATTGGCCAATCCATGCAGCGACTCCTGGATTCCCGATCGCATCGAACTGGCAAAAACAATCCAGGAAGAACAAACGCCCAAAGTCGGATTTCCCCAAAGCAACAGATGGATGAGTCCCAGCCGCAGAACTTTTGATTAACCACTTTTTTCCTTCACAGGCACTGCGCCGATGAAGCGGCCCCAGTTTTATGGTTACAGTATTGTTGGGACATTATGTTTAGCTATATTATGTCGTTCCTCTTACACGCAGGGTTTGTTTTGTGTTCATAGCAGCACGGTCCTTCCTCAGTTACCAGAGATCCCAAGCCAATACTGTGATTCCTTACTTTGCTAAGGGTCCCCCCCAGACCCTGCCCTTCTCACCCCATCCCTCATTGCTCTATGTTGTACTGTTACTCTCATATTATTGACCCAGCAGACAGTTAGATTATTGGACCTCATCTATGGGCTTTGTCCGGCTGGACAGCTCATAATAGTTTAGAGATGCGTATGCGACTCTGCGGGTCCTGAGTTGCTAAAGTTATAGAAGTATTTAAAATTTATTGCCTTTTACTTTTAGTGGCCCGGTGTGTGCGGACCCCTCTGTGGACTAACCACTACCCCCCACATAGGATTTTCAGCGCCCTTAGAGGCATTAGCTGAACTTTAGAACACAATGTTCTTTATGCGGCCTCCGAGGCCAAGGTTCTTCTTTCTCTGTTTTCTTTCTGTTTTTCTCCCTACCTATTCACTTAAACTTACCCTACAACTCAATACTAACGGAGGTTTCTTTACTACTTCTTTTCACCCCTCCCCCACCCCCCTGGAGACAGCGAGCCTCTCCCTTGTTTTGGTATACCGGATTATCAAATCCTTTTCCCCATGGCAGTGCAAACCCCCTTGAAAGTCTCCTCTTTAAACTGCAGGGGTTTTAACACCCCAGAGAAAAGGAGGCAAATCTTATATCATTTTCACAAAAACCGTACCCAATTCTACTCCTTCAGGAGACTCATTTTAGGTCAGACAACATCCCTCATCTCCTCCATAAGCAATATCCCACTTGGTTCCACAGCACCAACCCCACAGCGAAATCTAAAGGGGTTTCGATCACGTTTCATGTCTCATTCACACCAGATGTGCTAGACACCCTCATTGACCCACTAGGGAGATATGTTTTCCTAAAACTTTCATATTTGAATATGATCTATACTATAATTAATGTTTACTCTCCAAACCAGGATCAACTGCAATTCCTCTCCAAGGTTTCTACTCGCCTGAAAAGATTTAGCACGGTCAACATGATCCTGGGAGGAGACCTCAATGCCGCTCTGATACCACGCCTTGACACCTCAATGGGTAAGTCCTCAATCTCCCCGGCTTCCCTGACCAAAATACGTGCAATTCTTTCAGACTTATCTTTAGTGGACGTCTGGAGGATGTTACACCCCTCCACTAAAGATTTCACATACTACTCCCCAGCACACTCCACCTATAGTAGATTAGACTATATTTTCATCTCCCAATCCTTACTGGATTTCTCACCCACCGCTTCGATAGGCCTCACTTTGTGGTCTGACCACGCCCCCATACATATGAATCTAGGAAGCATACCAACACAAAAAAGGAGAAACACGTGGAGATTAAATGACAATCTGCTCTCGGACTCAGTATGCACCCAGGACATCACACAAGCCATCAAACACTGTTGCGGACCATGCCTGTGATGACACTAACCCACTAATGAAATGGGAAGCCCTCAAATGTGTCATTAGGGGGAAACTTATCCAACACGGCTCGAGACTAAAACGTGCGCGAACAGCAGACATCACACGCCTTCTGTCCCTAATAGCCACCTTAGAGGAGGACCATAAACGATCCCCTGATGAAAAAATTCAACTAGAACTCACAAACGCTAGGAGAGACCTCTTGCAAATCTTTACACAACGCTCACTGGTAGCGAGAGATAAAGGGCGATTTGCCCACTACTCACAAGCAAATCAGTGTGGCAGACATCTTGCGCAGACTCTGCAACCCAGACAGGCCCGGAGATCTATCCCCTGTATTAACTCATCCAATAAAGGCAAAATAATAAATAACTCTTCCATAGTAGAAGAATTCCGTCAATACTATGACACCTTATACAATCTCAAGCCCCAGACACCATCACCCAAAGACCAAACAGACTCTCCAACTCAATCACTGTCCTCATACATTCAGGAAACTGCTCTCCCAACCATCCCGGCCTCTGAAGCAGAAGACTTGGAATCCCCCCTGACTGACTCTGAATTCCAATTTGCCATTAAAAATTTAAAGAATGGTAAAAGCCCAGGTCCAGATGGGTTCTCCTCACGTTTCTACAAGACATTTGCACCTTTGTTATCCCCCCTGATGGCCAAAGCATTCAATGCTATAGATGAGAACTTATCTCCCTCCCATACTTTATTACAAGCCCAAATAGTAGTCATCCCAAAACCAGGCAAGGACACCTCTTTATGCTCTAACTATAGGCCGATATCCCAACTAAATATAGATCTTAAACTGTATGCCAAGATCCTAGCGAACCGTATCTCACCTCTTTTACCAAATCTAATACATAGAGATCAAGTGGGTTTTGTCCCTGGACGTGAAGCTAGGGACAATACCACTAAAACTATCCACCTCGTGGCATATGCCCATCGTAACCACATACCGACCTGCCTTCTCTCCTGTGACGCGGAGAAGGCTTTTGATAGGGTCAGTTGGCCCTTTCTTCGGGCTACTCTCTCTCAAATAGGACTAAGACCCAGACTGCTAGCCCACATCATGTCACTTTATTCTAAACCCTCAGCCACAATTTTAGTTAATGGAACTCAATCAGAGAAACTCACTATTTCAAACGGCACGAGACAAGGCTGTCCCCTCTCCCCCCTCCTATTTGCCTTAGTAATTGAACATCTAGCCCAAGCTATTAGAGCCAATCCAGGTATACGAGGGATACAGACCCCGTCCTCACAATGTAAACTTTCCCTTTATGCAGACGACTTGCTCCTCTATGTGACCAATCCCCATATTAGTATACCATCCATACTTGCCGAGATCAACCGATTCGGTGGTCTCAGTAATTACAAATTGAATATCTCTAAAACAGAGGCACTGAACATATCCCTACCTCAGCCGACCCTCTCCTCTCTTAAGGCTAATTTCACATTCCAATGGCAACCAAAATCTATCTCATACCTAGGTACGGCCATTCCAAGCCGTGCCTCCGAAATATACGCCCTAAATTACCATTACCATTATCATGGTTTGGCCGCATGAACGTATTGAAAATGGACATACTCCCTAAATTATTATACTTATTCCAAGCCCTCCCAATTGCTTTGCCAGCAGCCTTCTTCCGCACTCTTCGCTCTATGGCCATACGATTCATGTGGAGGGGAAACCATCCCAGACTGAAACACAAACTTCTATGTGCCCCCATTTCCAAAGGTGGGACAAGTCTCCCGGATTTTGAACTCTACCACACAGCAGCAGTGGTCTCCCGTTTACTGGAGTGGTTTCCTCGCCCACTACTTAAAGCTTCCACTTTGGTGGAACAGGACTTATCTTCAATTGACCTCCGGGCTCTGCCTTGGGGCTATGAACGGACTCATAGATCTCTTACTAGCCTGTCTCCACTGACCAGAGATGCACTGTTAATCTGGTACCGCAGAAAAGAAAGATACTCACTTTCCACTGAACCAAGTCCCCTTACCCCTCTATTTGACAACTCAGCTCTCCCAGAAGGCAGCTCAATACAGGTCATAGACGACCATAACAGAGACACTTGGCCTACAGCACGACAATTTGTCAATAGCACACTTGGTACTTTTACATCAAGATTAAACATCACATCGTCCAACGTAACATGGTTAACACGGCTACATCTGACAGCCTACTGTAAAAAACTACATGATTCCAAACAGATTCACAGACCTTTGACTGGCTTTGAACAATTATGCACATTCTCAGAAACCCCCCGTCACACCCTTTCATTGATCTACAAACTGATTATAGAACACACCCATGATACCTTACCCAACTACACCAAAGCTTGGTCAGAGGAACTCGGGAGGGAAATAACCAATGCTGAATGGGGTAAAGCTTTTATCTTCACCCATAAATCAGCCATCCCATGCTACACCAAGGAAAAAAACTACAAGGTTTTATCAAGATGGTATCGAGTGCCAACGAATCTCAGGATCATGTTTCCATCAACCACTGACACCTGTTGGAGATGTAACTCTGCGAAGGGTACGTATAGCCACATATGGTGGGAATGTGATGTGATAGGTCCGTTCTGGACCCAAATCTTCCAAATCTATACAGAAATTTACGATAAACCACTCACTCCCTCTCCTTTCATTGCTCTCCTATCAATACTACCTGGTAAAATCAAGTCACAAAAACACAATCTCTTAAAAAAATTTCTCAGCAGTGGTAGACAATTAATTGCCAGACATTGGAAATCCACTACTCCCCCATCTCTCTTAGAGTGGGTAAGTGAACTAAATAACACCATGCTTATGGAGGAGATGCAAGCCAGAGCCATAGACAAATACGCAAAATTCTCCTTTATCTGGAGCATATGGAGGCATTACTCCACCTCAGATAAGCTAAAAAACAGACTCACAGCTATGAAGGCACCTGGCCAAGCTACACATTCTACTAGTTCCACACAACCAACCCAACAATAAAAAGGCCCCGACTCCGGATGAGGCTCGCTGCCCCCCCCCCTTCCCCCCATCCTACCTACCTTGCCAGTCCTCCTCCCTGTTCCTTCCCCACCTCTTTTCTTTCCTCTACCTGCTATTTCAACTCTTTTCTTTACTCTTAAACCACTCTTTTGGGCTATCTATAGTCATGATTTTATTTTTACCTATAGTATTCTGCTCTTTAACATCAATCCTCTCACAACCTCCAACAGATTGGCTGAATGCCAAACGTTTATACGCTGATGGTAATCAGATTACTTGTCTACTCATTCCGAGTTCCTAGACACCTGGGCGCAGCATGACCCCGTAGGGGCGTCCAGGTCTCGGGAATTTTAGTTAACACGACTAACAGCATAAGTTCCGAAAGCTGTTGAGATAACACACTATATTAATATTGAAAACAGAATGCATAACATTGTTTTGATTTGCCCATGTATGTTTCTTTATTACTGAATCAGATTGCCCGATGTCGAGCATCTGATCTTGTTCATGTTTTCATTTTCCATTTGGAAAATTATTTTATATACAATAAAAACTTATTGAACCTAAATAAACATTTAATATAGAGTGGACTTTCAGGTTGCTGAAAGAAACTGTTGTTAGAGAGTCCATACTGTACAGGTTCAGACTGTCTCGAAGGTAAAAAAAAATGTAAGGCTCCTATGAACAGAGGAGGCAGGAAGGGGGAGAATGTGTCATTCCAAGCTTATTTTCAGCAGAGCAGCAAGATTAACCCTGGTAAACATGAAAAAAAAAGAGCCTACAGCTCCATTGATGGTTGATGTACATGTGAAAAAATAAATATATGACACATCATATCTACCTGGATAGAAAATTAAAAATATTTAACACTTATTCTTAGTCCTGATCATAATAAATATATACCAAAACACCATACATTTTCCAAGGGAACTTTGAGTTTACATCAGATGCATTAAAACAAAAGGTCTTACAGTTAGTCTCTCTTTAGAAAGCGGCCACGGCCCAAGTAAAAAGTCAGCCCACTACCAGCATGTTGAAATAAAGGACCCTTGCTTTTTACGTTAAAGCCGTAGTCCTTCTGCAAAAGTTGAATATGTCCCCTGCTAAGTCAGAGTTTTCAAATGAGCTCTACTGACTGAAGTTGTCATCATCTCTGCAGAGAGCCTACTACTTCCAAAACAGAGAGCATGGGTCCTTCTCTGCAGATGCTATCTGGGGCAGCTTTTTTACTTAGGCTGCAGCTGCTTTCTAAAGAAAACAGACTTTGTACACCCATTAGTCTGATGCAGCTCGACTGTAGTTATCTAAAAACTGGGTTGAATGTTCAGTTGGGCTTTCAGTATTTCACGTGAGGGCTATATTGTAAAAGTAATTCCCGGTAAGCTAGAATGGTTATCCATGGATGGTTGAGCTATGTCAGCAGGTCATAACTGAAAGATGAGGGAAAAAATTAAAACATTTGTCTACTGCAAAGTATTTTTTTTGAAGAGTAGTGTATGGTATGTTCTAGTATTAAAGCGGAACCAAACCTGCTAAGGCTCGGGTCACACTGCCACAACCTAAAATTTGCGCGACTTAGCCAAGCCACTATAAAGCAACTTAAGGGAACGCTATAATCTTTCTGTAATGTCGGATCTAAATCACATCAATTAAGATGTGATTTAATCATCAATTCGGATAGAAGTCGACTTGTACAGGAACCTTTTCTAAAGTCGGAGCGACTTCAGTAGTGCTAATTAAGACGGCTCTCATTGACTAAAATGGGATTTCACATGTCGCGAGACTTGGGGTCTCACAAGTCAGATCCCAAGTCACAACAGTGTGACCCAAACCCTTTTCCAGTGCTGAAACATCTACAAGCTCCCTCATCAACACCAACATCTGTACCAAGTTTTCTGAGTTTAGCATCTAGATAGGATATTAATTTGTTTCGATACAAAGAAATGCCAAAAATGTACAAATATATGCACAGCTCAGTGTATATTCAAAAAGAAGTTTGCAAGCAGGCAAGAATGTTTTATTGCAGCCATGGGGGTTGATTTACTAAAGCTAAAAAGACTGTGTACTTTAAAAGTGCAGTTGCTCCAGACCTTGGTAAATGAGGGTAAACTCTGCTGACTTCCATCTTCCAATCACATGGAAGCAAAAATGTTTTTGTTTTTTGATTTTTTTTTCCCTGCATGTGATTGGGTGTTTTCTGTAAAGTGAAGCACGTGGTATTGGTAGGGGTGAAAAGGAAGGATTGTGTGATATTTTCAGATGAGGTTGGTGATGTAGCTCGGGCCAGAGTTGTGGATGGCTTTGAATGGTGTTGTTAGTATTTTAATCATTTGTTGGGTGAGCAGAAGTCAGTAAAATAATTGGCAGAGAGGGGTGGCAAACAATGAACGGTTGGTAAGGTGACTGGGTCTGGCAGCTACAATTATGCTGGACTCAAAATAATTGGAGGTTAAAGATAACAAGGGAGTGAATGAGTAGCTTTGTGGTGTCATTGGTTAAGAAGGGGTGTATTTTAGAGATGTTATAGAGATTAATGAGGCAAGATTTTGACAGCAAAAAATTGTGGGGTCGAAAGCAGAGGTCAGAGTTTAGGATTACACCTAGCACTCTGGCACAAGAGGAGGGACTGATAGTTGTAACATTGATTTTGATGGAGACGTGGAGAGGAGGTACAATTTGGAGGAAAAATTGTGAGCTCAAATTTGAAAAATTTGAGTGAGGAAGTGGTGTGACAACCTTAGATATAAATTAGTGGTGCACAGGAAGACTAATGGGATAAGCAGAGAAGTAGAGAGATGGATTTGAGTGTCGTCAGCACAGAAATGCTGTTGGAAACCATGGGAGGCTATCAGCTGACCCAAAAAGAAGATGTAGATAGAGAATAGAAGCAGCCTGAGGACAGAACCTTAAGGGACCCCTATGGAAAGAGGAAAATGAGAAGAGGAAGTGGGGTTGTAAGTGACACTAATGGTGCAGCAAAATAGGAAAGAGGAGAACCAGCAAAAAGCAAAGTCCTGAAGGCCAAGGAAGTAGAGCTTTTTTGAGGAGAGAGTGGTCAACTGTATCAAAGGCAGCAGAAATGTATAGGAGTAGGAATATGTGAGTTTTGGAAGGGCAGTTTCTGTGGAGTGTTGCAGGCAAAAGCCAGACTTAAAGAGGAAGTAAACACTAAGGGCTAGTGCCCTTATTTAATATGCTCTTTAAGCATACCCAGTTTTCCACTGGATATTCCAGTGTTCTTTGTTCCTAAGATTTTATCCCAATTATTATCCTCCAGCAAGGATCGTAGTTTAGGGAAGTTAGCTCTTTTGAAATTTAGTGTCTTTGTATTCCCCTTATGTTTCCTATTTGTGTGATTTTTACTAAAACTAATTGACCTGTGATCGCTGTTTCCTATATTGCCCTGTATTTCCACATACTACCCTCTGTAATATGTTCCGCCCTGGCTATCTCTACCTCTGGACCCTCCCCCCGTCACCTAGTTTAAAAGCCCCTCTAACTTTTCGGCCATCTTTACTCCCAGCAGATCTGCACCCTCCTCATTTGGGTGCAGTCCGTCCCTTCTATGGAGCTAGTAACTGACTGAGAAGTCGGCCCAGTTCTCCAGGAACCCAAACCCCTCCTTTCTACACCAGCTTCCCAGCCACTTGTTTACTTCCCTAATCTCCCTCTGCCTTTCTGGTGTGGCTCAAAGAACCGGTAGTATTTCTGAGAATTTTACCTTGGAGGTCCATCTTCCTCTGACTTTGTCATTGGTGCCAACGTGCACCATGACAGCCGGGTCTTCCCCAGCCCCTCCCAGTAATCTGTCCACCAGATCCGTAATGTGCCGAACCCGAGCGCCGGGTGGACAACATACAGTTCGGATGCTTCAGGTCTTTGTGACAGATTGCCCTCTCTGTCCTTCTAAGAATTGAGTCCCCAACCACCAGAAACTCTTTCCTTTCCTTTGTCTTTTTTCCCACCCTCACTGGAGGAGTTATTCCCCTGGCAGCTTGGGGAGCCTCCCTGACTCATTCCCCTTTACCCTTCCTGACTGTCACCCATCTACTCTGCTCTGGTGCCTGCCTCTCTTTATCTCCACCCGCCTCTGTGCTGGCCCCTGCCGGGTACAATCTCCTTTAGTATGGAGGGACTTCTCAGTGTTGACAGTTGCTTCCCTAGATTCAGAACCTGGGCTTCCAGGGAAACATTTTGCACAGCAGTATTTGCCCTCGATCGGATGATCAAGGAACGCAAACAAGATGTACACCAATTCGCATCTCCATACCCGCCGGGCATCGTACCTACTAATTTGATGGGGATTGAGGATTATACCCTGTCCAAATTAACAACTAGCTTCCTGACACTAATACTCAATACACAGGTACTCCACAGCCCACGTGAACTCACAGCCCACGTGCACTCACAATACTCTCAATACACAGGTGCTCAGGAAGTTACAATACACACAATACTCAGGTACTCACAACTCAGGTACACACAATACTCAGGTACACACAATACTCAGGTACACACAATACTCAGGTACACACAATACTCAGGTACAGACAATACTCAACAATACACAGCGTCCCCACTACACACAGTCATCCTTTTCTATTAGTTATGACTTCACCGCTCTGTACCTGCTAAAAACGCCCCTGCAATCTGACACTTGCTGGGCTTGTCAGCGCCTACAGTCTCCCGCGGTCAACCTGCCTGTTTCTGCTCACTTCACTCCCCTGTCTGCCTGTCACTATCTCCCTCCGCAGCACAGTAAACATTTGGTTTGTGAATTGTTCTGTGTGGTGTCTCCTTCATCTGGTCTCAAGGCTCATCAGGCAAGCATATTGTTTCATGTTTTGTAAGCCAGTTTGTCCCTGTGTTTCTTCCAAGACTAATATACATTGCTTGATATGCAATATACATTACAATATTGCGAATATTTATTTTTTCTTGTATTTTAATTCTGTATTAGCACCTGGCCAGTATGTCCTGAGGAAGCTATTAAAGTTGTGAAACGCGTTGACAAGAAGGCATGGAAAAGTCTATGGATACTATCCAATGATACCCCATACAGGATACCTGGTCCATTGCTGATCCTATATTATACATTTTAGTTTTCCTTTTTCCCTTCCATGTCCTTCCTATTGGATATTTGTTGACCTTGTCAGTTAGTAAGGGTGTTTTTTCTCTGTTTAAATGTAATTTTATTATATGTATTAAAGATATATTTTTTTACAAATAACTGTCTCATGTTATGCCTACAAAGTCCGCAACTTTTTTTGATTAGAGTTTTTATAACTTGTTTCAATCCTTTTGTAGTGTCAACAGTAAGATATTTTCTTAGAAAAATAAAATACCTGTCCTTTCTAGTCAGAGAATTGAGTCACCAAGAGCGTTTTAGGGGATTTAAAGGATATCTAAACCCAAGAAAAAATGTGACACGCTGTATTGTAGCTTACCAATCTTTAGAAGTGGCTGCATTGTTTTTCTTCTTCAGGCTAATTTTTATCAAATACAGAAAATACAGTTTGATCTTGTCAGCAATGCAGTGTCCTTGTCACTTTCTGTGAGATAAACTGAAAGCCCAAACAATCTTATCTTCCTACTATAAACTACAATCCCCCCACCTGTGGAATGCATATAGCAGACATTTTTGAAGTCCAGCCTGGGTGACATCCATGGCTCGACTACCTAGATACAGCACAGCAAGTGAGCACTGCCATCCTAGGATTAGAAATGTATAAAATAACAGGTTACCAGGTAAAAAATAAAGGAAAAAAAGGCAGGAAAAAAGAATGTGTTTTTTTTTCCTTATAGCAGGGGTCCTGTGGGCCACATTCAGCCCACTACGAGATTTTATCCGGTCCACAGCTAAGGTCAGGTGCACAGACTGAGGATTCAGATCATTTGGTCTCAGCCTTTGATGGGGACCTTGATGTAAGGGGGGGGGGGGGGGGGGGGGTTCTGAAGGGGACACTGATTAAAGAAGGGAATCTGATATTATGGGGGGTTTCCAGTAAGTTATTTTTTTGGAGAATGATTATTATTTTCTTAATTTTGTATTCATGCATTTTTAAACTGATTTTTTTTATCAGCAACAAAAACACACATTGTAGCTCTCGGACTGAAAAGTTTGGAGACCCCTGTTTTATATGCTTATTGCTTTTATAAAGAGATCCGTGAATTTTGGGACGTTACAATGCGTTGGACATGACAATGTATTTTGGCAAACAGAAAATAAATAACTACACTGAGCTGTAGTGCTCTACCTCCACTCCTGAAAGGAATGATTTATTGCACCCATCAGCGTTCACCTATAATCTTTATTACTCCCCATAATATAGGTTAACAGATAGTATTGATAAAGAAACATTTCCTCTCCCACAGTTTTAACCTATGGCATAACCTGCTTCCAGCCTCTTACGCCATGACACCAGTCATTGACTTTCAAGCACACCTTAACAAAAGTCGTATAGTTAAGCTGTCATTTATTAACATAACATTTTATGTTAACATTTAAATATCCATTTGACTATTGAATTAATCCTTGCATTTGGAAGCCTTCTCAGTTATGGACATGCTTTATAGTGAAGAAACTTCCTTAGTGACAGAAAATGATTTTACTATTCAAAAAAACATTTGAATGCATAAACTCCTGTGGAAGGTCAACTTAAAGTGGAGGGCCACCCTGAAAAAAAACAAATTCACCAAAAATCCTAAAAAAAAATGTAAAAAAAACATTTGAAAAAAAAAATTTTTTTAACTTACCTAAACCCTTGTTGCTAGGCAGTCTTCTTAATCTGCCTCTTCCTTTTCCGCGGCGTCTTCTGCTCCTCGGTGAGCGGCCCCGTTGTCTTCTGGGAACTGCGTGCGCAGTAGGAAACTGGTAGTGAGGCCGCAAGGCTCCACTGCCTGTTTCCCTTACCTAGGATGGCGGTGCCAGGAGCCGAGGGATGGGTCGGCTTTGGGCGGCCGACATCGTGGGCACCCAGGACAGGTAAGTACTTATTTAAAGTCAGCAGTTACAGTGTTTGTAGCTGCTGACTTTTATTTATTTATTTTTTTACGGCCGGAATCCAGCTTTAAACACTTCAATACAGGGCATATTTCACCCCCTTCCTGCCCAGGCCAATTTTCAGCTCTCAGCGCTGTAACATTTTGAATGATAATTGCGCGGTTGTGCAACGTTGTATCCAAATAAAATTTTGATCATTTTTTTTTCCCCACATAGAGCCTTCTTTTGGTGGTATTTGATCACCTCTGCGGTTTTTATTTTTTGCGCTATAAACAAAAAAAGACCGTCAATTTTGAAAAAAAACACAATATTTTTTACTTTTTGCTATAGTATATATCCCAATTTAAAAAAAAAAAAAAGCAAATGTTTTCCTCAGTTTAGGCCGATATGTATTCTTCTACATATTTTTGGTAAAAAAAAAAAAAAAAAATCTCAATAACCGTATATTGATTGGATTGCGCAAAAGTTATAGCGCCTACAAAAGGTTTTTGATTTATGGCATTTTTATTATTTTATTAAATTTTTTTTTACTAGTAATGGCGGCGATTTTTATCGGAAGTGCAACATTGCGGCAGACACATCGGACACTTTTGACACTATTTTGGGAGCATTGACAATTATACAGCAATCAGTGCTATAAATATGCATGGATTACTGTGTAAATGTCACTGGCAGGGAAGGGGTTAACACTAGGGGGCGATCAAGGGGTAACTGTGTTCCCTAGGGAGTGATTCTAACTGTGGGGGGAGGGGACTGACTCGGGAAGGAGACTGATCATGTGTTCCTATATACTAGGAACACACGATCGGTCTCCTCTCCCCTGACAGGACATGGATCTGTGTGTTTACACACACAGATCCACGTTCCTGCTCTGTGACGAGCAATCATGGGTGCCTGTCGGACATCGCCAGCTCCCGAGTGACGCAGCGGGGGCACGCCCCCTACAACGCCGGGAAGCATAGGACGTCATATGACAGCCGCCCAGAGGGACAGAGTGTTCCTGCAGCCATCATATTACAATGGCTGGGATGGGAAGCGGTTAATGTACCTCTTTAATGGCCTGTGCCTGTAAATTATATTTTATTCTTTGATACAAAGTTTTTTAGCCTTTTTAAGCTTTTATCAAAGTTTAAGCGTTTTTACAGCTGAAAAACTCCTCTCAAAACCTTCTAGTTCTGGAGCTTTTTCCAGCAAGAAAACACCCCTGCCAAAAAACACTGATAACAGCCTACAGTATGTGTGCATGGACACATAGGATAACATGCTAGGGTGTTTACTAGCTGCAGAAAAAAACGCCTGAAGCCAAAAAACAGCAGCTGTAAAACGTCTAGTGTGCGTGAGACCTTAAACAGAGGCAGACTGTCATCCTCAGACTGCAGTAGCATCAGTAGAGGGAAGAGGTTTAATCTAATCTAATTAACGTTGTTAAATGTCAACCAAAATTGGCATTAGTGAGGGTTTTTTTTTTTTTTGCGGTTTGTGTATCCCTTGGGGATATTTCAGGCATCTTTTTATCTCTGGAACATCAGGACTTGTCAAGTCAAGACAGCAAGATAGTTGTCAGTGGGACAGGAAGGCACAGACTAATAAAAATCTCAACAAAGTTTTCCATCTCAACTGAGGTCCCTGTCACAGTTTGTGAATGGGGCAGTTTGCAATTAGATGTAGTGGACCCAGTGGGGAATCTCTGTAATTAGTTGCAGGTGGGACACCCCATTGAAAGCAATAGGAGGCTGACAGCTCCCACAGCTATTTGCGTCCCCTCACATGTAATCGTTCATGGAGCGATGACCTGCAATGATCGCTCCTGAATGCAGAGAGTCTGCATCCAGGCCTGATCATTCACAAGTAATCCCTTCATGTGCAATTAAATGCAAGTGGCTGCAAATAGCTACAGGAGCTGTCAGCCTCCTATTGCTTTTTTATGAGGCTTCCTGCCCACAGCTAATTGCAGAGGACCCCTGCTGGGTCTCTTGCATCTAATCGCAAATGGCCCCATTCAGAAGTGTAAATGAGGCCTTGAAGTGGATTTAAACCCACCACTCACCCAGTATAAAGTAATGGCACAGTAATAATGTATATTCAGTGGGGACGGAAAGTATTCAGTTTTTCTTTTTTAATAAATATGCAAAAATGTCAACAATTCTGTGTTTTTCTGTCACTATGGGGTGCTGTGTGTACAATAATGAGGAAAAAAATGAACTTAAATGATTTTAGCAAATGGCTGCAATATAACAAAGAGTGAAAAATTTAAGGGGGTCTGAATACTTTCTGTCCCCACTGTATACATGCAAGCCTCCTGCAAAAGTAGGAGCCCTGCAAAACTCTGGAATTAGTGGATGGGTCTCTTTGCCGGAGCACGTGGGAGGAGTCGTGATGTCACAAGACTCCCCAGCCATTTTTACACTCTCCCACTCTTTCTGCTGGCTCTGGGAGCTGACTGCACCATGAATATCCTCCTCAGTCATACTGATCTTCTGCCGATCTCAAGGATCACGACCCATGATGAGTAACATCCAGTCAAAACTCAGTGAAGGCACCACATGACTTTCGCATGCCCAATCATGCTGAGGTGTGGAGCAGCCAATCCTGAGAGAGCTGGAGAAGAAAGGAGGAGGGATGTGAAGCTGGAATCATAGACACTCTCTCTGCTCTCATGCTCGTTCATGAGATAAAGAAATCAGATGTCAGTCACAGCAGTGGGGAATGTGGCGACACAAACTTATTGGTGTGTCGTTTTTTTATCCTACTAAAAAAATACAAGAGGATTGCTCAGAGCTGGATTAACTCTTTGTGGCAAGACTGGGCACAGATGAATTGACATCCTCTACTGTACCAGGTAGAAATCTTCATTAAAAAACATTTTTTTCAAGTTTACAGCCACTTTATAAAAGTGTTTGTTTTTGTTGGTTTATCCACATTTCCCTAATGCCGCGTACACATGACCGGATTTTCCGGCAGAAAAGGTCCGACGGAATCATTCCGTCGGACATTCCGATCGTGTGTGGGCTTCATCTGACTTTTTCTTTCTAAAATTCGGACGGACCTAGAAATAGAACATGTTTCAAATCTTTCCGACGGACTCAATTCCTATCGGGAAAACCGTTCGTCTGTATGCCAGTCCGATGGACCAAAAATGACGCAAGGGCAGCTATTGGCTACTGGCTATTGAACTTCATTTTTCTAGTCCCGTCGTACGTCACCGCATTCTAAACGAACAGACTTTGGTGTGATCGTGTGTAGGCAAGTCTGTCTCAGAGGAACTCTGTCGGAACTCCGTCAGAAAGACCGCCAGAGTCTACTCTGACGGAAAGTCCGGTCGTGTGTACACGGCATTACTTACTGTCCCTCTGACCCCCTGTTTGAGGCAGGAATCGAGGTAAAAATGCCTGAACAGGGGCACAGGCAGCAATATAAAACCTGACAGAGGTTTTAACCCTTTTCAGTGCTATCCAAAATCACAAGCTTTACCAGTAGAGGAAGAAACTCTAGCCAAGTTTCCAGTTATCTATTTTAGATTTAGAAATGATTTACAATTTTATAATGCTATTCACACTGCTGCATGATGTCTTCATTCTCATTGTGAGCCGCTCAAGTGCCTGCACTATTGCTTTCTGCATATTCAAGACAATTTATAGAGATGAAATGAAATCGCTACTCCAAATTCAGAAAGGAAATGGCAGGAAATGTCTTTGTCAATCAATGCAGCTCAGCTGAGATGTTCCAGTATGAATACATTGCTTCAATACTAAGCAATAAATATATACAGTATAGGACTGCTTAATATAGAGTCTATTACTTTTGCTCAAAGGGATTGAATACATTTCTGCAGCAAACATTTAAATATCTTCCTCACATAACAAACTCTACAGCTGTCAGTTGTATTAGACACAAAAGGTAAGAATTTGAAAAGTTGCCGGAGATGGGCCATCATGTGGGGGTGGAGCACTGACACGTAGGTTCATGGCAGAGGCCCTGACTCTGCCCGTGATTCCCGCCCCTCCTGGCGCTGACATGCTGAGACGCTGAAGCGTCGGTCAATGCCCCTCGCGTCTGCCGCCCAACCCCCCGCCTGACTCAAACTGCTCTGTGGACCTGGCTTTCGGAGCCCGATTCCCAGCACATTCCACTCGGGACCCTTTCCTCTCCTCCCCCGCTTCAAACGCCGCATTGCTGCCTGCTCCTCCACCCATATACCCGAGGAGGAGCTTCTTTGAACGGCAGAGCGGTATACCGATCCCATGGTTATGAGCTGGCGGCTGTTGCTGATGCTGTCTGGGACCATTGGATTTGAGGTCTCCTAGGGGGGGTTACCCACACCATCCTCAGCTGACTGAACCGCAGGAACCCCTTATTAAGATAGAAGAGGGGACTATTGATGAGTGAATCACAGCCTTTTTGAGAGAGACCATCGCTGCAGATCCAACCAACAGAAGCTGGAAGAATGCCAAAAGGATAGTGGTAGGAAAATGCGTGCTAAAATAATGCCTCAGTGAATGTTTCTAAACTTGAAATGAACTTATTTCTTTGCAATACTGACTGGCACTAGGAGATCTTATGTGTACCCAGGAGCCGCCTACTCACTCTCAGCTACTCACCTGTGCTTAGCTCTGAATGAGCCCCCTTTTTTTTACCTTTTAAATGGGAGATATAAGGAGAGCTAAACAAATGCTTCACTGAATGTCTCTAAGGCTAAAATGAACTCTCTAACTTGTGTTATTGACTGTGACTAACAGAAGTTTAAATACACATACAAATATACGTATAAATAGGTCAACAAACTTCTCCCCTGCAGGTCAGTGGAGGCTATTAGGAGACCTTTTGTCTATTCAGGAGCTGGCTATTCATTTTCAGCAATCTACTTGTGCTTAGTCCTGAACAAGCCCCTTTCTACCAAACAACTGAAGGTGTTGCCTGCCTCTCCTCCTAGGCCTTCAAATATTTTCTAAAGGAAGGGAAAAGAAGAAAAGAGAGGAGGGGAGAAGAAAGAAGAGGAGAAAGAAAGGAAGAAAAAAAAAGAAGAAAAAAAAAGGAGAGAAGGAGAAAAAGAAGTAAAAAAGGAAAGGGGGTGTTAAACAAATGCTTTAGTAAATGGCCTTAAGCAGGGAATGAACTCTCTACTCTGCATTACTGATTGTATTAAAGAGAAGAATAAACACACGCCTAAAATATATGCATAAATATATTCCCCTTGTATGCTGACAGACGCTGTCAGGGGACCCCAGGGGTACCCAGGAGCCGCTTAACTACTTTTAGGTATCTACTTGAGTTTTTTGTTTTAAACTAGCTTTTCTCAGTTCACTGCTTTCCCCCATCAAAGAGGTGGCGATCAGGAGTAGCCTGACGAATCCCCGCAGTACCCAAAAGTAGTGGTGCTGATCTCTAAACATCTCCGGAAAGGTGTGAAGGCCTGCCGAGGCCCCCCAAGGCCCCCCAAGGAACCTAACATTCCATGAATCTTTCCCTTTCCTCCTCCACTCAAGTATCTCTGAAACTTTAACTTAGAACTTGGAAAATTGCTTTGTATTTTGCGCTGGTGAACAACTGATGAAAATGAGGGTAAGGCAAACAAAGCTGGTAAAGGAGCCCCGCCAGCCCCTAGCCCAGGAGGTATCCAGCGTTACATGTCAGCTGACACCAGGGACTAGCAGACAAAGAACGGTGGAAGAGGAGAATAAGGCAGGAAGACTTAATGACTCAGTCTCTACTCGACCAAGAAGTACTGGAAATAATCCTCAGGGAGACCTTAAAATTCAAAATGGGGAGCAGAAAAAGAGAGGAGGGGGTGAGCCACTAACGGAAGAAGATTTAAAACCGATGGAAGCTCCGACGGGGGCCCCTCAATAAAAAGAGATGTTGGCCGAGATGTTGGAAAAAATGGAGATATCGCTAAAAGTAGACATTTCCACAATACGGTCAGATATCGGGCAAGTTCTAGGTAGGGTAGAGGGGATGGAGGAAAGGCTGTATACCCACGATCAAAGATTGGAGGAAATAAGTGAATAGATGAAATCCCTCTTATACAAAATGGAGGATCAAGAGAATCAAAGTCGACATAAAAATTTGCGCATAAGAGGCCTGCCAGAAAAGCATAGTAGTGATGAATTAACAAAAGTGATGCAGGAACTATTTAACCCCCTATTGGAGAGAGAAATGACAGACACTGAAATTTGATAGAGTACATAGGATTACAAGGTATTACACTCAGGGGACTGAAAACCTAAGAGATGCAATAGTTAGGTTTCACTATGCTGAAGAGAAATCTAAAATTATGGAAAAAATGCAAAAAATCAGCAGGAATCTCCTATGAAAGAGTTAAGTTACAGTTTTTTTCAGACTTATCTACAGAGACTTTAACAATAAGGAGACTCCTTAAACCACTGACTGAGCAAATGAGGACACTAAATGTACCATATCAGTGGGGATTCCCAGCCTGTCTTAAAGGGAAGAAAGATGGCCAAACTGCAGTCCTGAGATTCCCGGAACATCTGGTGGACTTGGAGGGAATTAGAGAATAATGAGTGAGAATGACAGGCATGAGGAGGGGGGGGAGCGGGGGGGTTTGGGGTACCGGCAGATGAGCTGGAGGTGTCAGGAGTAACTGGCCCCTTGAAGATATGGAGATAAAGCAACATCTAGATGGTGTTCGCCAGGTCCATATATTGAACAGATGGAGGGATTTTGTTCAGCACTATGGGGGGAGGGGAGGTGGGCAGGAATCATGGGGTGGGGGAGTATGAGGGTTGTGTCTTTTTTTTGGGTACCTCTCCCTCTCCCCCTGCGTGCGCTTTCTCCCTACCTTTTTCCACCTCTCACGGTCAGACAGGCGCTCCTTGTGTTGAACCATAGCTACAATAAATGTAGTTACTTATAATGTAAGAGGACTAAACACCCCAAATAAAAGGTATAAGGTAAATAAAGAGCTGCATTTTTTAGGGGCGAATGTGGTTTGTTTCCAGGAAATACATTACACATGCCTCTGGCTGTAGATTGTCCTCGCACTTGTTCCCTACGTGGTTCTATGGTGATTCAACATTTAGCCACTCGCGGGTGTGGCCATAGGTTTTAATAAAACTATGGTATTCTTAGTAAAGGAGCGGATGGCAGGCCCTGAGGGAAGGTTTCTTTTTAAAAGGGAAATTGTTTAAAAATGAATGTACCTTTGCAAATATTTATTCCCCAAATAGGGAACCAGATACATTTTTAAGGAAAACCCTGAAAAAATTGGGAGTATTTAAAGAAGGTAAACTTATAATAGCAGGAGATTTAAACCTGAGCATAGATCCACGGGTAGATACTACAGGGGGCCTCTCTCGCTATACAGCTCAAAGGCAGAAAGTAATAAAAAAAAAACTGTTATTGGATTATGAGCTAGTAGATGCATGGTGGATTATACACCCAGGGAGTCAGGATTATACTTTTTACTCCCCAGTCCATGGGTCATTCTCAAGGATTGATTATGTGCTAATAAAACACCAATTGGTACAGTCTCTTAAAGGTGCTGACATTAAAACAATTACTCTTTCTGACCATGCCCCAGTAGTGATCCAATCAGAAATATCAGGAGGTCTCCTGGTGGGAAAGAACTGGAAATTAAACAATTCTCTTATCCAGGACCCTAGGATAATTAAGAAGATTTAGCAGGAGCTGGAGGCCTTCTTTGCTGTTAATGACACATTAGAAACCCCCCCGGTCAATTCTGTGGGAATCACATAAGGCTTTCATAAGGGGAATATTAATAGGAATCGGAGCAGGGAAGAAGAGAGAGAGGGGGGAGAAAATTAGCACTTTATATAGAGAGATACAGGATTTAGATCAAATAACGAGACCCAAAGGCATCCCAGAGAGACAAGAATTAGTAGAATTGTTAGAACAGGAGAAAAAACTTGCTTTTCATATAGTAAATACGGAGAGGTATCAATGCGGTAATAAATCTGGGAAATGGCTGTCCAGAACAGTAAGGGGAAAAAAAAACATATCTTTTATCCCTAAAATGAAAGACGATAAGGGAGAGATGGTGTACTCATCCCCTGAAATAGCGAACATATTCCACTCATAATATAGTTTGTTGTATAATGTGAGTCAGAGAGGGAAAAATAGAGGGAAACGAGACGTGGAAGCCCAAGAGTACTTGCGGGGCCTAGACCTTCCCACGGTGCCTAAGGAGAAGCTTGAACAACTTGAAGCTCCGATTACGCATGAAGTGGGGAGAGCAATAAAGAATATGGCCCTGGGAAAGAGCCTGGGCCCCGACGGGTACTCTATACTATACTATAAAAGATTCCAAAAGCTTCTGGTCCCTAAATTATGTGATTACTTGAATACATTAGCAGAAGGAGAGACTCTGTGGGAGGAATCATTGATGACCTATATAACTCTTATTCTAAAAGAGGGGAAGGATCCAGCAGCCCCAGCGAGTTATAGGCCAATATATCTCTGTTAAATACAGATATTACGATTTTTGCCAAAATAATCGCAGAAAGATTAAAACCGTTGCTACCAAGCTGGATCCACAATGATCAGGTAGTGTTTGTGACAGGGAGAGAGGGATAACTGCCTGAAGTCTATGTTCTTGATACATGATGTGAGAGGGAGGGAGACCCTAGTCGCACTTCTATCAATAGATGCCGAAAAGGCCTTCGACAGGGTGGACTGGGGTTTTATGTTCGGAACATTGAGACATCTGGGCATGGGGGAGAGGATGATGCGATGGATATCGGCCTTCTACCACCACCCAACAGTAAAATTAGAATTAATGGGAATTTATCTTCTCCCCTTGAACTATTTAACGGGATGAGGCAGGAGTGCCCCTCTCCCCAATGCTGTTTGTAATAGCTCTGGAACCCCTACTAGCTGCAATCCGTAAAATCCCAGATATTAGAGGGGTGAGAGTGGGGGAAAGGGAGTATAGCGTGGTCGCTTATGCGGATGATTTGCTTTTTTATATTTATAATCCCAGGACAACAACCCCAATAGTATTAGAGGAGTTGAGTCGATACGGAAAGCTGACTAACTTTAAAATAAATATGTCTAAATCTGAGATCTTGAAATATAACGACCCCAAGGGAGGAACAGCAGGCAATCCAACCTAAATTCCCCTTTGTATGGTGCAGAGAGGAATTGAGATATTTGGGAATGAAGCTGACTGTATCTCTGGGGACTATGTTTAAGGCTAATTATATCCCAATGCTTAATAAGATTAAGGAACAACTGAACAATTTGAGACATAAACCCCTCTCGTGGATAGGTAGAATAAACGCATTAACCACTTGACGACCGCCTCACGCCGATGTACGTCGGCAAAGTGGCACGGACAGGCAAAATCACGTACAGGGTACGTGATTTGCCTTCCGCGGGTGGGGGGTCCGATCGGACCCCCCCCCCGGTGCCCGAGGCGGTCGTCGTTTGTCCAGCGGCGATCGGTGATGAGGGGGAGACCATCCGTTCGTGGCCCCCCCCTCGCGATCGCCGCCGGCCAATCGAATCATTCCTTTGCTGCTGTATGCTAAACAGCAGCAAAGGAAATGATGTCATCTCTCCTCGGCTCGGTAATTTCCGTTCCGGCCCGAGGAGAGAAGACATCAATGTGAGTGCACCAACACACACACACACAGTAGAACATGCCAGGCACACAAAACACCCCGATCCCCCCCCCCCGATCCCCCCCCCAATCACCCCCCCCCCCCCTGTCACAAACTGACACCAGCAGTTTTTTTTTTTTTTTTTTTTTCTGATTACTGCATAGTGTCAGTTTGTGACAGTTACAGTGTTGGGACAGATACTGTTACCCCCCTTTAGGTCTAGGGTACCCCCCTAACCCCCCCTAATAAAGTTTTAACCCCTTGATCACCCCCTGTCACCAGTGTCACTAAGCGATCATTTTTCTGATCGCTGTATTAGTGTCGCTGGTGACGCTAGTTAGGGACATAAATATTTAGGTTCGCCGTCAGCGTTTTATAGCGTCAGGGACCCCCATATACTACCGAATAAATGTTTTAACCCCTTGATTGCCCCCTAGTTAACCCTTTCACCACTGATCACCGTATAACCGTTACGGTTGACGCTGGTTAGTTTGTTTATTTTTTATAGTGTCAGGGCACCCGCCGTTTATTACCGAATAAAGGTTTAGCCCCCTGATCGCCCGGCGGTGATATGCGTCGCCCCAGGCAGCGTCAGATTAGCGCCAGTACCGCTAACACCCACGCACGCAGCATACACCTCCCTTAGTGGTATAGTATCTGAACGCATCAATATCTGATCCGATCAGATCTATACTAGCGTCCCCAGCAGTTTAGGGTTCCCAAAAACGCAGTGTTAGCGGAATCAGCCCAGATACCTGCTAGCACCTGCGTTTTGCCCCTCCGCCCGGCCCAGCCCAGCCCACCCAAGTGCAGTATCGATCGATCACTGTCACTTACAAAACACTAAATGCATAACTGCAGCGTTCGCAGAGTCAGGCCTGATCCCTGCGATCGCTAACAGTTTTTTTGGTAGTATTTTGGTGAACTGGCAAGCACCAGCCCCAGGCAGGGTCAGGTTAGCGCCAGTACCGCTAACACCCACGCACGCAGCATACGCCTCCCTTAGTGGTATAGTATCTGAACGGATCAATATCTGATCCGATCAGATCTATACTAGTGTCCCCAGCAGTTTAGGGTTCCCAAAAACGCAGTGTTAGCGGAATCAGCCCAGATACCTGCTAGCACCTGCGTTTTGCCCCTCCGCCCGGCCCAGCCCACCCAAGTGCAGTATCGATCGATCACTGACACTTACAAAACACTAAATGCATAACTGCAGCGTTCGCAGAGTCAGGCCTGATCCCTGCGATCGCTAACAGTTTTTTTGGTAGTATTTTGGTGAACTGGCAAGCACCAGCCCCAGGCAGCGTCAGGTTAGCGCCAGTACCGCTAACACCCACGCACGCACTGTACACCACCCTTAGTGGTATAGTATCTGAACGGATCAATATCTGATCCGATCAGATCTATACTAGCATCCCCAGCAGTTTAGGGTTCTCACAAACGCAGTGTTAGCGGGATCAGCCCAGATACCTGCTAGCACCTGCGTTTTGCCCCTCCGCCCGGCCCAGCCCAGCCCACCCAAGTGCAGTATCGATCGATCACTGTCACTTACAAAAGACTAAAACGCATAACTGCAGCGTTCGCAGAGTCAGGCCTGATCCCTGCGATCGCCAACAGATTTTTTGGTAGCGTTTTGGTGAACTGGCAAGCGCCAGCGGCCTAGTACACCCCGGTCGTAGTCAAACCAGCACTGCAGTAACACTTGGTGACGTGGCGAGTCCCATAAGTGCAGTTCAAGCTGGTGAGGTGGCAAGCACAAGTAGTGTCCCGCTGCCACCAAAAAGACAAACACAGGCCCGTCGTGCCCATAGTGCCTTTCCTACTGCATTCGCCAATCCTAATTGGGAACCCACCGCTTCTGCAGCGCCCGTACTTCCCCCATTCACATCCCCAACCAAATGCAGTCGGCTGCATGAGAGGCATTTTCTTTATGTCCTCCCGAGTACCCCTACCCAGCGAACGCCCCCAAAAAAGATATTGTGTCTGCAGCTAGCGCGGATATAGGCGTGACACCCGCTATTATTGTCCCTCCTGTCCTGACAATCCTGGTCTTTGCATTGGTGAATGTTTTGAACGCTACCATGCACTAGTTGAGTATTAGCGTAGGGTACAGCATTGCACAGACTAGGCACACTTTCACAGGATCTCCCAAGATGCCATCGCATTTTGAGAGACCCGAATCTGGAACCGGTTACAGTTATAAAAGTTAGTTACAAAAAAAGTGTAAAAAAAAATATATATATATATATATATATATATATATATATATATATATATATATATATATATATATATATATATATATATATATATATATATATATATAAAATAAAAAAAAATAGTTGTCGTTTTATTGTTCTCTCTCTCTCTATTCTCTCTATTGTTCTGCTCTTTTTTACTGTATTCTATTCTGCAATGTTTTATTGTTATTATGTTTTATCATGTTTGCTTTTCAGGTATGCAATTTTTTATACTTTACCGTTTACTGTGCTTTATTGTTAACCATTTTTTTGTCTTCAGGTACGCCATTCACAACTTTGAGTGGTTATACCAGAATGATGCCTGCAGGTTTAGGTATCATCTTGGTATCATTCTTTTCAGCCAGCGGTCGGCTTTCATGTAAAAGCAATCCTAGCGGCTAATTAGCCTCTAGACTGCTTTTACAAGCCGTGGGAGGGAATGCCCCCCCCCACCGTCTTCCGTGTTTTTCTCTGGCTCTCCTGTCTCAACAGGGAACCTGAAAATGCAGCCGGTGATTCAGCCAGCTGACCATAGAGCTGATCAGAGACCAGAGTGGCTCCAAACATCTCTATGGCCTAAGAAACTGGAAGCTACGAGCATTTTATGACTTAGATTTCGCTGGATGTAAATAGCGCCATTGGAAAATTGGGGAAGCATTTTATCACACCGATCTTGGTGTGGTCAGATGCTTTGAGGGCAGAGGAGAGATCTAGGGTCTAATAGACCCCAATTTTTTCAAAAAAGAGTACCTGTCACTACCTATTGCTATCATAGGGGATATTTACATTCCCCGAGATAACAATAAAAATGATTAAAAAAAAATAAAAATGAAAGGAACAGTTTAAAAATAAGATAAAAAAGCAAAAAAATAATAAAGAAAAAAAAAAAAAAAAAAAAAAAAAAAAGCACCCCTGTCGCCCCCTGCTCTCGCACTAAGGCGAACGCAAGCGGCGGTCTGTCGTCAAACGTAAACAGCAATTGCACCATGCATGTGAGGTATCACCGCGAAGGTTAGATCGAGGGCAGTAATTTTTGCAGTAGACCTCCTCTGTAAATCTAAAGTGGTAACCTGTAAAGGCTTTTAAAGGCTTTTAAAAATGTATTTATTTTGTTGCCACTGCACGTTTGTGCGCAATTGTAAAGCATGTCATGTTTGGTATCCATGTACTCGGCCTAAGATCATCTTTTTTATTTCATCAAACATTTGGGCAATATAGTGTGTTTTAGCGCATTAAAATTTAAAAAAGTGTGTTTTTTCCCCAAAAAATGCGTTTGAAAAATCGCTGCGCAAATACTGTGTGAAAAAAAAAAATGAAACACCCACCATTTTAATCTGTAGGGCATTTGCTTTAAAAAAATATATAATGTTTGGGGGTTCAAAGTAATTTTCTTGCAAAAAAAAAAAACTTTTTCATGTAAACAATAAGTGTCAGAAAGGGCTTTGTCTTCAAGTGGTTAGAAGAGTGGGTGATGTGTGACATAAGCTTCTAAATGTTGTGCATAAAATGCTAGGACAGTTCAAAACCCCCCCAAATGACCCCATTTTGGAAAGTAGACACCCCAAGCTATTTGCTGAGAGGCATGTCGAGTCCATGGAATATTTTATATTGCGACACAAGTTGCGGGAAAGAGACAATTTTTTTTTTTTTTGCACAAAATTGTCACTAAATGATATATTGCTCAAACATGCCATGGGAATATGTGAAATTATACCCCAAAATACATTCTGCTGCTTCTCCTGAGTACGGGGATACCACATGTGTGAGACTTTTTGGGAGCCTAGCCGCGTACGGGACCCCGAAAACCAATCACCGCCTTCAGGATTTCTAAGGGCGTGAATTTTTGATTTCTCTCTTGACTGCTTATCACAGTTTCGGAGACCATGGAATGCCCAGGTGGCACAACCCCCCCCAAATGACCCCATTTTGGAAAGTAGACACCCCAAGCTATTTGATGAGAGGTATAGTGAGTATTTTGCAGACCTCACTTTTTGTCACAAAGTTTTGAAAATTGAAAAAAGAAAAAAAAAAAAGTTTTTTCTTGTCTTTCTTCATTTTCAAAAACAAATGAGAGCTGCAAAATACTCACCATGCCTCTCAGCAAATAGCTTGGGGTGTCTACTTTCCAAAATGGGGTCATTTGGGGGGGTTTTGTGCCACCTGGGCATTCCATGGCCTCCGAAACTGTGATAGGCAGTGAAGAGTGAAATCAAAAATTTTCACCCTTAGAAATCCTGAAGGCGGTGATTGGTTTTCGGGGTCCCGTACACGGCTAGGCTCCCAAAAAGCCCCACACATGTGGTATCTCCGTACTCAGGAGAAGTAGCTAAATGTATTTTGGGGTGCAATTCCACATATGCCCATGGCCTGTGTGAGCAATATATCATTTAGTGACAACTTTGTGCAAAAAAAAAAATGTGTCACTTTCCCGCAACTTGTGTCAAAATATAAAATATTCCATGGACTCAATATGCCTCTCTGGAAATAGCTTGGGGTGTCTACTTTCCAAAATGGGGTCATTTGGGGGGGTTTTGTGCCACCTGGGCATTCCATGGCCTCCGAAACTGTGATAGGCAGTAAAGAGTGAAATCATAAATTTACGCCCTTAGAAATCCTGAAGGCGGTGATTGGATTTCGGGGCCCCGTACGCGGCTAGGCTCCCAAAAAGTCCCACACATGTGGTATCCCCATATTCAGGAGAAGCAGCAGAATGTATTTTGGGGTGCAATTCCACATAGGCCCATGGCCTGTGTGAGCAATATATCATTTAGTGACAACTTTTTGTAAATATTTTTTTTTTTTTGTCATTATTCAATCACTTGGGACAAAAAAAATAAATATTCAATGGGTTCAACATGCCTCTCAGCAATTTCCTTGGGGTGTCTACTTTCCACAATGGGGTCATTTGGGGGGGGTTTGTACTGCCCTGCCATTTTAGCACCTCAAGAAATGACATAGGCAGTCATAAACTAAAAGCTGTGTAAATTACAGAAAATGTACCCTAGTTTGTAGACGCTATAACTTTTGCGCAAACCAATAAATATACGCTTATTGACATTTTTTTTACCAAAAACATGTGGCCGAATACATTTTGGCCTAAATGTATGACTAAAATTGAGTTTATTGGATTTTTTTTATAAAAAAAGTAGAAAATATCATTTTTTTTCAAAATTTTCGGTCTTTTTCCATTTATAGCGCAAAAAATAAAAACCGCAGAGGTGATCAAATACCATCAAAAGAAAGCTCTATTTGTGGGAAGAAAAGGACGCAAATTTCGTTTGGGTACAGCATTGCATGACCGCGCAATTAGCAGTTAAAGCGACGCAGTGCCAAATTGGAAAAAGACCTCTGGTCCTTAGGCAGCATAATGGTCCGGGGCTCAAGTGGTTAAAAATGAATATCTTGCCAAGGATGATATACATTTTTCAAATGATTCCAATAACGCTACCTCAGGATTGTTTTAGGAAATTAAAATCAATGGTACTAAAATATATATGGGCACATAAACATCCTGGGATCGCATATGCAACACTGGTGAAGGAAAAAAAAAAGACAGGGGGGTTAGCAGCACCGGTTTTTAAAAAATACTATCAGGCGATCTCTATCTCCAGGATCACAGATTGGATTCACAACAAAGAAGGTAAAAGCTGGGTAAATAGAGATATCACAAAGTAAAGTTGATTTAGGGAAGATGTTTGGATACCACGGCAACACCGAGATATAGCCCCTAGCACAAACCGACCAACTAGAAATACTTTTAAGATATGGGATGGTTTGGGTAGACTACACCATTGGGATTATAATTCACCACTAACATCCATATTAGGCACAAACTACTTTAAGCCAGGGAAAGAAGGTCACGTATGTTTCACTAGATGGGCAAAAAAAAGAGGAAACACTAATGAACTCGATGAAGGAATAGACTATACACATATTCTGAAATTACATATAAATGGGGAAATAAGCCACTAGAAAAATGGAGGTACACACAATTGCAGCACTTTACATAATCACTACCACAACCATTGCGGGGAAAAGGGAGGTGTTTGGGAGGTGGTAGGTCCTGTTTCTTTTTTTCCCCCTTTTTTTTGGGGAGGAATAGGGGATATGGGGGGAATAAATGAACTGATGTAACAAGGAATTTAAATATAGAAATGTGATATACAATGTATACTTGTTAATATCTTTTGCATAATAAAAGAGAGAATATAAAAAAAATTTAAAAAAAATTGAAAAGTTGATTTATTATTATTATTATATTATTATTATATTATTATTCATTATAATTGTGTACTCATTACCCATAATAAGCTGTCGCAAAGTTATATTTACCCTGTGGCTGCTGCGATCAGCATGCAGAAGAAAATCTACAGTTGGCTTTTACCTCATCATTGCTTTGTTTGGCAACCACTGGTGGGAAAATCCATTGGTGAAACTCAAAGCGTACATCTACTTTTATGTAATCAATTCTAGTAACATTTAACCAGCTTTTTCTTTTTAACTAATGAATTGCATAGACCAAAGAACTTAATAAATGGAAATTATAATAAATTTTTTCATTGTATTTTTCATTTTCTAATGTTCAAAGGTTTTTAAACTTTCATATCATTTTGTAACTACTTGTAAAAAATCTTTTATTTTACAACTATACATCTAAAGCAGAATAGTTTTATCACTGTTTTAATGTAAGTAAAGCTCAGTTTACCTTCACTTACTGGACCAAAAGGCTTAAAAGGGTAACTCCTTTTTCGTGGGGGAAAAAAAATTAGTAAATAAAGAAAAAATATTATAGCGTATACAATTGCGACACAAGTCATACTGTAGTTAAATGTTAAAAAAAACTACCTTTCCTTTTCAATCTGCAGCTCTGTAATTTTCTGTAAAATGCATTGCAATATGGCTACCGAGTTCTGTATACAGAATCATAATTTCCTGTTTGTGTGATTGGCTCACTAATTTTCCCAGAAGTCTGCCCTAAGGCAGGCCATACATGGGTCGAATCTCGAAAGGATTTTCTTTAGAAAATCTTATCTAATAATTTTCGTTCAAATTTTGCACCATTAGTGGGCTGCAGCAACAGACGATTTTCGTGCGGCCATCAAATTTGAGTAATCAGGCATGTTGGAAATGTTTTGAAAAACAAACGATTTTCTAATTAATGATGGGAGAATTGTGGGAGAAAGGTAATCAAAAAAGAAATGCGCATGTGCAAGAAAAGAAAAGAACATTCCCGGAAAGGAAAGAAGATTGCCAGCCACAAAAATTATTTTCTGTAGCAACACGAGGTGAAATTGAAGGCTTGGTTGGCCAAATTTCAAGATCAATGGTGGCACCATCGGATCACAAAACGCACAAAATTTCTGATTTTCAAAAGAAAATTCTTTCGAAAATCAACCATGTATGGCCAGCCTTAGATACAAGTCAGATTTCAAGCATCCCTGCAGCAAAAATGTAATTTTTTGTGAGGTACTTCCAAAAGGAAATCACGTCTAAAGGGATGCAGGCCCAGCAGCTTTCCTAATTAGTGCCCTGCAGGTGCAGTAGCGGATTGATAATTATGAAACCACACAGGGATTTCTTCAGAATAACAAAAAGGTAGGAATCTGCAACAACGTTTGTTACAATCCTGGCAATATACATAGATCACCCAGAGGGAGATGTTTTTTTCTCAACAAAAGTGGAATTACTCTTTAAAGCTGAACTCCAGGGCAAAATTCTCCCTTGCAGTGGTAAGTGAAACTGTTTTTCCCTTCCCCGATAAAGAAACATGCAGTTAGTTAATCCCTCCAGTATGGGCGCAGCACCACTGAAAGGGTGGGTTGGGCTTTAAGTGTTCAAAGCATGTAAATCCACTTTAGCGCTATAAGAATAAACACTTTAGAAACAGATCCATACTCACATTAGATCTGGCTTTTTCAACATCCATCAAGGAAAACCATTTACAAGCAGTGCCATCATATCCTAAAGAAAGTCTAGCTAATTCTATTTTAAAATCATTTACATTCAATGTAATTTAGATTATCCCTTATTTGTTGTTTTAATTTACTCCCCATGGTGCCAACTTTCCATTCGTAGCAATTCTATTAATACTCAAGTAGTTTGCTAATGCTTTTGGCAATAAATCATAGTCATTTTATTTTTGAATTCATTCCCTATATTTTTTATTCATATTATTCCAGGTGGCATTATGCAATACCTTGGGCACCAAGGTATTAGCAGTATTGCTTTTTAAAAATAGTGATTTTCACTTTAGTTAGCTGATCTACACATAAATCCAAGTTAAAAAAAATGTCCAAATTAAAGTAAGGTAATCATTTTCATTCAACAAGTGCTCTTTCGTGTCTCTCCACACCTCATTGACTTGCAGAGCATACTGGAATCTCCAAAAAGAAAGTCCAGCACTGGCAGCTCACTTTATCACTGCCTCTACTGGTGTGAGCTAGCTGTGCCTCCATAGGTGTGAACAGCCAATTGCATTAGGGTGTGCACCCCCAAATCTCAAACTCACATGCCTTTCTCTGCAGCCTCAGCTGCATGGGGCAGTGACTGAAAGGGACGTGCTCTGTGCTGAGCGGCTTCCTGTTCATTTACAAACTGAAGCATAGTAAACACAATTTAATATGCTTCATCCATGAATGGACACAGTGAGCGATTGTCTCCACAGTGTTGATTTAGAACAGGATCTATTTACTAACCCCTTCCCCTGCTTGCCATCCAGAAACATCCCCTGCAGGAGCCAGGGGGAGAGGGGGGGAGGAAAGCCAGCAGCACTGCAGGGTGGGGGGGAGGCCCAAGAAGTAGAGGGAATCGGTAACACACACACCTATGTGTGCCTCTCTGACTCATTTAGCCATGTGTTATGAATTGATCATTGATTTAGGCTAATGTAGAGAATAACCTTAAGCATGCCACCTGTTGGCTGCTAGTGGCAAATATAAAGTATTTTTGTGAAACATTTCATATTTACCTAGCAAAATATAATGTATTTTTAAATATACTATGCAAGTCCATAATAGTATATAATAAAGGTGTATATCTATATATAGATAGATAGAGATATATATCAATATAGATAGCTAGATAGATATATCTAAATATAGATATAGATCTATATATCTATATATAGATAGATATAGAGAGAGAGATCAATCAAGACAGATGTGACTACTGAACACTCCAACAAAAGCCCAGGCGCAATTCATATAGAGTATGCACAAAAAAAAAAAATCTATAAATAGGTGCCCCCATGGGACTTAAAAATAGAGATAACATTCAAAATAGTTTATTCAGGTTGACATTTCTGCCGTCAGATGTGACTTTACCTCTGATTTAACTGTATGAGCTAGCAGTTTCTCTCCTCTAACTCATTCATATATTATGAACATGGCTGCTGTTAGAAATCATAGGGCTCTGTACAGCCTTCCTGACAGCCACCCCCCCCCCCCCCCCCCCCATATCAAAACAATATTTTTTTACAAAAAATGCACTAAAATCATCATTACCCACAAACACAACAGAATTTATAATATTCCTGCTAAATTTGAAAGATAAAACTTTACTGAGTTAATAAATAAAGCGGTGTGTATAAGAACGAGGTCTCAGGCTCATTCATATATGGGTGCGGTGTCTTGCACAGTGTAAATCAGTGTTTTTTATGTGGCTGGAGCTGTGTGTAGGCAGGCTTTGTTATGCTATGGGGATGTAACAGTTGTATGAACACAGCCGTAGCTCCTAATTTGACAGGTGGGTGCAGGTGTACTTCCCCAAACACAGACAGTGTGCATTTGGGGCCACTCATCCACACTTGCACACCTGTCAAATTGTGAGCTATAGCTGTGTTTTTCAGGCTCTGCATCCTCAGAGTAACAGGTAGCCACAGGTTGACTTTGATGTGTGACAATATGCAGCACTCACCAGTGAGTCCAGTCCACACCAGATATGCCTTTTCAGGGCTTTTTCTGCCCACTTTTAGTTTAAAAAAAAAAAAAAAGAAAACAATTTACAGCAGTCAGTATCGCAGGGGTTTCCATCATCAACACAAAAGAAACAATATTCATCCTTCTGGCTCTCTTTAAAAGCACAGTTGCTCAGACCTCTTGCCTTGGGCCTCCTGACTAACACAAAATCCCAGAGTTCCTGCACAAAGGCTTTACCTATGTAAGCTCTCTGTCACTCTCTGTCACTTTCCTCCCTGCTGCTCCACCTCTCGGGCTCAGGCCTCTGTCTCTCCTGTCCCAAACAGCATGGTGCAGACATGCACACCTCTCTGGCTGCTCCATTGCAACAACACACACACATTCTTTAGGAAGGTGGAGCCCAGAACCCTAGTTCTGATAACCCTAGAACCCAGAACACACCTGCACCATCACTGTGTCGCTTGTCTATAAAACATGGCTCAGTTTGCCTTTTTAGACCGTGGCATGGCCTTGCACTGTCACAAGAAGAACTATGATCTACGTTTTTGGTTTTTTTTGGTTTTTAGATGAACTTGTGAAATAGACACTCTTATAATTAGTCTGTATTTACAGTATGTTTAGAAAGCCTTCTATATAGCAGGCTCTCTAAACCAGGGTTCCAAAAAATATTAAGGTCCAGCAGTTGCTAGGGGTTTCCTCTTGGCAGATTGCTCCCCCACCTATAATCGGCCAAGAGAGCAAATGTCCACTTGTCTGGAATGTCTATAGTAGCATAGCATGAGAGATCTCTGTAGCAACTAGACCCAATCTGATCCAATAGCAGATGAATCACTGTAAAAAACACAGAGAGAGGAGCTCTTCTAAGAGTGCTCTCTGGAAGTACACCACATATAAAAGTATCACCCAATATTTAAGCCTAACTGATTTTATTTAACTTTAAATAGTTTGCTTGGACCACCTTGGTCCAAACTATTTTCTTCACTAATACAGGCGCCAGCTGGGAGTGTTGTTTAAACTGAGGCAAAGGTGGAGGTCCTGATGTCATCTGCCCACCTCTCAACCTCAGACAATCAGAGGAAACCTTCTACTAATTAAAAATACAAAGCTTATCGTGAATGGCTGAGCAGCGCTCAGCCGGACTTGATTTTGTTGTGGGAAAAAGTCTTCGTACTGCTGCTGGAACACAGCACTGTATACAGTATGTAGCTGATACTTCCAAAGGGTGCATGTTTTAGTGAAGGAAATAGATTGCTTGGTGACTTCTGCCTATAATGACCATTAATGTGTCAGGGCTGGGCTCAGTCCTTCCTTCTCTGGGCTGGCCGCTCAGCTGTCGGCTAATTGCAAGCTCCCATCTCTCTCCACAGTTACCCAGCTGTTGTTGATTCTGCTCGTCAGGCCTGCCTACTTAAAGTCGTCCAGCTCACTTGATCTCTGCCTTCATCTTTGTCAACTTCACAGAGACTTTCTCCTGCGTTCCTGTTGAAGACTTGCTCGGCTGACGTTCCTTCTGGCTCCTGATCCTGCTTGCTGTACTACTACGTTTATCTCTGGCTCTCTGACATTTGCTTGGCTGACTACCCGATCCGGTTACTGAACTCTGGCTTGTTTTGACTACGCTTACTCTGTTTACCTTATTATTATTATTAAACAAGTGTGATTTAACTTTACATCTGTCTCGGTCTGATTCATGGTTCCTGATATAATGTTAGTGAGTAATTTTCCACTGACCAACAATGTAATGCCACTGTAAGTGCCAATGTACGGGGCCATTACAATTTTTACAATCTGTATTTCTTTTAAGACAATTATTATTAGTCAGGTTATATTATGATTGTTACTGTCTCATACAGTAAGCGGTGTTGTAAATTGACCGGCTTTGGGCGTCAAATACTTTAGACATACAACGTTCTTTTGTTTAAAACTTTCTACAAGTTACTGATCAAGGTAATGTACCATAAGATGCATATATAACAATTTTCAGCAGGGGTTCCCTGAGACCTGAAAAATTTTCAATGGTTCCTCTAGCGTAAAAACGTTGTGAAAGGTGGCTCTTTAGTTTTCTAATTATGTATGTACATGAGGGCAGCCTCGTTGACCCTCATATCCACCTGCTGATTGAAAACAAAATCTCTCGGCTATCTCTCTTCAGTAATGAATACTAGCCAGAAAACATGTGATCTAAACTACCTAGGCTGAGAGCTTGTATGTGCTTGGAAAAAGCGTTTTTTTTTAATCATGACAAGAAACAGGTACTTTGTTATTCGGAATATTAAAGTGACTTGATAAAGCTGAAAAACACCTTTTGATATTGGGACGTGTGGATTTAAACATCTCGGTGAGCCCTGAACTCCTTTGGAGAACAAGGTTTCATTCTGTTTTTTAAATTTTTACCTTCTATGAATGCATTTTCCTCTTTTTATTTTTTAAATTCTGTTAGAACTAATAAATTATTTGCATTGATTTAGGTTTCTGAGTAGTATGTGAAAGACTGGACAGATGAGAGTTAAAGTGACTTTGTTGCTAAATTAAAGAAACAAATTGCAGTGTCCTCAGCAAAGAAAACAGAATACAAAACTCTCCGGTTGCCTCCTGCCACTGATCACTGCAGTAATAAAGAAAAACTTCCAACTGAAGACTGTGCAAGAATCAGACTTCAGTTGGGTGTGTAGGAATCCTGGTCCCCTGCTGTGCTATGCAGTTTGATGTGTTGGCTCCTAGTAGGAGGAACTTACAGTGAACAAAGTGGGACCAGGAAGTCAACAATCCTGGGAGCGTCAGATTCTGCACAATCTTCAGCTGGAGGTGTTTCTTTATTACTGTGGTGATCGGCTAAAGAGTAAATTGACTATTTTTTTTCAGAAGGTGCCATTTTTTTAAATGTATTTCGACTTCTGCAACCCCAATATATGTTTGGTATGTGTTCCTATTCACATTCAGTAGTATTTCTAAAAAAGAAAAAAAGAATTTAAAAAATATTGTTTAGCTTTTAGATGTTTCTCAAGAGAAGGTCTAATGGCTAACTGCAAGAATTTCTGAAAAATCTCAGAGTGAGTCTAAGGACAGGCTAAGTCTGCACTTAAAGTGGAATTCCACTCAAAAAGTGAAGTCAGGCTCATCCACTCACTCTCCCCAGCTTGTAACTAAGTTCATTTTGTGTTTTTGGGGGGTGGGAGTATAGATATGCATTGGTACCCGCTTCCTCTTCTGTAATCATCTCCTAGGCCTTGTTTTCGCGGGTCATCTCATTGCCCATGTAGTACTCATGCCTGTGAAAGGATCCCACTGCTGGGAGTGTCACTGCTACCAATAGGAAGTGTGTGTGTGTGTCACACAGGCAGTGATGTGGACACCCAAAGAAGGACCCAAGACTCTAATATCATAACTGTGGCTTTAGGTAGTAAAAAAAAGGTGTTTAAATAGTTACTTGTTTCTATGTCAGCCATAAGCTAAAAGAGAGTGGGAGGGGATACTTTTTTGCCCAAAGTTGAGTTTCAATTTTAGTTTATTTTAGCAGTCTCTTTAGAAAAAAATCTTTTTTTTTCTTCAAACACAGTGGAACCATGCAAATCATTTCCGTAAGACCCTGGGGCCAAATGTGCATCCAAACTGCTGGTTTAAAGTACAGATACAGCCTGAACATAGAACCATTAATTCGACTATAAGGACATAAAAAATTATTTTCCCTCTTCTTATTAGCTGATCGCACCATAACCTGTATAATTGTAACCTTTTGATCGAGGTAGCTTGGCTTGCTGTAACACCAAGGGGCTGAGATATGAACTATTTCTTTACAGACATGGTTCGTCCCTTATCTTGATGAACCAAGGTCAAAAGTTTCCCCTCCCTTCACTCACACACACACACTTTATAGACACAATTCTATTACAATCATGTAAGTATGTCCTTCTACCCAGGTAATTGGATCCCAAGTACAGTCTGTAAATGAGGCCTCGACTTCTTCCCAAAATGTATTATTACAGGTACTTCTATATCGCTGTCAATTTATGCAGCCCTTTACACATAAATTTTACATTCACATCAGTCCCTGCCCTCAAGGAGCTTACAATCTAAGGTCTCTAACTCACATTGATACATACACATACTAGGGCCTTTTTAGACAGGAGCCAATAATCCTACCAGCAGGTCTTTGGAGTGTGGGAGGAAACCGGAGTAACTGGAGGAAACCCATGCAGGCACAAGTAGAGGTAGTGAGCCAGTCAACAGTAAATGGCTTTAAACATGCTTGGGACAAACATAGATCTACACTCAGACAAAAAAAGTTAGCAAAAAAAAAAAAAAAAAAAACAACATACAAAAAAAAATACTAAAAAATTGGCAGACCAGATGGATTACTCAATCTTTTTTTGCCATCATTTTTCTGTTTCTAAGATGCAAATAGTGCCATGCTTGAACTATGACCCAATCATTCCTGATTAGATGTCCTAAATGCACCAGACCAATGGGTCTTATTGAGTGTACAGAAATTCATTTGATGTACCTTTGGTTTTTCAAAACTGTTTTTGAGACATTTGTTAGATGAGATTGGTTCACTTTAAGTTTGAACAATATATGAAGGGCAGTTGTATTTTAGAAATGTTATTCTGCTGTTGCTAATACAAATAGCCGTATTGTTATTCCAAAAGCTATATAAAGCAATAAAACAAACTGCAAGATGAAAAATTCTAAACACACTCTTTACTCAACTGGAAAGGGTGCGTCAGTCTATTTCACAGCCCATTTAATAAAAGCACAGTCTTTACTATTGTTTCAGAGAGCGATATGGAATAATAGGTTCAGAATAGGAAGGACCTGTAAAAACCAAACTGACTGCTGAAATGTATGGCGAACGGTCTGGAACCAACATCAACATACACATGTAAATTGAATTAAAATATACTTGGCATTGCACAGGTGTAAGCAATCAAATGCAATTTCACTCTCTTATTTTAGGTTGTTGGCTGTTTAAACGACTGTCTGTCTTAAATCCGCAATTTACATACAGAGAAAAAAAATGATTTTAATAAGCCTGTCATTTTTAATATTGAAATGAAGCTGAAATGCTCCACATCATTACAGGAAACACCTGGGGAAAGCAGATGGTCATATAAAACTAATCACCCACATAAAATCACAATACCCGCTGCATTCACTTGAAAAATCACATTTCATTTTGCAGCAGTTTTTAGAATTGTAATTTCTTTAAAAAAAAATACTTTAGGTGCATCCCAAATCTCTTTTCTTCTAGGGTTCCATGTCAGGTGAGCTCACTATAATTAATGATACATTCATTAAACTAGCATACATCTGGAATTCTACCTTAGGTATCACAGTGATTTATTATCACCCTTAGGTCTAAAGTACAAGGGAGATTTTGATCTCATGCTATCTAGAGATTTAACGCTAACCTCTACTAAAGATAAATGTACTAACCTGTCAAATGTTATAGTAGAAGGCATCTCCAGGTATATGCACACTGTGTTCTTGGGGGCTCTAAAAATAGGCATTCTTTTATGCAAATCTGCCTCCAGATAATGAGAACTTGGCCCAAACCACCTGCTCCTCTCTTTTGGCCCATTATTATGATGGGTGGCCTCACTGACCAACAGGAACGACTAAACAGTAACTTCCAAGACTAAGTCAAAATTAGCATAATAAAGTGCCCAGGTTCCAGAGCTCCCAGGATGATCTGAAAGAAGCTGAAGTAGCGGATCTTGAAGCAAAAAGGTCAACACCATTATCTTCAGTAAAGGTACAATTTACACTCTTATTGGAAACCACCACATTTACAGTACACTAAAATCTATATGCTGCAAATTAGATCAGCAAGAACTAAAGTGTCACTAAACCCAAATACGCACACCTCTGAAGGTATGCTGCGGTTTCCGGCACCAAGCCATCAATAGCTGATCCTTTGAGTCCTGTAAGTTGTAAGGGGGGGGGGGCCTCCATGGATCAGACTTGTTTTTCCAGCACATCCTAGAGATGCTTGGATTGAGATATGGAGAATTTGTAGGCCAAGTTATCAGCTCATTCATTGTTGCGTACCTTAACCACTTCCCGCCTGGCCTATAGCAAAATGACGGCCGGGTGGTGGTTCAGTTATCCTGAATGGGCATCATATGATGTCCAGCAGGATAAGCCGCGATCGCACGCCCTGGGGGGCGCACAGCGATCAGTGGTGTGGTGCATCAGTCTGACACACCGCAACACCAATCTCGGTAAAGAGCCTCTGACGGAGGCTCTTTACCATGTGATCATCGCGTCTGTCAGACGCGAGTAGAGGAGAGACTATCGGCGGCTCTCCTGACAGAGGGGGTCTGTGCTGATTGTTTATCAGCGCAGCCCCCCCGCGGATGCCCGCCCAGGACCACCAGGGATGCTGCCAGGACCACCAGGGATATGCCAATCAGTGCCCAGGCAGATGCCAATCAGTGCCCATCAGCAATGCCTGCCAGTTTCATCAGTGCCCTTCATCAATGCCACCCATCAGTGCTGCCTATCAGTGCCCACCTGTGAAGCCTATCAGTGCTCATCAGTGCCACCTATGAGGGCCCATCAGTGCCGCCTATCAGTGCCACCTCATTGGTGCCGCCTTATCAATGCCTGTCAGTGCAACCTCATCAGTTGCCTGCCCAGGCAACGAAGGAGTGGCTTCGTAAGAAGTATTTCAAGGTCCTGGAGTGGCCTAGCCAGTCTCCAGATCTCAACCCCATAGAAAATCTTTGGAGTGAGTTGAAAGTCCGTGTTGCCCAGCGACAGCCCCAAAACATCACTGCTCTAGAGGAGATCTGCATGGAGGAATGGGCCAACATACCAGCAACAGTGTGTGACAACCTTGCGAAGACATACAGAAAACGTTTGACCTCTGGCATTGCCAACAAAGGATATATAACAAAGTATTGAGATAAACTTTTGGTATTGACCAAATACTTATTTTCCACCATAATTTGCAAATAAATTCTTTCAAAAATCAGACAATGTGATTGTCTAGATTTGTTTCCACATTTTGTCTCTCATAGTTGAGGTATACCTATGATGACAATTATAGGCCTCTCTCATCTTTTTAAGTGGGAGAACTTGCACAATTGGTGGCTGACTAAATACTTTTTTGCCCCACTGTATATTCCACCCACTTTTCACTTGAGGTTGGACCAATGCTTCATCCACCTAGGTAAGTATGATTTCCCCCCCCCCAAAAATCTCATACTTTGCTTTTAAGGTTTTATTGACCCTTTAACCACTTGCTGACCAGTGCACAACGATATACGTCGGCACAATGGCACGGCTGCGCAAATGGGCGTACAAGTACGTCCCCTTTAAGATGCTGCATTGTGGGCGCGCGCGCTGCTAGCGGTGCCCACTGTGTACTCCGTGACCGCGCCTGCGGGTCCCGCGAACTTGACGTCCGCAGGTGTCCAGCGATCGTGTCATGGAGCAGCAGAACAAGGAGATGCCTATGTAAACAAGGCATTTTCCTGTTCTGCCTAATGACATGACAGATCTAATGCTCCCTGTCATGGGGAGCAGTGATCGCTGTTATGTCAGTGGTAGCCCATCCCCCTCCACAGTTAGAATCACTCCCTAGGACACATTTAACCCCTTTCCTGCCAGTGTCATTTATACAGTAATCAGTGCATTTTTATAGCACTGATCGTTGTATAAATGACAGTGGTCCCAAAATAGTGTCAAAAGTGTCCGATGTGTCTGCCATAAAATCGCAGATCGCCGCAATTACTAATAAAAAAAAAATTATAATACAAATGCCATAAATCTATCCCCTATTTTGTAGACGCTATAACTTTTGCAAAAACCAATCAATATACGCTTATTGCGATTTTTTTTTAACAAAAATATGTAGATGAATACATATCGGCCTAAACCGAGAAAGAAATTTGTTTTTTTATATATTTTTTGGGGGTGTTTGTTAAAGCAAAAAGTAAAAAATATCGCTTTTTTTCAAAATTGTCACTCTTTTTTTGTTTATAGCGCAAAAAAATAAACGCAGAGGTGATCAAACACCACCAAAAGAATGCTCTACTTGTGGGTGCAACGTCGCACAACCGCACAATTGTCAGTTAAAGCGACGCAGTGCCGTATTGCAAAAAGTGCTCTGGTCAGGAAGGGGGTAAATTCTTCCGGGGCTGAAGTGGTTAAATTATTCAGTAATATAAGACTGTAACAAAGGAAATATAATCTACAAATATCAATTATCAATACATTGATACATGTATGAACTAGTGTCCCTCCCTTTCTGTGGGTACATATGACAATATACCTACCCATATGCCTCCTGCACTAGAAATGAGACAGCAAGCAAAAGGTGTTGGAATTAGCAGGGAAGGGGTAAAACATAGTTCCCCTCCAATGCGGCAAATTATTGAACATTTCTAGGACATTTAATTTGCGCTATAGTAGCCCCACCATATAAATCAGAAAAGCTGTACAGCGGAACTAGGGTTATCAACTTTCTCCCGCAAAAACAAAGGATGGGGATAAGATTTGTTTTACAGTAGTGTAGATGCAGCTAAGTTTGTTGCATATAGTACTCTTTCTTAAGGATTCCCGAATAACCAAATTGGCAACGGAAGTTCCTTTATGTGAGTATCAGCGAGTACTTGACTGAAAGTATCGGTATGATATTGCACAAAGCAGCCCTGAAATTCCTCGTCTCCCGCCAACACTCTCGGCTCCTCCTCTTCTGCATTCACCACCATAGCATGTCAGTTGCTATGGGGGTGCATGTGTGGGCTTACTCATAGGCCAGGCTGGTTGTGTCCATAGGCACACACAGCACTGCTCAGCACTTGGCTCCCCCCTCACAGGATTTGTTACGACATGTTGCCTCTCTGTCCTGTGAGGAGAGAGAGAGAGAGAGAGAGACCAGTGCCGTGGCAGACAGGCACAATGCTAGCTTGAGAAAGGACTCAGATATGTATAAGGGGGTGAGGGGGTGATAGAGCTGCACAATTAATCGTTAAAAGATTGTGATCTCGATTCACCCCCTCTGACGATCTGTATTGCAGTGTTTCCCAATTCTTTCATGTAACAAGTATAGAGAGTTCTCTGCTCACTCTGGCAGTCTGCCAAACCGGGCAGTCAACCAAGTTTTTAACAACATTGTAACTCTTGTGTCTTAGATCAAAGGCATAAAACTTCTGTGTGAGGTCCCATGCACACTGGACTTAAAGCGGTTGTATACCCGCAAATTTTTTTTTTTTTTTTTTAACCCTGTAAAGCAAAAGGCATAATGAGCTAGTATGCACCGCATACTAGCTCATTATGAAATACTTACCTTAGAACGAGGCGTCGGTATCTTACCTGGTCCACGCCGAGGGAGCTGTCATGTTGCCTCGGCGTGTCTTCCGGGTATTGCGGTTCCAGCGCTGTGAGTGGCTGGAGCCGCGATGTCATCACTCCCGCGCATGCGCGCGGGAGATTTCTTACTCGGCAAGGTCCGGCAGCTGCCGGGCTTCAGCCGAGAATCCCCTGTGCGCATGCGCCGCTGCAGTCAGCGGCGCATAGCAAGGGGAATATCTCCTAAACCGTAAAGGTTTAGGAGATATTTTTTTTACCTACAGGTAAGCCTTATTATAGGCTTACCTGTAGGTAAAAGTTACCAAAAAGACTATACAACCGCTTTAAAAAAACGTCGATTCTACAGGCGTTTGACATTTTATTCTCCTGCCTCTAGAAGCACTTCTATTGTGTTCTATGTGTCTTTGCACATTATGACTACTACAGGCATTTTCTGTTAGGGACGTTCAGAGGCAGGAAAAAAAACCTTCTCTCGCGTTTTCTGGAGAAGTTTAGGAGCTGCAAAAACATCAGTCTCTCCTAAACTCCTCTTATCTCTTCTGAACGTCAAGTTTTAACGTTTTTTTAATTAAAAAAAAGGTGTGTTGTCACTGTACATCATTTCCTGGCTTTTGCAGAGGGGTGTGTAGTGCAAAAAATACCTATAAACAAAATGCTCTTAAACTCTCATAGACTCGCCTAAACTTTGTACAATATGCTTTCAATTTGCGTCTTTTATGCCACGTTTTTAAGCTAAAAAATGTTGACGTTTTTTCTGCTCCTAGTGTGCATGGAGCCTGAATATGCAGGAAGTTTAACCACTTAAAGTCTAAACCTTTTTCCGACACTTGTTTCTTACAGTTAAAATCTGATTTTTTTGCTAGAAAATTACTTGGAACCCCCAAACATTATATATATTTTTTTTAGCAGAGGCCCTAGGGAATAAAATGGCGATTGTTGCAATATTTTATGTCACACTGTATTTGCGCAGTGGTCTTTCAAACGCAATTTTTTGGGAAAAATACACTTCAATGAATAAAAAAAAAAAACGAAACAGTAAAGTTAGCCCAATTATTTTGTTTAATGTGAAAGATGATGTTACGCCGTGAGAATCGTGATCTATCTTCTAAGCAAAAAAATTGTGATTCTCATTTTAGCCAGAATCGTGCAGCTCTAGGGGGCGATACAAATTCTGGGACATTTTTTACATTAACCACTTCAGCCCCGGAAGGATTTACCCCCTTAATGGCCAGGCCATTTTGTGCGATAACTGACAATTGCGCGGTCATGCACGTTGTACACAAACAAAATGCATGTCCTTTTTTCCCCACAAATAGAGCTTTCTTTTGGTGGTATTTGATTACCGCTGCGGTTTTTATTTTTTGCGCTATAAACAAAAAAAATAGCGACAATTTAAAAAAAAACAAAAAAAAAAAAAAGCAATATTTGTAACTTTTTGCTATAATAAATAATAAAAAAAAATAATAATTCTTCATCAGTTTAGGCCAATATGTATTCTTCTACATATTTTTGGCAAAAAAAAAAAAAATCACAATAAGCGTAAATTGAAAAAATAGAGGATATACTTATAGCATTTTTATTCGAATTTTTTTTTTTTACTAGTAATGGCGGTGATCAGCAATTTTTTGTGGGACTGCGACATTGCAGCAGACAGATCAGACACTTTTGACACCTTTTTTGGGACCAGTGACATTTATACAGCGATCAGTGCTAAAAATAGTCACTGGTTACTGTATAAATTACACTGACAGTAAAGGGGTTAACACTAGGGGGCGATCAAGGGGTTAAGTGTTCCCTAGGGAGGTGTTTCTAACTGTGAGGGAGTCTACTGTCTGGGAGTAGAGAGAGATTGCTGTTCCTGATCACTAGGAACATCAGATCTCTCTCCTCCCCTGTCAGAATGGGGATCTGTTTGTTTACATTGACAGATCCCCGTTCTGGCTCTCTGTGGAGTGATCGAAGGTGACCGGCGAACAGCGCAGCCGCCGGCCGCGCTCATTGGTTCCAGCGTTGCGGTCGCGCACGTCTCCTATTGCTCTTGAAGTGCCCGGCGTACACCTATGGCCATTTGGCACCTGTGCCAACCTCCCGCAGTATAATGACGGCAGCTGGTCGCCAAGTGGTTAAAGTGGTTGTTAAAGCAAAGTTCCACCCAAAAATGGAACTTCCGCTTTTTGGAATCCCCCCCCCCTCCGGTGTCACATTTGGCACCTTTCAGGGGAGAGGGGGGAGCAGATACCTGTATAGTCCAGTTATTTGTTCCCACTTCCAGGCATAGATAGCCACAATATCTGCGGATATCTATGCCATATCCGGCGCCTCCTCTGTCCCCCCCCCGCTGTCTTCTGGGAGACACACAGGTCCCAGAAGGGACCAGTGGGGTCGCACTGTGCTACTCCTGCATGCGCCGTGGGGAACCAGGCTGTGAAGCCGCAAGGCTTCACTTCCTGATTCCCTTACCGAAGATGCCAGTGCCTCCACCCAAGAGCCGAGGGACAGATCGGCTTCGGGTGCCTACATCGCAGGCTCCCTGGACAGGTGAGTGTCCATATTTTAAAAGTCAGCAGCTGCAGTATTTGTAGCTGCTGACTTTAAAAAAACAAAAAATGGCGGAACTCCGCTTAAAGCCACAATAATCTTTTCATGCCAATGCATGAAGGTAAAACATGTCTTACCTTTACAACCACTTTAATTGGACTTCACAGGGGGTAACTTTCTGGGATGTGCTCCAGCTACATATATAGTATATATAGTATAATTCAGGTCTTTTCACTTCAGCTAACTGCAGCCAACACTGGGAAGTACAACCCCACCCACCTTTCTACTGATGTTGTCATGTCACAAAGAGGTGGCAGCAGTGCCTCTTTCCACCTTCTACGGCAGAGGTGTCAAATTCAATTTCATTGTGGGCTGCATCAGCATTATGGTTGCCCTCAAAGGGCTGGTTGTATCTGTAAGAATATATAAAATTTACGCAGGGCTTTTTTTCTCATAGAATAGGTGCAGGAGCTCAACCAGGCCCTCCACCGAACCGCATCAAACAAAGGGGGGGTCATCAAACTGCACCAACATAGGGCGGATCTTAAAGGGGCAATAAATACCAGGGGTGCGTTATGTGCAGAGTTCAGAGGTGCAGTATGTACAGAGTGCAGGGGTTCAGGGGTATGCTACATACAGAGGGCAGAGTTCAGAGTTCAGAGGGGCGCTACGTACAGAGTGCGGAGTTCAGAGGTGCGCTACGTACAGAGGGCAGAGTTCAATGGTGCGCTATGTATAGAGTTCAGGGGTGCGGTATGTACGGAGTGCATAGTTCCAACGTGCGTTACGTACAGACTGCAGAGTTCCGATGTGCGCTATGTACAGAGTGCAGAGTTCAGGGGTGCGCTATGTACAGAGAGCAGGGTCTTGTGTTTGAAACGTATTCTACATCATTAACTGAACTTCTAAGTAATTTGAAGCCTGTAGCTGGTTATTCAGGGAGACTTTAGATGCCCTTGATAAAAAATTATACAATACACAAACAAATACAATACACAAATAAAGCTTTCTTTTGGTGGTATTTGATTACCGCTGCGGTTTTTATTTTTTGCGCTATAAACAAAAAAAATAGCGACAATTTAAAAAAAAACAAAAAAAAAAAAAAAGCAATATTTGTAACTTTTTGCTATAATAAATAATAAAAAAAAATAATAATTCTTCATCAGTTTAGGCCAATATGTATTCTTCTACATATTTTTGGCAAAAAAAAAAAAAAATCACAATAAGCGTAAATTGAAAAAATAGAGGATATACTTATAGCATTTTTATTCGAATTTTTTTTTTTTTACTAGTAATGGCGGTGATCAGCAATTTTTTGTGGGACTGCGACATTGCAGCAGACAGATCAGACACTTTTGACACCTTTTTTGGGACCAGTGACATTTATACAGCGATCAGTGCTAAAAATAGTCACTGGTTACTGTATAAATTACACTGACAGTAAAGGGGTTAACACTAGGGGGCGATCAAGGGGTTAAGTGTTCCCTAGGGAGGTGTTTCTAACTGTGAGGGAGTCTACTGTCTGGGAGTAGAGAGAGATTGCTGTTCCTGATCACTAGGAACATCAGATCTCTCTCCTCCCCTGTCAGAATGGGGATCTGTTTGTTTACATTGACAGATCCCCGTTCTGGCTCTCTGTGGAGTGATCGAAGGTGACCGGCGAACAGCGCAGCCGCCGGCCGCGCTCATTGGTTCCAGCGTTGCGGTCGCGCACGTCTCCTATTGCTCTTGAAGTGCCCGACGTACACCTATGGCCATTTGGCACCTGTGCCAACCTCCCGCAGTATAATGACGGCAGCTGGTCGCCAAGTGGTTAAAGTGGTTGTTAAAGCAAAGTTCCACCCAAAAATGGAACTTCCGCTTTTTGGAATCCCCCCCCCCCCCGGTGTCACATTTGGCACCTTTCAGGGGAGAGGGGGGAGCAGATACCTGTATAGTCCAGTTATTTGTTCCCACTTCCAGGCATAGATAGCCACAATATCTGCGGATATCTATGCCATATCCGGCGCCTCCTCTGTCCCCCCCCCGCTGTCTTCTGGGAGACACACAGGTCCCAGAAGGGACCAGTGGGGTCGCACTGTGCTACTCCTGCATGCGCCGTGGGGAACCAGGCTGTGAAGCCGCAAGGCTTCACTTCCTGATTCCCTTACCGAAGATGCCAGTGCCTCCACCCAAGAGCCGAGGGACAGATCGGCTTCGGGTGCCTACATCGCGGGCTCCCTGGACAGGTGAGTGTCCATATTTTAAAAGTCAGCAGCTGCAGTATTTGTAGCTGCTGACTTTAAAAAAACAAAAAATGGCGGAACTCCGCTTAAAGCCACAATAATCTTTTCATGCCAATGCATGAAGGTAAAACATGTCTTACCTTTACAACCACTTTAATTGGACTTCACAGGGGGTAACTTTCTGGGATGTGCTCCAGCTACATATATAGTATATATAGTATAATTCAGGTCTTTTCACTTCAGCTAACTGCAGCCAACACTGGGAAGTACAACCCCACCCACCTTTCTACTGATGTTGTCATGTCACAAAGAGGTGGCAGCAGTGCCTCTTTCCACCTTCTACGGCAGAGGTGTCAAATTCAATTTGGTATGTACGGAGTGCATAGTTCCAACGTGCGTTACGTACAGACTGCAGAGTTCCGATGTGCGCTATGTACAGAGTGCAGAGTTCAGGGGTGCGCTATGTACAGAGAGCAGGGTCTTGTGTTTGAAACGTATTCTACATCATTAACTGAACTTCTAAGTAATTTGAAGCCTGTAGCTGGTTATTCAGGGAGACTTTAGATGCCCTTGATAAAAAATTATACAATACACAAACAATAACACAATAAAATTGTGATGCGCAAGTGTTACAGCAGAGCTCTAAGTGGGGTTGATATGAATACAATTTTGAAGGACTCCTTGTTTAGGCAACAGCAGTCCGTTTTACTGGCTAGGACCCAACATCATTATGCATTAGCCAGATTTTGTCCTTCAGTTCACTAAACTGCAAGGTAGTGCAATGACAAATAAATTATATGCCTGTCTTTTCTTTAGTTTATTAAATTAAGACAATCTATGATTTGTTTATACTTTTTTTTAATTACTTATTTGATTTTGATCCTTTTAACCAAAGTATTTTATATTCTCTACTATATTTGGCTTATCCATTGCTTATTTAACATTGCAACAGTAATTGAAATGGAGTGGGGGTGCCAAGAATCTTCAGCAAATTAATGAACTAGGACATCTCAGGGTGGACTATTAACTATTATAACAATTAATTTGCATGACATCAGGACTCAACAACTGTTTTGCATTTTTCATCAGAACAAATCGTTACTACAGCTTTCAATAAGTCTCCTGTTAATAAATGACACAGGATGCAGAAAGGTTGTATGATAGGGTGCCATACAATGGGTTCTTGAACAATCTGTTAAAAGTGAACTGCAGACAGACATTCTAGGTATAACAATGATAACATATTACTTATAAAAATTGGCAATATTGATTAAAATGACTTTCCAATACAACATTAATATAGCCATGATAGTATCCCAAAAGTGTCACAACCCACATTTCAAAGTCGAGATCAGGGGTCTCCGAACTTTTCAAACAAAGGGCCAGTTTATGGTCCTTCAGACTTTAGGGGGTCCTAATTGTGTCCAGTGGGGATAGAAAAGGCACTGGGCCCAGCATCCATGAGAATAAACATGGCCTCGGGGTTGGTGGACAGTAGAATGAGGCGTAGTGCTTCATCGTTGGTATCAGTGGGAGGAATAATGCCCCATCATTGGTATTAGTAGAGTGAATAGTGCCCCGTCATTGTCAATGGCAGGCCTCTTATCATTGGGAGGAAAAGTGCCCCAAGGGCCGGATAAAGGCTAGCAAAGGACTGCATCCAGCCATCGGGCCACAGTTTGGAGACCACTGATCTAGATTACACAGCACTTATTACGTATATGTCAAGGCGTATAGGTTGTTTCACATAACAGATACAGGATATGAATGAAAGCTCAATGAAGTGTGTAAGTCTGGAAATCTGAAATTTTATCCTGAAATGTATAAGTCATGTTCCCAACCAAAACTAACATTTTCATGTATGCGTCTAATGACAAATCAAAATAAACAAACCCATTATACATGGATCAATTAATTTGAATCCTGGGTTACAATGGAAAATTCCCTAAAACCCATGCTGAAGACAAGCATGCCTTAATAGAAATGAAAGCTGTGTCACAAAAGATTGTGGAGCAGCTAAAGAAATATAATATGCACAAATTGCAGCTGTTCATGATATCTTAATTAACACAGCTTGGGAAACGTAGAATAGTGCGTAAAAATTACTTGGTAAGTGCTTGACCGAGAAGACATCATGAAAGTAAACTAAAATCTGGTCCTCCAGCTGTTATAGACATTATATCTCAGAGTATATCAAGGGGCAAACACATAAGCCATGTGCCTGAAGTTCTTCTGTATTCTAAGCAGCTAGAAAGCCAACTAAGATAACCAAAACTACTTGGATATTTGCCCCCACTGATTGGAAACATTTTATGTTTAAAAGTTAAATTACATTTATACAAAGACTATTATTAAAAAGGAAATCATTTTTCTTTTTGATAGGATATTACAGGCTGCTTTCACGAATAGTAAAACCTAACAGTAGGAGTGCTGTGGGTCTCTTAGTGTAGCATTTGCTATCTGCTGTCCCTTTGTCAAATATCCTAACCAATAGATCACCCCCTTAATTTAGGGACGAAAGACTAAATTGGTTCTATTCTACTCTATTATCCACATTTGAGGTACATTTTTGCCCTACTGTCTATCAATTAACATTCATTTGTATTTTTATTGAGAATCAATATGTTGGTTTTTTATCCTCTCTCTCTCTGGTTTTTATCCTCTCTCTCCCCACTCTGTAAATCCTGGCTCCAATCTAGAAATTAAAAGTCTATATCTCATGAACACATGAATCCGGTAGGCATGCATCTTCAGCTCATCATTATTCTGCATAAAATGTAATTTATATATATATATTTTGTTTTTTCCAAAATGTATATAGGTATAACTTATGACATGTCATGCGATTTCACTCATGGCAATTTTCAAGTACAATTATTCACTATTGTTGTTTTTCTTGTAGTATTCATAACTTCATGCAACACTTTAAAAAGCTCCTGAAGAAGCTCTTATGAGCGAAACATGTAGAGTAAGAAGTGGTTGTACATGTCAATAGAAACGTTACGTGATTTGTGTAAACGTTCACTATTTTAAAGAAATTGTGTTTAAATAAAATTTATATTTTTCTACTTTGATTGATTACTATATTCCTTTGGTACCTTAAAAGTCAGTTTCCCTGTCCACTTTGGTACCGAATTTCTTCAGTGTTGTCACATGAAAAGATATAATAAAATATTTACAAAAATGTGAGGCATGCACTCACTTTTGTGAGATACTGTGTGTATATATATATATATATCTATAGATATATATAGATATATATATATATATTAGGGCTGCAACTAACGATTTTTCATAATCGATTAGTTGGCCGATTATTGCTTCGAGTAGTTAATAACCTTAAAAAAAAAAAACATGGTGTATAATTTAGTTTAATATGTAAAGTTTAAAAAAAAAAAGGAAATTTATTCTTAAATATCTCAATGCAGTGGTAAATATCAGTTACCAACTTTATGGTTAGGGAGCAGAAGCTCGAATCCACTCTGAGAATAAGACAGAGGAGATATACTGTATATACAATTAAAAGAGATATACTGTATATACTATTAGAGGAGATATACTTATATACAATTAAAAGAGATATACTGTATATACTATTAGAGGAGATATACTGTATATACTATTAGAAGAGATATACTGTATATACTATTAAAGGGTAAATCTGGTAAATATCATGAGACTCAGGGATCAATTTTTTTTTTATTTAAAAAACAATGTCTTCCTTCTAAAAAAAAAAATTTTGATTTATGAACGTTCGTTCGATTTTCTAATCGTTAGTAGGGTCAAATCGACGTTCATTTTCAAACACGGTGACTGGAAAATTTAGAAATAATAGAAAACTTCTTGGTGAAAGGAATTTTCAGACAGTGTATGTGGTTTTCGTTTAGAAATTACATTTAATTTAAAAACAGAATGTTAAAAACAAGTTAAAATTTCAAACATTCTTTCATTCAGCGAATGTACAAAGATTTTTCGTCTGAATATTCTCGTCTGAAAATTGACCGTGTGGCCAGCATAAGGCTCGGTACATGCCTATGCAGTTTGCTTTTGATCCGTTTCTGCGGTGCTTTTTGCTGTGCGTTTTGATTTTTGCACATGTGATTTTGCTGCGATTTGCTTTTTTGCATTTTTTTTTTGGACAATTTGTTGTTGGGCAAATTAAAAAACACAAATTGCTGCAAAGTCACATTACATGCTTTTTAGCAGCTTCTGCATTGAAGTATATTGAACCAAAAAAGCACTGTTTTGCATTAAAAAAAAAAGTCCCTGACCCTTTCCAAATACACAGCGGCTGAAAAAAGCATAGATCTGAACGTGTCCCAAAGGAAACCATATAAATGAACTGTAGTGCGTTTCTGCAAAAAGCACCAAAAAAACAAATCTTGTGCATTTGTCACTACAAAGCACTGCACACCATTTTTGGTTTTATTGCCCTATCTGCATTTTGCATACAGTCTGGCACCTCCCTTACCCTGTCAGTCTTTAGTTCTCAGTGTCCTCTCCGCGGCCCCCTCACCTGGCTCTACCGCTCTTCTGCTCTTCTGGCTCTCCTCTAGCTCTGCCTCATCCATCACACCTCCGGCTGGATACGCCGCGGCCGCTCTGATCCCTTCCGGGACCAAAAGTACTGATGGCTCCACTCTCCTCCTCGGAGCTCCGTGCTCCAGAAGCCGGCCGCAGGCCGCCACTCTTATCAGCAGCAGGGACAGCTCCAGCCACCACAAGCTCTGGCCCCGGCGCTCCATATTCCCAACGTGCACACAGCGTGGCTCCTTACTTCCGCATTCCACCACCATGACGCTGCCTGGGATCACTTTCTATTGGCTGGTGAGGGGGTGGGACGATGAGGGGAGAGAGAAGGGGATTGATGGAAGGCCTCCTCTCCTCAAGACACAGAGGGGTGACGTCAGCGGGAGGCAGATCAAAAACGGCGCAGAAACTTCGGCTGCTCTCGGCTCCACTCGGAGGCAGGGCATGGTGCGGCGGCACGGCGCGAGGACGAAGTCATCCTCAATAATCGATTTCTTAAAGCTATAGCATCGATGCTGCATCGTGGATGGTCAAATCCCGATGCACTGATTCGACGATTAATTTCAACACCCCTAATAAATAAATAAATAAATAAATATATTATATATATATACACACACACACACACACACCTGTGTGTATATATATATATAATATATATATATATATATATATAATATATATATATATATATATATATATATATATATATATATATACACACACATACATACACACTAGACTGACTGTGTGTATATATATATATATATAAATGATATATAATAAAATACACTGCCACTAACTTAATAACCTGACTGCTTAATCTAACTTAAGCTATCTCTCTGTCCACGCCAACAACACTACACACGGCCGCCGTGTAAGCAGCCTTATATAGCGTGGGGCGTGGACTTTGTCCCCCTGAGCCATAATTGTCCAAAGGCACCCTGTCTTTGGCCAATTACGGCTCTCTCAGCAGAGCGCTCTGTGATTGGCCAAAGCATGCAGGTCAGGTGCATGCTTTGGCCAGTCATCATACAGCAATGCACTGCGAACGGGCAAACACCCGATGTTCGAGTCGAACTTATGTTCGACCTGACCATCGAGCTCATCCCTAGTTCTCATATGGTCTCATATGTTCTTATACAGTGTGGTTTTTATATTTAAACATTAATATTATCATGTTTTTAAGTTTATGTATTTTCAAACTAGTCTTAGATGTCTGTACTGTATGTAAGTATATACTATAGGAATATGGATATACATCTTTTTTTTATATATTTATTTTATAGCAGTGATAAAGAGGCAGTGTGTTGGCCCCCAAGACATGATGGATGTTTTATGTAATTATATAATGAATAATAAATGTTATTTGGTCTTATCATTTGGTTGAGTACTCCTTTTGTATGTGTATACTTTGAATCAGGTTCTGGATACACACTAAAAGAAAGACTTGCGTCACCTGAGCAGCCATACCAAAACCAGTGAGCTTGTTGAGATATATTCTTTTCACCATTTTAATGAGCGAATACGTTTTGAAGTCCCTGCAACTTTTGGAATTCCATTTTGATCTTATCTGAATATATCACTTTCTCTTGGTAAGCAATATTGTTCTACCTGACTTTCATGTATTTTTTATGTTTTATATTGAAGTGCATTAGGTTGTTATTGTTTGTAAACAAACAACAAAAATAAAAATAATAAGTTGCACAAAAAGGGTCACCAAATAGTAAAAAAAAAAAAAAAAAAAAAAATTTCTCAGGGACAGATGCACTCACAAAATGTCCACATAAATATTATACATATTAATATTCCAGAAAAACGTGTTGCGCTATCAATATAACGTGCATAAATTCATAACAATTAATCAAGTAAAACATTCATATATATCAAAAACTGTAAATAATATTATGTAAATAAGATTGTGTTAAAAAAAAATAAATTCATAAATAATCCAGTAAAGTCCATCAGAAAAAAAGAAGAGAAGTGCTCTTGTGCAAAAGGTTAATATATGCTTGTATATCAACAAAAATCCATATTTCAGTGTGGATAGCAAAATCTTCACACCCAAAAGTGCACACCCAATTAACTCTCAAGTCGCTTACCAGCTACTCTGACCCCAAGATGGGGGTCTGGCTGCACTTTATTCCCAATGGGATGGATAGATGGATATCAGGAGCCAAGATTCCAGGATGGGTTACCATACAACCAGGGTGTTCAATCCTGATGTCTACCCATCCCATGGGGTATAGAAGTATACAAGAACTTTTTGCACAAGAGCACTTTTCTTCTTTTTTTCTGATAGATTTTATTGGGTTATGTATGAATGTTTTTTTAACACATTCTTATTCACGGTTTTTGATATAAAACAATATTTTATCTGATTAATTGTTATGAATTTATGCACATTTTTCAGTAGTATTTTTTGTAGCATGCCAGCATCTAGTGGCTGGTTTGGGCAACTGCAATTTGCTTACAATGTGATATTAATATCTTCCTCTGTTTAGTGCTAGTTGCTTTAGTCCTAGCTAGACTTTCTCCTCTTCTTTCATATTTCCTCAGTCAGTGATAGATATTCACAGAGACAGGGCTTAGAAAAGTCATTGTCTTTTTACACTGGTGAGCGCTCTAGTAGTTCATTAATTTTCCTGCTCTCCAGTAGCTGTTTTCTCCTATGGGAGGCACGGGCAGACAGCTATACAGAGATTCTGCAGAATCCCAGCATTGCAATGCTCTGCAAGCTCCAGATTTAAAAAAAAAAAAAATATATATATATATATATATATATATATACATATATATATATATATATATATATATATATATATATATATATATACTTATTTTTTTATTTTTTTATCTGCAAAAAATATGTGCATTTTTTTTTTTAGCAACAAACTTAGCCTTTAGGAACTTATAGAGAAACTGAACTCCGGAAGCTGTGCTAAGACCAGTATTGCCTGTGGTCGTCCTGAATCTGATCTTTCCCCAGTACCGCCTTACCATGCCTTGTTCTGCATTGTTTGTCTTTGTGGAAAGTGCCATCTTTATAGCAGCAGGGCTTTTGCTTCCTCATGTCAGAACCTCAAGTAAGAACAGTGAGCAGCACAAAAGTGACATCACCAAATCTCACTGCAAATCTCCTGAGACTAGCAGTCAGAGGCAGCAATGCCTTCACCTGACACTGTAGATATAGAGCAAGGATCTCCAAACTTTTTGAACAAAGGGCCAGTTTACTGTCCTTTAGGCTTTAGGGGGGCCAGACTGTGGCCGGTGTCAGTAGAAAATGTCCTGGCATCAGTGGGAGTAAATAGTGACCCATCATTGGTTTTAACAGAAGGAATAGTGCCCCATTGTTGAGTTTAGATGGATGAATAGAGCCCCATGGTTGGAATCAGTGGGAGGAATAGTGCCCCATCAAGGGTGTCAGTCGAAGGAATAGTGCCCATCATCGGTCTTAGCAGGAGGAATAGTACCCCATCGATGATGTCAGTGGGAAGAAGAGTGCCCCATTAATGGTGTCAGTGGGAGGAATGAAGCCTCATCATTAATGTCAGTTGGAGGAATAGTGTCCCAAGGGCCGGATAGAGGCAAGACAAAGGGCCACATTTGGCCCCCGGGCCACAGTTTGGAGACCACTGATACAGAGCTATGAGGCTATGAACACAAGAGTGCCTAGGCACAATTACATACCAGGGAGTACACTTCTATTTTTACATTTTTACAGAATAAGGTTTAGGCACAAATAATGTTTCTAGCCTTTCCCTATAGGCCCCATGCACATGGACTTCTTGCACTTACCAAAGGGAATTTGCTCTGGGAAGTTTAAACAAATCTTATAACTCCTGGATCCATGTCTCCTGTATCTAAGTGTAGTTGTGTTTATGCGCATCTATGAATGTATAACCACATTTAGACACTACTAGGTGTGCAAACAGTCATAGCAAAGCATTGCATGCCTCCAGGGGCATTTAGGAATTACCCTCAAACGCACCAGGATGCATGTATTTTGATGCCCATGTGCCTGGGTCCAAACATTGCAAATCACGAATGTTTGCATTCACGTCTACGTCAACGCTTTACACAGAAAGAAACCCGATTACAGCTGAAACTTGAAAAGTGAGCACTTTGGGTGTCTAAGACAGTTTTCTTTCTTAAGGTTTTTACAAAGAAGGTCCATTAACTTAAACACATTTTATGCAAGTCTCAAACATTTCTTATCTCTGTTTCAATCACAAGCAATCTGTTAACTGATGCAGAACTAATCTTTTTTGCTAGCAATGCTTTTAAAATAATGGATGGAACATGGCCCATTACATAAACAGTTAACCGTATAAACAGTAAGTAAACAGTACGTAAGTAAGTTAAAGAACACCTGTGCTGAGAAAAGTGCAGAGTCTGCTACTGCATGCTTTTGCTTTTGAAAATGCTAGATGCCCAGCTGTCATGCTGATCCAACAGCTTCAATACTCCATGAGTCACCATCCTGTGAAAAGTATACAGATTCAGCATTCTGATTTTACTGGCTGAATATTTTTTCAATCAGTTCAGAAGGTACTGTAAGCTACATTTTTGGAAGGAGATGTGAAATTAGCAGCTCACATTTCTCTCATCGAAGGTATATCTAAGTTTCCTGGCAAATTCAGTCAAATACAAAATAATAATTTCAGCTCTTCCAAGAAGTGCTTGTTGGAGGCTGTTTTAGCGCCACTGTATAACTCACCACTTGCTCAAACTCAATCTATCCAAAACCAAGCTCATAATATTTCCTCCCTCACATGCCTCTTCCCCTGACATCTTTGACAAGATCGATGGTACAACTATCAACCCGTCCCCGCATGCCAAGGTTCTAGGTGTAATCATGGACTCTGAACTATTCTTTCAGCCCCACATCCAATCACTTTCCAAAGCTTGCCGCCTCAGCATACGCAACATCTCCAAGATACGCTACCTTCCTAACCAATGACATCACAAAGCTCCTAGTTCACTCCCTGGTTATCTCTCACTCCGACTACTGCAACTCCCTCCTCTTTGGCTTACCTTTACATAGGTGATCCCCTATTCAGTCCATCATGAATGCTGCTGCTAGGCTCATCCACCTTACTAACTATTCAGTGTCTGCTACTCCTCTCTGTCAATCCCTTCATTGGCTTCTGCTCACCCAACAAATTAAATTAAAAATACTACCTACTTACAAAGCCATCCACAACCTGGCCCCCAGTTAGATCACTAACCTAGTCTCAAAATACAAAACTAATCGTTCTCTTAGTTCCTCCCAAGACCTCCTGCTCTCTAGGTTCCTCGTCGCCTCCTTCCATGCTTGCCTCCAGGACCTTTCCTGAGCCTCTCCCATCCTTTGGAACTCCCTACCCAAATCAGTCCGACTATCTCCTACTCTGTTTGCTTTTAAAACGATCCCTTGAAACCCTTCTCCTCAGAGAAGCCTATCCCGCCCCCATCTGTACTTTTATTTTCTCCATCAGCTTATCCCCCACAGCTATTGTTAATATATCAATATTACAATAGTCAAACTAAAAAGGGATTGTGCCCATGCAAGCAACAAAATAGCCTTGACTAGATGGAGTTTTATAGTTTGCTTTCTTGGTTACCCATCATTTTAACAAACAAAACCACCATGAAACACTTAAACTATATTTGTTGTTAATAGCGTTGTCCCGATACCGATACTAGTATCGGTATCGGCACCGATACCGAGCATTTGCCCAAGTACTTGTACTCGGGCAAATGCTCCCGATGCTTCCCCCGATACCTAAAGGACAGCTGTGATCGGCGCGTGGGGGAGTTACAAGATTCTCCCCCAGCGGCTTTCACCAGCTTTAGTGACATACAGCGGTGATCGCTCACAGCTGACTGTCACTGCATCCTCCTCCGTGCCCCTCCGTTCCTCTGTGCCTCTCCGCTGTCCCCTGCATTCCTCTCTCCTTATCTGTCCCCCTCCGTTCTCCCCCTCCGTTCCTCTCTCCTTATCTGTCCCCCTCCGTTCCTCTCTCCTTATCTGTCCCCCTCCGTTCCTCTCTCCTTATCTGTCCCCTCCGTTCTCCCCCTCAGTTCCTCCGTCCCCCTCCTCCTTCCTTTGTGTATGGATAGAGTCAGCTGACTCTGTCCATTCACATAACTGAAACATTGTAATCTCCTGTGATTACGATGTGTCAGTTTATGAATGGAGAGAAGCCGCTGTCTTCTCTCCATTCATTCTCAGTGCAGCTGAGGCTGCAGAGAAAGGGACTGGGGAATCTGTATCCTCTGTCTCTTTCTCTGTCTCAAGGGGGAGATATCAGAGGTCTGTTAAGACCCCTGATATCTCACCAAAGCCCCCCAAAAGGGCGGATTAAAAAATAAAATCAATAAAGAATAAAAAAATATTATTGTAAAAAATAAAAATTGTAAAAAAAAAAACAAAAAAACACACACACATACAACGTTCACCCCCCCCCCCCCCCCAAAAAAAATAGCAAAAATAAAAAACTGTCTTGTGACATTAAAAAAAAGTATCGGTAATCGGTATCGGCGAGTACTTGAAAAAAAGTATCGGTACTTGTACTCGGTCCTAAAAAAGTGGTATCGGGACAACCCTAGTTGTTAACATTTTAGAAACACACAGCGTAACAATATTTTTTCATTATGATTTTTGTTCACAAACACTGTGAATACAAAGACGCAAAGCAGATGAAGCATTTGTGACATACCAATCAAATGAAATGCCATCTTGTAGCATCAAACATGCAACACTACAATTCAAATATGTTATCTTCAGACTCATTAGCCCAATTGGAAGCAATTTTTTTTTTTTGCTTAATCTTGTTTATTAAGTTTAAACTGCTCATAACAAGGTTGCAAGACAATATGCAGTCATTACAAGGATATTAGTAGCGAATACAAATGCTTTCACATACACAGTATGAGGCAAAAGAAAGAAAACTTTTTTAAAAACAGGATTGATAACATAGTTAAAGGTTAACCAAAATTGAAAATTGATTTATTTTCAGAGGTAATATTTAAAAGTATATCTTTTTCCCAAGAGAAACTGCAAAAAAAGGAGTACGTGGGAAAACTTTGAGCTGCAGGTTTGACAGGTCAAGGGGCTGTAAAAAAACAATAGCTAAAAAAAAAGGCAAAATAAGAAAGAGTGTCTTGCCTTGGTCTGGAGCAACCACCACTGAATGAATAAAGACTGAATGAAGTTCTTATGAATTGAGGAATCAAAAACGTAAAGTCCTTAGCTCATCACTCTGGGTTTTGTATATCTTCAGGTAGGTAAAAGGATTGATCCTTAGTGTGTGGCACAAACTGGTGGAGTAGGAAGCGTGATGGTCCTGGGGCTCATTTACTGCATCCAGTGTCGGCGACTTATTTTGCAGCTCGAATCAAATATGTCTACTAGAGCATTTTCCAGCACCATGCAAGGCATTCTGGACTATGCCTAGTTGGTCAAGCAAGATAATGACCCAAAACACATCTCAAGGATTTGTCACAACACCCTTGGAAGACAAGAACAAGACACAAGGCTTCTAATTTTGGAACGGCCGGCAAAACCTCCAGACCTAAGCTCAATCAAACTGGTTTGGAATGGATTGGACAGAAGGGTGAAAGTAAAGTGACCTAGAAAAAACACATTTGTAAGAACAGTCAAAGGAATCATGATCTGAAAAATATTTTATTTCCATTGAAGAAAGAATGCCAAAAAAAGTGTTTTCACGTGTAAAAGATTAAGTTGAATCCATGATTTTGTTTTATCTTCCAATGTTTATACGTCCCATGCTTTAATTTCAGAGTACATTGAGACATTAAACGTTCAATAAAAACTAGAAAAATTGGGGTGTTCCATGACTCTTTATGTATGGGACATGTACAAATTTTAAAATAGGTGAACTTTTACAACTGTATTTGCCTGTTGGTAACTAAAAACCATGTCATTTCACATACTGGCCACATGTGGGCATCCCTAATTTCCTCCTATATTCTGGAATTCTGTTTCTCAGCTACCTATCACCAGGCCTGAACACTGTTAAATAAGCAATGATTAGCCATGGATATATTATGGCTTTCACAGTGTCAAACTTTGACACTGGTGGTGAACTGGGGTGGTATGGGAGAACAGTAAACTGCTCTACGGTGTCTGCATAGCTGTTACTTTACCTAGTAAAAGGAATCCAGAGGTACACTTTAAATAAGCCCATATTGTTACTTTTATGAAGACTGATAACTAAGAGCCTGTAGGAGGAAATCACTGTGCCGTAATTAGCCCAATTTCCATTGGATGGCACAGCAGACAAATCTGATGCTTTCTCTAACTACCTAATGATTTTTTTTAAAAGCACACTATTTTATTTTAAGGTTACTTACTGTGACATATGCAACGCTTGCAGATCAATGAAGACCTATACAGACTAATTAGTAAATACAAAACCACTGACATATGCTAATCCGGCAACGCTTGTGCTTATTTTTAGCAGTGATTTTCAGGAAACACTTAAAGCAGCAAATAATACAGAACAAAGGCTTCAAGTCAGGAAAGTGCTTTTGCTTATAGCACATTACAAGAGACACATGGTTGTTTCTTTCCTAAAGATAATAATAGTAGTATTTTTTATAGTGCTTTTCTCTCTCAAGAATCAATACGCTGTACAGAACATAGTTATTAAGAGCCCTTGGCCAAGATGGAATAAAATGGTGTCTTTAGTGAATACTTGATGTCTGAAAGTCCCACTTAGCATAACATTCAAGGTGCTGAACTAAGTAAAAAAAGTAACCAAATCCTTGTTGGCTACAAAGTGTACCAGGCATTCTTACTGACCAATAAAGAGAGAGGAGCAGAACGGGGAGGATTACACAGCAACCATGGAGGCCATTGTTTTAGTCTAATGCAGCATCTGGGATTATAAGGTGTATCTCTAGCCAAAAAATAAATGGAAAGCGTAGAGAAGAGAGTTAGACCGGTCATAAACGGTTCAAATCTTGGCAGTTTCAGCAGGAACCAGCCAAAATTCGAACAGTTAATGAGCAGGCTGAATGTACAAAGTTGATTGATCGACTTGGGTACAACCAGCCTGCCAGATTCTCTTATGATTATCACTGTCTTCTCCCGGCAGGGTTGGCTTCACCACCTGACCCCCCCCCCCAGAAAAAGACAATTGCTCGGCAGGAGGGATTCCCCTGTCAGCACTGTCTGTGTTGATGCGGGAATTGTGTGAATTTATTTTCTGCGACCTGTGGTTGCAGGAAAGAAAGTTGCACCATGTATGGCCTGCTTCAAAACCACTGTCAATTTTCTTTTTAACTTTTCACAAACAAAAAACACAGTAACAAATGAGGTAAATGTCTACAAGTGAGGGCAATTTGTAGACCGTTGGACAATGTTTTACAGGACAAAGAGAGGGTTTATCTGTCCAATGGAAACAGCGAAGAAATAAAAACCTGAAAGGAGAACTGTTCTGTATCCGAAACTACAAAAAAAAAGAAAAATTATTAATATAATAATAATAATTATTATTAAAATTAGTAGGGGGCTTTGCAGGAAAGTCAAGCCTGCATGAAGGCTAATAGTGCTGGCCTGCTTTCTTTAAAGGCTAAGTTCACCTTTGGAACATGTCACATGTTCTACCCCTATTTAAGGTGAAACATGTCACATGTTCCAAATCCCGCCTTCTCTCCCCCCAATCCCCGCCTACCTGTGACAGCTGGCAGATTATCTTCTCTCCCTTCTCGCTGTCAAAATTTAAAAACAGAGAGGCTGTGCAGGCCTCCCCCCACGCAGCTGCATCATTAATATACAGAGTTCTGTGAATGAATGAACTACAAGTGCTGTTTGCCACCGTGGCCGACGACTAGTAGTTCTCAGTGAGCACTCTCATAGTTCATTGATTCTTCCTGCAATTCAGCAACTGCCCGTCTATATCAGAGGTCTGCAGGATCCTGGCATTGCCTGATCGCGGGTGCAAAGCTTTACAGACTTCAATGTAATTAAGGCACAATTTTTTTACCTGCAAAAAGTTGTGCATTTATTTTTTATGAACTTATCCTTTAAGGCTAGATTCACCCTGCTGCAATTTTGATCCGGCTTTCATGGCCATTATGCTGCAATGTGGATGCTACTTGAATGTGGTTTGCATATTCTATGGGGCCAGAATCATGATGAAACTGCACCAAAGTAGCACAGGATCCTTTTCCAAAATCATACTGCGGTGCATGTATGTGAAGAGGTACCATTGAAAACAATGTGATTTCCATTGTCATGCGATTTTGTGTGACTCAAGTCGCACTAGTGTGAACCAGGCCTTAATGTGGCTAAACTGAAGCAGGGATCGAGTTTATAATGTTAGAGCTAAGTGTGCAGCCTACTTTGTTAAATCTGGTCCACCTTACAAAGATCGGGAAGGGTGGAATTGCCACTGATGAGAAAATATGACTTCCCTGAGGTGATTTCTGCAGGTAGAAACACAAGATGGAGCTGGTCTCTTTTCATAATTCACTGCCTTTGATCTATCTTCACTAGAAAAGAAGACCTCTATGGCAGTGTTTCTCAACCAGGGTTTCGCGGCACCCTGGCATGCCACGAGGAGTCTTTAGGGGTTCCACGGCAACAGACCGATCTGAGCGATCCTCTGTAAGCTCCTGTGCTACAGGAGGGAGAGCACATGGTTAACTCCTGTTTACAGAGGAGGCAGAGAGCTGTGCCCACACCACCTTCACTTTCTGCTCCTTTCTGTACACTTGCTGGCAAAAAAGAGAACGCTGAGCTGCACGCACGACTGCATCCTGCCAACCAATGACGTCATCGGTTGCTAAGGACTTGCAGGCAAGAGTAGAGAGAGAAGCAGAGAGTGGGGGAGGTGCAGGCGCAGCTCCCTGCCTCCTCTGTACACAGGAGTTAACAGTGTGTGCTCCCTGCTGTTAACAGTTAACAGAGGATCGCTCAGATCTCAGGAAGTGGAGTGGAAGTGCAGTGGAAGTGGGAGTGGAGGGGGGGATAGAAAGCACAACCCACACCTCCTCCTGGCTCTCTCCCTTCTTGGCTGCTGTCACTACTGTAGGGACAGAATCTGTGCTAGGAAGAGGGGGGATTTGTGCTATGTGGGGGATTTGGGAGCAGATGGGGGCTGTCCTAGGTGGGTGGATCATGGGGAGTAATTGTGCCATGTGGGGGGATTGTGCTACGTGCTGGGGGGTTTGAGGGGGTTGTGCTACGAGGTGATAATTTGGGGGGGGGGCTGGGAGGGTGATTCGGTAGAGGGGTTGTGCCTGGAAGGGGAAATTAGGGAGGGAGGTTGTGCTAGGAGGAGGATTTGGGTGGGGGGGGATGTGCTAGAAGGGGGTTATGTGCTGGGAGGGTTATTTTGGGGTTGTGCTAGGAGGGGGGTCATGCTGGGAGGGCAATTTAGATAGGGGGGGTGTGCTAGGAAGGGGGATTTGCTGGGGTTGTGCTAGGAGGGGAACGTGGAATAAAAATGTGTGCGCTGAGATGCACCTCCTGGTGCAAACGAACCCTCAGACTGGTGTGCCCTGGGATGGCTTAAGATTCTAAAGGGTACCTTGGCTGAATGAAGAAAGGTTGAAAAACACTGCTCTATGGCATGCAGGGCTGCCTTTTCCCCTCTCTGTCTTCCTGTGCTAACTGCTTTGCAGCTGTGTAGCTACAAAGTCCTAATTATTAGTGAGAACTCCGAAGCTTTTTAGCATACATTAAGAAACAAAATATGGTTGGTAGTACCCTGCGAGGCGCCTCCATCCCCATTATACATACAAATGCAGTTTTGCCCATTGGGACTTTAGATGAAGCGCCACACAGCCAGTAATAAAAACATAGTACAGGTTTTTTGCATATATGCCAGCAACAGAACTGGTAAAAGGTGTCATAATGCCAAACAGTTGGCCCAAATATATAAATCTATTACACAGTTACATACAGTGATCAAATAGTCACAGCATCTATGGTGACCCAACGCGTTTCGCGAGTTTAGTCTCACTCTTCAGGGGTTGATGCATAGAAATAATCTATAAAGTAAAATGGTTAAAAAATGTATTTCTAGCATACAGCTATTTATGCAACCCTAGGGCAGGGAGACTGATGCAAGTTCTACTTTCACCCTCAACTGCTTAGAAATTAACACGCACAAATGCTGCATGGACCTTACAGGGCCCAAACTATAGTAATTTTCCTACATTCACAAAATCTATTACAAATATGTATTCCACACCATCCTGAATTGTGATGGCTAGACAATCTGAATCCTTTTCAAATCAATGGGGTGAGGCGGGTCAAGTGATTGAGGGAGTTTGCAACCTAATACGATTTTGTTTGTGATGCTAAATATCAAAGAAAAAACAGCTCAGGTTCTTTTGGCTCTATAGGAAACTTGTGAAACTTAGAAAAGTAAGCAACTGACTTTCTGAAAGCTAAAGTGGAAGTTTACTCTTTCAATCAACATTGATTATTTTTAATCCTCATGCTGCTAACATTAGAACAAAGATAGGAAAGTACTGTATTTATTGGCATATAACACACACTTTTCCCCCTTTAAAAGCAGGGGGAAATCGTGGGTGCGTGCTGTACGCTGATCCCCCGCCGATTGTGAGCCTCTCGACGGCTTTCGGCCGTTCTCGGCGGCTCTTGGCGACTTTTGCCCGCTTTTGGCGGCTCTTGCAGTCCCGCGTGAGCCACCAAAAGCCACCAAGAGCGACCGAAAGCCGCCGAGAACGGCCGAAAGCTGCAGAGAGCCGCCGAAAACGACTGAGAACGGCCAAAAGGCACCTTTTTTTAAACTGGAGTGTACTGACAAGTAAATGACACAGGCGCAAGGCTGCAGATGGACACTGATAAGGCTACAATGATGGACAAGGCTACAACTGGACACTGACAAGGCTACAGCTGGACACTGACAAGGCTACAGCTGGACACTGACAAGGCTACAGCTGGACACTGACAAGGCTACAGCTGGACACTGACAAGGCTACAGCTGGTCACTGACAAGGCTACAGCTGGACACTGACAAGGCTACAGCTGGACACTGACAAGGCTGCAGATGGACACTGACAAGGCTGCAGATGGACACTGACAAGGGTGCAATGATGGACAAGGCTACAGATGGACACTGACAAGGCTACACTGACACTGAAAAGGCTGAATTGATGGGCATTTAAATGTAAGTTTTTTTCCTTAAAATTCCATCCTAAACTTGGGGTGCGTGTTATACGCCGATAAATACGGTATATCATATTCACTTGTTTTAAACTTTTTTTATACTTCTTCAGTTACTCTCTGGTTTCTTGCCTAGGCAAATCATTTCATACATCCCAGGAGTCTTCAGAAGGGGAGGAGAGGAGGGGGGGTTCTCTCAGCTAAGCACGCCCTCCTGCGTGCATGCTTGAGTTAACAGCAGATGGATTCCAGGAAGTGAAGACTACATAAATAATTTGCCCTTACTTAAGATGGCCACAGCCAAAAATGCTATGGGGTGTTTTTCAAGGTGATTTCTCAACAAAATAAAGCATGGAGACATGGATGGGGGAGTTTGCTTTGAATATTAAAAATCAAACAGTGTTTTTGGTTTGTGGTGCTCAAATGCAGTGAAGATCTGCTTTAACCTGTGACCTTCTGAAAATGCAAATTGCCCATCTGTCTCTCATTTCACCTCTTTCTGATTTACTGGTCTAGTGTAACCTAGAGTCATAACTGTTTTCTAATTTTGTATCATGGACTCAGATGTTATTGAAGCCAGATCTACTGCCAGGCAACTAACATTTTCATGGAGGGTTCAGCAAAGATTGTGAAAGAAACATGGAGGTTGGGGTTAACCTTTCTCCATTAACATGGCTGTCATGCAGACCCTCTTTCTCCAGTACTGTAACTGGCTCAGAGTATGCAGATACCGGGATTCCTCAGCTACATATTTGTTCCAGTTCCTTAACTTATAAAGCATTGAAACTGTAGGGACAGGTTACCAGCCTGGCAACTAGCAACTCCAGAATGAGGTTGCAGTATCGGTCAAACAAGCGAAAGTGGAACTTTAGTCAGAAAATTAAGTCCTGCTAGATCACTTCAGGCTACAAATAAATGCCTAAACTGTTTATAATGCAGTAATATAATGTCTGACCCTACTCTGCACAGGATTTTGGCACTGTGCCAAAAATCAGAGGCACTAGAGGTCAGTCTGCTGAAAGCTTAAAGATTCACTGCTGCTCAGGGGCTCTGAGCTTCAGCAAAATGGTAGCCTCCACCATAAAGAAATAGGAACAATCTTGGAGGCAATTTACAGCACACACTAATTTGGGTAGCAAAATTATTAATGTGGAATGTATGTTCCTTGCAAAAGAACATTATTTCTTTCATTAAGTTGTTATGGGTAAAGTTCCGCTTTATCTTGAGGTGGATAGGGGTGTTTCTGACATACAACTGTGTAGAGGTTTATAGCTGTATGAATAAGACGTTTCATTTTGCAGAATGAAATTTATTTACAAAAGCCTAGGGGGTTATATACTAAAAGGGTTTTAGTTGTACAGTAAACTGGCCATTAAACAGTAGAGGTCTCAGCTGGGCAACGTGCACACAGCAGAGAGATTGCAGTCTCTGCACATTGTAGCATCCACGCCCCAGGGAATCCATTTTCATTTTCTCTGTATGCACAAATGTTATTTTCTGAAAGGCAAAATTTTATGTGTCTCGTTTTCAAAGCTTATGTTCTGCTACATGCTTCAGTGTTTTCCTAGGAAGACAACATAGCAGAATACTGATAACACTGTGTATAAAACTGGCCTGTAGCATAGCCTTAAAGGTCAAGTTCATCTTTCCAGCATTCAAGTGTCCCCGGAAGATCAAGGACTTGTTTACTCCAGATGCAGTCAAACGAAAAATGAATGTATTTCAATGAGCCTGGTTTACATCATTACAAAGCTTTTGACGTGCGTTTAAAAAAAGCAGAGCATGCTTCATTTTTTTTTTTTGCAGAAAAAAAAAACCGAATGCACATGAACGCACCACAAATGCATGTAAATGCAACTCAATAAAAGAATATCATAATTAATGCCTACAAAATACCGCAAATGCACAGTAAACATGACAAGATGCACTGCAAAAGCATCGCCAACGCATTAGAATTGCATGTGAATGCACTTCCCCAAGCCTGTCAGTGTAAGCAACCCTCCCCATCATACCAAGACGAACTGTATGTTGGGTGTGCGTTGGGGGAACAAGCACTCTAACAGGTTCAAAGCCTGCGTATGTGCAATGCATGCTCTCTCCTTCTTCAGCAGTGGCTGAGCTCAGCGTTATGTGAAAGAGGGAGGGAATCCACACTAGGCTTGCATGGGATTTGAACCTAGAAGAGCAGGGATTCTTGCAGTGCCGAGGATGCGCACCCAACATATGCTTCTTTTGATAGGCTTGTGAGAGGTTGTTATACAAGTATGACGTTTAAAGGAAGCTCTTTTTTAATCTACTGGGGGTGCTTGATTGCAAACCTTTTTTTTTTGGATAGGTGAACTTAGATTTTAGGTCCCTGGTGCCCAACCTGCGACCCAGGGGCCACATGAAGACCTTTGGCACTTTCTGTGCGACCCTCAGGGCCCCACAGACATTTGGGTTTCCCTGCAGCCATGTTATAGTAGTGATTTCAGTCTCTGACCATTTCTTGCATCATGTCTGCTATCTCTGACCATCTCCTGTATTATGTTCAGTCTCTGGTCATCTCTTGTATCATGTCTTCAGTCTTCAACCATCTCTTGTATCCTATCTACATTCACTGACCATCTCCTTTACTATGGCCACAGTTTGACCATTTCTTGTATCATGTCAGCAATCTCTGACCATATCTTGTATCATGTCGGCACTCTCTGACCAGATCTTGTATCATGTCGGCAATCTCTGACCATATCTTCTATCATGTCTGAAATCTCGGACCATATCATGTATCATGTCTGCAATCTCTGACCATCTTTTGTATCATGTCCACAATCACTGATCATCTCCTTTACGATGTACACAGTCCCTGACTATTTCTTGTATCCTGCCTATAGTCTTTTACTACATTCTGTTGTGCGTCTGCTGTCTCTGATAATGAATGTTCACTAAATTTTATGTGAAGCCCTTTGATGACACCAAGGGCCACACTTGATACCCCTCTATATCAAGAAGTTTGACCACCACTGCTTTGAACAATTAAGTAAAGTTTATTGAGTACAAGAGATTGTAATTACATATATTAAAAAAACAGACATTAGGTACAATCACAGATACTAGATATATCTAGAAATGTGGTTGTAATGATAGGCATAAGGCCAATGTCCAGTGACCGGGTGGAAATATGTTTTATATAATATAAGAATAGCTGTCGGCTATCAGATTTTCCACTACAGCTCTTCTTTAAGGTTCAGGTACATAGATATTTTTTCTTATTTTTGTGTCGGATATAAAATACATTTTTGATAACTTCATAGTCTGTGTAAAGAAAATAATGGGACCAGATAAATGCGAAGTAAAAAACTGTGTATACCTGGCTGTCTGGGAACTCATTATCTTGAATGATTCTTTCCAGACATGTATATTTTATTCAAGTATGTGCACTCTGTGCAGAGCCTGCATTGTTTCTACTAAAAGGAAAGATGTTTCCCTTGCCTTAGACACTTGGCACTGAAATGTAATAATTCCATCCAACATCTTCACCCCATTTCTAGTTCAAGCTTACTTGGACCTCAATCCAGTGTAGTGCAGTGAAAGATAAATTCTGATTTTTTTCCGGTTGACAGCACATTGATAACAGAGGTGGTATTACCCATGTTGAATGCATGACCCGTCCAATTACTGCATCTGTCAATGCCAGGAGCACAACTTGCTTAGCAGGGTGTGGGAGGAAATCTTTTCCCTTTTTAATTTTAAAGAACATCTATCCTTATAACTTGTATTTAACGGTTATGTCCCCTATGAGACAATGTACATTGCATGACTTTGTCCCATGTCCATGCTTGTCTTGGCTGTGTGCACTTTCCAAAGACAAGCATATTGCAACAAAGGGTAGGTAGTAGGATTTTAAATACCCCTCCAGTGACAACACAAGAACACTTATGTGAGAAAAAATATGTACAAAATCTTTATTTTAACAATAAAATATTAAAAACACGCGTCAAATTGTGATGGTTTGCATACTGATACCAGCAAAACATTATGCACTACAAACATGTATAGCTGTTTGTCAAGATGAGGAACTAGGGAAATGCGTTTTGCAGAAATTACCGCTTCTTCAGGACCTCTTAAATGTACATGATCACACAAGTGGATTCTTTTTTGTTTACAAACTTTTATTGAGTGTAAAAACATTGGTACAAAAAAGTGGTTTACATATGTCATGAAAGTATATTAAAGAAAATTACAAATACCGTATTTATCGGCGTATAACACGCACTTTTTTCCCCTTACAATCAGGGGAAAGTCGCAGGTGCGTGTTATACGCCGATCCCCTGCGATCCCGAGCTGTCAAAACTTAAAAATCGCCGACCGCGATTTGAAAATGGCGCCGCCGGCGCCGAAATACACAGAGCCGGTCCTCGGCTCTTTCCGTCGGCTCTCGTTTACTTTCGGCTCCACTCGTAGTCCCGAGCGGAGCTATCCGAACCTACTCGGATAGCTCCGCTCGGGACTACGAGTGGAGCCGAAAGTGAACGAGAGCCGCCGGAAAGAGCCGAGGACCGGCTCTGTGTATTTCGGCGCTGGCGGCGCCATTTTCAAATCGCGGTCGGCGATTTTGAAGCCCAGGAAGCAGGGACAGGGGATCGAAGGCTGCACTGGGGCAAGGCTGCACTGGGGAAGGCTGTACTGGGGAAGGCTGCACTGACAAGGCTGCACTGACATGGCTGCACTGACATGGCTGCACTGACATGGCTGCACTGCACTGACAAGGCTGCACTGACATGGCTGCACTGACATGGCTGCACTGACATGGCTGCACTGGGGCAAGGCTGCACTGAGAAGGCTGCAATGATGGGCATTTAAATGTAAGTTTTTTTCCCTTCAACTTCCCTCCTAAAAGTTTTTTTTTCCTTAAAATTCCCTCCTAAATTAGGGTGCGTGTTATACGCCGATAAATACGGTATGTTATATTGTCATAATGTATTCAATATTTGAAAGAAATTTTTATTAAATGTTAATTAGTAATATAGTTTTAGTTTCGACACACAAGTGGATTCTAAGAACAAAATATAATTATGAATAGAATTTCCAAAACATCAAAAATAATTACATTTATTTATAATAATCATTGGGTCAAATTTTTTTATTGGTTATGTTTTATAGCAGAAAAATAAAAATATAGGTTTTTGGGGTTTATTTCAAAATTTTCTGTCTTTTTTCGTTTATATGGAAAAAAATAACTCAGTAGTGATCAAATACGACTAAAATAAAGCTTTATCTGAGTGAGAAAAAATTATAGAAATGTCACTTGTGTACAGTGTTGCATGACCGCGCAACTGCCAATTAATGTAGCCGAGTGCTGAATAGCAAAAAATGCTCTGGTCATAAAGGCGGTAAAATCTCCCTGGGGTCAAGTGGTCATGTCACTCCCCTTCGCTGTATGGGCTTCTCTTCTTATAAATTAATTTTATTTAATTACACAAACTCTGTTGTGCAGTGACTACATTGCTGAATTACCATTGCCCTCACCTAACCTGTGCACCTTAACCTGAATGTTTTTTTTTTTTTTTTTTTTTTACATTTTAAATAGGTTTGAGGGTAATCAATGCCATTCTTATCAATCCAATCAGATTAAGACCTCATACACACTATTAGATTTTCTGCAGATTTTTGTCTTCAGATTTACCAAAACCATGTAGTGCAAGGGCCTGCCTAATTGAATACAAATTGAAACACACGGTCGGACATTGATCAGACATTCCGACAACAAAATCCATTGATTTTTTCCGACGGATGTTGGCTCAAACTGGTCTTGCATACACGCGGTCACACAAAGTTGTCGGAAAATCCGATCGTTCTGAACACAGTGGCGTAAAACACGTACGTCGGGACTATAAACTGGGCAGTAGCCAATAGCTTTTGTCTCTTAATTCTGAGCATGCGTAGCACTTTGTGCGTCGGATTTGTGTACACACGATCAGAATTTCCGACAACGGATTTTGTTGTTGGAAAATGTTATAGCCTGCTCTCAAACTTTGTGTGTCGGAAATGCCTATGGAAAATTTGTGATGGAGCCCACACACGGTCGGAATTTCCGACAACAAGGTCCTATCACACATTTTCCATCGGAAAATCCTATCGTGTGTACAGGGCATAATGGTTTGACCTCATATTATATGGTTTTGGTAAATCTGAAGACAAAAATCTGCAGAAAATCTAATAGTGTGTATGGGTTCTAAGTGAGGACAATAGTAATTTACCAATTACTTGCTTCACAGCTTAGTACTTTGATAGGATATGTTTACAAACACAAATCTATTCATAAATGGTAAAAAATACATAGTAAATGTTTTTTTTATAATGATTTAATTAAAATTTCGAACAGTGCTAAAGTAAAAAGGGTATTAAAAAAAAAAAAAAAAAAATTACAAATAACTAAGAAATGTATACGACGACACTTGGATACGGGTACGAATTGGAGGATGTGTCATAGTAATGATTCTCTGAATCTGAGGAGGGATAAATTACAAGCTTCTTCTCCCATTCTCTAATAAAATATGGAACTGACACAGAGTGAATACTAACAACAAGTTTATACAGATGAGAAAGCAGGTGTCTATAGTCTGGAAGTTTAACATACATGGACCCAAACAGGGAGAGGGCATCCTGCGGTCTGAACTTGGGTGCACACTTGTCTAGGAAATCCAGAAGCTGACGTTATCTCCACTCCGCTAGTGGGAAGTTACCATATAGAGACTGCAGTGTGGCAAGGGATAAAAGTTTACCCCAGAGGGCAAATTGTGCACAGCCTGTATTGCCATCAGTTCCCCAGGAGTGGAGAAATCCAATATGCTCTCTTGGTGGAAACCAGGGAAACCCCCGGGGGGGTGCCAACGAGGACATCTTAGCAGCATATTGGCCCATTACATTCAGTCTATCCCAGACCATCAACGTGTTCCAAGTCAAAGGGGAGTCTGCTAAGTTTCTGCCCGACATTGATATTTCTAAAGGGAGGAAGATTTTAGTCGAAGCGTTGCAACACCAGTTCAGAATGCGCACCAGAGCCATAGCCTTGTAGTATAATGCAATATCCGGAAGGCTGAACCCCCACCGTCCAGTTTATGTGTACGCAGGATGTCATATGCCAGTCTCGGCTGTTTCCCATTTCAGACAAAAGTTAGAAAATCCCGACTGTCATAGAAAAATAGGATTTTTACGTCATACTTACCTGTAGAATCCTTTTCTTTGAGTACATGATGTACTCAAAGAAGGATTTTACAGGTAAGTATCTTTTTCATACATCATGGGACACAGAGTCAGGCTAATATTCATTACCTGCTGGGACATCCCAGAGCAATAGCCTTGAAGGGAGGGAGACCCTGCCAAACAATAGCCATCAGAAGTTATATGGCAGCCCGCAGTAAACTGTGGCCAAAAGCCGAATCCTCGGCTGCTCGAACATCCGCTTGATAAAATTTTGTGAACGTAAGCACTGAAGACCAGGTAGCAGCATTACAAATCTGAGCCACAGATACCAGATGGCGAAAAGCCCAGGAGGTTCCTACACCCCTGGTAGAATGAGCTCTCACCCTAAAGGGAGGAGCTTTATGTTTCAGACCGTAGGCCTGTATGACCAATTGACGGATCCAATTGGCAATGGAAGTTTGGAAGCTGCCTGCCCCATCTTGGGTCATTTTGGTAAAAAAAAAAAAAGCCTGATCCTTGGATCTCCGCAGATCTAGACAGATAAACCTTGCCCGGACAATGTCCAAATAATGCAGTCGTCTCTCTTCCGCCGAACGAGGCTGAGAGAAAAAAAGAAGGCAAAATAATGTCCTGCTTTAAAAGAAAGGCTGACACCACCTTTGGCAAAAAGGATGGAATAGGTTGTAACACGACTCTGTCATGGTGAAGGATCAAGTACTGTTCCCTGCATGAAAGGGCCGCCAACTCCGACATCCTTCTAGCCGAGGTGTCAGCAAGTCTAATGGAATTTTCTTAATAGATGCAAATGATTGTTTCTGTAACACAGACAGCACCAAGTTCAAGTCCCAATGACACATAGGTGACCTAATGGGGGGAAGCAAGCGAGTTGCCCCTTGCATAAAGGTTCGGATCAGTGAATAGGAGTCTAAAGGCCTTTGGAAGAATACTGATAGGGCCGAAACCTGACCTCTGATTGTACTCAAAGCCAATTTGATTTTCACAGCTGACTGCAGAAAAGAGAGAATTCTCCCAATCACATATTTCCGAGGATGCCATTTTCTGGCTTCACACCAAGCAATATAAGTCTTCACGACCTTATGATAAATCTTCCTAGTGACAGCTTTTCTAGCATTCACTAGAGTAGACACCACTGGTCCCGAGATGCCACGATACTTTAACACCTTGGCTTCAATAGCCATGCCGTCAAATTTAGAGATTGTGAATTGGGGTGGAATATAGGACCTTGAGACAGTAGAACGTGGAAGCGTCCATGGCCCGTCTATCGTCAGTCTCACAATCTCCGGGAACCAGGGCCTTCTGGTCCAGACTGGTGCCACCAGAATGACTGGAACCCCCGCTCTCTGAAACCTGCGCAACAAATGTGGAAGGAGAGGGATCGAAGGGAAAGCATAAACTAGGGAGTACTGGCTCCATGGAACTATCAGAGCATCTGCTCCAATTTCCAGAGGATCTCTTGTTTGAGACACAAACTGCTGTAGCTTGCTGTTGAACCTGGATGTCAGTAGGTTGACCTTTGGCTATCTCCAACGTTGGCAAATTTCCTGGAACACCTCTGGGTGTAGAGACCATTCCCCCGGGCAGATCTGCTGGCGGCTGAGATAATCTGCCTTCCAGTTCTCTACTCCCGGGATATGGACTGTCGATATCATTGGCACATGTCCCTCTGCCCAGGCTAGTATGTAGTTCACTTCCTTCAGAGCTGACGACTCCCGTTACCGCCTTGGTGGTTTATATAGGCCACTGCCGTGGCATTGTCGGACTGAACCCTGATGGGGCAGTCCTGAAGCACCACCGTCCAGGACCGCAGGGCCAGACGTACTACCCGTAATTCTAGGACATTGATGGGCAGGGTCTGCTCTGTCCCTGACCATTTCCCCTGAGCTGTGAGCCCGTCTAGGGTCGCTCCCCAGCCTGAGAGACTGGCATCTGTAGTCAGTACTCTCCAAGTTACCGGGAGAAAGGATTTTCCCTTTCACGGGTTCTGATCCTGCAACCACCAGTTTAGACTTAAGCATGCCTCAGGAGATGAGCACATTGGATAATCCAGAGTTGTCTGGTGCCCCTTATCTGACGCACTTAAACCTTCAGGGCACAGATCCTTATGGGTGGCAAGAATACCGTGTTTAGAATCAGACCTAAATATCTTAGACTTTGAGCTGGTCTCAAGGCTGACTTTTTGGTATTTATGATCCAGCCTAAGCTTTTCAAATACCTCACTGTGTATATTATGCTCTGTTCTAGAGCCTGTACTGAATGATCTCTGAGCAGGAGGTCGTCCAGATACCCGAGCACCAGGATCCCTTGGGCCTTTAAAAGACCCAGTACTGGTGCTAGGACCTTTGTGAACACTCGGGGAGCTGTAGCAACCCCAAAGGGTAGAGCCACAAACTGAAAATGACGTTCCTCTACTGCAAAACGTAGGAACCGCTGATGAGGCTGAAAGATAGGTACATGTAAGTACGCGTCCTTTATATCGATGGAGGCTAAAAAGTCTCCCCTCTGGAGTGAGGTTACTACTGAGACTCAGACTCCATCCGAAAGGACTGTATCGATAGATACTTGTTCAGGGACCTTAGGTCCAAAATGGGCCTTGTGTCCCTGTTTGGTTTCTGAACCGTAAACAGGTTTGCGTAAAACCCCTGTGCCCCTTTCGAATAAAGGAACCTTTACAATCACTCCTTGATGCACTAGATGATGTAGAGATACAATTGAGGTGACCCACTCGTTACATAGTTACATAGTTAGTCAGGTTGAAAAAAGACACAAGTCCATCCAGTTCAACCATAAAAAACAAAAAAAACAAAAACAAAAAACACTCGTCCTGAATTATTGTTTTCCAAATGTCCGCAAAGTGCAGCAGCCTTCCCCCTACCCGATAGAGTGGGGGCATCCCCTCAAAAGGAGGGCTTGGTGCTGGGAACTTTTCCTTCTGGAAATCTTTTGAATATATTTGTCCAAGTGATCACCGAATAAACGTTCCCCATAAAAACGCGAAACCTACCAATAACTTTTTACAATGAAGCTCGGCTGACCAGTTCTTAAGCCATAAAAGTCTGCACATATGTACAGACAAGTGAGCCAGGCGAGAAACCCACTGTATTCAATCCTTTAAAGCATCAACAGCAAAACACAGCACTCAATGAATATCTGTCTTACTTTCAGGCAGATCATCCCCCTGGTTAGGCCTATCTGGCCGTTTGACCTGATCCTTTACGGACTGGTAAATACCAATTGCTGCAACAGCTGGCTGAATAGCTGAACTGGCCAAAGAAAAGGAAGCCTTTAATAATAACTTCTTTAACTTTAAAAAATTTCTTGTCAACAGGGTCTTTCCAGCCCTGTGCGTTATCTACCGGACAAGTTAAGTTCTTGTTTAAGGAAGAGACTGCTGCATCTACGGCTGGCATGCTCCATTTTTAATAAACTTTTCATCCATGGGATATAAAAGGGAAAACCTTTTAGGAGGCAAAAAAGTCCTGTCAGGATGTTCCCAATCAACATACACTGCCAGGGGGTGTAGTGGGAAAGTCTGTGCGACCTGAAAAGGTCTCAGAGATCCCAAAGAGGACCAGGGGGGGATCAGTCACCTCTGCAACTTAAAGGCAGAATGAACCATTTTGGTCAGAGCCAGGATCAAAAGCCTCTGCGACTGAGCGGCAGACATCGACTAGATATCTTCTTAGACGGATTGCTCGGAAGCAGACTCATCTGCCGAGCACTCCACAGAATCCTGAGCTTTCAGCTCTTCCCCATTCTCAACCCATTCCTGCTCCAGACTAGGAGACTCCGGGAAGGGGGATCTATCATGCTTCCTGCCACCCTGCGGGATGGAGGCAATCATGCCGGCAATCCTGTGCTCTAACCCGGCTAGGGCTGAGGACAGTTCATGCTTCGTGATAAAGGGTGAAGCAGCAGCGTTGACTGTAGGCACAATATCAGATAGGCGCAGCAGCTCAGATTGCCCGGGAGCCTCTGCTCTTTCAGGTGATACAACACTAGGGATACGACTAGGTTCATCAAGAACTACTGATAACATAGGTGTGCCCGTCCCTATGGTGTTAGTCCCACTCCTCTTTTTTGGAAGACATTCAATGTCACAAACAAAGAGTACTTGGGTGTAGTTAAAACACCTCAGAAGGGAGACCCTTTGATAGGGCTCACCAAGCCCCTATGCAACAATCCTGCTAAGCACCTTTAGCCTGCCAAGCAACACCTGGTGACCCATGTGACCCGGGTAAGGAAAAATAAACCACTGCAAATGTCTGTTCAGAACCTGCTCTATGTCCCACAGCTGCCTTCTGGAAGCACCACATGCTTGGCCTGCACAGCTTAACTAAGCTGGGCGCGTGCCGGAACATTCTATGTGTGTGTGCACACGCATGTGCGTGGTCCTGGCAAGCGGGCGTGACTGTATTCGCGTACAATGCGAATCTTCGTGTGCCCAGATAAAGGCTGCGGCGAAGCCGCGTGCGCCATGGCCGCCAAACTACTGAGCCCAGCAGCGCTCTTGCGAACGCCCGTGCGCCATGGCGAACCAAAGCGAAATGGCGCACCGTCGTGCGCCATCATACAGTTAAAAAACAGCCAGATACAAGCAAAAAAGGTACACTTTGCAAACACCCACAGCTAACCCAGAACTATCCCGTATGGTCACGGCACACAGGTGTAGAGCCTTTAGCTCGCTTGGCTGATTGTTACAATCACTGGGACACCCCACAAAAATTAAAATAAAAGGGGTTTCACTTACCCGTCCAGGAGCAGGGCCACTTAGAAGCTAAGGGCCCAATCTTCACCCTTCACGGCGGGTTCCTGTCATTTGGACTTTCAATGACTGGGTACCCTTTCATGTTTATGGTCCACTCCCTTGGACCTGTACAGCACCCTGCAGGAAATGCCTTAGCACTGTAGTGTCCAGGATTTCCACTCCGCAGGGTCCAGACCCCGGAGGCCACGTTACAGGCAAACCCTCGCAGGATCTTGAGTCTTGTTTGCGAGGCTCGGGTACCATTTATCTAAGCATTAAAGCCTGTGTCAAATGTATCTGATTGGTTAATCCCTTGATTCATTTTGGAACCGTTTGTGGGACTAGAGACCTGGAGCTCAGAGAGCTCAAACAAAAAGTGCCATCCACCTTGCAGACACTAGTAAAAAACTAAAGTACTTCCTGTATTGGAGGGGTTATATAGGGGATCACTTCCTGTCTTTAGACCTTTTGTCTACCAGTGTCCATTCACCTAATGATGGAGTATAACCCAGCAGGTAATGAATATTAGCCTGACTGTGTCCTATGATGTATGAAAACGAAATATTAATCCGTTGCCACCACGTCCCCTCCCCCTGGCCCTTTAAGAGGATTTCAATCTTGTGACCACTGTGATTGGCTGTCCGTGACACCTTATTTACTGTGTTGAGAGCACCCAGTGAGTATGAGCAGAAAAGCCATTCCCTGTGAATGCTCAGCGTTAAAGCCCACCCATCCAGCAGCCACATATATGCATAGGGCCAGCAGAAACAGGTTGAGCTGTCAAATAATAGTATGTCATTTCCAAATTTATTTTGCATATTGCTTGATATTTTAGGTATTTTACAAAATAAAAAAGTCCAAATACCTAGTTCCTGGTAAAAGCAGATCTGACCATAAATATGCATACAGGTACGAATGTCAGCCCCTGTATTTGTGTACATACCTGCAGGTCTACGTTTACCAGCTGCATCCACTTCGATCCGGTTACACAGCTTTGTGTAAGGGCACACTCAACAACGGCTATTAATTCCAGGAGCCGCGATGCCACTCATAGGCTCCCAAAGCTCAGCTATTTTTGGCACTCCCTCCTCTCCCCTGCAGCAGCTACTCACTGACGGGGGGGCTGGAGCTGCGGGATCACGTGACCTGACTGAAGATTAAAAACGGGTAAGTACACAGGTTAGGTTATAGGTTAGGCAGGATAGGTAGGTGGAGGGAGAAAAACATTTTTAACAATAGTGTGACGGACTCCCCGTACTCAAGAGGAGTACCTCCACCGTATAAGCTTCCTTTGCCCGGTACCAGCACAATCCAAGGTCCCTTAGCCCACCCAGTCACTTGGCATGACATCAGTGTAGGGTGAAGAGAACCATAAGACTGTTTATTCAAACACAGGTACAAAGAGGTATACACTTAAGGGACAATCCCCTCTTCTTTGCATAATGACACAGGGTGGGGTAAACTACATTCAGTAACAAGAGACACACAGATAGGAGGGGCTGCTGAAGAAATCCCTCCTCCCCTCACCCAGCTAATCCACATATACATCCCATAATACTTTGCTCCCAAGGCAAACAAAAATAACAGAACAATGGGATACAGCCACACCTCAAACGATTGAGTAAAACATATAGAACAGTTTATGAGACTAAGCTCATACAATATTCCAGCAGTTGGAAAGGTGGAATGAATTTATCTTTATATATTTGAGGGATATTGTTGAGAAATATTACTGTCCCAAGTGAAAGAGCCCCTTCATTCTTTCAACACAAACCACATATATAGAACCCTGGATAACAGGGGATAACACAAAATGCTGAGACGGTGTGTTTGTACCGTGGAGTCTGGTTTGTGCAGACCCAACTGGGGTTCTCAGTCACCCTGTGCCCCTAATAGACACAGGGTGACTTACACATACGAGGGACCAGGGGAGCTGGACAAGGAGTTTCCAGAGCTCTCCAAGGTAAGCTGTGTTCCACAAGACCCCCCCGTCCAAAGTGACTCTTGTCACAAATAGATACAGAGGCTTTTCTTCTACTTTAACTGTTGGCAGGCATCAATAAGGAAAAAATGACCCCTTTCATAGGTCCTGAAATAAGCTGCTATACAACAGCTTAAAAAGTCCATTATTCTGATAAGCAACAGTTTGAGGGGAAATTCTTTAAATCAGATGCAGTGGACAAAAGTGGTAATAAACGGCATCAGATTTACTATGCAAACATGTATTATTTTGTAAACACCGCCCTCTAGTGGTCAAATTTGGTGCTGCACCAATATAAAACGCCCTTAAACCACATCAAAAAAGTATCCTTGTTTGAGTGAGATAATATTACAAACATGACAATAAATTTACTCCAAAAATAATCTAGATTATAACACATATGTTTTCATAATATGAAAACCTCACAAAATCAGAAAACACAGCAATTAACAAGCTTGCCTTGCACCCTAGACTTTTGCTAGAGACCACTTCTGCCCTCTAAATAAGAAAACGAGAAAAAAAAAAAAAAAAATCAATGTAGGCAAGTTCCTCTGTTATTCTACAAAAATCATTGCATTTGTGTGAGCTCTTTATTCAATTGTCACAGAAACAAATAAAAATTACCATAATGTATACATCTACCTTCGGGGGTGGCACACCAAAATGGCGAGTGTGACGAGTGGCTAGAAAAAGGAAAGGAAAGGGAAGGGGGTTCGGGGGATTTTTTTAAAACCGCAAATTTGTACTTTATATAGCCTTGGGAATGGCCCCAGATGACAGTACTAAAGCCTGGTAATTGGTGGCTCAGGTATAGAGTCCTACATTCTGTAGAAGCAGGGAACAACTGGGAATATCTGATGATGAAGAAGTGCAGAGAAAGTTCATTCTGACAGCTTACATTGTGTAATCTAAGGGCTCATCTACACTGTTTTAACACACACTTTTCCAACATGCTAAAACCTTTGTTGGGGTTCATCATAATAAAATTTGTGTTTGTTCCCATCTCAGAGCTGCAGTGCAGTTTGTTTTGAAAAATCATTTTTTATTAACTGAGAAAAATACTATTTTTTTTTTTTAAAGCATCCATTTTCCCGTGCTAACACGCAAATGTAAACGTGCACATGGGTCCCACAAATGTAAACAGTGATTGCACCACACACGTGAGGTATTGCCGTGTATAGAATAATAATTCTAGTGCCAGAGCTCACGTTTAACGCTAAACTGGTAACCTGTAAAGGCTTTTAACCCTTTCGCTGCCAGGCCCTGTGCTCCATTTTATACACTCAGGTGGCCAGACTATTTTTGCAATTTTTCCTTTGCATTTTTATTTTTCCCTTACAGCTTTCAGAATTTGTGAAAGACCCCCAAAAACCATATAATTTTCTGAAAGCATATGACCTCTAGAATAAAAAGAAGGTGCTACAGATTTTTTAGACCCCGCGGTATTTGCACAAATGTTTATCGAACCAATATAATGGGAAAAAATACACTAAAACCATTATTAGCAGATAAAAACACAGCTCATTTTACCAAATTCCTGCTAAATCCCTACTAAATATAAAAGCTTAACCTGTATGGAGGTATTAAATAACAAATATTTGTACATTTTAAATTGCGCCTTTTTGCAAAATGGTGAAAATCGAACGTACTCAAAAAATTTTCTAAAAAACTGGAGGTTTTCATTTTTCACGTACAGCTTTTAGAATTTGAAAAGACCCTTCAAACTAGACATTTTCTAAAAGCACATGACCTGTAGAATAAAAAAAGTGCTACTGATTTTTTGGGCCCTGCAATAGTTGCGCAAATGCTCATCATATCGCTATTTTCACTAAAAATACACTAAAATCATTAATATTGCACATAAACACAACAAAACTTACAAAATTCCTTCTAAATTAGTACTAAAGCATCGTTCATATGTGGCATACTAAAGTGTACTCCCATGGCAGGGCACGTTTACCCGCATGGGGATGCACAGGTGTTCCGTGGGTCCCCGTACAGGCAGTTCCATTTTTTGTCAATTGGGATTTAACTGCTGCATAGGCATAGCTGCTGTTCCCAATCTGACATTCGTGTGGGTACATGACCCTGAACACAGACAGTGTGAGCTCAGGGACATGCATGCAGACCTACGTGGATGTAAAATTGGGAGCAACGGCTCATTTGTGCAGTTGCTACATCCCTAATGACCTGTCATTCGTCTGCTCAACGGGGATCAGCAGACAGATCCCCCGCTGAGCAGGCAGATCTGCTTGACAGAGTCCGCTCCATCTGAAAGGGGTCTTACCAGGAGCAGCGGGTCCATTAGGGGCACTGCCCCCCTGCAGGGCGCCGGACTCATACGTTTGTACGAGTTTCTCTTTTTCAAGCCACATGATCAGAGCCGGAGGCTCTAATTTGCTTGAATAAGTTTGGGCTCGGGGCACAGAGCATTGCACCCCAAATCCACCCACTTGTGACAATAGAGAATTAATATTCGCTTCCGGTTCCTCCTCCAGGCCAATTAGAACAGATCTTGTTGCCAGGAGAAGCTGAGGTATCCGTGAAGGGGTGAGTGCGGTGGGGGGGGGGGCGTCACCATGGAGGGGTGAGTGCAGGGGGACCTGGGGGGGCGGCTTTTTTTTTTATTTGACTTTTTTTTTTTTTTTACATTTTTTTATATTTAGCTTCTTTTTTTTTGGGGGGGGGGGGTCTTTGGAGAGATACCAGAGGTCTAAACAGACCCCCAAATTTTTTTTTTTTGAGACAGAGAAAGATAGTCCCTTTTCTTTGTATCACTCAACTTGAATGAATAAAAAATCTGTATAGAGATTCCATTCATTCAGAAAATGACAGTCTGATACACTAACACTCGCGGTTACAATATATCAGCTGTCAGTGGGCACATAGCAGTGATCAGTAGTGATCCCTGCATGCGCCCTCTCTTCTACAGGGGGAGTTTAATAAACATATGTTAACTAAGCCTCCCCAAGCCCCAACTTCACCCCCACCCGCACCGCTCCCCAGTCTGACAGATCATAGCAGATCTGTGCAGGGAGAAGCTGCAGGCGGAGGTAGGGGAAGGAGATATGCTGCTCGGAGCGGCCATGGATCGGGGGTGAGGGGGCATTTGGGGGGTGATCTGACTCATCTGGACCCCCCCAAGCCCCATGCAGCACCTGAAGCCAGCAGGGAGTGGAAGAGAAGGGATGCAAGCTAATGATGGTGGCTGCAGGGAGCAGGTTTGCAGGGGGGTGGTCGGATCGGGTGGAGGGGGGTAATCAGTGCTGGGGGTGAAGGGGATAGGAGAGGAGAGTGGGGGGGGGCAGTTTTGGATGGAAGGGTACAGCGAGGGTGGAGAGGCAGGGGGCAGGGTTGTAATCCGCTGATCAGAGTTATAGAATTGTTCAGCAGAGTCTGCTACACAATTCTGATATAAGCTTATGGTCATTGAAGTGACCATAAGCTTACAGGAGTGGGAGAAAGGAGGTCCGTAGGCTGTACTGACTTGGCCACCCATGGGCACTTCTGTAGGTGTGTACGGTGTATGGACTTGGCAGTGAAAGGGTTAAAGCAACACCTATGAAGATTTTTATGTACGATAGTTTGCCACCATTTCAAAAGCATGCAAAATTTTCAATCTTGACATTTGTATCTTATTTACTCGTCGCAACTTTTATATTTTACTAAAATCGGCTATTATATTGTGTTTGTGTGCACTAAAATTCATTAAAGTATATTCTTTCGTAAAAATCTGCATTTGATAAAAGGCTGTACAAATATCATGCGACATAACTTGCAACAACCACCAGTCAATTTTCCAGAGCCTCTGTTTTTCTAAAACATACAATAATTAGGGGTTCTAAGTAACTTTCTAGCAAGCAAATGCAGATTATAAGACAAAAAAGTTTTAAAGGCAATGACACGATCTGTCACCCACAGAGATAAATGGGATTGGGCCAATAAATGGTTAAAATGAATGCTGAAGATGGCTGCTGCTCCCCTTACACATGTCCTGAGTTCACCTAGTGCACCTATAAAAAGCAAGCAGAGGAGGGTGCCACCATAAGAGCGTAAATGAAATGAAAAGAGAAAGAAAATATTGCACTCACTGCATAAAATGTGGAGAAGGCACATCATAAGTTATTATGTGGTCATCTCAGGGCAGCTGGAGTGTGCAGAGATCAGCAGGCAAAAAGCTGATGATGCAGAGCGGAGCTCGGCAGGCAAGCATCTGGAGGAATTGTAAAGATCAGAAAGGACTCTGCTGGTGGACAGGCACAACTCTTGAAACTGCAGGGTGGAACGCAAGCTCAATGTCGGTTTCAGCGGCTTCCGGATTGGCTTGACTCTGAGGATGAAGTCACTAGGTCGGGGAAGCCGAGGGCTCCAGCTGTCCTGAGATGACCACATAACTTGGGACATGCCTTCTCCAGATTTTATGCAGTGAGTGCAATATTTTTTTTTCCTTTTCTTTTCAAAAAATAGATTTACGCTCTTATGGTGGCGCCCTCTTCTGCTTACTTTTTATATGTGCACTAGGTGAACTCAGGACCTGTCTAAAGGGGAGCAGCAGCCATCTTCAGCATTAATTTATAACCATTCATAGGCCCAATCCCATTTATCTCTGAGATGGTGGCGACCTCTACTGTTTGCAGATTGCAACATGTATGTGAGAAATGTCAAAACTGGCCTGGGCATCAAGTGGTAAAGGAAATATTCTGTATGGTCACAGCATACACTTTCATTTTATTTTACTGCCATTTTAATAGCAATAGAAACAATAATTAATTTTTGACACGAGAAAACTCCTTTCATATTGTGAGTGCGGCTTCTCGGTTGGCCATCTCTTTCCACCTATTCCTGGATTCCCTGCATGCTTTGCAGCATTTCCTCTGATGTTTACTTTCAATATCTAAGGACTACATATCCCATGGTACCTTGCTGCCTGCAAAAAAGTTATTCTTGTACTGACTCCGCCTTGTGAAACTCCTCCTATCAGCAACTCTGTAATTCAGAAGGCAGGCTCTGTGCAATGTGTGATACAGCAGTACCTACCCACAAGGCGTAGTGAATAAAATTAAAGGAAGTAAATGTGTTGATCTTTACAAAGTCATTATTCAGAATAATGGAAGCAAACTAGAAATAATTAAAAAACAATGTGGAAATAAATACATGATTTTACATTTTGACCATAGATATGCTTTAACAAGTCTTGATCAATGGCTGTTAACCGCCTGCTGACCAGCTGTCTTCATTATACTGTGGCAGGTTGGCATGGTTGCGCAAATCGGCCTCTTTAAGAGCGATGGGGGGGAGTGCCCGCGGCGCGATGCCGGAGCCTATGCGTGTGGCCATCCGTGATCGCTCCTCAGAGAGCCAGAACGGGGATCTGTCAATGTAAACGAACAGATACCCGTTCTGACTGGGGAGTAGAGAGAGATCTGCTTTTCCTAGTGATCAGGAAGAGCAATCTCTCTCCTCCTCTAATCAGTACACTGCCCCCACAGTTAGAAACACCTCCCTAGGGAACACTTAACCCTTTGATCGCCCCCTAGTGTTAACACCTTCCCTGCAAGTGACAGTTATACAGTAACCAGTGGCTAATTTTAGCTCTTATCGCTGAATAAATGTCACTGTCCGCCGCAATGTTGCAGTCTCACTAAAAAAACGCAAATCTCCGCCATTACTAGCAAAAAATAAATAAATAATAAAAATGCCATAAATCAATCTCCTATTTTGTAGATGCTATAACTTTTGCACAAGCCAAATCAATATACGCTTATTGCAATTTTTTTTACCAAAAATATGTAGAAGAATACATATTGGCCTAAACTATTGGAGAATTTTTTTTTTTTTTTTTGTATATTATAGCAAAAACTAAAAAATAGTGTTTTTTTTCCTTCAAAATTGTCACTCTTTTTTTGTTTATAGCGCAAAAAATAAAAACCACAGAAGTGATCAAATACCACCAAAAGAAAGCTCTATTTGTGGAGAAAAAAAAAAAGGACATTTTCTTTGAGTGCAACGTAGCACGACCACGCAACAGTCAGTTAAAGCGACTCAGTGCTATATCGCAAAAAATGGCCTGGTCAATAAAGTGGAGTTCTGCTAAAAAAAAAATTAAAAGTCAGCAGATACAAATACTGCAGCTGCTGACTTTTAAAATAAGGACACTTACTTGTCCAGGGCACCCGCGATGTCCTCACCCGAAGCCGACCCATCTCTCAGCTCCTGGGTGGAGGCGCCGGCATTTTCAGTAAGGGAATCAGGAAGTGAAGCCTTGCGGCTTCACAGACTGGTTCCCTACTGCGCATGCGCGAGTCGTGCTGTGTGTCCTGACTGGTCTCTGCTGTCTTCTGGGACCTGTGCTTCTCTCAGAAGACAGCGGGGGGGGGGGCAGAGGAGGGGCCGGATATGGCGTAGATTACCGCAGATTCTGCGGCGATCTATCGCCAGAAGTGGGAGCAAATATCTGTATTAGACAGGTATCTGCTCCCCCCTGAAAGATGCCAAATGTGACACCGGAGAGGGGGAGGAACCGGATAAGCGGAAGTTCCATTTTTGGGTGGAACTCCACTTTAAGGAGACAAATCCTTCCCGGTCCTTAAGTGGTTAACATAATAAACTTCAAGTTTTAAATAAAAAAAAAAAAAAAAAAACACCACACAAACCCATGTCCACACACAAAAGGAACAAAGTGACACATGACAACGCACCTGCCTAAAATGACAAAAAAGAAACCCGCACCTCTATGCACGTATAGACCTACATAGTTTCTAAAACAAGCCAATTATTTTGCCTGGTACTGAAAAAGCACAGGTTTGTATTATTCATTCTATCTCATTTTCTATCTTCAGGCCTAAGAAGCGATCGCACAACTAATGTGGCATGAAAACACTGATGGAAGCTTTCTTACTGTACTAGAAAACGTTCTCTGGTAACCACAGGGGTGGAGAAGTGACATCTGATATTACGGGTCACAAAATCATCTCACATTTATAATGCAGGAAGACAAGCACAAAGCATGCCCATTTTTTTTTTTATAACACGAACAGATATATCAAAAAACGAACCCACATTTTATGTAATTGCTATCAGAAGGAGGAAACATGAACTCAATTCGACGAGGATGGGAGTCAGGAATAAAGGAATGGATAACACTGAGCGGTAATGCACTTTGAACTCCTTTAAACAGTAATGTGGACAATGTCACATATCGCTGACACGGAATTGTACAACAGCGATAACGGAAAAAGGAAGGGAACAGATTATCCTATCTCACTTCACTGCTAAGAAAACAAACCAATCCCACGTTTAGATTCACGATAAAAGTATAGGGGGTGAAAATAGATGGACTCCCTCCTGCTGACCACTAGGGATTGTTACATTTAAACGCCAAGCAGATAATAAAATAATGCTAGTTTATGCTGTTATGTATTCATTACATTTTTTTTTTGGTCATTTTTTTAAATGTTACAAATTTAACAACTGCAAGACCAAGCCCATTGGATGGTTTGACAATTTGGTTGAGAGCACATCCAATATGACAGTTACATTCCCGGCACATGCCAGGAATGTAATTGTTTTTTTAAATTGTTAAATTGATGGGTTTACTTCCACTTTAATGTAACAGATCCATGGGCGATGAGAGTTTTTAAGCAAGTAAGATGCTGAATCTCAATGCATGACCATTTTTTATTTCATGTATTTAACTTATATATTTGTATTTTAAATATTTGTGTTACTATGGCATGAAAGAAAAATGCATGCATTCATGGAAAAGTTCCCTTACGTTAGTGTAAAACGTTTGAAAATAAGCAACACGATACATTGGAACCGTCAGTGATTAACACACCCTCGCATTGACTGGCAATTAGCAAATGCTCCATGAAAGTGATGAATTCCGATAATGATGAAGACAACTCGTGACACTGAAAGCACAACGTGTAATAAGGTGACAATGAGGTGATAAGAAGTCAGATGATATACAGTACTGTAATTCTTCACAGTCATAAAAGGATATATCTAAACTTGCCTTCTCTCCTCCACATCACCATCATTTTGGAATTAGGTCTACTACTAAAGGCAGTCAACCTCAGAAAAGCTTTGAGCAGCGATACCATCATTGGCTGACTACTTCTAGTCCCTGAAAATTAAGTAAATTGAGGTAGTCAGCCCCACAGACTTCTAATGTACTAATCACAAAATGCGCCGGGCTCAGAAGTAGTCAGCTAATACCAGTGCGTTTTAAGGAGAACCGTAACTTGGAAAACACAGCACAGAGATAAGTGTAATAAACACATTATACTGTACCGTATTTATCGGCATATAACACACGCCGGTGTATAACACGCACCCCAAGTTTAGAAGGGAATTTTAAGCAAAAACATTTTTTAGGAAAAAAACTTACATTAAATGCCAATCAATGCAGCCTTAACAGTGTCCATCTGCATGCTTGTCCAGTGTCATTTGCAGCCTTTGCAGCCTTGTCAGTATCATTTGCAGCCTTGGTGTCATTTGCAGCCTTGCAGTCATTTGCAGCCTTGGTGTCATTTGCAGCCTTGCAGTCATTTGCAGCCTTGCAGTCATTTGCAGCCTTGGTGTCATTTGCAGCCTCACAGCCTTGTCAGTGCCCATCTGCAGCTTTGTCAGTGTCTATTTGCAGCCTTGCCCAGGCTGCAGTTAAACTGCAGTGACTTGTCAGTGTCACTGCAGTTTGAAAATGGCACCTCCGAGTACACAGAGCTGGTCCTGTGTATCTCGGTGGCTCTCGGCCACTTTCGGCTCCTCTCGTAGTCCCGCCCGGGATGGGCGTGACTGTGAGCGGAGCCGAGCGCCGCCCATATACATAGATAGCCTCGGCTAGCTCCGCTCACAGTCACGCCCAGTCCCCATGTCCATCATAGGGCTGGACTGGGCGTGATTGTGAGTGGAGCTAGCCGAACCTAGTCGAGTACACTCGGCTATCTATGTATATCGGCGGCTGTCGCTCACAGTCAGCGGGGGATCGGCGTATAACACGCACCTGCGATTTTCCCCTGATTTTAAGGAGGAAAAAAGTGCGTGTTATACGCCGATAAATACGGTACTTTATGTAGTCCCTTCTGGAGATAATTTCTGAAGTCTATTAATTCAGCCGTTTACTGAATTATTTACTGTAAATCTTTCATCTGTTTAAATGCTTTGCTTGTCTGCCGTCCCCCACCACTGTCACATTTGGCACCTTTTGAGGGGGAGGTTTTGACAGGTACCCGCACCCACTTTTGCCCCTCCCCTCCTTCCCCTGCAGCCAGCCCATTCAAAAAGCACAGTGTGCTTTGTTCATGTGCAGCAGGAAACAAGCTGTGAAGCCGCAAGGCTTCACTGGCGGCTTCCCTTAGTCAAGATGGCAGCGCCAGAACCCGATAGCCAATTGAAATATCAGCTCAGGCGAGGACACCACTGGATTCCTGGACAGGTAAGTGCCCTACAATTAAAAGTCAGCAGTAAGGATGAGCTCAGGCGTGTTCGCAAACAGCACGTGCAGAGCCCGCCAGGAAGTCGGCACAGCGGAGCGCTAATTACAAGCAGTGAGACATTTCCCGATGCGCGGCTGCAGAGATCAGGAAAATGTCTCGCTGCCTGTGATTAGCGCTCTCCAGTGGCAGGCTCTGCACATGCTGTTCACCCTTAGTCAGCAGCTACAGTATTTGTAGCTGCAGACTTTACATTTTTTCTGGATCCTGGAGAAATCTTCACTGCAGGGATTTCGGTACTGTTTCGGAACATCTGGCACTGCAATGGCTAACAGCTTTGGGTCTTCAGACAGAACACTAGTACAAATGGTCCAATGGAGACAGGCCCCCCTCTTTCCCTCTCATCCACTAAGAAATGTTCTTTCACTTATTACACAGCTTGTAACAATCTGTGAATGGAGGAGAGTGTCCTGTGACCGATCAGACTCTCTCCCATTCACAGATCTTGTTACAAACCATGTAATCAGTGAAAGAACTTTTCTTAAGGGAGGAAGGAAGGAAGGAGGGGGGTGTCACATCGCCATCTTTACTACTGTTCTGCCTGAAAACCTGAAGCGGTTAACCACTGCAGTGCTGGAAATTCAGGAACAGGCATCCCTGCAGTGATTTCTCCAGGATCCAGTTGTCTGCACAATGTGGGGCTTGCTTTATTAAAGCTAGGTGATGTGATTAAAGCTGGAAGGATTTTTTTTTTTTTAGCTAAATTTCGGCTTTTTAAGTGATACTAAACTGTGAAGAGCTAATTGCCATAACTCATTCACATAAATCATATACGGTATATCATGCCACTGTACTTTGTTTTTTCTTTAAATCCTCAAAGTAGCTTATTCCCGCAGCGCTGTTGTTTTTTGGCATCTGCAGGAATGCTTGGGAGGGGATTCTATTACTCTGCTGGTGTCTGCACAGCCCCTGATTGGTGCCGTTTTGTTTACATGACAAAAAATAAAAATCAAACTGTTTCAGAAGAGCAATTCAAATTAAATTATAAAAATATCAAAAACCTGTTTTATAGCTCCCTATAAACCTTTATTGAACATTAAATGTGTATTTTTTGTGCATTTATATGATGTAGGCAATGTCAAAGATGATTGACACTAGCTTTTATTTTGTTCAGATGGTGTCTACATTTTACAGGTATTAGCAATTACATTTGACACATTTATTACCGATTTATATTAAAACTAAGCTTTTTTGAGTTTCTAAATGAATGTAATCAATCAGCATACTGTATCCCGCCCCCCCTAGTGTTTAGCAATAGGAGTACATGGAGGAGGAGGGAGGGAGTGTCATTTACTACTGTATATATGCCCACATGAGTGATTCAATAGTCATGGGCTGCACAGATAAGAAAAAGAAGGAAATGTGCAGCTTAAAAAGGGAACTGAAACTGGAGCATGCTCAGTAGCTGGACAACAGCTGGTCTACACAATCTCAGGCTGCAATGGGGACACAGTGGCAGGGCTGGGCTCAGCCCTTCCTTCTCTGAGCTGGCCGCTCAGCTGTCGGCTAATTGCCAGCTCCTATCTCTCCACAGTTACTCAGCTGTTGATGATATCCTGCTCGTCAATTTTGCCTACTTAAGCTGTCCAGTCCAGAGGAGCTCTGCCTTCGCCTTGGTCATCATCACAGAAACTATCTCCTGCGATCCTGTTCAAGACTTGCTTTGCTGACATTCCTTCTGGCTCCAGATCCTGCTTGCTGTTCCACTACATTGATCCCTGACTTCTGGCTTAGCTCACTATCCGTTCCGGTTACTGATCTTTGGCTATGTTTTGACTATGTTTGTTCTTTTTACTTTTATTATTTAACTAGTGTGATTTAACTGTACTTCTGTCTCGGCCTGATTTCATGGTTTCTGACACACAGAGAAGATGGGAGGGACAGCTAAATGCAAGATCAACCAGGTATATTCCACCCTACACAAAACAAACGCTTTAGAGGTTTTGTGATTATACACGGTGTTATAGAACATGTAATGAGAGTTTTTCATAGTCTGGGTTTAATGACACTTTATTGCAGGTGAGAAGGAAGTTGAAGGCAGGTCAGAATGAACTCAGGATCTCAAGTGCCACATGCAATTTAGCTAGAAATTGTTGCATTTGCCCATCAAGAAATGTCCAGAAACCAAAGCTCTCTGAAACTGTGCTTCTGCAATTCTTTTATATAGGCCCATAATTGCTAACACAATATTTCCTAAGTCATTGCCGTAAAATACATTTCGGCACAGTGGAAGATGAAGGCCGAAAAGGTCATAAGGAACTGGAAAATGGGTCAAGTCACAGATTTATGAAAAAAGGTTTTCTGATCAGAAAAGAATTAAGCGTGTTTCTTCAGGACTGAGAACTTCAAAAAAAGGGCAAGATGCAAGTTTTAACAAACAAAAATTAAAATCTTACTAAGCATCAATTGACTGAACACCATGTCTAATGCAACTACAAAGCAGACCAAGTTGTTTAGAAAATGGATACAGCACCTTGCATACATCTAATCACACGACAGGTCACTAAACAAATAGCAAGAAAAAAACAAAATGAACAGCAGGAGACTCTTAGGTTTAATTTAACACAGAAGAGCTGAAAATTATTTCTCTCTGATGAACTGCATAAGTTTTACTACTTCAATTAACACTGCATGACATCAAGTATGTAAGACAATGAAAATATTAATACTGTACATGGGTGTTATCAACAAGAGCAAGTTAGAATGCCATAAAAATTATGAGTTCTTTATTCAACGTATTAAGATCAAAGATGAGACAATTTAAACATGTGGAGTAACAATATATAAGAGGCCACATTTTTTATCCTAATTGCAAATCTGTATTGCAAACAACTAGACAAGCAAATACTGCAGATTAGAAACACACAGAGATATTATATATAACATATACCGGTATATAACAAGGAAGGCATTAGTAAAGTTTGACCACGTATTGATATGGTTTCGTAAAACACTGTTTTCACATTTATGTCACCCTTTTATCGCATTTCAGCTCTGCTGATCTCCTCTTTCCACTTTCATCCATTTCTTGTCTGCATGCACTCGCGTCAGCCTTGGCAGCACATCACTGCTCCATACCAGCTTCCAGATGGTGACAACAGTTGACCACGCTTGCATAATAAGTGCTGACATGGGCACCTGAAGTTTGCATCAAGAACGCATGCGAAAAGGTGAGAGTGTAGAGTCAGAACCAGTAGACAGCTGTCACCCCATAACAGGAAGCACAAGGACTTTCATGGTAGGATCACCAGGCATTCGTTTCATAAAAACTGCAGATTTAAAAGAGTTGAAACAACTTCTGAAATCACATATTAAATCTTACAGATATTTAGGTGATTAGGTTTAGATGAACCACTTGAAGACCAGACCTTTTTCCGACACTTTTTGTTTACACGTAAACATCTGTATTTTTAGCTAGAAAATATAGATTTTTTTGCAGGAGCCCTAGAGAAATGGAGGGTTTTGACTTTTTTTTTTTTAAATTACACAGTGTTTGCACAGCCATTTTTCAAATGCAAATATTTTGGAAAAAATACACTTTAATGATTTTGAATGCTCACAAACACAATATATACAATTTTGTTGGTAAAATATATGAATAAATAAGTAAATGAATACCCAACATGTCACGTTTTAAAATTGCACACGCTAGTGGTCACAAACTATGTTGCCATAGCCTTTACAGGTTACCAGTTTAGAGTTAAAGAGGAGGTCTAGTGCTAGCTTGGAGGGATGGGGAGATTTACCGTATATACTCGAGTATAAGTCGAATTTTTCAGCACTTTTTTTGTGCTGACAGTGCCCCCCTCGACTTATACTAGAGTCAAGCACTTTTCTGCAGCAAAAAATTTCATTTTCCGAACCGAATTTGGGGCCCCGTATCTCAGGCCCACTTGGTGCTAGGAACCCCAAATTTGGTGTGCAAACCCAGTAGAACTGGTACCATAACATATCCAAAGCTGAAGTTCCTAGCACTAAGTGGCCCCGAGATACGGGGCCCCAAAATCGGTTCGGAAAATGTCATTCTCTGCTGCAGAAAAGTGCTTGACATTTTCTGAACCGACTTTGGGGCCCCATATCTCAGGGCCACTTAGAGCTAGGAACCCCAGCTTTGGAAATTTTATGGTACTAGTTCCACTGGGTTTGCACACCAAATTTGGGGTTCTTAGCACTAAGTGGCCCCCAGATACAGGGCCCCAAATTCGGTCAACTGTGTCCATCTGCAGCAATGTCATTTCGGGACCCTTTGGGTTCAGAGACCCCAAATTTTGGCTGCAGCTAGGGGGCATCTAGGAACCCTTAACTACCGAGTTTGAAGTTCAGGGGACCTATGGCTGCAAATGGGCACAGTGAGGCATGCAAATGGGCACAGTGATGCTGCAAATGGGGATTGTTGACCCTCTTTTCCACTTACAGTAGCTGTGCATTTCTCACCCTCGTCTTATACTGGGGTCAATAAGTTTTTCCCATTTTTTGTGTGGTAAATTAGGGCCTCGACTTATACTCGGAACGACTTATACTCGAGTATATACGGTAGATTTTTTTTTATCACTTTTATTGCTGTTACAAGGAATGTAAACATCCCTTGTGACAGCAATAGGCCTTTATGGAGAGATCTGGGGTCTGACCTCAGATGTCTCCTCTGCCCTAAAACTATCTGATCACACCAAGATAGGTTTGTTCAGATGCTTTACCAACTTAAAAATGGCGCTGTTCACATCCAGGAAACCAGAAGTGACGTCTCTTCCGGTTTCCTGTACCACAGAGTTTATCGGGGACCTTCCGGACCTCCACGATCTCTGTGGTAAGCCAATGGAATGGCCAGCTTTCATTCCGGGCTCTCCGCCAGGACAGGCGATCCCAGAGAGGCATCGGCAGAAGAGGGGGACCCCTCCCATCGCCTGTAAAAGCAATCCAGCGGCTAATTAGCTGCTAGAATGGCTTTTACACAAAAGCTAGACGCCGGCTTTAACTACTTGGTGACCAGCCGCCGTCGCTATACGACAGCAGGCTGGCTCCCCTGTGGGAATCGCCATAGCTGTACGGTAGTTGCTTTAAGGGCTATAGGGGCGCACACGCACTGCCAGAGGAGCGTGCGACCCCGGAGCCGATGCGCTGGGCCACCATGTCCGCCGGCCACCTGCGATCGCTCCACAGACAGTCAGAACGGGAATCTGTGTATGTAAACAGACAGATCTCCGTTCTGACAGGGGAGTAGAGAGAGATCTGCTGTTCCTAGTGATCATGAACAGTAACCTCGCTCCTCCTCCAGTCACTACACTGCCCCCACAGTTAGAAACACCTCCCTAGGGAACACTTAACCCCTCGATTGCCCCCTAGTGTTAACCCCTTCACTGCCACTGACATATATACAGTAATCAGTGGCTCTGAACGCTGAATTAATGTCAATAGTCCCAAAAAAGTGTCAAAAGTTTCCATCTGTCCACCGTAATGTCGCAGTCCCGCTGCCATAAATCTATTCCTTATTTTGTAGACGCTATAACTTTTGCGCAAACCAATCAATATACGCTTATTGCGATTTTTCTATCAAAATTTTTGTTTGTTTTTTTTTTGGGATATTTATTATACCAAAAAGTAAATATATATATATATTTTTTTTTTTTTTTTTTTTCAAAATTGTCGCTATAATAGTGCAAAAAATAAAAAACCGCAGAGGTGATCAAATAGCACCAAAAGAAAGCTCTACTTGAGGGAAAAAAAGGACATACATTTTCTTTGTGTACAGCGTCGCATAACCGCGCAATTGTCAGTTAAAGCGACGCAGTGCCGTTTCGCAAAAAATTGCCTGGTCATTAAGGGGGCAAATCCTTGCCTTAAGTGGTTAAAAAAGGATACTGGGATGAGGTCTGTAGCTGCGAGCATAATCCCAGCACGACCACTTAAAGCAAAATCCCGTACATGTACGTGATTTGGCATTAAGTGGTATATTCTCAATAAACCCTCTGTCTGGGCCTTGCTGTCTGTGCCCCCGTTAGGGAGATTCCGTCTCTCCATTAGTCTGGTTTACCATTATCGTTAAAAGTGAAAGTAAAAGAAAACCCCAAATTTTGGGTTGTCCCCTGAAAAGTAACAGAAGGAAAATATTCCAATGGAGACACTAGTTCTGGTGACCTGGGGGTTCCCAGGGAATTCCCTTAAATTGCAGGGATTTTTTTTTTTCAATTCCTGTATTGGCTACGGGACAGGAAGTGCAGGAAAATCTCCCTAATGGGACACAGATGAAATAAATAAAATAAACTGACAGGGGTTATAACCCTTCCTTACTCTATCCAAAGTGAAAAAAAATTGCCTATAGTTCTACTTTAAACCATAGGGCAAAATAAACTCAGGTTTGCTTCAAATCCAAGTGACAAAAATTAAATCCACAACAAATTACTGCCTAATATTGTTCATTGGTTAATATAATCCACTACTGAAATGAGAGTTTACATTAGACATGGTAGATCATATTGTTTAATATCAGAGGTCTGCAGTCTATATAAACAATCACACTATAGCTATTTATATTCATTACAATCCCATCAAATCCTAAAGTGGATTTTTCTTTATAAGAACAAATACCACTGTACAATATTTATATTCTTTCGGTGCACGCTATAACACTGATATATTATTTAGACATTTTTTGGCTCAGTGTTGGCAGCTCAGTTTCCCACTCCATAAAAACGCATGTGTTGATTTATGGCTGCACACTCAGGTCTGCAATAATACCATCACAACTGAGACAATTTCCAGGGTAGTATAGCAGTTATGTTATGCTTTACATAGGGCCATTGCTGCTAGCACTGAAAAGTTTATCCATAATATAACATTGCAGAGTTGTATAGGAGCAAGAAATGCACAAGATCATTTCAAGTACATCTAGGTCATGCTTGTATTAAACCAATCAATAATTGTTCTACAAATGAAAGGTATGCCCACATTTCTAGAAAAGAAATAATCAATCACTGTATCAAAAATAAATTAGAAAAAAAAATGGCTGGTCTATTTCAAAACACATACATTAAGAGATGTTAACAGATACAGAAAATAACCATCTTATTTAGGAATGTTTTATTTTTTCACATATACACTCTTTCACCATAGTCATGATAAGTTAGCAAGCTCTTTAAAATACAGATGAGGAAAGTACAAAGGCTGACCAAGCCAGATGGTTACGTAAAATACCAGTGTTGTGCGGACACCCCCGGAGTTGGTCTTATCTGGGCGAGGGTGGGGAAATCGACCCAAGCTGTTCGACTCTTATCAACCCTACAATGTCTGTAGAGGTCAGACATTGTAGGGTCTGTCATTGACATAGACAGCCAACCAGTTTTGGTCACATCTAGTAATGTTCATCCTGTATTTATTTTCCCCACATTGGAACTAATTGGACCATGCTTTATAGAGTTTTTTTTGCATTCCTCTGGATCAACTGTGGGTACAAGATTCTGGTTTTTGATTTCTTCTATTTACCTTATTGGATGGCCTAGATGGACTTTTGTGTATTTTTTCAGCCTAACTATTGTGACCATGATGGGCCCTGCCAAGGTGTGATTACAGAAAAAAGACACACAGGGTTCGCATTAATGTAAAGTGTGGGGACACTGGCGTGTTTATTGGGAGTAGAGAAGACTCTTTTCAGCTGTTTTTGGGTTTTTTAATCCCCAATCAGGGCCTGAAGCTTGAAGGCTTCAAGTGTCTTAGGTGGGCAGGAGCCTTCAATCCTGTGTCCAGGTCTTGCTGGAGATCTGCAGGCTGTGTGAATGCACAGGTGTGTAGATTCTTTATAAGCCGGGCCTGATCAACAGCTCACAGGGGTGCAGATCCTTTATAAGCCAGGCCTTATCCCCATTTTGGAGACAGAGCCCTGTGTGTTCCTGACAAAGACTGCACGCCATGTTGGGGAGATTTCTTGCCCACAGGACTGGACAAGTCAGGAAAGCAGAGGAAGTCTGGAGAGAATGAGAAAGCTGAGGTGACTAGCGAGTCTAGGGGCTTGGAGAGAGTCCATAAGTTTCAAGAGAGTTGGAGAAATCAACCCCAGCTGTTCGACTCTTATCAGCCCTACAATGTCTGGTCAGAAATGTCCCATTGACATAGACATCCAACCAGTTTTGGTCAGATCAGTTAATGTTCATCCTGTATTTAATTTTTCCCACATTGGAACCAATTGGACCATGCTTTTTAGAGTCAGGGCTCTCATTTTGGAAACAGAGCTCTGCCAAGAGAGCTGTGTGTTACTGTCAGAGACTGCATCCTATTTTGGGGGGATTTCTTGCCCACAGGACTGGGAGAGTCAGGACAGCATAGCAAGTCTGGGGAGACTGAGAAAGTTGGAGTGACTAGCGAGTCCAGGGGCTTGGAGAATGCCCATAAGTCTCAAGAGAACTATAAAGCTTCGGGGCTAGGAGAACCCCATATAGAGGTCAGGAGTTGGCCCATGCAGCGAGGTGCTGTAACTAAGGCTGAGTGAGCCTGAGGAGACCAGAGATGAGAGCAGCAGTACTGCTGAATGGGGGAGGTTTAGCATTTTCAGTTGAATGTTTTGCTGTGTGAAGCTGACACCCCTGTGTGGGCAACCATTGTGTTTAAAGGGTTTCTTTTTGTTTTTTCAATAAAAGTGGGCCAAAAGCCTTTAAAAACACAGTTCAGACTTGCATGGACCTCATTAAAATGCATCTACCACATGAGTTTAACCGCCCCTTATGCCGCTGTGTATTAATGTATACACTAAAGCAACCCTATCGCTGAATACAAAATGAAATAAAAAACCTCCTGCACAAAATACTAAAAACTGTCCCGATACACTTTCATAGAAGCTTTGCTCCACTCTGTTGCTCAGCAAAGCTGCCTGAGAAATCTTCACATCTGACATACTTCCCAGTGTTTTGGATGATGGCATACCCCAACATGTTCTGTGGTTCCTCTCCCAAGTCCCAACAATGCAAAACAGACACACTTCAATGTGTGTCAAATGCCTGTGTTCTGTGGTCCCTCCCATTGTCCCTTAAATCACTACAGGATGCAAAAGTGATATGGGGCTGGTGGAAGGAGTCAGGGAATATGGTGATGGATGCGTCCAACACACCCTGAAAGTGTCCTGATGTGTTAATCCTTTAGGCAGCTTTGCTGAGATGAAACCAAGATTCAACTAATAAGTAGTATAAAAGTATGAGCAGTCTTCTTTTACATAAGCATTTTTATTATCTTTTTTCAACTTTAAAGTGAATCACATAGAACAAAGTGCTTCAAGCTGAGTTCCACTTGAAAATGAATCTGTAATAAGAACAATATGGGGGCTGATATTGCAGACCTTCTTATGAAAATGATAGTTGACTTTGTAAGTTGCTAAAAAATAGGGTTTCTGACATAGCTGAGCTCTTCCTTAAAATTAGGCGAGAGGGGTCAGCATTGGGACTGGATCAGAAATTGATTGTAATTGTACAAATTTGCCTATAACAGTGCCCATATTACAAGGCTCAGCATGCTCCAATAAAGATGTTTGAGTTTATATGTGGTACTTCTGGGTGCCCGCTTTTTATAACTACGAATAGTTTAGTAAAAATGTAAAGTGACAGAGCCTTGGCAAATGTTAGGAAAAAGGAAATATATGTGTTCTACAATTCAACAGAAACACTAGATAGCATGCAGAGAAAGCAGAGTTTGCTTCACTGACAATCAATCATGACATTACAGTGTTCACAGTGTAAGTGGAACAGTCAACAATTCTTGAAGGGAAGTCAATACGCTGTGAAACAAAAAAGTCTTGCTGACATAAGAACTATGCAGATAAAGAAAATAATTAAGGGTTTCCTAGTTAGATTTATTGGAGGCCACTGCATGGGCCTGTATTTACTAGTCACACAATTACTTTAGATCAAAGGCAAAACTATCTACTATTTGAAATATGCAAGATTCTTAAATACAAAAAGATAAAAGTAAAGAAAATCCTGTTTTTGAAGCTCCATTTTCTCAAGGTGCTAGAAAACCCTCCCATAAAACTAAAATTAAGATATACTAGATCTCAAAAAAAAAAAAAAGTAGCAGCATGAGTGGTCACCAAGGCAAAAACCTTATTTGTTTTATTAGTATTATAGACAATTTTGAATACGGCAATCTGACAAGAAGTGAGGGAGTGGGTACCTGTCAAAACCAGGTAGCCACTCTCCCCCCAAAAAAAGATGTCCCAAATCTTGAGGAGGAGGAGGAGGAAGAGCAGAACTTACCCTTTAAGTCCCGGTTCACACTAGGGTAACTGTGATTTTATCTGATTTCCAATGCGATTATGTGGTGCAACTGCAGTATGACTTGGTTTGTTTTTGACGCAATTTTCATACTACTGCGATCTCTAGAGGAGGCGGAGGAAAATAGTTGGCGGAAATATTGAAAAAATTCCAAATCAAAAGAAAAAGATGGGAGTATTAAAAGTGAATTTTTTAATATTTGTACCAATAAAGAAATGCTTATTTTACATTACTTGTGTAATGACTTGACTTTTTTGCTGCACTAAAGCCCTTGGGAGAAATCTTGTATATAAAGTATAAATTGGGCGAGCAGCCATTCCTACTTAGGCTCATGGGTACCTTTTTGCTGATAATAGTTGACAGGTGTTTCAGGGGATGCAGCCAACAAGGAGATGTTATACATATCTGGTGGTCCTTTCCCAGTTTTACAGGGTTCTGGTCCAGGGTTTTTGGGCTTCTTCATACATTGTTTCATTTGCCCATCCGCAAAGATGCCAAACTGGCCTTGCTACATTGCCAATCTGGGGCCTATTCTCTTATCAACAAAAGCTGGCGACTTATTTGTTTATTGCTACCAAATGCGCAATTGCCAGGGCCTGGAAAAACCCTCTGTTTCGACTGCAGCGCCGAAGAGCATTTTGACCCACCTTATGGTTTACGAAAACATGTCTAGTATTTTACATAACTCTTATGCAAAATTTCTTAAAGTATGGACACCCTGGTGGTCCTATCCTCTTCCTACCCTGCATCAGACCAGCTTGGGCATTTTTTATTAGTCTCTACCTAACCCAAGCCTGCAGGAGCTTCATCTCCACCCCCCGCTTCCCTATCCTCCTCTCCCACTCTATCTTTTTTCCCTTCTCTACCCCCCCCTTTTTTTTCTTCTTTTTTCTTGTATGTTTGTTTTGTTTTCTGGCACATGGCTCCCACCTTTGCCGAGCACCGTTTCCCCGCGGTATGCTCCCAAGTCCCCGGACTTAAGTCTCCTTTGCAAACCCATGGCCTGTGCCGCGAGGTCCAAATATTGGCTTTTACCCCATGAAACAGTTACATTATGCTTTTTCACCATGATCCCCCTGCGTGAATAACCAGTTGCTCTGTACTGCTAATTGTTCAATAAAAATTATTGCACCAGACACCCCAAAGCAGCCCTTAGGGTTAAAGTAAGTGAATGTAAAGGAAAAACGTTTTATCTAAGTTTTGGATGGTGTAGGGGTCATCGAATCTATCCCCGTCAGTTTCCCTGAGGCAAAGAGATTCCAGCGTCTCTGCCAAAGGGAAACATACTGGATTTATGCTCTAGACGTGCTCTCACCAGGGGGTATTAAAGAATTCGAAAAAAACACAATACTATAGAACTGGTATACTATACTATATGATACTATTATACAAAACTTGAACTTATCACTAATGTCCCCTTTTGACTTCTGCCTCCCACAGGAGACATCGCTTCATCTATCATACACAACCAGCAAACCGATATAAAACATAGACAAGGTATAATTCACATAGTTGTAAGTGGTTTCCTCCACCCAGCATTGCATGCAATTGTTCCTCTCCACTGCTACACATAGTCGGACCTCCTCATAATGATCCAAATATAATGAGTCTCATCCGTAACAACATTATTAACATCTACTATGTTTTGAATACCATCCATTATCAGAGAAGCGTAAAATACGCTTCCAGTACCAACAAGTCAAATCTATGTTCATTATTGTTTATTTTCTATTTTATCTTTAATTATATTTTTTTTTTATTATTCACTTTTTTTTTAAGAAAATTCTTCCCCATTTATTGTATTTCCCTATTATTATTATTTTTTATTTTTTTTTTTTTTGCAGTCTGGGAAATGATCATAGGGTAGTGAATATATCACAACAGGAAAAAAAAATACAACAGTACATCATAGCTAAGCTAGTACAGCAACGGTTGCTAGTTCAGCTATCTCATGGACCATCGGCAACCGCTTACATCAAAGCTTGGTGTAGGATGTAACATTTTTATATTTTCACAATAGAAAGATAGTAAGAAGTAGGATTGCGGTTTTCGTAACCACACCAGCAAAATTCAAATACAGAAGAAGAATTAAAAAGTCAGACGAAGGAAAAAGGAGAAGGCGAAAAAAAAAAAAAGGGGGGGGGGGCAGTGAGGCCAGCCCACCACCCCTATTCCCCCTCCAGTGCTCCACTGGGCTGTGAGGCTAAAGTTGTCTGATCCCTATAGTAGAAATAGGGAGTCCAGATCTTCCAGTACCTTTCCTCCTGTTCAAGGTCATGGTATGATTTTCCATCATCTGAATATCTGCTATTCTGATACGCCAATGGGCAATTGTAGGAAGGCAGGGATTCTTCCACAGAGCTGGAATACATGCTTTGGCTGCTGTGAGTAAATGTCAGAGTAAGGAATTTTTACATTTTGTTAGATGGAGGAGTGTCGTTCAGCAGAAAAGCGGACGGATTTTTATTGAGCGAGACCCCAGTCAGCGTTTTAATCGTAGATTCTACCTCAGACCAGAAGCTGTTTAAATTTGGGCATTCCCAGAAGATGTGCAAAAGGGTTCCCACAGATTCTCCACAGTGCCAACACATCCGGAAACCTGGGGATAGATCCTAGGTAACTTCACAGGGGTTCTATACCACTGTGTGAGAAGCTTATAACCTTCTTCCTGATATCTGCTTGCAAGAGAAGCTTTATGCGCAAATATTATAATTTTGTCTTTCTGGGATTGAGAGAAGGTAATCTGCAGGTCGCTTTCCCGTTGTTGCAAAAAAGTCAAGTCGGCAATGTCACCTCGGTTTGTCAGCAGAGTGTAGAAGTACGAAAGAGTGAGGAAGCTGGGACTCTAAACAGATCTGTTCAAGTGGCGTAAGTTGCCGTAGGTTTTGATGTCCCTCGGGTAATGAATGTAAGTAAGCACGCAATTGTGCCCTCCTGAGGAAGTCCAAGTCCATTTGAAAGCGGGCCTCCAGTTCTCATTTGGACATAAGCTTATTAGCAACCGCGAAATGTAGACGTCTGAAAACGTTCTGCCAACGTAGCATCGTATATTTTGGGTCAGTCAGGCCTAGCAGGAATGCATGGTATCCTAACACCGGGGCGAGGGGACTAGGGGATGGAGATAGAGTAGGCAGCATTTGAAACAGACGATTGGCTACCCATAAAGTCGCCCCAATTGTAGGGTGCGTAGTAATCGCCGTAGGGTAAGTTTTCCTAGGGGACCAGGGTAAGCTCACTTAAACAGAACTGTCGCTTGTGCTAGGTCTACCCACAGTTTTGGGTCAGTCATTATACACCACTCCATTATTATTGTAAGGTGGGAAGCCTCATAGCATCCTACAGGATCTGGAAAGCCCATTCCCACCTGCACTTTTAGAAGGAATAGTATAGCTATCCGAAGCCTCGGGGGTCTGCCTGCCCAAACAAATTGGGTGAACCTTGTCCGTAACTCTGCCAAAAAGTTCTGAGGGAGCCTAACTGGCAGCATTTGAAAGAGGTATAGAAGTCTTGGCATCACATTCATTTTTAAAATATTTGAGCGTCCAAACCAGGTAAAAGTGTCCATTTTAAGCTTACGGGGCAAAGGTGCAAAGTTGAGTTTGAAAATCCTACTAAGTTTGCGGGGAATATTCGTTCCCACATATCGAATATGGGAGTCCATCCATTTAAAATTGAACGCTTGACTTAATTGCTGTTGAGCGTGGGCCGGCAGCTCAATCCCCATGGCTTCTGACTTAGCGTAAATGATTTCATAGTTGGAGAGCTGACTGTATTTACTAAGCTCTGTCATGAGCGACGGAAGAGACACAGATGGAGATGTAAGGATTATGTTTGTGGCCTCTAGTCTTGATACCCTTGATGTCTGGATGAGCCCTAACAGTTCTTAATAATGGTTCTAGAGTGAGTATGAATATTAAAGGGGAGAGAGGGCAGCCCTGACGCATCCCATTGCATATTTGGAAGGTATCTGAGAGGACCTCGTTGACTTTCACCTTAGCAGAGGGTGTTGAATACAACGCATTTACCCACTTTTGTATACTCAACCTAAGTCCAATATGTTCTAGCGTGGCATTCAGAAATATCCAATCCACCCTATCAAATGCCTTCTCTGTGTCCGTGGAGAAGAGCACTGATGGCGAATGAGCAAACTGTGCGTAATGAATCGCGTTCAGAACCCTTTGAGTGTTATCTCGCCCTTCCCTACCTGGGACAAACCCTGACTGATCCATGTGCACTAAGGAAGGGGAAGCAACCTATTCGCTATAATTTTGGTAAATATTTTTAGATCTACATTTAAAAGTGAAATTGGCCTATAACTTGCACAATGCGCCAGATCTTTGCCCTCCTTTGGAATAACCGCCACATGGGCCAATAAGCTAGTATCAGAAATACTGCAGCCATCTCTCAGGGAGTTGTAGACTGATACAAAACGTGGGGCTAATAGCGCTGTAAAACGTCTTGTAATAAGAGAGCGTAAAACTGTCCGGGCCCGGTGCTTTGCCCATTTTCATTGACTTTAGTGCCGCAAGGAATTCATCGGTCGAAATGGGTAGATCTAGGTCCGTTGCTACATCATCGGAAAGGGATGGCATACCCGAGGATTCTAAGTATTGTCGGATCCGCTCGTGGGTATTTCCACTTGTCGTAGGCGATGTTTGTGGTGTCAAGTTATACAAAGCTGTATAGTATTCCCTAAATATCTTAGCAATGTCGGTCGAGGCGATAACCATTTTGTCATCTTTGGCTCTGAGTTGCGATATATAGGTGTGCGCCCTAGGTCGACCTTAGTATATTTGCCAAAATCCTACTGGGTTTATTACCATACTCATAAAACACCCGCCTGCAGCATACCAGCTGTGCATTAGCTTTATCCATAAGCACTGACTTTACCTGTCCCTCAAGTCCGAGAGCTTATCTTCCACCGGTTGGGCGGGCAAAGTTTTATGAATGCGCTCCAACCTATGGATTTCTCGGAGCAGGGTGTCGATCTGTTCGGACAGTTGCTTTATACGGTGGGTCCCCAATTTAATGATCCCCACATCACACATTTGTGGGCATCCCAAAGTATGAGCGGAGATGTGTCCTCAGTATCGTTGACCGTGAAATACGAGGTTGAAGAGGAGGTCCACCTTAAAAAAAAAATTATTAAAAGCCAGCAGCTACAAATAGATAAATAAATGCAGCTGCTGACTTTTAATAAATGGACACTTACCTCTCCAGGGTGCCCGCGATGTCGGCAGCAGATGACGAGCAATTGCTTGGTTCTCGGCTGCCCCCGCCGCCATCCTCGGTCAGGGAATCAGGAAGTAAAGCGTTGCGGCTTCACCGCCCGGTTCCCTACTGCGCATGCGCGAGTCACGCTGGGCGTCTTCACTGGTCCCCGTTGTGTTGTGGGAACTGTGCGTTTCCCAGAACACAACGGGGGTGCGGCGGGCATCTGCGGCTAGCTATTCCCGGAAGTGGGTGCAAATACCTGTATTATACAGGTATCTGCACCCGCCTCCCCCCTGAAAGGTGCCAATTGTGGCACCGGAGGGGGGGAGAGATCCGATGAGCGGAAGTTCCACTTTAGGGTGGAGCTCCGCTTTAAGTCTGTAAGTAATTGCGCTTTGGAAGGCGGGTCAGACAGGAGGGACTCATTAAGCCTCCAGTGCTATGCAAGTTGTTCGCCCCTACCCAATTCAAGGGAGCAATGAGTCGCTGCGTGGTCCAATATAGTGAACGAGCCTATCCCTGCCGAGGTGAGGAGGGGGAAGAGCATTCTGTGATAGAAAGATATAATTAGAAAGATAGAAAGATATAATTGAGTCTGGTATATGTTTTGTGAAGTGTAGAAAAAAAAGTATAGTCCCTTTCTCAGGGATTAGGGATTCGCCAGCTATCTATTAATTGGTGGTCATGCAGCAGAGTTTTAATCTTTCTCAGTTTTGGTTGTGACAGACAGGACCCCCTCGACACATCAAAAAGTGGGTCCAGAACTAAATTCAAGTCTCCCCCCATCAACAGAACACCCTCCTTGTGGTGTTCCAGCAATTCTAAACATGGGATCAGAGCAGGGATTTGTCTGTCATTCGATAGGTACAGACACGCTAAGGTGACCTTATAAGTATAACAAAGTAGGGAATGGCGCTGTGCAAAAAGGGTATATTGGTATATGATATATCTAATGGTGGTGGTAGGTGCACCAATGTGACATGCTGTAGGGGACACCAATAGGTAGTACCCTCAAAATGCAGCACTATTAATTCCACATATAAATGGGAAAAATAAATTAATAAATAATAATAGTAAAATGCTAATTAATAGATAATAAGTCAGTGAGTAACAATAAATATGAAAAATTACAACTGTGATCTCATGTATAAAATTATTAATATTGATATAGGTGACCACTAATAATGTGAAAAAGTGTCAAGTGCAATACAATATTCCAGCCCCCGCTGGATGGTAGAAATGAACTGCAAATATTAAATTAGAATAAAAAGTAACCACAGTCCTCTATAGTGAGAAACAAAAAATGCCAAACAGTATGTGTAAAAAATATATATACATCATACACAAACATGAAGTCTATACACAACTATATATATAAAAAGTGTGTAAGGTAGAGGGTATCCACAGTCCTCTGTAATGAAGTGCTAGGAATACAAAACAATATATAATAAAAATAGATGCGTGGAAAAAGTAAAATAAAAAATGTGCAGATATTAAGACCCAAAATGGTAAATAGTTAATATATATATATATATAAAGGTATGTCTCTAATACCCTGATGGTAAACCAATTGTTAACAATATAGAGTCTCATATAAAAGTGGCAAAAAAGTTCATGTGATGTCTTCCACAGAATTTCCTCCAAATATTTAAACAAACTCCCCCCGATGTGATCCCACTCACCGGAACGCTGTACCCCTGCAGGGGTATAAGCATAGGAAGTATGTACGCCAGATGCCGATCAAATCCAGGTGTCAATCAGATCTTTATATGTTGGTATCCTCTCAACCCGGATCAGCCACTCATGAAGGAGATGGGGGAAGATGACAATCCCCTGTTGTAATCCTATTTCCGGCCGGACATCCGCTCCAGAGTATTATATGAAAAAAAGGGGATGCTCCACATAGCGTAACTCCATAAAGTAGCTTTTATTTGTAGATACTTAAACAATCCAAAAGGAGCATATTAAATCCAAGGAAATAAAACAAATTTAAAAAGAGAGGAGGGAGCATACAAGCTCTCTATCTCCCCTAGCCGTTCCGGGACGCAGCGTAGTACACGGCTGCCGCTTGCGTTCCACCGGTCCGCTATCGAAAACCACAGTAACAGGAAGTGACGTTGTGCGTGCCAAGATAGTCCCGCCTTACGCGTTTCGTCACACGGACGTCATCGGAGGCGCTGCCATCTTGGTCCTCTCAACGTCTTATATCTGGGTGCAGTACATGCCGCGGCCAATCCCGCACTAGATGCTAAGTGACAGGCATCTTGTAGGTCCAATCGAAAAATTCGCTCAATTATGGAGACAAAAGCCAAAGACTCTACACGCTCAGTATCATTAGACCGAGAAAAACACTGAATAGAGTCTCCTTGAGCGCCATCTAGTGGGAGGTTTATAATTCTTGTAATTTATATGGAATAGCGGCCGTGGGGAAATGTAATTTGCAAACCAGATACTATCTGGTAAAAATGTACATGTAACATAACAATCGAATAACTAAAAACCCAAAACCAAAAATGAAAAGATATAAAATATAATTACCTCAGGAGGTATTTAGGCAGAAAGAAAGTTTTAAAAAAAAATTTTAAATGCATTAAAAGTATATATCTAAAAATATATAAAAAATTTTTTTAAAATTAATATGTATATATATGTGAAATATTAATACTGTACACATAAAAAAGGACGATGCATTAAAAAATCTTTGTAAAAAGATGTACAGAGAGGAGTACGTTATATAATCGGTGCTGGTATAGACCAGAGGCAGAAGAGAATATGTTAGTTTGCCAATAAATATGTTAGTTTGCAAACCAAGAAAAAGAAGAAAATATCTTAATTTACCGATAAATATGTAAGACTGTACTAAAAGTAGTGATGAATCGTATATATATCATCTAAAAATATTGAAATCTTCGGGAAATCAGGGGATAGGGTAGGGTCACGTATATATTCCACCTATTTAATTGAGTAAGGAGCAATTCAGAACCGATTGTGGAAGTGGGTTAGGGGCATATATAAAATCTACAATTTTTAAAAATTAGATAAAAAACAATTCAGATCAATGTCCACATTTAACCCTCTGGGAACAAGGCTCCCTAGGCGGTATATCCACTTAGTTTCATTCTGGGACACTTTTATTCTTTTATTACCGCCTCTCCAGTGGTCTTTGATCAGGTCTATGCCATAAAAGATTAATCCTGTAGGGTTTCTATTGTGGACCTCGTCAAAATGCCTAGAGAGGTTATGCTTTGGGAAGCCTTTTTTAATGTTGTTAATATGCTCTCTAATCCTAACGCGGAGGGGCCTAGTGGTTCTTCCCACGTACTGAAGCCGGCAGGGACATTCGATCACATATGTGACGTGAGTACTTTCACAGGTGATCAATTCCCTGATTTGATACTCTTTCCCTGTTCTTGACTTAAAGAGTAATTTTTTCTTTGGTTGTCTCTTACTTACACGGCAGGGTAAACACTTTTGGCATCTGAAAAAACCTTTCAATTCAGGGAACAACTTAACCGGTTTTGGTGGGTCGATCACGTTATGCACCAACTGGTTCCTCAGATTGGGGGCCTTCTTGTAAATGAATCTTGGTTTTTTGGGGAGTATCTTCACCAAAGTTCTATCGGATTTTAAAATAGGCCAGTATTTCCTAAAGATGTGTTCAATTGACCGATATTGATTATTAAAACCAGTAATAAAAGCCATATCCATCTTGCAGTGGTTATCAGTTTTCTCCTTCTTTCTCAGTAGGAGATCACGATCTAGGCTCCCTATTTCCATCTTATATCTCATTAAGGGTTCTTTGTGGTATCCTTTATCAATGAATTTTTTAATCAAAGTGTCGGCTTGAGTGTAATAATCATCTATCCTATAGCAATTTCTTCGCAACCTCATTAGTTGGCCTTTCGGAATGTTCTGCTTCCACTTCGGATGATGGCAACTAGATGTTGGGATGTAGCCATTGCGATCTTAAAAAAAGTTCTAGTGTGTAATTCGTTGTTCTCTTTGAAAATCTGTACATCTAGGTAATCAATTTCTTGAGGATCGCATGTCCCACTGAAAGTGATGCCGTATTTATTTTGATTCATTGCTCCTAGGAAATCATGAAATGACTCTGCCGTGCCCCTCCACACTATAATCACGTCATCAATATAACGGCGGTAAAATTCAATCTCCGGGCGTGGACTTCTATATATATTTTCTTCTTCCCACATGTCTATAAATAAATTAGCCACGCTTGGGGCATATCTGGCTCCCATAGCGACGCCCTTAGTTTGCACATAGTAGTCCTTCTGATACCAAAAATAATTACTTTCCATTGCTAATTTTAAAGCTTCTAGAATAAAATTGATCTGTTCTTGTTTAAGATTGGCGTCTTTATAAAGTGCTTTCTCTACTCCTTTTAGGCCATGTTTTTGTATAATGCTGGTATATAAGGAGTTCACATCTATCGTCGCGAGAAGACAATCTTCAACCCCAGTTATACTTTTTATTTCGTTGATCAATTGCGTACTGTCCTTTAGGTATGATCTACCTTTAATTACCATTGGTTTTAGAAAGCAATCGATATATTCTCCCAGTCTAGAGAACAGGGAATTAATCCCACTTATAATCGGTCGTCCCGGGGGTTTCTCCAATCGTTTATGTACTTTTGGTAAGTAATATATAACTGGTGTTTTGGTGGACTCGCAAATTAAGTATTTAGCTTCCTTTTTATTTAAAATTCCTCTGTCTTTCCCTTTTTTGACGAGAGCTTTCAGTTTCTTGCTGTAAAGTTGTTTGGGGTTTCCTTTAAGTTTCTTATAAGTATTTTCTACTCTAAGGAGGTTCTTCATTTCCTCCTCATAATCTTCTTTCCTTAATATAACCAGCCCACCCCCTTTATCTGCGGGGCGTATAACTACTTCTTTTCTTTTTCTGATTTCTTTAATGGCTTTCCATACATTCCTATTGTTAGAAGTCTTACTTTCGAGTTTCGCAAGGTCACTCTCCACCATCTTCTTAAAGGCGTTCATACACTGGTCGCCCGGAACCTTCGGATTAAAAACCGAATTATTTCTAAGACTAGTGTGTGTAAAACAAGATGGTTCTTCTGCTGGTTTCTCATCTTTATTTAAGGCGTAGTGTTTCTTTATTCTTAATTTGCGTATAAATTTCTACAAATCAACAAAAACCTCAAACTTATCGATATTCTTGTCTGGTGCAAATTTTAATCCTAAATCTAAAACTCTCATTTCTTCATCAGTAAAAACAGCATCACTCAAGTTAAAAATTCCTTCTCCTAATATTCTCTTCTCCTTTTTCTTCTTCTTTCCTCCTCGTTTTCCTCTTGCCTGTAACCTCTTTCTGTATCTCTTAGGGTTTGATCTGACCCTCTGCCAGGATTCCTGTTCGGTCCACAATAGAAACCCTACAGGATTAATCTTTTATGGCATAGACCTGATCAAAGACCACTGGAGAGGCGGTAATAAAAGAATAAAAGTGTCCCAGAATGAAACTAAGTGGATATACCGCCTAGGGAGCCTTGTTCCCAGAGGGTTAAATGTGGACATTGATCTGAATTGTTTTTTATCTAATTTTTAAAAATTGTAGATTTTATATATGCCCCTAACCCACTTCCACAATCGGTTCTGAATTGCTCCTTACTCAATTAAATAGGTGGAATATATACGTGACCCTACCCTATCCCCTAATTTCCCGAAGATTTCAATATTTTTAGATGATATATATACGATTCATCACTACTTTTAGTACAGTCTTACATATTTATCGGTAAATTAAGATATTTTCTTCTTTTTCTTGGTTTGCAAACTAACATATTTATTGGCAAACTAACATATTCTCTTCTGCCTCTGGTCTATACCAGCACCGATTATATAACGTACTCCTCTCTGTACATCTTTTTACAAAGATTTTTTAATGCATCGTCCTTTTTTATGTGTACAGTATTAATATTTCACATATATATACATATTAATTTTAAAAAAATTTTTTATATATTTTTAGATATATACTTTTAATGCATTTAAAAAAAATTTTTAAAACTTTCTTTCTGCCTAAATACCTCTTGAGGTAATTATATTTTATATCTTTTCATTTTTGGTTTTGGGTTTTTAGTTATTCGATTGTTATGTTACATGTACATTTTTACCAGATAGTATCTGGTTTGCAAATTACATTTCCCCACGGCCGCTATTCCATATAAATTACAAGAATTATAAACCTCCCACTAGATGGCGCTCAAGGAGACTCTATTCAGTGTTTTTCTCGGTCTAATGATACTGAGCGTGTAGAGTCTTTGGCTTTTGTCTCCATAATGGAGCGAATTTTTCGATTGGACCTACAAGATGCCTGTCACTTAGCATCTAGTGCGGGATTGGCCGCGGCATGTACTGCACCCAGATATAAGACGTTGAGAGGACCAAGATGGCAGCGCCTCCGATGACGTCCGTGTGACGAAACGCGTAAGGCGGGACTATCTTGGCACGCACAACGTCACTTCCTGTTACTGTGGTTTTCGATAGCGGACCGGTGGAACGCAAGCGGCAGCCGTGTACTACGCTGCGTCCCGGAACGGCTAGGGGAGATAGAGAGCTTGTATGCTCCCTCCTCTCTTTTTAAATTTGTTTTATTTCCTTGGATTTAATATGCTCCTTTTGGATTGTTTAAGTATCTACAAATAAAAGCTACTTTATGGAGTTACGCTATGTGGAGCATCCCCTTTTTTTCATATAATACTCTGGAGCGGATGTCCGGCCGGAAATAGGATTACAACAGGGGATTGTCATCTTCCCCCATCTCCTTCATGAGTGGCTGATCCGGGTTGAGAGGATACCAACATATAAAGATCTGATTGACACCTGGATTTGATCGGCATCTGGCGTACATACTTCCTATGCTTATACCCCTGCAGGGGTACAGCGTTCCGGTGAGTGGGATCACATCGGGGGGAGTTTGTTTAAATATTTGGAGGAAATTCTGTGGAAGACATCACATGAACTTTTTTGCCACTTTTATATGAGACTCTATATTGTTAACAATTGGTTTACCATCAGGGTATTAGAGACATACCTTTATATATATATATTAACTATTTACCATTTTGGGTCTTAATATCTGCACATTTTTTATTTTACTTTTTCCACGCATCTATTTTTATTATATATTGTTTTGTATTCCTAGCACTTCATTACAGAGGACTGTGGATACCCTCTACCTTACACACTTTTTATATATATAGTTGTGTATAGACTTCATGTTTGTGTATGATGTATATATATTTTTTACACATACTGTTTGGCATTTTTTGTTTCTCACTATAGAGGACTGTGGTTACTTTTTATTCTAATTTAATATTTGCAGTTCATTTCTACCATCCAGCGGGGGCTGGAATATTGTATTGCACTTGACACTTTTTCACATTATTAGTGGTCACCTATATCAATATTAATAATTTTATACATGAGATCACAGTTGTAATTTTTCATATTTATTGTTACTCACTGACTTATTATCTATTAATTAGCATTTTACTATTATTATTTATTAATTTATTTTTCCCATTTATATGTGGAATTAATAGTGCTGCATTTTGAGGGTACTACCTATTGGTGTCCCCTACAGCATGTCACATTGGTGCACCTACCACCACCATTAGATATATCATATACCAATATACCCTTTTTGCACAGCGCCATTCCCTACTTTGTTATACTTATCCGTTTTAGGGTACACGTTAGTGTCCCTTGTTTACATAGGGGGGCTGCAGTTGCAAATACACCCTGTAGCGCGGATCCACTGACAAAATTAAGGTGACCTTATGTTCCCAGATGTGTCCCTTAACTATTAGGAAGCAACCCGCTGCATTGGTAATGACCTGCTAGAAAGTAGAATAGAGACTCCTTTAGACTTGGAGTCCGGAGAGGCACTGTGGTAGACTGTGGGGAACCTGCGATTACTCAATGTGGGAATTTTTATCTTTTTTGAAATGAGCTTCCTGTACGAACACTATATGAGATCTGAATCTCCACAGCTCCGCTAACAATTTAGTACGTTTTTCTGGACTATTAAGTCCTTTCACATTGTAAGAAGTCACATGTAAGCAAGTCATATTTGCAGCCTTCCTAGGATCGAATCCTGGATTGGCGTAGCACTGATGAAAGGGGGGGGGGTTGGAGAGGGTTTTGGGGAAAAAAAAAAAAGAAAAACCACACACTACTAGAACAGAAAAAGGTATTAGACAAAGCAGACCAAAAGGTAGGGAAAGTAGGGACTCTAGAAGAGTCTAGAGAACAAGAGAGAAAAAGTTCCTGTCAGGATGTGATTCACGGATCCTGTCAAGACTGTATTTCCCTATTCACAATGTCCCTATGGACCACCAAGGCCAATTTATGCTCTTTGAAAAAGGTCACTTTATACATAATTCCCATAAATTGCATCTTAATCTCTAATCTTAGACCATTTTGTTCTGTATGCTCCTTGAATGCCCCTGAATACCATATCCAATGTACCCAGATCTGTACCATCGCTATTATTTACTCAAACTACACGATCTATGTGTGTATGCCGGTGACAGGCTACGCTCCTTGCATGCCCTCGGCAATACATTTCCAACTCCACAGTCATCTAATTACTGGGTCTGTACCCCTCCCCTTTCTTCTCCCCCCTCACCTCTTATAATCTTACTGTGCAAACATGGGCGTAGGTCTGATGAAGGAGCGGCGCATGCTCCGAACTGCGTTACCGGCCTCACCTGACGTCACATTGACCGTGTGCGTTCCAGCTTGGTTCCGGAACCTGGGCTGCCTCACTACTTATTCGCTTCCTTGTTCCTCCTCTTCACCTGAGATTCTGACAGCTCTTCCTCCCCGCAGACAAATTAAGGATAAAAGCGATCTGTACGAGAACTATTACATACCTGATTTCTACCACTATTTTGTAAGTGTTTTTAATCCCCTTGTGCGATTATTAAATCTTGCTGCACTTGGAGGCGCTTCTCTTTTCTTCCTGATCCACCAGAGGTGCTTCTCCTCATACAAGTGCTGTCCTAAGTGCCATCTATCCACTACTGCTCAGGACCATCCATCTACACCAGGGTGCCCTCATCTCTTCTTCTCTAGGGGATAGCTAAGACCCCTTCATGTTTTGTTTTTCCTTTCTATGTACTGTTGGGGAAATTTGCCATTTATTTCTGTCTCTGGATCAATATGATGGCTCTATGAGACCACTATGGAACATACTGAAATCCATACTATTTGTTAGTGACTCCTGGAACTTACAGTCACAAATCCTACCACTGTTCTAATTATAGACAGCACTGTTTAAAGTGCTGATATTTCAATGATGGGAATAAATTGATATTTTCTTTTAGGTAAGGATTAGTTCTTTATGGAAGAATTATCCCTGTGATTAAAACAGTGCTTAAAGTGACTGTAAAGTCAGAAGTTTTTTTTAACTTAATGTATTCTATGCATTAAGATAAAAAAAACCTGTGTGCAGCAGTCCCCCTAATAATGACCTGAGCACCATCTCTATCCAGCGATGTTGTAGGAGTGTCTCAGCTACCCAGGACTCCCCTCCTCATTGGCTGAGACAGCAGCGCGGAGCCATTGGCTCCCACTGCTGTCAAAGTCAGTCAGCTAATGAGGAGAGAAAGGGGCAGAATGGATACATGGAGCTGTGGCGCGGCTCGAGTGCCCCTATAGCAAGTTGCTTGCTGTGGGGGCACTCAACAGGAGGGAGGGGCCAGGAGAGCCGAATAGGGACCAGAGAAGAGGAGGATCTGGGCTGCTCTGTGCAAATCCACTGCACAGAGCAGGTAAGTATAACATGTTTGTTATTTTTAAATGAAAAAACACAAGACTTTGGTATCACTTTAAGCAAACATTTGGCACAAAGCTGGATCATATCACGTACAGTGGGGATGGAAAGTATTCAGACGTCCTTACATTTTTCACTCTGTTATATTGAAGCCATTTGTAAAATCAAGTTCATTTTTTTCCTCATTAAATGTACACACAGCACCCCATATTGACAGAAAAACACAGAATTGTTTGCAGATTTATTAAAAAAGAAAAACTGAAATATCGCATGGTCCTAAGTATTCAGACCCTTTGCTCAGTATTTAGTAGAAGTACCCTTTTAATCTAATACAGCCATGAGTCTTTATTGGGAAAGCTGCAACACGTTTTTCACACCTGGATTTGGGAATCCTCTGCCATTCTTCCTTGCAGATCCTCTCCAGTTCTGTCAGGTTGGATGGTAAACGTTGGTGGACAGCCATTTTTAGGTCTCTCCAGAGATGCTCAATTGGGTTTAAGTCAGGGCTCTGGCTGGGCCATTCAAGAACAGTCACGGAGTTGTTGTGAAGCCACTCCTTCGTTATTTTAGCTGTGTGCTTAGGGTCATTGTCTTGTTGGAAGGTAAACCTTCCGCCCAGTCTGAGGTCCTGAGCACTCTGGTGAAGGTTTTCGTCCAGGATATCCCTGTACGTGGCCGCATTCATCTTTCCCTCAATTGCAACCAGTCGCCCTGTCCCTGCAGTTGAAAAACACCCCCACAGCATGATGCTGCCACCACCATGCTTCACTGTTGGGACTGTATTGGACAGGTGATGAGCAGTGCCTGGTTTTCTCCACACATAGTGCTTAGAATTAAGGCCAAAAAGTTCTATATTGGTCTCATCAGAACAAAGAATCTTATTTCTCACCATCTTGGAGTCCTTCAGGTGTTTTTTTTAGCAAACTCCATGCGGGCTTTCATGTGTCTTGCACTGAGGAGGGCCACTCTGCCATAAAGCCCTGAGTGGTGGAGGGCTGCAGTGATAGTTGACTTTCTACAACTTTCTCCCATCTCCCGACTGCATCTCTGGAGCTCAGCCACAGTGATCTTTGGGTTCTTCTATACCTCTCTCACCAAGGCTCTTCTCCCCCGGTAGCTCAGTTTGGCCGGATGGCCAGCTCTAGGAAGGGTTCTGGTCGTCCCAAACGTCTTCCATTTAAAGGATTATGGAGGCCACTGTGCTCTTATGAACCTTAAGAATTTTTTTGTAAGCTTGGTCAGATCTGTGTCTTGCCACAATTCTGTCTCTGAGCTCTTCAGGCAGTTCCTTTGACCTCATGATTCTCATTTGCTCTGACATGCACTGTGAGCTGTAAGGTCTTATATAGACAGATGTGTGGCTTTCCTAATCAAGTCCAATCAGTATAATCAAACACAGCTTGACTCACATGAAGGTGTAGAACCATCTCAAGGATGATCAGAAGAAATGGACAGCACCTGAGTTAAATATATGAGTGTCACAGCAAAGGGTCTGAATACTTAGGACCATGCGATTTCAGTTTTTCTTTTTTAATAAATCTGCAAACAATTCTGTGTTTTTCTGTCAATATGGGGTGCTGTGTGTACATTAATGAGGAAAAAAATGAACTTAAATGATTTTAGCAAATGGCTGCAATATAACAAAGAGTAAAAAATGTAAGGGGGTCTGAATACTTTCCGTCCCCACTGTATATCTTTATATTAATAATGGAAGGGCAAGTCTTATGCTGGCCATACACTATACAGAAATTCGGCCGAACCCATTTTCGAAAAACGAACGTTCGACCGTGACCGCAAACGATCGTGCCATCATATAATGACCGATAATCTGTTCAGTGGACATGAATAAATAATTTTGTGTTCGTTTTTTTACATATACCTAGTGCAGAAAGTTCGGACGGGAAACACATTAACCTTGCAATTTATCGTACGTTCGGCAGAAATTTTCCAAACATGCCGTTCGTTTTTTTTCCACAAAAACGTCACAAACGATTATCGATTTGTACCCACTAACTTGCCGAAAAACGAACGAAGTGTCCATTCGAACGATTTTTCGGCCGATTTTTCGTATAGTGTATGGCCAGCATTAGATCAGTTCTTCTCCACAAGGGTTCCATGGAATCTTATGCCGCGTACACACGAGTGGACTTTCCGGCAAACTTGGTCAGGCGGACCAGACTCCGTTGGACAATTCGATCGTGTGTGGGCTCCAGCTTACATATTTGGTTCTTCGAATTATGTAGTTTTTAATTTACTTCAGAAAAGTTGTGTTTAAAGAGCAACTCCATGCAACATGTCAAATAAGTGAGTTATTAACCGCCTCAGCCCCGGAAGAATTTACCCCTTTCTTGACCAGAGCACTTTTTGCGATTCGGCACTGCAATCGCTTTCGCGTCGCTTTTCGAATCCGTCGGACTTTGGTGTGATCGTGAGTAGGCAAGTCCGTTCATTATGAAAGTCCGTCGGAAGTCCGCCAAAAGTCCGTCGAATAGATCGTCAGACCAGTCCGGTCGAAAAGTCTGCTCGTGTGTACGCGGCATTAGAGTTCCTCCAGAGGTTGCTAGGGGTTCCTTGAGCAATTAACAATTTCTGTCTCTCAGATAAGTAACCACAGACACCAGTGACCTGTATAGCTATATGTAATCGGTGATTATTTCATATGAATGGAGCATTCTTCCCACTGACCATCATGCCAATTTACAGTAAGCTGTAGATATTGGAAATTTTAGCAGGATTTCCAGAGACAGGAATTTTTTTTTTTCAAAGTGAAGTATGGCCAAAGCTTATTTTGGTCATACTTTTCTTCTGGGGCACAGGTGTACACTTATTTCTGCTCTCATGTGACCCAGATTCAGCTGAAAGCAGGCTAAAGCCTGCTGGTGGCGGAAGTCACTGAGCCAATCCAGTCTGGCTGTATTCTGACAATAATGTTGGGATCCACCCAGATGCCTGAAAAGCATCTGGTTCAGCCTCTCAATGCACCACTGAGAGCCTGAGCCAGCGGCTCCTGCCCCCTCCACAGACCTATGCTCTAGTGAGTGCTGGAGGGGCAAAGCAGAGAGCTGATAATTGATTGTCACCGCTCTCTGCTCAATGCAGACCAAGAACAGAGCATCAGCATCAGCGGTCATGTGATCACTCAGTTCTTGGTTTTAGAGCTGACAGGGGACAGCTGCAACATCGGACTGATGCTGGGACATGTTACAGGTCGCAGAAAACTGCGGGACCAATCACATAGCACAGTGCGGTTTTTTGAAGAGCGAGGGCAACCTGGTAACCAGTCGCGGGCCACAATGGGTGGATCGGGCGGATGACAGGTCCATGTCCACTCTGTATATGCAGAGCGGACATGGACACAGCCCACTCTACTCTAAGCTCTCCATTTTGATCCACCCAGATGGAAGAGGACGGATCCCCTCCTGTTTAAGTTAGCGGATCGCACAAGTCTGTTTACGTCTGCCGCTTCAGAGGTGAATGGAGGGTACGATTGGGTTGGACTGATCGTGTGAAAGGGGCCTAAGGCTGCTTTCACACTGATGCTCTGTGGTTTACCCAAACTGCGGGAGCAGGACAGTGCACCTGTAGCTTTCCAGTGGGTTAGCTGAACTTTGCCATAGACTTCTATTATATCCTGCAGGTGTGGTGCACTTTCTGAAAGCACCTCAAACCTGCAGGTAATAACAGAAGTCTATGGCTTAGTGCAGGTAACCCGCATGTGCACTGCGCTGCACCTGCAGACCAGTTTGAAAGCAGCCCGGTAACCAATGCAGAACAGATAACAGTCAATCACTCAGGTATTGCCAGCAATTGCTGTCAAAGAGCAGAGTGCATTTAGTATCACTCCGCCTGTGACAGGAGCTGGCGCTATACAGAAAGCAATGGCTTATATGGCTCTGCTCCGGGGGTCGCTTGCTTCCTCTACCACCGGCTTTATTCACAACACTGATGCTCTGGTATCAAGGGTTGGCAACCCGCGATCTGTGCTTCTTGACCCACCATCCCAGAGCAGGAGGTCGTGGGCCAAATCAGAGGGCTCCCCGGGCCACTGGTTGTGCACCCCTGCCCTGCTTTAAAGTGATTGTAAACTCTCACATTGTAAAACAACCCATTAAGTTTATAATAGAAACGAAAGGCAAAATGTGTATAGATTAAAAAAAAAAAAAAAAAAAAAAAAGGATAAAAATACAATTTTCCCCCCTTTTTTTTTATAAGTGATCACATTCCCTCTGTTCTTAGCTGCATAAAAGCTGGGGGGAGGAGAAGCAGCAGCACACTGAGCTTCCCAGTGAAAGACTGTGCACGGCGGGCGTATCAGGACAAGTCTGATCATTGGAGGAGAGTAGGCTGAGTTCCCAGCACAGCTAGAGAACTGACCCCAGTGTGCTCTCCTGCTTAGTGTGGTCAGTTTTTAATAGGAAAGCAGAGGGACTGGCAGGAACATCAGAGATTTCACATAAAGGAAGCAATACATAGAGAACAGAATATTTTTTCATACAAGTATATGGTACAGCAGGCACATATCAGGAATATAAAATGTTGGGTTTACAAACACTTTAATTTATTTAATTCCATTCATTTGTTCAGCAATTCATTTTATTCAGCGTACCAAAGAACACAGAGCAAAAAAAAAAAAGTTCCACGTAGAAATATTTTCAGCATAGCCAACTTCAAAATCCTGGAAATTCTACTGAATGACTGTAAAAGCCTACGTGTTGGCAGATTTCAAGCACACATGTCGTATGTTAACAGCATAGGAAAAAGGTTCTTGATCGACTGAGACGATATTGATGATGTCACTCATCTTAGTGTTCATGCATCACAAAAAGGCACACTAAAAACTACAGAAAAAAAGTACAAAAGCCTATTGTAAGAAAACAATCCAACCAGCATTTTTTCATTCCTTGCACATACCGATGCCTTCTATGCTGTGATCTGTGAAAATAAGAACTATACACATAAGCTACGGAGACTGACATTTCAAAAGATAGTAGTTGTTGTGCAGTACTAGGTGTCTGTTGGGGTTATTTGTACCCAAAAGACATCTGAAGCTGTCACAAGTGTCAGGTCAAGGCCATATAATGTCCAGGGGTAGATTATCCGTTTGGTCATAAAATCCAGCAGACACATTGCAGAGAAAAGCAGAATTATTTTACAGCTCACCTGTAGTTTAGAAGTAAACACAAAAAAGAGAAAGGCAGGAAAATAGACATTGTATTTGGTTCTTCAAATTATGTCGTTTTTAATTTACTTCAGAAAAGTTGTGTTTAAAGAGCAACTCCGTTCAACATGTCAAATAAGGGAGTTATTAACCGCCTCACCCCCCAGAAGATTTTACCCCCTTTCTGACCAGAGCACTTTTTGCGATTCGGCAATGCATCGTTTTAACTGATAATTGCGCAGTGGTACGACGTTGCACCCAAACAAAATTGACGTCCTTTTTTTCCCCACAAATAGAGCTGTCTTTTGGTGGCATTTGATCGCCTCTGCGTTTTTTTTTTTTTTTTGCGCTATAAACAAAAAAAGAGCGTCAATTCTGAAAAAAAAGACGCTATATTTTTTACTTTTTGCTGTAAATATCCCCCAAAAATATATTAAAAAAAAATTTTTTCTTCAGTTTAGGCCGATATGTATTCTTCTACATATTTTTGGTAAAAAAAATTAAAAAATTGCAATAAGCGTATATTGATTGGTTATAGCATCTACAAAATAGGAGATAGTTTTATGGCATTTTTATTATTATTTTTTTTTTACTAGTAATGGCGGCGATCTGTGATTTTTAATCGGGACTGCGACATTATGGCGGACACATCGGACAATTTTGACACATTTTTGGCATTTATACAGCGATCACTGCTATAAAAATGCATTGATTACTTTAAAAATGTCACTGGCAGTGAAGGGGTTAACACTAGGGGGCGATCAAGGGGTTAATTGTGTTCCCTAGTGTGTGTTCTAACTGGAGGTGGGAGGGGACTGTGTAGGAGAGATGACAGATCGCTGTTCATACTCTGTATGAACAGACTATTTGCCTCTTCTCCCCTCAGAGAACCGGAAAGAACGTGTTTACACACACAGATCCCGGTTCTCTATGTGTCAGCAGCGATGGCGGGAGCCCGGCGGTGATCGTGACCACCAGGCACTCGCATCGGCTCCGGGGGCGAGCGGCGGCGTGCGCCCCTAGTGGCCACAGGGCAAAGCGAAGTAACATAACATTGGTTCGCCCAGCCGTGCCATTCTGCTGCAGTACAACTGCGGCGGCTGGTTGGCAAGTGGTTAATGTTATCCAACACAACACTGTAGCTGCGCTAAGATCAAAAGTGTATCTGTTGAAGCTTATGTCACTTTTGTGTGCCTTTGTGTTGTTGACTGTTACCTTTGCAGCACAACAAGGTTAGGCTAAACCAGTCACTCAAACAGAGAAAATGGGGGGGGAAATGTCAGCCCTCTCAGCGGTGACTTTACAGCGCTGCAGGGCTTCGTTCCAGGGTGACTATTTCATAATGTGCTAGTATGCGATGCATATTAGCACATTATGTCATTGCCTTGCAAGTTTTTTGTTTACAACCGCTTTAAAAGAGAAGTATGGGTTTTTTTTTTCTGAATCATACTTACCTGGGTGGATGCAGCTTCATTCCAATGCTGCATTTGTTCCCCACTGGCTCCAACACTGAGAACTGAGCGATCAAACACCACTGACAGTGGGCTTCAGCTTGCTGTCTGCTGAAAACTGGTCACAGGAGTGCAGAACACACTGAAGCAGAGCATGATCTCCTCTCTTTGGAGACTGGGCCGCAGGGCAGTATTCCAACATGATAACGACCCCAAACACACCTCCAAGACGACCACTGCCTTGCTAAAGAACTGAGGGTAAAGGTGATGGACTGGCCAAGCATGTCTCCAGACCTAAACACTACTTTGAACATCTGTGGGGCATCCTCAAATGGAAGGTGGAGAAGCGCAAGGTCTCTAACATCCACCAGCTCTGTGATGTCGTCATGGAGGAGTGAAAGAGGACTCCAGTGGCAACCTGTGAAGCTCTGGTGAGCTCCGTGTCCAAGAGGATTAAGGCAGTGCTGGAAAATAATGGTGGGCACCCAAAATATTGACAATTTGGGCCCAATTTGGACATTTTCACTTAGGGGTGTACTCACTTTTGTTGCCAGCGGTTTAGACATTAATGGCTTTGTGTTGAGTTATTTTGAGGGGACTGCAAATTTACACTGTTATACAAGCTGTACACTCACTACTTTACATTGTAGCAAAGTGTCATTTCTTCAGTATTGTCACATGAAAAGATCTAATAAAATATTTACAAGAATGTGAGGGGTGTACTCACTTTTGTGAGATACTGTATGTGTGTGTGTACGTATGCCTTTTTTAGAACTCAATCATAATAGCGGCAAGGACTGCAGCTCCTCAGGAAAGCAATTTATGCTTGAACGCATTTTAGAGGCATTTGGCATGCAGCGAAAAGGCAATATGTTGCCACCTCACCACCTGTTTTAACTATACAGCATCACTGTGCCGCAACCACATGCAATGAACACAACAGTTGCAGGGCTGTTGAAGCAGTCCCATTCACCTGGGGGTATACTGCCAGCCGAAGTCACAGCATGTATACGTCCCTAGCTGTTGCCAATGAAGCTAAAAGTAGGAGCAAATGGTGGTGGTAAAAACGCAGCCCAAATGCGCGGCTTTACAGTTTCTTTACCTCACGTGTGAATAAGCCCTTGGCTCCCATCTGTGTGGCTGTGTGCAGGGCAGCCTATTCATTTCAATGAGCTTCCCTACCTACAGAAACACAGCAAAAGATGTCCATTACCCTTTTTTTTAAAATCATGCAGTATTGAAAATGCACTGCGTTTGCCAATATGTTGGGGGTGCCATTAAAAATGAATGACATCGCTGCGGGTCTGCTAAATTTTTTTTTGCAAGATTTTGTGCACATTTTCCAACAGGCAGTAATGTGAACCAAGCCTTAGACTGGAGTGCCTCAAGACTGAACATGCTTGTCAAGGGTGCCATGAGTGGGAAAAAAAGGTTGAGAAACATGGAGCTAAACCATAAAGCAGTATTAAAATCAAAAATGTATTATATTGCAGCTTATTGCTATGGGGTTGCATTCCTTTTTGTTTTCTTTTGCTTTATAATTTCTTATGTACAATTTTTATTACCGGGTATATTTCCATTTTAACATGAACCCATCGAGCAGGAAGGTCTGTGTAGTAATCCAGGGCTATGTCATCACAGCGATGATGTCACCACTACTTTCATATAGTAGTATCTGGGTTTACAAAAGGCATTTTGTGCACCCAGCATGGATTTACAATATCTCACAAAAGTGAGTACACCCCTCACATTTTTGTAAATATTTTATTATATCTTTTCATGTGAAAGCACTGAAGAAATGACACTTTGCTACAATGTAAAGTAGTGTGTGTACAGCTTGTATAACAGCGTAAATTTGCTGTCCCCTCAGAATATCTCAACACACAGCCATTAATGTCTAAACCGCTGGCAACAAAAGTGAGTACGCCCCTAAGTGAAAATGTCCAAATGGGGCCCAAAGTGTCAATATTTTGTGAGGCCAGCATTATTTTCCAGCACTGCCTTAACCCTCTTGGGTATGGAGTTCACCAGAGCTTCACAGGTTGCCACTGGAGTCCTCTTCCATTCCTTCATGATGACATCACAGAGCTGGTGGATGTTAGAGACCTTGCGCTCCTCCACCTTCCATTTGAGGATGCCCCACAGATGCTCAATAGGGTTTAGGTCTGGAGACATGCCTGGCCAGTCCATCACCTTTACCTTCAGCTTCTTTAGCAAGGCAGTGGTTGTCTTGGAGGTGTGTTTGGGGTCGTTATGTTGAAATACTGCCCTATGGCCCAGTCTCTGAACGGGAGGGGATCATGCTCTGCTTCAGTATGTCACAGTACATGTTGGCATTCATGGTTCCCTCAATGAACTGTAGCTCCTCAGTGGCGGCAGCACTCATGCAGGCCCAGACCATGACACTCCCACCACCATGCTTGACTGTAGGCAAGACACACTTGTCTTTGTACTCTTCACATGGTTGCCGCCACACACACTTGACACCATCTGAACCAAATAAGTTTATCTTGGTCTTATCAGACCACAGGACATGGTTCCAGTAATCCATATCCTTAGTCTGCTTGTCTTCAGCAAACGGTTTGCGGGCTTTCTTATGCATCATCTTTAGAAGAGGCTTCCTTCTGAGACGACAGCCATGTAGACCAATTTGATGCAGTGTGCGTCGTACGGTCTGAGCACTTTTTTAGATCCTCAGAGAGTTCTTTGCCATGCGGTGCCATGTTGAACTTCCAGTGACAAGTATGCGAGAGTGAGAGCGATAACACCATATTTAACACACCTGCTTCCCATTCACACCTGACACCTTGTAAAACTAAAGAGTCACATGACACCTGGGAGGGAAAATTGCTAATTGGGCCCAATTTGGACATTTTCACTTAGGGGTGTACTCACTTTTGTTGCCAGCGGTTTAGACATTAATGGCTGTGTGTTGTTATTTTGAGGGGACAGCAAATTTACACTGTTATACAAGCTGTACACTCACTACTTTACATTGTAGCAAAGTGTCATTTCTTCAGTGTTGTCACATGAAAAGATATAATAAAATATTTACAAAAATGTGAGGGGTGTACTCACTTTTGTGAGATACTGTATATCCTTTTTGGCTATTAAGAAATATATTTAAAAGGAAAAAGTTTGTGCCAAGAGTTCAGCTAAATAAAAAACAGGAGTTGATGTGTAAATGCAGCAGCTGCTGTAAAAAAACAAGGCCATCTGACTTGTTCTTTATCAACACTGTTGAGACTTAAAACAGAGAGATACAAAGTAACATGAATTCATCTGCAGATCAATGATATTTGCTTCAGTCTGCAGATGATGTCAGTTAAAGCAACCTGAGACATTTTTCTTTTTTTTTTTGTCTTTAATTTATCCCTATTTAACACTTTACTAACCCTTAGTTTACGCTAATTCGCTTCCCTATCTTCCCTACCCTTCAACTGTGATTTTCCTGCTTTTTAAAATTTTATTTATTGTAATTATATTCTAAACATTTTTCGTATTTGTTTTGTTCATTCATTTTAAGTTTTACATTTATAAAAGTATAAAATTAAAAAAAAAATTAATTTGTAAAACAACTTTAAATGCTTTGTTTTGTACTAGAATCATATTTTTTATGTAATTTTAAACAAGACAAATTATAGAAAAAAAAATGTATACTTCTTACCTACAGTAACATTATTTTTAAACTAACTGGTCAAAAAAGAAAAAGTGTGTTTATTTTAAGTATGTTTTTTTCTAAGAATTGCATAAAAAAGTTATTTTTTCAAAGCAATTTTATGAAAAGAAAGCATTGTTTGTTCTTATACTCCAAAGTTCGAAACAGAGGCACAGAAATCTTAGCTTTTTACTATACTTTCAACTGCATTTTATTAGAGCTGCACGATTAAACTTTAAAAAAAATTGCGCTCTCGATTCAACCCCCTCAGCTATTTCCATGATTCTATGTAAACAGTCCAGAGCCAAGCTGTCCAAAAACAACAAAAAAAAGCCACAAATGTTTATCAATATTCCTCAGTGCTGAAAGCTAGAGAAGAGATATAAAGTATCTTTTAGTTCTTTTTAGATCAAAGGAATGAACTTTGGTCTGTAAATGAGGTCAGTTTAACCACTTAAAGACTAAACCTTTTTTGACACTTGTTGCTTACAAGTTAAAATCAGTATTTTTTGCTAGAAAATTACTTAGAACCCCCAAACATTATACATATTTTTTTAGCAGAGACCCTAGAGAATAAAATAGCGGTCCTTGCAATATTTTATGTCACGCAGCAGTATTTCAGTGCCGGTTCACATAGGGGTGGCTTCAAAGTCGCCCGAATCTCTCGCCTGACTCTCAAGCCGCCCCCGTACAGCGTGACTACAGCACGGCTTGCAAAACTACTTCTGTATGGAAGTCAATGCAAGCCGCTCCGAAGATGCCCCAAAGTAGTACAGGAACCTATTTCTAAGTCGGAGCAACTTGAGTCGCTCCTATTAGAACTGTTCCGTTGCAATGCATGGAGCGTGACTTGTCAGGCGCCTGACTGGTCGCCCCTGTCTGAACTGACGCTTGAATGCAATATTTGGGGGAAAAATACACTTCAATTAATTTTTTTTAAACCATTTGATATGTTTTCTATTTTCTATCGTAACTAAAATATGGGTCTATGAAATTTGAAAATCATTGCATTCTGTTTTTATGTACATTTTACTAAGCATCCCAACTTTTTTGGAATTGGGGTTGCACTTTCCATTGCACCAAACACACAATAGGCTAATTTGTTAGAAACTAAATGACACCCGAGATTAGAATCCAATGCCGTGTATACAAGGGCGGACTTTTCGACCGGACTGGTCCGACGGAACAAATCCGTCGGACAATCCGACCATGTGTGGGCTTCATCGGACCTTCAGCGGACTTTTTCTGTGGAAAATCAGACGGACTTTAGATTTGGAACATGTTTCAAATCTTTCCAACGGACTCGAGTCCGGTCGAAACATTCGTTCGTCGTATGCTAGTCCGACAGACAAAAAAAGGACGCAAGGGCAGCTATTGGCTACTGGCTATGAACTTCCTTATTCTAGTTCCTTTGTACGTCATCATGTTCATACCAACGGACTTTCGAACTGACTTTAGTCCGCTCGTGTGTGGGCAAGTCCAATCGTCCAAAAGCCCATCGTAACTCAGTCGAAAGTCCGTCGGAAAGACCGTTGGACGTTTGATGCTGAAAAGTCTGCCCGTGTGTACGCGGCTTTAGTTGTGATCTTTGAGAATTAATTACCAAATGTACCACATTGAGTAGTTTCTGTTGTCATTATCATTTAAAAAGAGTAAACACAGTTGATTGATAATAATCGGCTTCAGCCAAACACTAACCATGAGTGAAAGAAAAGTTTTTGTGTTATCATTCATATTCTCTGAAAAATGGGCAAGAAATCATAAATTCTGCCAGGGTATGTAAACTTATCAGCACAACTGTACTCTACGATGCTCCTTCAAATCAATGCAGTGCAGCAAATTTTTTTTAAAAGATGCGTTTCTATGGTGCAGTTGCAACTGGTTTTTGGCCCCATAGACTTCAAATGGAAACACACCCAAAACGCATGTAAAATCGCATTTTCACTGCTTTTAAGTGTTTTTGGCGGAGTTTAGTGTATAAAATCCAGTCTTCTCCTCCTAAAAAAAACAAAAAAAAAAAAAACACATGCATGAAGCATGGAAAAACGCATCAAAAACATGCAAAGTCGCACTACAAAAACGCACAGAAAAACACATCTTCATGCAACAGCGCTAGTGTGAACCTAGGCTGAAAGTAACATTACTGGGATTCACAAACAAATGCTGGCACTCTCATAGAGAGTTCTGTACTGCAGGATCCCACCCTACCTTCAGTTACAGAACGAAAGAACAGCAGCTTAGGTAGACTAGATTGCATGATCTCTGGCTACCAATCATTACTGAAATATATATTTTTTTAATCAGCAGTGAGATAAGAGGATGTTACTTACTTAGTATGGTGACGTGCCGCCCTCCGGTGCTTCTCCCAGCTCATCCTTGCCATCGGCGAACCGGAGAAGGAACCGACCGGCAGCAGATGTTGACCATAGAGATTTCCGGCAGGCCAGATGGTCCCCGGAGTCTCTGTGATCGTTCAGAGGCCGGGTGCGATGTTATGACATTGACCTCGGCTAGGAAGCCAGGATCTTTTTTTTTTGTTTGTTTGTTTTTTTTGTTTTGTTTTCAGGCTTCCCAGCCTAGAGGTAAGATCTGGGGACTTATTGACCCCATATCTCACTGTAAAGAGAACCTATCACGCACTATTTCTATTACAAGGGATATTTAAAAGAAAATGTAAAAAGAAAGCATCAAACTATAAAAATAAAAGTAAAATTAACAATAAAAAAAAAAAAAAAATTGTCCCCTTGTCCCTGTGTGATCGCTCGCAGAAGTGAACGCATACGTAAGTCGCGCTCACACATGTAAACGACGTTCAAACCACACATGTGCGGTATCGCCGCAAATGTCAGAGCAAGAGCAATAATTCTAGCTCTAGACCTCCTCTATAACTCAAAACATGTAACCTGTGAAAAATTTGAAAGCATCTCCTATGGGGATTTTTAAGTACCGAAGTCTAACGCCATGCCACGAGCGTGTGCAATTTTTAAGCGTGACATGTTAGGAATCTATTTACTCGGCGTAACATCATCTTTCACATTATGCAAAAAATTGGACTAACTACTGTTTTTTTTTTAATGCATTAAAAATTGTTGCAACGACCACAGTCTTATCTCTAGGGTCTCTGCTTAAAAAAACATATATAATGTTTGGGGGTTCTGTGTAATATTCTAGCGAAAAAATTATGATTTTTACATGTAGGAGAGAAAATGTCAGAATTGGCCTGGTGGGCAAGTGGTTAAACAAGATTAATCCTTTGGGAGTATCTCACCAAAAATAACATTTTTGGAGCAGAGGATGCCTAAAATCTGACTTGAATCTTTGTGCAGGCTTCTGGGAAAAATCAGTGAGCCAATCACAGCAGGTACAAACACAAGCAGGAAATGGCATTCCTGGGGGCGTTCCAAACACCAAAATGTATACAGAAGGCCTCCAGGTTGCCATATTACATTGAATTTTACAGAAAATTACTGTGCTGCAGATTGAAAAGGAAATGTAAATTTTAATAACATTCAATTACAATATGGCTTGCGTAGCAATTGTATATGCTATAGTGTGCTAATAATTTTTATTTGTTATATTTTTTTTCCTGTGAAATTGGAGGCATCCTTTAACCACTTGCCACCCGCCTACCGTCAAATGATGGCGGGGTGGTGCAGTTCTCGTTCTGGGTGGACGTCATATGACAGCTCCAGAATGACCACTCTTGCGCGCCCATCTCAGCGATTGGTGGTGTTGTGTGTCAGTATGACACACCGCTACACCGATCTCGGTAAAGAGCCTCTGACAGAGGTTTTTTACCACGTGATCAGCCGTATCCAAATCACGGCTGATCACGATGTAAAACAGGAATAGCCGTTGATCGGCTTTTTTCTCACTCGCCCCTGACAGACGCGAGTAGAGGAAAGCCGATCAGCTGCTCTCCTGATAGGGGGGGTCTGTGCTGATTGTTTATCAGCGCAGCCCCCCCCCCCTTGGATGCCCTCCCAGGACCACCAGGACCACCAGGGATTGCCACCACACTGGACCACCAGGTATGCCACCCTAGACAACCAGGGAAATGCCAATCAGTGCCCAGGCAGCTGCCAATCAGTGCCTACCCCCAATTTCTGCCAGTGCCATCAGTGATGCCTATCAATGCAATCAGTGCCCATGAGTGCCATGTATCAGTGCCGCCTATCAGTGCCCATAACTGCCCAGCAGTGCCGCCTATCAGTGCCACCCATAAGTACCCATCAGTGCAGCCTTTCAGTGCCACCCATGAGTGCCCATCAGTGCCGCCTATCAATGCCCATCAGTACTGCCTACCAGTGCCCATCAATGCCGCCTATCAGTGCCCATCGTCAATGCCACTTCATTGGTGTCACCTCATTGGTGCTGCCTTATCAGTGCCGCCTTATCAGTGCAGGTGAAAACGTACTTATTTACAAAATTCAATAACAGAAACAAAAGAAAAACTTTTTTTTTTTTTATTTGTTTAGCAAAAAATCAAAAATGAAGAGGTGATCAAATACCACCAAAAGAAAGCTCTATTTGTGGGAACAAAATGATAAAAATTTTGTTTGGGTACAGTATAGCATGACTGCGCAATTGTCATTTAAACAGCGACAGCGCTGAAAGCTGAAAATTGGCTTGGGCAGGAAGGGGGTGTAAGCGCCCGGTATTGAAGTAGTTAAGAATTAATAGTACAACACCACAAAGCAGTGCCCCATGATTTGCCAAGTGACAGAGTTCAGGTGACTGCCTTTTAAGTAACCAAAAACCAATACATAATGAAAATAAGATAAGGCTCAAAGGCAACACAGAGATTCTGTTATGACGCGGGGGGGGGGGGGTAATAAACTGATTCAGTCTCTAATACAGATGTCCCCTTTGTGGGTAATGACAAGTCCACAAATATCTTGTAATAGGAAGACCTCATGTGATTCATCAAGTCTAACATTTCAGAGATCGACTAAAGCATATGCTATTTAGATTTATGGACGTTTTTCTTCCTCGCTTAGCCGCTGTAATATGAAACAATCTGGAAGTGGATAGGGCATGGAACAAGCCATTCTCATTTAAGCCAGGTCAGTGGAAAAATGAAATCAATTCCTGATGTTTTTGGAAACAAATCTTGTTTAAAAAAAAAAAAAAAAAAAACACGACAGGCTGTAAAAGTGAAAGCAAAGTACAAATGAACAAAGTTCAGTTCCTGAAGGTCCGAGGAACTCTCTTTACAGTCAGTTTGCATTCTACAAAAAGGAAACAATCTTCAGATAGTAATTTTACATTATTTCTAGATGATTTTCGACTTCTGTTACTTCAAGCCTTCAAATCTTTGGCATGTCCCTAATAGAAAATATTATGTATTTTATGTATTTATATATACACTAATGTGTGCCGTATACCCGAGGGAGGTGGCCCGCTGTGCACCCACTTGCACACATTGGGGATTTGATTCAGGAAAAGCTCCTCCCTGCAATGCTGTCCTTTAAAGTGAATGTAAAGTCTTGTTCTTTTTTGTTTAAAAATAACAAACATGTCATACTTACCTGCTCTGTGTAGTGGTTCTGCACAAAGCAGCCCAGATCCTGTTGAGTGCCCCCACAGCAAGCAGCTTGCTATGGGGGCACCCGAGCCGTGCCGCTGCTCTGTGTGTCTATTCAGACACAGAGCTGTGGAGCGGCCCTGCCCCCTCTCTCTCCTCATTGGCTCACTGACTGATTGACAGCAGTAAGAGACAATACCGCCTCGCTGCTGTCTCAACGAGGAGGGAGAGTCCAGGGCAGCCGAGTCTCTCATGCAAAAACGCTGGATTGACATGGGGTTCAGGTAAGTATTAGGGGGGCTGCTGCACACAGAAGGTTTTAATTTTAATGCAGTAAGGTAAAAAAAAAATGTTCTGCCTTTAAAACCACTTTAAGCTGAAGCCGTACCCCGAAAGAGATCTGCATATGCCAGCACTGCACGTACCCAACCACATACAAGTGGTTACATGCGATCAAGGCCTCTCAATGAGCCTGGCCACAGATGGCAGCTATGATCAAACACGTTGACACTGCTGTGTGACTAGTTGTGTGTATGCGCCTATAGTAAAGAATGTCATAATGTAGAGTCTTGAGGATTGGGGACCAATTTACGATCGCGCACACCCCTGCTTCAAGTCTCAAGACTCAAAACTGTGTTATAGGATTACCTAAGTGGCAAGGTTTACTAATGTTGTATTAGATTTAACCACTTGCTGACTGCATAACTTCGTTATACGGTGGAAGAGAGGCTCTCCTGCGCTGTATCACGTACGTGATCCGGCACTTCCAGGTAGGTAGGGCGCGCGCGGCATGGCTGTGCGATGATTCGACACAGCACAAGCCGATCTGCGGGTGCTGGCCAATAGATGTCCGCTGGCACCCGCTCATCAGTGAGAAGAGAAACAGCTCCTTTCTGACAGAGGGGAAAAATGATGGATCCACCCCTCCCCCTAGTAAAAAAGCAGCACACATAGTAAACACAAACACTGCTTAAGGACACATTTAATCCTTTGATTGCCCTAGATGTTTCACCTCTTCCCAGCTAGTGTCATAAGTACAGTGACAGTGCATATTTTTAGCACAGATCATCGTATTAGTGTCACTGGTTCCCAAAGTGTCAGAACATCCACTGCAATATCGCAGTCCCGCTATAAGTCGATTGCCACCATTACTAGTATAAAGATAAAAATTCAGGTTCGCCCTATAGCAGTTTTACTGCTACAGGGCGACACCTGTGCGCCAGATCCGGTATATATACGCGATCTGACATTTCTGGGTAGTTGCACATATAAACGCCTCTGGTACCATACGGTATCCGGTGTCTGCTAGCATCCGCCGATCAGTCAGCAGAGAGAGGAATAATGGAAATATAAACAGGTAATCAGTTAACTAATCAATTACCATGGCTGAAGGACTGAATCATTGAAATTTGGGGGTAAATGAGTCTTTATCCATGGATTCCATATTTTCTTGAATTTTGGAATTTGGTTGCCTTCAATAGCAGACATTTTAGCATGAGACATTGCAGAATTTATTCTGTTCTTGGTTTCAGCCAATGACAGTTTTGGTGATTTCCATGCTTTTGCCATTGTTTGTTTAGCAGCGGTTGAAAGTTGAACAAAAAGCTTAAATTGGGAGAATGTTAAATGGTCTGGTTTTAGATTAAAGCGGTGTTCCTATTTAAAAAAAAAAATGTCAAATACTGCAGCTGCTGACTTTTAATCGGACACTTACCTGTCCCAGGGTCCAGCGATGCAGGGGAATGAAGCCCCGCTCGTTCCCTTGTCCGCTCGGTGGCGGCGGCATTTTAACTGTGGGCGCCCGGCTGTGGCTTCACAGCCGGGCACCCACTGCGAATGCGCGAGCCGTGCGCCGTCACTGGCCCCGCAATCATCTGGGACCGGTCACGTGTCCCAGATGATTGACAAGAGGGAGGGGGGAGAGGCGATCTCCCTTCTTGCGCCGAGGGAAGTGACATCAGGAGCCCAGGCGCTGAAGGAGGCAGACCACGAGGGACCCCCTAGCAACAGGCATTTAGAGGTGAGTAAAAAAAAATTTTTTCTCCAATTTTTTTTTTTTTTTGGGGTGGAACTACACATTAAATAATGCAATGAAAGGGTCTGGTGTTAGCGGCGTTTGGAACATTTTGGAGGCTAGTTCAAATATTTTCTCCCAATAAGATTTTGTTATTGGACATGTCCACCATATATGTAGGTGTGTACCTGGATCTGTACAACCCCTGAAACAGAGGGCTGAATGATTGGGAGTGTATTTAGCCATTCTGGCAGGTACAAGGTACCAGCGAGTTAGAACTTTATAATTTGCTTCCATTGTAGTAACATTGGGCGAGGAATATTTAGTAGTTAACCATATTTCAGACCATTCTGCATCATCCAGTTTTCGTCCCAAATCTTCCTCCCCCTTTTGGACATAGGTTAATTTATCAGATTTTGATTTAGTCAAAAGTTGTGTGTAAAAAGATGATATCATTTCTTTAGCAAGTGGGTCATTTTTGCACATTGATTCAAAAGTGGAAAGGCGAGGTAAGGGTGATTCAGCATTTGTAAGGGGTGCGAAAAAATTTTTGACTTGTGGAACCTGAATAGTTCAGACTGCGGTAAACCATAGCTTTCCCTAAGTTCCCGGAAATGATCGGAAGAAATTAGGAGTAATGAATTCATGGTGCATTAAGAGGTTGGCATTTGACCAGGCTTTAAATGATTTCTGATATATCCATGCTGGGTAGAATTTTTGAAAAAGGATAATAGGGGGTTATGTTTCGATTGTAGTTGATTTTTAGTTTTCAGACTGTCCCAGAGAGATACAAAATATTTAGTTATAGGGTTACTTAGTGTACGACGGTCTTTAGGTTGGAGCCATAATAAATTAGAGATCGAAAATGGATCCTGATTACTTAACAAAACTGTGTAACCACATTTTTATTCATACATGGAATAAATACGCTGAACCATGCTCTGGTACCTGGACCGACCTTGTGAGCTTACTCTTTATTTATTCTTTCTTCTCCTTCCTTTTCTCTTACTTCTCTTTTTTTTTTATGTCATTTTATGGTATGGTACAATATTTGTTCATCCATATCTGCTCTATATTATTACATACTAGACCGATATATGTACTTAGTTTTTTTAAGATATCTTTTGTTAGATATTTATAGTTACAACTTTCATACTGATCAGATAAAGTAACATAGAGAAGTTAATTATTTATTTAATTAATTAAATGTATGTGATGTTGCAAACAATAACATACTATGTTACAATATATATATATATATATATATATATATATATATATATATATATATATATATATAATTTGTTTTATTGTTTAAGAGCTTATGTTTACATCCTTGTACATGTAACCAATGGACATTCATTTTATTGTGCACTCAATAAACCTCTTTGACAAGGAATAATGGCGATTTGCCTATGTAAACAAGGCATATCCCCTTTCTGACAGGAGTGAAGGGATGGAATTTGTGTCTATGCAAAGCAGGGAATAAATTCCATCCCTCCCCCTAGTAAAAGCACCTCCTACAGTACAGACAGGCTAGGCACACAGTTAACCCTTTGATGACCCCCTAATGTTAACCCCTTCCCAGTCAGTGTCATTAGCACAGTGACAATGCATATTTGTTTAGCAATGATCACTGTATTAGTGTCACTGGTCCCCAAAAAGTGTCAGAATGTCATCCGCAATATTGCAGTTCCGCTATAAGTCGCTGATCGCCGTCATTACTAGTAATACATAAATAAAAATAGCCCATAGTTTGTAGATGCTAGAACTTTTGTGCAAACCAATCAATATACATGTACTGGAATTTTTTTTGCCAAAAATATGTAGCTGAATACATATTGGCCTAAATTTATGAAGAAATTCGATTTTTTACTTTTTTTATATTGTTTTACAGCAGAAAATAAAAAAATATTTTTATTTTTTTTTTGTTTTTTTAATTGTCAGTCTTTTTTTGAAGCACAAAAAATAAAAAAATGCAGTGGTAATCACATACCACCTAAAGAAAGCTCTTTATGGGTAAAATGACATACATTTAATTTGGGTACAGCGTTGCATGACCGCGAAATTGCCAGTTAAAGTAATGCAGTGCTGAATCGCAAAAAATGTCCTGGTCATAAAGGGGGTAAATCTTCTGGAGGTCAAGTGATTAAAAAAAAATATATCAGCCATTAATATCACTCTAATTGTGAAAGCCAGTTTTGCCTATATACTCCTGGCAGCTGGTCTTCCCCCGTTATTAACTTACCATGTCTTGTTCTGCACTCTCTCTATGTGGAAGCAGTCATCTCTGTAGAGAAGTAGGGCTTTGATTTCTAATGTCATAACTGGCCCCTGATGACTGGTGGGAGTAATGGTCAAGAAGCAGCAGAAGTAGTTTATAATGCATGGATCCACAGAATGAATGAAGCAAGGAGATCCTTGCATTCAGATCATCTGGTACAGCTTTCTCTTTGGAAGGGAGAATGGCGAGCAGCAGAGTAGTGATATTACCAAATCTCACTCCAAAACTCCCAAGACTAGTAGGTTTATTTAACCACTTGCCGACCGCCGCACACAGATGTACGTCGACAAAGCGGCATGGGCAGGCATAAGGGCTTACCTGTAAGTCCCTGCCTGCCCGCGGGTGGGGGGTCCGATCGGACCCCCCCCCCCGGTGCCTGCGACGGTCGGCAAATGTCCCCCGGTGATCGGTGGTGAGGGGGAGGCCATCCATTCGTGGCCCCCCCCTCGCGATCGCTCCCAGCCAATGGGATCATTTCCCTGCCTCTGTATTGTACACAGAGGCAGAGGAAATGATGTCATCTCTCCTCGGCTCGGTATTTTCCGTTCCGGGCCGAGGAGAGAAGACTGTAATGTGAGTGCACAACACACACACACACAGTAGAACATGCCAGGCACACATTACACCCCGATCCCCCCCCCCGATCGCCCCCCGATCGCCCCCAATCACCCCCCCCCCTGTCACAAACTGACACAAAGCAGGTTTTTTTTTTTTTTTTTTTTCTGATTACTGTATTGGTGTCAGTTTGTGACAGTTACTGTGTTAGGGCAGTGAATGTTAGGCCCCCTTTAGGTCTAGGGTACCCTCCTAACCCCCCCTAATAAAGTTTTAACCCCTTGATCACCCCCTGTCACCAGTGTTGCTAAGCGATCATTTTTCTGATCGCTGTATTAGTGTCGCTGGTGACGCTAGTTAGGGACATAAATATTTAGGTTCGCCGTCAGCGTTTTATAGCGACAGGGACCCCCATATACTATCTAATAAATGTTTTAACCCCTTGATTGCCCCCTAGTTAACCCTTTCACCACTGATCACCGTATAACTGTTACGGGTGACGCTGGTTAGTTCGTTTATGTTTTATAGTGTCAGGGCACCCGCCGTTTATTACCGAATAAAGGTTTAGCCCCCTGATCGCCCGGCGGTGATATGCGTCGCCCCAGGCAGCGTCAGATTAGCGCCAGTACCGCTAACACCCACGCACGCAGCATACGCCTCCCTTAGTGGTATAGTATCTGTACGGATCAATATCTGATCCAATCAGATCTATACTAGCGTCCCCAGCAGTTTAGGGTTCCCGAAAACGCAGTGTTAGCGGGATCAGCCCAGATACCTGCTAGCACCTGCGTTTTGCCCCTCCGCCCGGCCCAGCCCACCCAAGTGCAGTATCAATCGATCACTGACACTTACAAAACACTAAACGCATAACTGCAGCGTTAGCGATCGCAGGGATCAGGCCTGACTATGCGAACAGTTTTTTTGGTAGCGTTTTGGTGAACTGGCAAGCACCAGCCCCAGGCAGCGTCAGGTTAGCGCCAGTAGCGCTAACACCCATGCACGCACCGTACACCTCCCTTAGTGGTATAGTATCTGAACGGATCAATATCTGATCCGATCAGATCTATACTAGCGTCCCCAGCAGTTTAGGGTTCCCAAACACGCAGTGTTAGCGGGATCAGCCCAGATACCTGCTAGCACCTGCGTTTTTCCCGTCCGCCCGGCCCAGCCCACCCAAGTGCAGTATCGATCGATCACTGTCACTTACAAAACACTAAACGCATAACTGCAGCGTTCGCAGAGTCACGCCTGATCCCTGCGATCGCTAACAGTTTTTTTGGTAGCGTTTTGGTGAACTGGCAAGCACCAGCCCCAGGCAGCGTCAGATTAGCGCCAGTACCGCTAACACCCACGCACGCAGCATACGCCTCCCTTAGTGGTATAGTATATGAACGGATCAATATCTGATCTGATCAGATCTATACTAGCGTCCCCAGCAGTTTAGGGTTCCCACAAACGCAGTGTTAGCGGGATCAGCCCAGATACCTGCTAGCACCTGCGTTTTGCCCCTCCGCCCGGCCCAGCCCAGCCCACCCAAGTGCAGTATCGATCGATCACTGTCACTTACAGAACACTAAACGCATAACTGCAGCGTTAGCAGAGTCAGGCCTGATCCCTGCGATCGCTAACAGTTTTTTTGGTAGCGTTTTGGTGAACTGGCAAGCGCCAGCGGCCTAGTACACCCCGGTCGTAGTCAAACCAGCACTGCAGTAACACTTGGTGACGTGGCGAGTCCCATAAGTGCAGTTCAAGCTGGTGAGGTGGCAAGCACAATTAGTGTCCCGCTGCCACCAAAAAGACAAACACAGGCCCGTCGTGCCCATAGTGCCCTTCCTGCTGCATTCGCCAATCCTAATTGGGAACCCACCGCTTCTGCAGCGCCCGTACTTCCCCCATTCACATCCCCAACCAAATGCAGTCGGCTGCATGAGAGGCATTTTCTTTATGTCCTCCCGAGTACCCCTACCCAGCGAACCCCCCCAAAAAAGATGTTGTGTCTGCAGCAAGCGCGGATATAGGCGTGACACCCGCTATTATTGTCCCTCCTGTCCTGACAATCCTGGTCTTTGCATTGGTGAATATTTTGAACGCTACCATGCACTAGTTGACTATTAGCGTAGGGTACAGCATTGCACAGACTAGGCACACTTTCACAGGGTCTCCCAAGATGCCATCGCATTTTGAGAGACCCGAACCTGGAACCGGTTACAGTTATAAAAGTTAGTTACAAAAAAAAAAAAAAAAAAAAAAAAAAACACATACAAAAATATAAAATAAAAAAAAAATAGTTGTCGTTTTATTGTTCTTTCTCTCTCTATTCTCTCTCTCTATTGTTCTGCTCTTTTTTACTGTATTCTATTCTGCAATGTTTTATTGTTATTATGTTTTATCATGTTTGTTTTTCAGGTATGCAATTTTTTATACTTTACCGTTTACTGTGCTTTATTGTTAACCATTTTTTTGTCTTCAGGTACGCCATTCACGACTTTGAGTGGTTATACCAGAATGATGTCTGCAGGTTTAGGTATCATCTTGGTATCATTCTTTTCAGCCAGCGGTCGGCTTTCATGTAAAAGCAATCCTAGCGGCTAATTAGCCTCTAGACTGCTTTTACAAGCAGTGGGAGGGAATGCCCCCCCCCCAACGTCTTCCGTGTTTTTCTCTGGCTCTCCTGTCTCAACAGGGAACCTGAAAATGCAGCCGGTGATTCAGCCAGCTGACCATAGAGCTGATCAGAGACCAGAGTGGCTCCAAACATCTCTATGGCCTAAGAAACCGGAAGCTACGAGCATTTTATGACTTAGATTTCGCCGGATGTAAACAGCGCCATTGGGAAATTGGGAAAGCATTTTATCACACCGATCTTGGTGTGGTCAGATGCTTTGAGGGCAGAGGAGAAATCTAGGGTCTAATAGACCCCAATTTTTGCAAAAAAGAGTACCTGTCACTACCTATTGCTATGATAGGGGATATTTACATTCCCTGAGATAACAATAAAAATGATTTTAAAAAAAATGAAAGGAACAGTTTATAAATAAGATAAAAAAATAATAATAATAAAGAAAAAAAAAAAAAAAAAAAAAAAAGCACCCCTGTCCCCCCTGCTCTCACCATGCATGTGAGGTATCGCCGTGAAGGTCAGATCGAGGGCAGTAAGTTTAGCAGTAGACCTCCTCTGTAAATCTAAAGTGGTAACCTGTAAAGGCTTTTAAAGGCTTTTAAAAATGTATTTAGTTTGTCGCCACTGCACGTTTGTGCGCAATTTTAAAGCATGTCATGTTTGGTATCCATGTACTCGGCCTAAGATCATCTTTTTTATTTCATCAAACATTTGGGCAATATAGTGTGTTTTAGTGCATTAAAATGTAAAAAAGTGTGTTTTTTCCCCAAAAAATGCGTTTGAAAAATCGCTGCGCAAATACTGTGTGAAAAAAAAAAATGAAACACCCACCATTTTAATCTGTAGGGCATTTGCTTTAAAACAAATATATAATGTTTGGGGGTTCAAAGTAATTTTCTTGCAAAAAAAAAATATTTTTTTATGTAAACAATAAGTGTCAGAAAGGGCTTTGTCTTCAAGTGGTTAGAAGAGTGGGTGATGTGTGACATAAGCTTCTAGATGTTGTGCATAAAATGCCAGGACAGTTCAAAACCCCCCCCAAATGACCCCATTTTGGAAAGTAGACACCCCAAGCTATTTGCTGAGAGTCATGTTGAGTCCATGGAATAATTTATATTGTGACACAAGTTGCGGGAAAGAGACAATTTTTTAATTTTTTTATTTTTTTTTGCACAAAGTTGTCACTAAATTATATATTGCTCAAACATGCCATGGGAATATGTGAAATTACACCCCAAAATACATTCTGTTGCTTCTCCTGAGTACGGGGATACCACATGTGTGAGACTTTTTGGGAGCCTAGCCGCGTACGGGACCCCGAAAACCAAGCACCGCCTTCAGGCTTTCTAAGGCCGTAAATTTTTGATTTCACTCTTCACTGCCTATCACAGTTTCGGAGGCCATGGAACGCCCAGGTGGCAAAAAAAAACCCCAAATGACCCCATTTTGGAAAGTAGACACCCCAAGCTATTTGATGAGAGGTATAGTGAGTATTTTGCAGACCTCACTTTTTGTCACAAAGTTTTGAAAATTGAAAAAAGAAAAAAAAAAATTTTTTTTCTCGTCTTTCTTTATTTTCAAAAACAAATGAGAGCTGCAAAATACTCACCATGCCTCTCAGCAAATAGCTTGGGGTGTCTACTTTCCAAAATGGGGTCATTTGGGGGGGGTTTGTGCCACCTGGGCATTCCATGGCCTCCGAAACTGTGATAGGCAGTGAGGAGTAAAATCAAAAATGTACGCCCTTAGAAATCCTGAAGGCAGTGATTGGTTTTCGGGGTCCCGTACGCGGCTAGGCTCCCAAAAAGTCCCACACATGTGGTATCCCCATACTCAGGAGAAGCAGCTAAATGTATTTTGGGGTGCAATTCCACATATGCCCATGGCCTGTGTGAGCAATATATCATTTAGTGACAACTTTGTGCAAAAAAAAAAAAAAAAATTTGTCACTTTCCCGCAACTTGTGTCAAAATATAAAACATTCCATGGACTCAACATGCCTCAAAGCAAATAGCTTGGGGTGTCTACTTTCCAAAATGGGGTCATTTGGGGGGGTTTTATGTCATCTGGGCATTTTATGGCCTTCAAAACTGTGATAGGTAGTGAGGAGTAAAATAAAAAATGTACGCCCTTAGAAATCCTGAAGGCAGTGATTGGTTTTCGGGGCCTCGTACGCGGCTAGGCTCCCAAAAAGTCCCACACATGTGGTATCTCCATACTCAGGAGAAGCAGATAAATGTATTTTGGGGTGCAATTCCACATATGCCCATGGCCTGTGTGAGCAATATATCATTTAGTGACAACTTTTTGTGATTTTTTTTTTTTTTTTGTCATTATTCAATCACTTGGGACAAAAAAAATGAATATTCAATGGGCTCAACATGCCTCTCAGCAAATTCCTTGGGGTGTCTACTTTCCAAAATGGGGTCATTTGTGGGGGTTTTGTACTGCCCTGCCATTTTAGCACCTCAAGAAACGACATAGGCAGTCATAAATTAAAGGCTGTGTAAATTCCAGAAAATGTACCCTAGTTTGTAGACGCTATAACTTTTGCGCAAACCAATAAATATACACTTATTGACATTTTTTTTACCAAAGACATGTGGCCGAATACATTTTGGCCTAAATGTATGACTAAAATTGAGTTTATTGGATTTTTTTTAGAACAAAAAGTAGAAAATATCATTTTTTTTCAAAATTTTCCGTCTTTTTCCGTGTATAGCGCAAAAAATAAAAACGGCAGAGGTGATCAAATACCATCAAAAGAAAGCTCTATTTGTGGGAAGAAAAGGACGCAAATTCCGTTTGGGTACACCATTGCATGACCGCGCAATTAGCAGTTAAAGCGACGCAGTGCCGAATTGTAAAAAGTGCTCTGGTCAGGAAGGGGGTAAATCCTTCCGGGGCTGAAGTGGTTAAAGCGGTTGTAAACACAAAGCCTCGGTTCACACTGGGACAACTTGTCAGGCGACCTAGTCGCCTGACAAGTAGCTACCTGTTCTGTGCAATGGAACCGTTCTCGTCGCTCCGACTTAGAAAAAGGTTCCTGTACTACCTTGGGGGCGACTTGCATTGACTTCTGTACAGAAGTCGTTTTGCAAGTTGCCGCTGAGTCGTGTCCTGGGTCGCCTGAGGCAGTCGTGCTGCCTCACCGTGAGCCGACCCTAAAAGGTTTTTTTTACCTTTTAAGCATTCTCTGCATTAAAAAGAGAAGTATGGGCAATTATACACATTCATAAACATTTATACTCACCTAGGTGGATGCAGCATCATTCCAATGCTGCATCTGTCCCCCTCTGGCTCTACAGTGAGAACTGAATGATCAAACACCTCTGATCGCTCACTTCTCCCCTAAACTCTGAACAGTAGGGGTGCAACGGATCAAAAAACTCACGGTTCGGATCGTTCTTCGGATCAGGAGTCACGGTTTGGATTATTTTCGGATCATCAAAAAAAATCTCCCCCACTGTAATATCCACATCATCTCCCCCACTGTAATATCCGCAATCTCCCCCACTGTAATAATATATTAGCAAGGTATTGCAGGGTATTGGCAGGGTATTGCCAGAGTATTGGCAGGGTATTGGCAGGGTATTGGCAGGGTATTGGCAGGGTATTGGCAGAGTATTGCAGAGTATTGGCAGGGCATTGCAGAGTATTGGCAGGGCATTGCAGAGTATTGGCAGGGCATTGCAGAGTATTGGCAGGGCATTGCAGAGTATTGGCAGGGCATTGCAGAGTATTGGCAGGGCATTGAAGAGTATTGGCAGGGTATGGCAGAGTATTGGCACTGCTGCCATCTGATCTCTCCCCTCCACTGTACAGATCAGTACACAGAGGGGAGAGAGGAACCGGTGTCATGACATGACGCCGGTTTGTTTATAAGTGATCGCTCCGTCATTTGACGGAGCGATCATGTGGTAAACGGCCGCCGGGTGTACCAAGATGGCCGCCGCTCCGGAGCTAGGCCGAAGCCGCGGCCTTTCCTAAGGCCGAGGCTGTGGAGCACATGTGTGCCGATCCGTACAGGCTGAACCGTTCGGATCACGGATCGGTGACGATCCATTCCACCCCTACTGAACAGAGACCCGTGACTGGCAGTCACCAGCTCTCTGCTCTGCCCCTTCAGCGCTCACTGGAGTGCAAGGCTATGGAAGGGGCAGGAGGAGCAGGCTCTCAGCGGATCCCTGAGAGGCTGAGCCAGGTGCCGATACAGGATTCTGGGTGGATCCCGTCTTTAAAGACGGGACCTTTAAAGAGCCTGAACCAGCTGAGTGACCTTAGCCAACTGTGGGCTTTAGCCTGCGGTCAGCTGAAAACGGGTAACATGAGTGCAGAACTAAGTGCACTCCTGTGACCTACAGGTGAAATATAGCCAAAAAAGCTTTAGCTATACTTCTCCTTTAAATTAAAAAAGCCTTGCATTGTCCGTCTCCCCCTCCCCCTCCTCCACACTTAAGTTTTCTCTCGATCCAGAGCTGTACACAGTTGCAATACTTTTCTTCTCCTCGGTCTCACAGGCTTTGTTGATATTGCAGTGGTGGCAATGATACAACCACATTCAGCTGCCTTTGCTGCTTAAGGTGGGGGAGGGCAGTAAAAATGCATCCCAACTACCTGTTTTTACCAACTCGCTAACACTAAGTGAAAACGTAGCCTTACATTAGTGGTCAGTAGAAAATGCCACCCTTACATTGGTGGTCTGAATTAAACCCTTACTGATAGCTAAAATAACCTTGTGTCATGCTGCTTTTGCAAGTAGCATTGGCCCTGGAACTATGCACCATCCGATGAAAGTTCAATCAGCAACAGCTTAAGGAACCCCTTGCAACCTCTGGAGGAATGGCTGGTCTAGTCTACAGGAATCAAATGTGGGGCACCCAAGCCTTGTTTCATCATTCCAGAAAGGGCATAGAAGCTATCGTATAATAACCTTTGCTGTAATTGCCCTATATGGATACTTTTAGAAGTACGGTATATACTCGAGTATAAGTCGTTCCGAGTATAAGTCGAGGCCCTAATTTACCACAAAAAAAAAAATGGGAAAAACTTAGTGACCCGAGTATAAGACGAGGGTGAGAGCCTCACTGTGCCCATTTGCAGCCATAGGTCCCCCGAACTTCAAACTCGGTAGTTAAGGGTTCCTGGATGCCCCCTAGCTGCAGCCAAAATTTGGGGTCTCTGAACCCAAAGGGTCCCGAAATGACATTGCTGTAGATGGACACAGTTGACCGACTTTGGGGCCCTGTATCTTGGGTCCACTTAGTGTTAGGAACCCCAAATTTGGTGTGCAAACCCAGTGGAACTAGCACCATAAAATATCCAAAGCTGGGGTTTCTAGCACCAAGTGTCCCCGAGATACAGGGCCCCAAATATCGGTTCAGAAAATGTCAAGCACTTTTCTGTAGCAGAGAATGACATTTTCCGAACCGATTTTGGGGCCCCGTATCTCGGGGCCACTTAGTGCTAGGAACCCCAGCTTTGGATATGTTGTGGTACCAGTTCCACTGGGTTTGCACACCAAATTTGGGGTTCCTAGCACAAAGTGGCCCTGAGATACGGGGCCCCAAAGTCGGTTCGGAAAATGAAATTTTTTGCTGCAGAAAAGTGCTTGACTCGAGTATAAGTCGAGGGGGGCACTTTCAGCACAAAAAAATGTGCTGAAAAATTCGACTTATACTCGAGTATATACGGTAATATTCTAAGAAGTGTTGCAGGAAAGAAATTTGCACAATTCGCCCATCACAAACAATGCTGACAGGGGAATCCCTCCTGCCGAGCCATTGTCTGCTCCTGGCAGGGTCAGGCGGGGGACGCCCTCCCCGCCAGGAGAGGACAGTGCTTTTTTTTGCTAGCTGCTATAGCAGCCGCTAGCGATAATTCTAAGTGAATCTGGCAGGTACTCTTTATGTACTATTAGACCATTTGAGCCTCTTCTTTTTCATCTACCCAGTGCAGATTGGGAACAGCCTCGGCACCGATTTGGCAGCTGGAAATGTTTAGAGTGCTCAGGTCTGAGAACTTCCAGGTTCGTCGCCAAGAGGAGATCAGTGAACTGCAGTTTACCAATCCGCTCCTGCTCTCCATCCTGAACCTCCTTGTAGTGGCCCTGGGCTCACTAAAGAACTAAATAAACAACATGAATTAAATGTAAGCAACTAGCCGTATCTGCAAACAACTTTAGTTCTGTTCAGAGTAGGGCTGGGGAAAAATCGATTTGAATCTTGAATCGAGTTGAGAGGTCAAATTGATTAAAATTTTCAGCAAGTCGATTTTTTAGATCTTTTTTTTCACCAGAACCGGCGCTGACACCGCGCCGGTCCTGAGGAGCTGCGGGAAGGAGTTTTTAGGCGAGGCCGCGGCTTCGGCCTAGTCCGTGTGGCCGAACGCCGCGGACTAGGCCGAAGCCGCGGCTTCGCCTAAAAACTCCTGCCTGCAGCTCCCCAGGACCGACGCGGTGTCCAGAAAAAAAAAATCTTGATTCGAATCATGAATCAAGTTTTTTATTTAAAAATTGCAGATTTTTTTTTGGAGAAAATCGCCCAGCTCTAGTTCAGAGTGAGTGAGGAGTCCCAAACTTGGGAGCCAGTTTATGCAACTACTGACTCTGGCTGCTTGAATCTGGGGTCAGCCCCAGCCCATGCCTTACTCTCCATTTATCAGCAAAGCTGTAAATCATAGGTTTTGGGCAAATAGTGGGGTGAAGGGGGGAGGTCCTTGCTTAAAGGCTTAGTTCACCTTTGCCATAAACTCCTTATGCATACTATATCTGTAGGCCATTCACATACTGTACCTGCTGAAGCAGGAACACCCATACAGTAAATGGTGGTACCCCATTTTGTATTGTTGCTAGGACACTTTTTCCACCATTGGTGCTTGCCCCCACCATCACAGGAACTCTTTCTCTCTGATTCAGAACCCCACGCATGCGTACTTTCTTCCCATTTGCAGTAGCTCTGAGCTCAGTGGTGCTCAAAAAGACATCAAAACGAGCATGCATTGAATCAGAGAAAGAGCTCAGTCTTGTGATGGTGGTGATGGGCATCAATGGCTGGAAGCATCTGAACAACGTCCTAGCAAAAAAGCAGGATGGGTGACGCCAGGACACATGAATTTTATAACTGCCTCTATAAATCCAAAGAGAAAATCTGTTGATGGAAGTTTTTAAATACACGTAGCATCTTTACTGTAAACCCCAAACCCCCATCCTTCACACCATTCTTCTATCGAAGGAATAGATGAAATATTTATTTTCAACATGCTCAGCCAAATTACAGCTAAAACATGTCACAGCTTCTAAATAACTGACAACCCTGCCATTCAGCATTATTTATCACTGTGTTTTATCACTCAGTGGGTCTGAAAAAATGCCAATAATCAAGTGCAAATTCAGTTATCTTAGACAAGGATAAACATGGATGAAAAGATCAACATTTACATAAAAATATACAGAAATAAAAGAATAATGTCAGAGTAGTCACACTGACCGCTGGGCATGACAAGCGGATCAACATCACTAGAATTCTGTCAGCACAATTGTTATGTAGGAAGTTCCGGTTTAACATAGAAAATTCCACATTCCCAGATTTTATTACATGAACCCACAGCAAAGGAATTGTGTTTTATTTGCTTCAAAGGAAAAGAACTCACAAAAGGACTTCCATTATAACCTATGGAGAAAACCTAGGTATTACAGCAGTTTCTTCTCTCCCCAAGTGGCTTTGGCCAGACTATATTCCAAAAAAAATAAGCCATAAGGACATTAAATCAGAAAAAGTCAACTTTATTATCTAAATTTAAAATATTAAGAAAAGAATCATTAGAATATCAACCCCATCATCATATATTAAAATCAAGACAACTTTGTTTCACATCTTATCCAAGTCTGGATGTCCACCTAGGCCACTATATGTACGTTAAGCAGTCACTTATTTTTTAATAGGTAACTGATTAAAGTGTTACTAAACCCACAGTAAAATCAGTCTGGTTATACTCACTGTGGAACCTAAGGGGCTAATCCTCTGCATTGTGTAAAAAGGCTGCCTGATCCTCCCTTTCTTCCACAGTCCCCAATCCATCTCCATCTCCTGCTAATACAGAGCCTTGGGGGCACTCTGCACATGCTGTTTGGTGTGTATTGCTAAAGAGTTTTTTTTTTTTTCTTGGGAGGGTACAGGTAATCAGCATAGAGCCAATCAGCACTGTCCAGACAGAGGGTCAGGGGTCATGCAGCCTCATAGGACAGTCAGAGGAGAATGGAAACTCCTCCTACAAATTTTAACCAGACACTGAGTTTATATTTACCAGGGTGGATTTGATTTAAATCAAGTCAATTTAAAACACGATTCAAATCATGATTTAAATCCCTAGTAAAATACAATGGAACCTCGGATTGCGAGTAACGCGGTTAACGAGTGTTTTGCAATACAAGCACTGTATTTTTAAAAATCGTTACTCAGTTTGCAAGTGTTGTCTCGCAAAAGGAGCACGATTCAGGCCAAAGCGGTGTGCAGTACCACTTTTGGCCTGAGGTGGGGGGGGGGCGCCGGAGCCAAGCAGAGCCGAACGTCACGTTTGGAAATGCACGGAAAGGCCCGAGTACAGCACGGCTGACCTCGGCAAATCTCGGGTAGGAAGTCTTTCCGAGGTTTGCCGAGGTCAGCCGAAGTGTCCCTCGGGCCTTTTCGGCCGTTTCCGAGGCTCTCCGCACCCCCCCCCCCGCCTCTGGCCGCATGCAGTATTGCATTCCATTGAAGTCAATGCGGAACAAATTATTTTTATTTCCATTGACTTCAATGGGAAAACTCGCTTTGATATGCGAGTACTTTGGATTACGAGCATACTCCTGGAACGGATTATGCTCATAATCCAAGGCTCCACTGTAGTTTAGTTTAAATCAACTAGATTTAAATCATAATTTTTAAAGAGCAACTGTCATCTCTGTCCCACAGCTGCTCCTCCTCTGACCCGCTCTTGACTCACCAACAGTCCCATTGACTTTAATGGGACGGCTGGTGATGCGGCAGTGACACAACAAGGTGAGGGATGTGGTGGCGGCAGCAGCAGGTGAGTGGATGCCCGCTAACAAGGGCTGCCATAATGGATCTGAAATGACAGGTGCTCTTTAAAATGTAAGGACTTATTGTTGCTGGTAGTTAGAATCTTTAATATTTGCAAACAAAATCGAAGGTTTCCCATTTAGAATAATAAGCTGTCAGCTTAATAAAACAGCGATATCAGAACTGATTCAATCATACAGTTGGCAGTGTATATAGATTTGCAAAAAACAATGGGATAAAGGAATATTCCTGAATTTTGTTTTATCTCATGGTTACTGTGAAATTGTGTGCATGCCTCAATGCAGTGCATGTTATCTCAGCTTGGCAGAGCTTGGATTCATTGAATGAGTTTACCAAAAATGTAAATATTGCAGAATATACAGCCTCATGCTAAAAACTCAGCCCCATTTCATGCTGATTAAACTAAATTATTAATGTATCTTAAATAGAAAACTATCTTTAGATAGATTTTTACTCCAAAACCTTATTATTAAAATAAATTTGATTTAAAAAAAATAGTAGATTTAAAATAAAATAAAAAAATCAGATTTAATTTTTTTTTTTTTTTTTTAAATCATTGATTTATATCCATCCTGATATTTACGAAAATAATTGCATTTCCATGTTCTGTGTACTGTGGGAGACCAGACATATGGCCTTGGTGAACATCCAGACTTAGATAAGATGGTAATATTCACAATGAACAGTACTGCAGCACATCAACACATGTAATGTGTGTTGTGGTAACGCGCATTTATCGCAATGCAGTGGTGTGAATGGGCCCCAACTGTGTCTATAAATATTGTGTATAAATTAATAGCAAGAGGTGTTAGGAAAGCCCATGTTGTGTGCTCCAGTGAAGCCAGTCTAATCAGACCTCATTATGCCCTATTGATGGAGTAACTGCCCGCACAGGGGGTCTCTATTGAAACTTGGGGAAAAAAATAGAGGTAATTATTATTACAAAACTACAATTAGGGTTTAAATCCTTAGGCTCATGTGGGTTCATAGCTTTTTTGTTAGACGCTGCCAAAGTTTTGGATGTTGCAAATGCTGCCTGTGTCATTTTTAATGATGGAAATATGACAAAGATGGATGTAGATTAACTGCTTACGATCTACCATAGCTTGAAGTTGGTCAGCATGATGCTCCATGCTAAAGAAGTAATAATCGATGTTTCATTTTTTGAGCCAGAGGCTTGTCATGTCACTAACAGCTTGGCTCCTGATAATGTGAGGACAAGGACAGCCTACTATAGTGAATATATGGGTTTATTTACAATCAACCCTACCCGATTAGAATCTTGCTGTCAAAGTGTGACTTTCAGCATCCAGAATGGAAAGAAGATCACTTGTGACTAGAAAATATCGGACTCATCGACCCCAGAAGCTGACAGTGCAGCAAATAGTACGTCTTCAGACAACACAGATCAGCATCCCTCTATGGCCATCCAGCTCCATCCATCCATCCACCTTTGGGCTTCTCACTGAAGCTGTAACTCTGCACCACTAGGGGGAATGAGAATGCCACCATTCCATTAGCAAAACAGCCAAATCCGAGAGAAATGCGTCGGGCAGGGCTATAGGCTGACATCACGACACTGCCACCTCTGGTCTCGGATTTAGCGGCTTCCTAATGACAAAGTGGCATTCTCACTCCCCCTAGTGGTGCAGGGTTCGGATCTTCAGTGAGAAGACCAAGGGTGGATGGATGGAGCTGGATGGCCATAGAGGGATGCTGATCTGTGTTGTCTGAAGACATGCTATTGGCTGCACTGTCATCTTGTGGAGTCGATCAGTGTGGTATTTTTTAGCCACATGTAGTGATCTTCCCCTCTGGATGGTAAAAGTCACACTGGGACAGCAAGATTTTAATCAGGACTCTTTTTCACACTTTCTATATATTGATGGACTTTTAAATTTTGAGATTAAAGGAGAAGTACAGCCAACACTCAATTGGCTGTACTTCTCCTGTGGATCACAGGAGTGCAGTTCATTCATGTGACAGCTGATCTGCTCTCATGCCAAAGATCGGCATCCGTCTCAGCCTCTCAGGGAGCCGCTAAGGGCCCATTCACACCTGAGCTTGGCGTTTTCAGGCAGAAAATCGCGCAATTTTACGGCTTTTTTGCGGCGGTTTTACCGCAATTTTGCAGCATTTTTTACCGTGATTTTGTGCAGGGCCAAAGGTCACCTATGTAAAAAGCAGAAAACCGTCCAAATCTGCCCGATTCGCGACAAAAAAGGGTCCAGAACTTGTTTGAGCTTCAGGCCTTTTGGAGTGGAGATGTGAACCATCTCCATAGAGAATAATTGATTTTTTTCCCCTCCAGCGTTTTGTAGCTTGAGGCTTCAAGCTACAAAACGCTCAGGTGTGAATGGAGCCTAAGGGGCCGCTCTCGCCCCCTCCATGGTCCAGCACTCCAGTGAGTGCAGAGGAACAGAGCAGTGAGCTGTGAGAACCGAGTGATCGGCGGTGGTTGATCGCTCCGTTCTCAGTGTTAAAACAATCAGGGGACAGATGCTGCATCCATCTAGGCAAGTATGATTCCAACAACAAAAAGGAAATCCCATATTTCTCTTTTAATGTTTTACCTTTAATTCATTTTGAAAAATGTGAAGTTTAAAAACAAAAAATTATTAGAAGCAGTTAAATATACATTTGCATTTTTAAACATTCTTTCACATTTGACAGGTTGTAACATAACAAAAACATGAGCAGGGAATTTAATAAAGCAATGCACTAAATATATCCTGTATACGTCTTTTATAGAAAACAATGCAAACATTTTTTTAAGTGGGAAAATTGGTTACAGAGTTATAGTCAAGTAATTGAATGCAGATCAATGCTGCTAAATTTGGTGTGGTCATTGATGTCTAGTCACTGCTTATAGGAAATCTACCTTCATTTCAGTAGCTATACCATAGTCAAAATTATATATAAAGTCAGTCTAGATTAGAACAAGGCTGTAAATAGACTATAGAACACAACCCAATATCTACTGACCTCCAGGAGCCAGCTGAAGGAAATATGTCTGATAGAGATATGTCATCACAAATTATATTAGTAGGAAAACCAGAGGGCATGATGAGCAATAGAAAGGGAAACAAGAAAGGACGATTACGAATCCCTTTAAGGCCTTTGCAGGCGACCTGCTATTGTTAGCCTGCTATGGTTCTACTGTTTTATTATTTTGTTCAATACCGTGTTGTAAAGGAGAAGGCAGGGAGTGATAAAACTACTGTCACCTAAAAAACATATGTGGACAGGAAATGTGTGCCCTGAGAGCAAGGAGAGCTCTAGCCTAAATATAAAAACACCAAAAGAACCAGTATAAAAAAACATAATAAAACATGCTTTAAAATAGATTACAAAATACTTTCATATTCTGCTAACCTTTGCACCTCTATTATGCTTTTTTTATTAATTATTTACCAATAAGAGTCACAACTTAACAACACAATAGTGAGGGCTCCTACCCCCATATTAGAAAACAAATATGTATTTTTAAATTCAAACGCAGCACAAGGCCTGTTTTATATGCCACATAAAGGGCACTATTTAAAACATGTATCGCATTACTGGTACAATTTGAATGAGTTGCCATTGATGTAATGTTATGTGTTTTTCAAGAACTGCATGAAAGATGCAGCAGTTAGAACTTTAACTCAAATGAAAATTAGAAATATAGAAAGAGAAAAAAGCTGCTTTAGAAGAGAAGATAAGAACATCATTAGATGAGAGCAGAATATAGGACAAAAAAAACCTGGGGGTTATCATTAAAGCAGACTTTGAATATTCATGTAAAGTGTACTTCAAAAATATAAAAACAGTCTTATTTAACAAATATACATAATATTAACATATTGTATCTTGTTGTTTAAACAAATCAATGTCAATCATTAGGTTAAGTAGTTACTGCAACCTCCTTTATTGCCAATATGCTGAAACAATAAATATATATAGTGCTAATAAGTTTACATACCCTGGCAGAATTTATGATTTCTTGGCCATTTTTCAGAGAATATGAATGATGACACAAAAACATTTTTCCCTTATGGTTAAGTGTTTGGCTGAAGTCAGTTTTTATAAATCAACTCTTTTTAAGTCATAATGGCAACAGAAACTACATAAAAATATAAATAAATAAAAGTTTACATACCCTGGTGATTCTGGCCTGATAACATGCACACAAGTTGAAACAAAGGGGTTTGGATGGCTATTAAAAGGTAACCATCCTCATCTGTGATCTGTTTGCTTGTAATTTGTGTGTGTATATAAAAGGTCAATGCGTTTCTGGACTCCTGACATACCCTTGCGTCTTTCATCCAGTGCTGCACTGACATTTCTGGATTCTGAGTCATGGGGAAAGCAAAAGAATTGTCAAAGGATCTGCAGGAAAAGGTATTTGAACTGTATAAAACAGGAAAGGGATATAAAAATATATCCAAGGAATTGAGAATGCCAATCAGCAGTGTTCAAACTCTAATCAAGAAGTGGAAAATGAGGGGTTCTGTTGAAACCAAACCATGGGCAGGTAGACCAACTAAAATTTTAGCCACAACTGCCAAGAAAATTGTTTGGGATGCAAAGAAAAACCCACAAATAACTTCAGGTGAAATACAGGACTCTCTGAAAACATGCGGTGTGGTGTGGTTGTTTCAAGATGCACAATAAGGAGGCACTTGAAGAAAGATGGGCTGCATGGTCGAGTCGCCAGAAGAAAGCCATTACTATGCAAATGCCACAAAGTATCCCGCTTACAATACGCCAAACAGCACAGAGACAAGTCTCAAACCTTCTGGCACAAAGTCATTTGGAGTGATGAGACCAAAATTGAGCTTTTTGTCCACAACCATAAATGCTACATTTGGAGAGAAGTCAACAAGGCCTATGATGAAAGGTACGGAGGTGGATCGCTGATGTTTTGGGGGATGTGTGAGCTACAAAAGGCACAGTAAATTTGGTCAAAATTGTTGGCAAGATGAATGCAGTATGTTATCAGAAAATGCTGGAGGAACATTTGCATTCATCAGCCAGGAAGCTGCGCATGGGACGTACTTGGACATTCCAACAAGACAATGATCCAGAACACAAGGCTAAGTTGACCTGTCATTGGCTACAGATAAATAAAGTGAAGGTTCTGGAGTGGCCATCTCAGTCTCCTGACCTTAATATCATTGAGCCACTCTGGGGAGATCTCAAATGTGCAGTTCATACAAGACAGCCCAAGAATTTATAGGTTCTGGAGGCTTTTTGCCAAGAGGAATGGGCAGCTTTACCATCTGAGAAGATAAAGAGCCTCATCCACAAACACCACAAAAGACTTCAAGCTGTCATTGATGTTAAAGGGGGCAATATATGGTATTAAGAACTGAGGTATGTAAACTTTTGATCAGGGTCATTTGGGTTGTTTCTGTTGCCATTATGATTTAAGAAGAGTAAACACAGTTGATTGATAATAAATGGCTTCAGCCAAACACTAAACGTGAGTTTTTGTGTTATCATTCATATTCTCTGAAAAATGGCCAAGAAATCATAAATTTTGCCAGGGTATTTAAAGTTATGAGTGCAAAATAATAATAATATATATATATATATATATATATATATATATATATATATATATATATATATATATATATATATATATATACACATACATATACATATACATATACACACACACACACACACACACATACATACATACATATACACACACACACACACAGCGATGTTGCAGGAGTGTCTCGGCTGCCCGGGACTCCCCTCCTCATTGGCTGAGACAGCAGCGTGGCGCCATTGGCTCCAGCTGCTTTTGAAGTCAGTCAGCCAATGAGAAGAGAAAGGGGGTGGGCCTGGGTCATGGCTGCTCTGTGTCTGAATGGACACAGGGAGTTGTCACTCAGCTCGGGTGCCCCTATAGCAAGCTGCTTGCTGTGGGGGCACTGAACAGAAGGGAGGGGCCAGGAGCGCCGAAGAGGGACCCGAGAAGAGGAGGATCCAGGCTGCTCTTTGCAAAACCACTGCAACAGAGCAGGTAAGTATAACATGTTTGTTATTTTTAACTACAAAAAAAAAACACACGAGACTTTTGTATCAATTTAAGGATTCAAAGCAGCTGTAAATATTTGGTTTTGATATCCATTGTTCTGTTTTCTCTAACTATAATGTAGTGCACTATTCTAATAAAAGTTGATCTTTAGTCTATCATGTCCGAAAAACTTTGTTATAGTAGCTCTGTAGAACATCCAGCTGGCTGTTCGCCAACTTGGGACAGACACCAATGTTTTTACGAAAAAGTAGTGTTTTCTCCATGCTAACCCTTCTTATGAAAACCACTTCTTGTCCAATGCTATTCTTATGGAAGAAGTAGATGTTATCAAGTTTAAGTAATGCCTGCAGGTTCCAAGGAGTCTTTGTTAGAGTGGCATTGCACTGATCACTGTAATACACCCACTCCTAGAGAGGGTAGCAATGGTGCTGAATGACTACCATTTCTAAAATACCTGCTTGACTATTGACTGATACAGACTCAAGACTCCAGTCTCATGAGCTTCAATAACTTTTTTTCTGAGGTCCTCTGACATCTTTTTTGATTTAGTCATATTGTACTTTGTCACAATTCTTAAGAGTTTAAAGTGGTAGTAAACCGCTGAAAAAAAAAAAACCCTGCAAGACAACAGCATAATGTGCTAGCATGTATCGCATACTAGCACATTATGAAATACTTACCTTAGAACAAAGCTCCAACAGCATGCCCGGTCACCGCTAAGGGAGCTGAAATGTTCCTTCGGCGTGTCTTCTGGGATCGCTGGCTCCCACACTGCGAGTAGCCGGAGCCACGGTATTATAGGCTTACCTAAAGGTTAGAATCACAAAACGGGCAATACAACCGCTTTAAAAAGAGTTGACAAGCAATTTTTTAATTTATTTTTTTGTAATATGGTAGAACAGGTCCAAATCAAGTTCAATAAAATGTAACCTTTTATTTGTTTTAATTAATAATTTTCGTACATAATGCACAATCCTCAGCCTTAATATTCATATTAATACTGTTCTAATCAAGTTTGTATAGAACATAAATTGTTGTATTTTCTAAGAATATAGAGAAAAGTAAAGCACAACTCTTCTCCTGTATAAATGGAAAAGCGGGTATATGGCCCATACCAACTGTGCCATGGGGTGATTAAGTCCTTGTGGTAGATGTGTTTTTAAGTGAAATCATGTCAGTCCAAACTGGTTTTCAAAGACATGGTAGCCCACTTTTATACAAAGCAAAGTATAAAAGGAAAGTTCACAAAAATGTAAAGTTCACTAAGATCCCCACGCAGGGAATTTTCCTGCTTGGATCACTTAAAATGCTAGCCCACCTAGTTACACTTCAGCAGCACCTCTGCTGTTATACCTGGTCCCTCAGATCGCCGGCTCTTCAGGCTCACTCAGCCTTAGTTGCACTACCTCACTGCACAGGCCCACTCCTGGTCTCTAAATAGGGTTCTCCAGCCCCCCGGGCTTGCTCACTCTTCCAGAGACTTCCAGACTCCCTCCAGCCCCCTGGACCTGCTAGCCTCCTCAGCCGTCCAAGTCTTCCAGACCCTTTCCTGGTCTCCTAGTACCATGTAACTGTCCTGACTTTCCCAGTTCTTGGTAGAGCTGCACAATTAATCGTTAAAAATCGCGACTCAACCCCCCTTGAGATCTCTATGCAGCATTTCCCTGATTCATTCTTGTAACAAGTGCAGAGAGTTCCCTGCTCACTCAACTGTCAAAAAAAAAAAAAAAAAAAAAAAAAATCAGGCAGCCTGCCAAGTTTTTCACAACATTGTCAGTGCTGGGAGATAACTATAAACATTGTATCATTTTTGGTTCTTTTAGAGATCAAAAGGAAGAACTTCGGTCTGTAAATGGTCAGTTTAACCACTTAAAGACTAAACCTTTTTCTGACACTTGTTGCTTACAAGTTTAAATCAGTATTTTTTGCTAGAAAAATGACTTAGAATCTCCAAACATTATACTGTAAAGATTTCTTTAGCAGAGACCTTAGAGAATAAAATGGTGGCTGTTGCAACATTTTATCTCACACTGTATTTGCGCAGCGGTCTTTCAGATGCAATTTTTGGGGAAAAGATACACACAATGAATGAATGAATGAATGAATGAATGAATCTGAATTAAAAAAACTAACTAGTAAAGTTAGCCCAATTTTTTTTTTGTATAATGTGAAAGATGTTATGCCGCGAGAATCGTGAGAGAATCAGGATCTTTATTCTAAGCAAAAAAATTGTGATTCTCATTTTAGCCAGCTCTAGTTCTTGAGCAAACAATCCTTCCACAATGGGATGCAGTCTCCAGGAGGAACACACAGCTCTCCTGGCAGGGCTCTGTCTGCAAAGGCAGCAGCTGCTCTGAGTTATTATTAGACTTTGCTTATAATAACCCTGCACACCTGTGTACTCACACAGGTTGCAGGCGTCCAGCAACACCTGGACACAGGATTGCAGGTGCCATCAGACACAGGACTGAAGGTGCCATCAGACACAGGACTGAAGGTGCCATCAGACACAGGACTGAAGGTGCCATCAGACACAGGACTGAAGGTGCCATCAGACACAGGACTGAAGGTGCCATCAGACACAGGACTGAAGGTGCCATCAGACACAGGACTGAAGGTGCCATCAGACACAAGACAGAAGGTGCCATCAGACACAAGACAGAAGGTGCCATCAGACACAGGACTGAAGGTGCCATCAGACACAGGACTGAAGGTGCCATCAGACACAGGACTGAAGGTGCCATCAGACACAGGACTGAAGGTGCCATCAGACACAGGACTGAAGGTGCCATCAGACACAGGACTGAAGGTGCCATCAGACACAAGACAGAAGGTGCCATCAGACACAAGACAGAAGGTGCCATCAGACACAGGACTGAAGGTGCCATCAGACACAGGACTGAAGGTGCCATCAGACACAGGACTGAAGGTGCCATCAGACACAGGACTGAAGGTGCCATCAGACACAGGACTGAAGGTGCCATCAGACACAGGACTGAAGGTGCCATCAGACACAGGACTGAAGGTGCCATCAGACACAGGACTGAAGGTGCCATCAGACACAGGACTGAAGGTGCCATCAGACACAAGACAGAAGGTGCCATCAGACACAAGACAGAAGGTGCCATCAGACACAAGACAGAAGGTGCCATCAGACACAAGACAGAAGGTGCCATCAGACACAGGACTGAAGGTGCCATCAGACACAAGACAGAAGGTGCCATCAGACACAAGACAGAAGGTGCCATCAGACACAAGACAGAAGGTGCCATCAGACACAAGACAGAAGGTGCCATCAGACACAAGACAGAAGGTGCCATCAGACACAGGACTGAAGGTGCCATCAGACACAAGACAGAAGGTGCCATCAGACACAAGACAGAAGGTGCCATCAGACACAGGACTGAAGGTGCCATCAGACACAGGATTACAGGAAGTCCCTGAGTTACAAACACAATAGGGACTGTAGGTTTGTTTGTAAGTCGAAGTTGTTCGTAAGTCGCAACACTGCATTTGTAAGTGTAACTTCCAGTCGGAACACAGCATTCGTAAGTGTAACATCCGCCTGTGCATGGATGTGGGATATTCCGGGTGCTTGTTATGTTATCTGGGGCTCTTCTGGCCATGCAGTACATGTAGTACTGCAGTATGGGATGTGCTAGGGAGGTATCCAGGACCAGCGTGGAGCACAAGTGGCCGGCATTTGAGGCCGTTCGTAAGTAGGAGTCATTCGTAACTCAGGTGTTCGTAACTCGGGGACTGCCTGTATTTGCACATTTAAAGTGTAAGTAAACCCCCCTATTGTTTTCAGCCAAGGAAGCTACCATCTTTGCCTCTGTTTAATCTACAAATGCCATGATGCTGCACATGTGATCAGATATGACACCAGCCATTGGATGGTTTGACAGTTTGGTTGAGAGCACAAGCAATGGGAGTATTACATTTGCAGCACATGCCAGAAATGAAACGGTTTTATGCATGGGTTTACTTCCACTTTAAGTGCACATAATATTTTGGTGACTGGCATGGGGTTTAAAGTGGTTGTAAACTGTTTGGAATGAGGACCTCCCCTAAACTTACCTGAGCTCGATCTCAATTCAGCACTGTGCTCGAGAACAACAGCTCTCTCCCTCCTCACAGAGCAGATTGATAGCAATGGGAGCCATTGGCTCCTGCTGCTGTCAATTAAATAATAAGACAAGGGAGCAGGGGGAGGAGCAAAGCCCCGCTGTCTGTGTCTATAGACACAGACAGCAGAACTCGGGAGCAAACCTGCACGAGTACCCCCTTAGCACGCAGCTTTATGGGGGGGTACTGGGGGGGGGAGTCAGGAGCACTGGAGGGGTACCCCAGAATAGGAGGATCAAGGCTGCTCTGTGAAAAGCCATTGCATGGAGCAGGCAAGTATAATGTCTTTATTTTTTGTAAAGTGAAGATTTAATATCACTTTAAGCTGCGATAATTGCTCATTGCCTTTATTTTATGTTGCAGTTTCCATTTGTATTAACCTCAATAACGCTGTGGCCTTGCCCTTTCCCACTTATGCTGGTCTCAGTGTTGTTATTTGGGAAGGACACATTAATGTTTGATGTTAATGTGTTGTGCTATTATAAATGCCTATGACTCTCAGCAGTCATGCATAAAGTGACTGCTTCCCTCTTCTAACATGATGATTTAGTTAGCTATCTTTTATCAATTAGGCACAGAACCCTTCCTGCAGTTTATTAAAGGGTATGTCAAGGCAAAAAGTTTCTTTTGAAGCTTGGATAGCTATACCCACCAGCAATAATCACTGTGTTCTCCCAGCAGGGATGGCTCCTCACATCCATCCGTCGGGAGAACACAATAGCTCTGCGGGAGGGATTGCCCCATTAGCACTGACTATTATGGGGGAATCTAGCGCTTTTCCTTCCTGCAACCCATGGTTCATGTTGGAGAAAGCTGCTTTCATTTCTTGTTGTGTCTTTAGAACAGGAAGAATTTTCCCCACAGTACAGAGACGTCAAAAATACCTTGACAGGGGTTTAAGCCATCCCTACTCTATGCAAAACTAAAAATAAAAACATCACATTTTGATTTAGTTTTAGTCATAAAATGCAAGTTTAGTTTTAGTTCTATTTTAGTCATCTGGATTTGTTTTAGTAGACTAAAATCTTCAGTACATTTTAGCAGACTAAAATCTAATGGGTGTAGTTAAATTGCAATGCATTACTTAACCACTTAAGGACCGAGCCTCTTTTTACTTTACTAAGAATCAACAAACACATTTTTTTCTAACACCCTAGAGAATAAAATGGCGGTCGTTGCAATACTTTGTCACAACGTATTTGCGCAGCGGTCTTACAAGCACACTTTTTTTTGGGGAAAAAATACACTTTTTTGAATTAAAAAATAAGACAACAGTAAAGTTAGCCCATTTTTTTTTTATATTGTGAAAGATAATGTTACGCCGAGTAAATTGATACCCAACATGTCACGCTTCAAAATTGCGCCAGCTCGTGGAATGGCGACAAACTTTTACACTTAAAAATCTACATAGGCAACATTTAAAAAGTTCTACAGGTTGCATGTTTGGAGTTACAGAGGAGGTCTAGGGCTAGAATTATTGCTCTCGCTCTACCGATCGCAGCGACACCTCACATGTATTGTTTGAACACCGTTTTCATATGCCGGCGCTACTCACGTATGCGTTCGCTTCTGCACGCAAGCTATTTTTACACTGTTCTTTGAAGAAGAAAAAAATTGTGTCACTTTTATTCCTATTACAAGGAATGTAAACATCCCTTGTAATAGAAAAAAAAAGCATGACAGGTCCTCTTAAATATGAGATCTGGGGTCAAAAAGACCTCAATTCTCATATCTACAATTAAATGCAAAAAAAAAAAAAAAATGGCCCTTTAAGAGCTATGGGCGGAAGTGATGTTTTGACATCGCTTCTGCCCTGCAATGTTATGGCGACAGGTGGGGGGCCATCTTCCCCTCACTCGTCTCCATACCCAGCAAGGAAGAGGATCCGATCTCCTCCACCACTGCCGACGGCTCCAGTAAGCGGCGGAGGGCACCGCCACAGAGACCACCATTATCGGAAACCGGACCGCCGGCCGAAGAAGAGGATACCAGGGTTATAACAGCTAGCTGCTGCCATAACAACTATATTCCTCTTCAAAGTTAGGTCGGGATGCGGCGGTACGGAAGTGTTTAAGCACTTCTCTAGAATTTCCAAACTCATTTTATACTCCTGGAGTAAAAATCGAACATGTAGTGGGGATGGGGAAGTAAAAGCGGACCTTCAGTCATTTTTTTCAACTTTCTAGCTATTAAATCTTCTGCCCTTGTTGTTTTAACTTTGGATAGTAAAACATTTTTTTTCTGCCAGTAAATACCTTATACAGCCCACTTCCTGTTTCTTGTCTGGTCATTATAGGGAGTGTTATTCCTGCGCTACCAATCAGTGCTACTAATATGGTTAAGGGTAGGGAGAAGCAGCTTGCACCGGATAGGGTTCAGCCTTAAACCCTGAAAGGATGACAATGACAAAAAATTGGGGGTTGGTGCCGCGCTAGTCCTAAAGTAAAATCCAGTCGCTGAGTATGCTGGATATGGGTACGAGTTCGCCGCTCGTCTGGATACATTGTACCATCCATTGTTCACTGTGTGAGTACCCTGTATGATGTTTCACTACTAAATAAAGTCAAATTTTTAATACTAAATACTACACTATATGGGACGTTATCTCTTCATTCCAACATGAGGTTCCTTATGGGCTTGAGGTCTGACTAATTAACAGCACAGCATCTAGGACCCCCCTGCATAGGAGACACCAATAGCGACTGCTGCTCTATGCTGTAACCTCAGTATAGTGAGGTAAGAGGCCACTACCCACTGTTTGAGGATCCCTGCATGGATACAATCTTGCTTTTATTGCACAGTCACCATTCCTCTGAAGTTATGTTTATTTACCCCATCTGCATGCCATACTAATGTGATACCTCCAAGGAAATACTGAAGCCGTTTCTCGCTGCACTGAGGCACTTTTATCTGAACTGTATTTTCTGAATTTTGAGCACCCCCTGCTGGTTGCCGGACACTTTACTGCATGATGCACTTTTGTTGAGATCACTATGGCTATTCATTATAACACTGAATGAAAAAATTGTATTACCCTGTTTTTTTGGCACTGTTGTCCCCAGTCACATATTTGAGTGACTAATCACGGTTTAATACACTGCATTAAATTTTTGGGATATATATGCACAGCACTTTTTATGGTTTTTAAATGCATTAGAGACAAATACCGTATGATTTTTGAAGAATATTTATTGTATTACTGCATTAATTTTTGGATATATATGCACAGCACTTTTTATGGTTTTTAAATGCATTAGAGACTAATACCGTATGATTTTTGAAGAATATTTACTTTATTATTGCTCCACCACCGGATTTGATATTGTCAATTTTTTGATTTATTATTGTTTAGTACACATTGTAACACAGAACCCTTTGGGGTGGGCTCCAGTGTTTTACATACATCTCTACTATACATTTCTCTTTTATTTGGAGCACTTATTTTGGCACTTTCCATTCGCCTATCTACTTAGCACTACACCTATTACTTAGGATTGTATCCACACCACTTACTGCAGTAGAGGCTGGAACACATATCCAGCATACTCAGCGACTGGATTTTACTTTAGGACTAGCGCGGCACCAACCCCCAATTTTTTGTCATTGTCTGGTCATTAGCCTAGGCTTATGACATCATGCACAGCTCTCTCCCTCTCTTGTGAAAGTTTGACAGGAAAGGACGAGGGATGAGCCATAAGAGGGCCAATGAGAGCTGCAGAGCTGGACGTGTGTGTCTGTGTAAATCCAAGTGAACAGGCAGCCGTTTCAGCTGCCCACAGTTAAAATGGATGCAGCCAGACTCAGTGGAGGGAGATTTCTGCAGCATATTTGGCAAGTACAGAATCACAGTATATATTAAATAATATGCAAAGTGGTTGGAGGGAAGCTTCAGAATGCTTTTATTACAAATGATGTGAGCGGACTGCAGTTCCCCTTAAATGGGAAGGAGGGAGTGCACAGGGCAGAGAACTGGTCTGGGGAGGCCGGTGTTTTACACGGTGCTAAGCACTACTACCTTGCTGGGAGTAGTAGTTTGCAGGGCATTGTTCCAGAACTCCCAGGCAGCAGCCAGAGGGAGCCTGTGTCTCTCAGCCAATACAGCGTGTCAGGGGGGCTGTCAGAGCTCTGAAGAAAGCGAATGTTCAGGTGGGTAAATGTCCCTCCCTCACATTTTCTGTTTTTGTTTGTTGACGAAAATTGGAACTGATTTTTGGCATAGTTCCTCAATTGACCCAATTTGATTTTTTCCAGTTTTGTCACTGAAAGCATGCAGCTGAAGAAAATTTTGGCGAAAATATTTGCGTTGACGAAATTAACACGCATACGCTTTAAAAAAGGGAGCTACAGTTGGTGCTGGATAAACTAAAATTCACCAGTTACAAATACTATAGCTGTTGACTTTAAACAAACACACCCTTACCTGTCCAGGGATCCAGCGCGGTCATCACCTGGACTGGTTCTTCGCCAGTTTTCAGGTCCCTGGCACTGCCATCTTGCTTGAGGGAAGCTGGCTATGAATCTATGAATGCCAGCAGTTTCACAACTGGCTCCCCACTGCACATGCACGAGTTGATTGATCATGTGATGTGTCCCAGGGGGTTGCGAGTTGTCAGACTATATAACACTTATGCCCCGTACACACGATCGGACATTGATCGGACATTCCGACAACAAAATCCATGGATTTTTTCCGACGGATGTTGGCTCAAACTTGTCTTGCATACACACGGTCACACAAATCTTGTCGGAAATTCTGAACGTCAAGAACACGTGACGTACAACGCGTACGACGAGCCCAGAAAAATGAAGTTCAATAGCCAGTGCGGCTCTTCTGCTTGATTCTGAGCATGCGTAGCACTTTGTGCGTCGGAATTGTGTACACACGATCCGAATATATGCAAACGGATTTTGTTGTCGGAAAATTTGAGAACCAGATCTCAAATTTTGTGCGACGGAAATTCCGATGGAAAATGTCCGATGGAGCCTACACACGGTCGGAATTTCTGACAACAAGCTCCGATCGCACATTTTACGCCGGAAAGTCCGACCGTGTGTACGCGGCATAAGTCTCACAATAGTACTAAAACTATTAGATAACAGTAAGCATTCTACTACTCTGTCGGAGTATCCTTTTAGTGCCGATCACACTACAGCGATCGGGATCCGACTTGCAAGTCCTCAAGTCGCCCCAAGTCGCTGGACATAAGAAATGCCATAGAAGTGAATGAGAGTCGTCTTAATGTACACTACTGAAGTCGCTCCGACTTCAGAAAAAGTTCCTGTACTACTTCAAGGCGACTTGTACCCATAGATTTCAATGGAAGTCGCCTCCAGGTCGGATCTTCATCTATATTGAAGCGACTTTACAGGAAAAAGAAAATAATTTACCCAAGTAACCCCCACGTTTACCCAGGCAACCCATTATTCTGTGATTGACCACAGTCGCCTGTCCTGGAGGCAACTTTAAGTCACGTTGTAAGTTGCTCAAAGTCGCACTGAAGTCAGGCTGAAGTCGCCTCAAAAAAAAAAAAAAAAAAAAAAAAAAAATCACACTGCAAAGTCGCGCTGTAAGTCGGGTTGCCCTGTGTGAACCGGCACTTAGGCACTGTGCAATACCAGCAAAATGAAGCAATATTTGTTCATAACCGACGTAACCAAGACATATCTGGAAGGATTTCTTGGTTCACAGATCATTACAGCATACTGTAAAAATGTTATGCAATTTGTCCAGGAACAATTAGTCATTTCTTTGTAACGACGTGCAGTATAGAAAAATGAAACAAAGGTGCAACACAGCAAACATGCAATTTTACCTCCAGCACCTTCATGCTTTCGTACATACCTTAGACACTTTCATGTGGACAGTTTATGTTTTTTTTTTTACATGCACATAAAGTCTAGTACACACGGCGAGATTATTATATGAACGATCGTCACTTTTTTTTTTTTGCATGCTAGTCTCATATCATAAACAAATAGGGGATTCCTCCATCCGCATCGATTATGTAGATGGAGAAATCAGTTTTTGGGGGTTTTTTTGCATTCAGCCAGAGAAAAATAAAAATAAAAAACTACCCATCTATGGCCAGCTTAAGACAAAAAAATACTGGGAATTACTCTGAAATACAGTGAAAATGTCATCATATTTTAGAGAAGTGACATTCGACAATGAAAATGTGGATATATTAAAAGCATTGTATAATATAAGAGTAGTAGTGTACTTGTTATGTATACAATTCTAAGATTCCCTTGCTTGTAAAGTGCCAGTGGATTACTAAGGCTCATTTCATATGTGTAGCAGGGGGCAGTAAAAACAGGCAGCTGATCTACGTTTTTAACAACAATAACCCCCACCCAGATGAAAAACACAAGGTGCAGGCAGGAAGGTTTAAAGTGGTTGTAAACCTGAGATATGAAAATATGAACAAAGCATATCCTTCTATAGTGTGTACTCAATGTGTGGTCTCAATTAACCACTGGCTGACCACATAACACTGTTATACAGCAGCAATGTGATTCTCCTGTTTCCCGGATCACCTACCTAGTAAGTGATCTGGCACTCCCAAATAGGGGGGCATGCAGGTGCCAGCTGTGCCGTGATAAGACACAGCGCAAGCAGATCAGCGGGTGCTGGTCAATGGATGGCCGCCGCACACGCAGATCTGCGAGGAGGAAGACAGGACCAAGCTCTGTCTACATAGACAATACAATACAATACAATACAGGGCTCTGTCCTGTCAGTGGGCATGTGGCGGTTTTAGTTTCCCTGCAAAGCAAGGAATAAAAACCGTTACATATCTTAGTAAAAGCAGCACACATCAACACTGGCTAGGCACACATTTAACCATAATGATCTCGCCCTAGATGTTAACCCCTTCCCAGCCAGTGTCATTAGTACAGTGACAGTGCATATTTTTAGCACAGATCACTGTATTAGTGTCAATGGTCCCCACAAAGTGTCAGTTAGTGCCAGATTTCCCGCCATACTATCACAGTCCCACTATAAGTCGCTGATCGCTACCATTACTAGTATAAAAATAAATAAAAATTCCAGTATATATAGTATGCCATACTTTGTAGACACTATCAAACCAATCAATTTGTGATTATTGGGATTTTTTTACCAAAAATATGTAGCAGAATAAACATCGGCCTAACTTTTTAAAGAAATTAGAATATTTATATTTTTATTGGATAGGTTTTATAGAATAAAAAAAAAAAAAAAAAAAATAGAAAAACCCAGCGGTGATCAAATACCACCAAAAGAAAGCTTTGTCTGGGGAAAAAAAACGATATAAATTTAGTTTGAGTACAGCGTTGCATGACCACGCAATTGTCAGTTAAAAGTAACGCAATGCAAAAAAATGGCCTGGTCAGCTGTGTGAAGGGGGTATGCCCCTCCCCTCCAATCAGCCTTCAGAACTCTCTTCACTGAGCTTTGCAGAGTGTAATTTCACCTCTCTCCGCCCCCTTTTTCTGACAATTCAGGCTAGCTTTAAAAATTCTGGACTTTGAACAGATGTAGAGAAGAGTGCAGATACGGTCAACATTTACAAATTATGTGGAAGGATTTGTTCCATCTCTGTGTATCACCTGAGGCTAGTCACCTCACTGGGTGTATGTAGTAAGTTACAACCACATTAAAAGAATTTTCTCAGAAAGTTAGGACCCAAAGGTCTAGCAATAAGATTCTACGAAAAATATAGCACAAATGAAACTATTTCCCCCCCCCCCACTGGTTGCTAGAACGCTAGGTGGCTCCTGCAACCTAGAGTGCTTCATCACCATGACGCAAGCAGCTCCTGCTGCCTAGCATCCTTGGTTGCTAGGACGCAGGCAGCCATTTAGGCCCAACATGTCAACTCAACAGTATGCAAGCAAGCTGTTTTTACATTGTTGATATTTACAAGTTGGCCCTGAGCAGGCCATTAGATTACATGTACGTTGTAAGCAGGTATTATTCACATAGGCGTACTTATTGGTATGCTCATGCCAACGGCCATCTTTAGTCACCCAGAATGCACAGGTGTTCCATGCAGGGGCATGCGGGCAGCCTGTTGGAATAATTGACAGGCTGCATGGATTTCGGGATAATCACAAGTACTACACTGTACATCGCCCAGCCCCTGTCTATTCTAGCCGGTCATAGATTTTGTCAGCGGGGCTGGCCTCCTGGGCACCCAACAACACCGGGATTTAGCAGAGACGGGTCTAACTGCCCTTGTGTATGAGGCCTTATACTGAAGCTACAGGAGTTTAGCTGGCCAACACTTACTACCATTACAATACAGTTTAATAAAAGAATTCATCATATTTTACAAAATCAGGCAGTAAACTATTACATAACATTAGTTATCACCTCTATGTGAGGATCCTCCAATACACAGACACACAAAATCTGCAAACCATTTCAGGTCACCCAGCATGTTAAGCAGCTGAAAGTCAACGGAAAGCACTTTCCAACAAATACATATTTTATCTCATTCGTTTGCAGCAGATATATTATTGACTGCAGTAATCTGATCCATTATTAATGTTCTAATGCCTGCTTTGATTTTCTCAATATACGCCATGAATTGTGTCTTGCCCCATTGCTTTCAGCTCATCAGATCTCCTTAACCTTTTCCCTACTGCGTGAAACATTAGGTGGGCCTTAGTGTCCAGCCATCGCACATACACATCTATGGTGGGCTGAGATTGTTTGCTGTGGGCTCCCAGCGTCCTGACCAAGTCGTCTTCCACAGATCTAGGTTGACATCTGCTTAGGAGTCAGCGGGACGGGCTCACAGTCATGTGACTGTTGTGAGAGCCAAATCACAGGAGTCATGTGACTAGGAAGCCGCTTCATCTTCCAGCATTAAAACCCACCAGGAGGTGGCGTGAAGGGGTCAAAAAGTCAGCTGCTTCATATACAGTATTTTTACCACCTAACCCCCTCCGAATGCCCACCCAAACAAGGGTATGCATTCAGGGCTGTACACATGCCATGGCAAAAATTAAACCCCCTGTTATGTTAGGTGGGCAATACCACCACTGAACACAACCCATTCTAGTGTACGGAGTAGTGCTGCAGCCGCCCTGCAACCATGTGCAATGTAAAAGGATATGGGACAGTAGATTGGCATTTTTAGGGTCAACAGGGGGTGAGGCGGTGAAATGTTGGCTCCTCCCCTCCAGTCAAATGTGCGCTTTTCAGAGGGGCAGCAATGGCTCCCGCATGTGAGAACAAGCCCTTACACTTAATTCGCAATGCTAAATCCAAACATTTGATGCATTATTGCAGGTGTCCCTAAACTTTTCAATACGAGGGCCACTTAATATATTTTACAAATATTAATCGGCTGAAAAAAATCCCCATCAGGGTCCCCCCTACATTAGAGTTACCCCTTACATCAGGCTCCCCATCACAATACCCCTTACATCAGGCTCCCCATCACAATACCCCTTACATCAGGCTCCCCATCACAATACCCCCTTACATCAGGCTCCCCATCACAATACCCCCTTACATCAGGGTCCCCATCACAATACCCCCTTACATCAGGCTCCCCATCACAATACCCCCTTACATCAGGCTCCCCATCACAATACCCCCTTACATCAGGCTCCCCATCACAATACCCCCTTACATCAGGCTCCCCATCACAATACCCCCTTACATCAGGCTCCCCATCACAATACCCCCTTACATCAGGCTCCCCATCACAATACCCCCTTACATCAGGCTCCCCATCACAATACCCCCTTACATCAGGCTCCCCATCACAATACCCCCTTACATCAGGCTCCCCATCACAATACCCCCTTACATCAGGCTCCCCATCACAATACCCCCTTACATCAGGCTCCCCATCACAATACCCCCTTACATCAGGCTCCCCATCACAATACCCCCTTACATCAGGGTCCCCATCACAATACCCCCTTACATCAGGCTCCCCATCACAATACCCCCTTACATCAGGCTCCCCATCACAATACCCCCTTACATCAGGGTCCCCATCACAATACCCCCTTACATCAGGGTCCCCATCACAATACCCCCTTACATCAGGGTCCCCATCACAATACCCCCTTACATCAGGGTCCCCATCACATAACCCCCTTACATCAGGGTCCCTATCACAATACCCCCTTACATCAGGGTCCACATCACAATACCCCCTTACATCAGGGTCCCCATCACAATACCCCCTTACATCAGGGTCCCCATCACAATACCCCCTTACATCAGGGTCCCCATCACATAACCCCCTTACATCAGGGTCCCTATCACAATACCGCCTTACATCAGGGTCCCCATCACAATACCCCCTTACATCAGGGTCCCCAGTCCCAACCTACATAAGAGTCCCCCTTTACATTTGGGTCCCCACCAGAGTCTGTACTATTTGCGCACATTGAGGATACACCACTCACTGCGAGTAGAATGAAATCTTGTAGAAGGCCACATGTGGCCCCCGGGCTGTAGTTTGTAGGCCCCTGGACTATTACATACCTTAGGCTTAATTCAGGAAGCTTTAAACAAGCATAAAGGTCTTTATTTTGCTATGTGACTGTAATTTTCAAATCTGATTAGACTGGGCTGAAAAAAAGTGTCACTTTTTGAAAAAAAGGCCCCTATTGAAGAGTACTAGCTTTGTGGATTGAACCAATAACTAATACATTAATAATAAGCTGGTTATATTACACAGTTGAAGAATCCCATTATTCCCAATGGGCCTGTTTACACTGAGCACTGTGTCTCTTGAAGCTCGAAAAAGTACACAGGATTCTTTGGCCCAAACACGCGTTTATGTGCATTTTTTCAGGCGCTCCTATTTCAAAGTCTAGAAGGCCAAAAACGTGCGATTCTTCTCCTGTACTAGTTGCGCATACAAACACCTCCATATTGGCTGGCTACACTCACCCCTAGGCAGCCCATACATTCATGTTTTTTTTGTTCAACCCAGCAGTCTCCAAACTGCGGCCCTTTACTTGCCTTTATCTGGCCCTTGGGGCACTATTGCTCCCACTGACACCAACAATGGGGCATAATTCCTTCTCCTGACATACAGCAATGGGGCACTATTCCTCCCATTGACACCAATGATGGGACACTATTCCTTCCACTGACACCAGCAACAGGGCACTAGTCCTCCCACTGGCACCAACGATGGGGCACCAGTCCTCCCACTGACACCAACGATGGGGCACCAGTCCTCCCACTGGCACCAACGATGGGGCACCAGTCCTCCCACTGGCACCTACGATGGGGCACCAGTCCTCCCACTGGCACCTACGATGGGGCACCAGTCCTCCCACTGGCACCTACGATGGGGCACCAGTCCTCCCACTGGCACCAACGATGGGGCACCAGTCCTCCCACTGGCACCAACGATGGGGCACCAGTCCTCCCACTGGCACCAACGATGGGGCACCAGTCCTCCCACTGGCACCAACGATGGGGCACCAGTCCTCCCACTGGCACCTACGATGGGGCACCAGTCCTCCCACTGGCACCTACGATGGGGCACCAGTCCTCCCACTGGCACCTACGATGGGGCACCAGTCCTCCCACTGGCACCAACGATGGGGCACCAGTCCTCCCACTGGCACCAACGATGGGGCACCAGTCCTCCCACTGGCACCAACGATGGGGCACCAGTCCTCCCACTGGCACCAACGATGGGGCACCAGTCCTCCCACTGGCACCAACGATGGGGCACCAGTCCTCCCACTGGCACCAACGATGGGGCTCCAGTCCTCCCACTGGCACCAATGATGGGGCACTATACTTCCTATCAATACTAAAGATGCATTGTTTACTCCGGCTGACCCCAGAACTAATTCTACTCCATCTGGCCACAGTCCAGTCCCCCTAAAGTCTGAAGGACAGTAAACTGGCCCTTTGTTTAGAAAGTTTGGAGACCCCTGGTCCAACCAGTGGATTGAACAAAAAAAAAAATGATTTGATTCAATGTGGATGGGGGAATCCCTCCTGTGCTATTGTGTTCTGACAGGCAAGGAAGGCTCCTCACCGCCAGAATACAATAATCAGCGCTGCCAACCATAGCCGGTGGCACGGGTCGACTGGGAAAAACTCAACAGGCAGGTTGTACAGAAGTTGATCAGTAGATTGACTTCTGTACAACCAGGGTGCCCATACAAAGATTGATAGTCGCCCTGTCCCTGCAGAACCAGCCAAATTTTGATCCATGTATACCCGGCTAAAGTGTTAATGGGGCTCACACAAGTTCTCCTGCGTTTAGGGCTTGTTCATGCTATGTGCAGAGATCGGTGATTTATTACAATAGAAAAACGCAGGTCTCTGCAATTGTTTTCTACATGCCCTGTTCACATCAAAACACTGGCTTCATGTGTAGTGTGGAAATAAATCTAAAACACATATAAAACATAAAACAAACACAGAGTGAAGGTAATGTGACGATTCCGGAAATAGGGAAAAAAAAAAACAAAAAAAAAAAACAACCACACATGAAGGGGTGTCAACATGCAAAAAAAACACATAAAATGCATGTGAATGTGAAAAATGCTTGTGTTTTTTTTTCTGGCTTGTTATGTGTGTTGTATGTGAACAAGCCCTCAGGTTTATCTGAATGTATTTTAAATATTGGAGACATTATCTGAAAAGTACATACAAACTTTCTCCTTCCCAGATCAAGTTCTCCGGTGTTTGGTTGTATTTGCCATTACCGGTGTTTGTGATCTACTCTGAACCTGGAAGCACACTTCTCTAAACGCAGGTAACTGCACAGTGTACATTCTACTATTTAAAATCAATAAAGCTCACCACAAACATTACAATCTTCTTTATGGTCACCATACACCTGACAACGCAACCGTACAATCTCTGTACAATCTGAACCACAACTGTGTAATATGCGCACCTACCCAATCCGTCCAATCAATTTCTATTCAGTTAGCCTTGGTTCACAATAATGCATGATCCGCGTGCATTTCCTGCATCGCATTCCAATCACACTGCCCTTGCGATCCGCTGCAGGTGTCAATACAATGATAACAACAACCAAAACATAGTGTGTGTGCCGGCACCGGATCGCATGGTACAAAATGATCATCTGGTTGCAGTGCAGCTCCAAAAAAGGTGCCTGCAAATCTGGTGCGATTTGAGCCCATTCAAAATGAATGGGCTTAAATCACACTGCTTTGAATCGCATGCGAATAGCACAGGAATGCGCTGTGGTTCCTGTGCGATTCACATGCGGCTCATGGTGTAAACTGGGGCCTAGGCAGCCCATTGCACTACACAGTTGTTGGTAGATCTCAAGGCGATTGTACAGGCAGATTGTAATGTGTGGTGAGCTTTAAGGCTCGGTTAACACTAATGCGAATCAAAGTCGCGCAAGTTTGATGCAACTTTCAAGTTACTTTACATTTTGGCAATAAAGTTGCAGGAAAGTCGCAATCAAGTAGCGCAGGAACCTATTCAAAGTCGCTACGATTTTACATTGCATAGATTGGAACGGGTGCCATTGAAATCAATGGGCCGCGACTTGTCATGCGACTTTATGCATGTGTTTAGGTGGCTATCACCCGCCTAACAATGGGGTCCTATGTGGCTCCGAAACGTTGCACTACACCGTTTGGGATGTGATCTTACTTCAATGAAAAAACGTTTGGACGTAATTGAAGATTCTTGGTGTGCTGTCGAATATTTACATTCTTACAGTCCAACATGACAAGTCGCATTAGTGTGAACGGAGCCTCAATCTACCAATAACCAAGGGCCTGCCTGATTGGATCGGTTAGGTAGGTCTTCCTATTACATAGCTGTTAGTAGAGCTAATGGTGGCCATACACATAAAGATCTGATTGAACAATTCAGGCAATATGAATTATCGAAAAGATACATCAGATTTGAGCAAAACTGATCTATTCCATCAAAATTAGTCTGAACAGAAAATCTGGTGATGGGAAAATAGTATAGGTTAGGATAGTAGAAAATCAGAAGACAATAGCCGCATTCAGGACGATCGTTCCTCTTTCAGTATTTTAGTACAGATCCGATATGGACTGTTCAGATAGAAAATTTCCAAAAGGGACATACTGGAAACTTTTATACAATAGCTGTCATGATTTTTGTTTAACTTCTTGGCACCAGCTACACGCAAATAAAATATGCGACTTCTCTGTGGGTGGGCCTTGGCACTGAGCGGCCGCATATTTGCGCGCATTAGTGCAAAAACAGCTGTGCCAAGAGCAGCTCCCAGCGGCTAACAGAAAGCTCCCGATCGATACTTGCGATCGGGAGCTTTCTGATCATGTGACCACCATGACAGCCAATTACAGTGGTCCCTAGATCATAAACCCCTTAAAGGGCCGCCTCCAAGGGGTTAATCAGTACAGTATTTGTCCTATAAGAATTGAATGAACAACTCAGCGCATGATCGGAAACAAAGTTCAACCATAGACTACACATAGACCATAGCCACGTACGTGGGAAGTTTTCTTCTGTCCATTTTACGCATTCAACGTGGGGCGAGGACACAGAAAAACGCAAACGATCGTTCTTGTGATTTTCTAATAGTGTGTACAAAACTTAAGTGGAATAATCTTTGTGATGATATTTTCTTATAGAACGTATTGTTTTCTGCGTCCGGGAGCAGCGTACGACATCACGGGGCGCAGAAACGCTCTGTGCTACGGCCACCTACAAAGCGTCCGGTTAGCTGAAGCCACAGGAACGCTGACCCCGGATGGGTCGGTCGGAGAATCTATTTACATGGAGCCGCTTAGATGAGCAGGTGTGGGTGAGCCGGCCATTGATGAGTACAAGGCGACAAATCTGACAACCACCACTGACAGCTGCTGATCTTCAGTGTTTACAATCTACTGATGCTCACCCGTGACCGCGTGAATGTTGCCTAAAATCAATCGACAATCTGATCGTATAGAAAATCATTCCTATATGGCCACCAGAAGGTTGATTGTACAGAGATTGTAACATGTATGTGGAAACCCAAATGCATTTCTATCCTATAAACGCAGGACTGTCAATGTCAGTGAGAATGAGGCCCAATAATAATACATATTAGTCCTCCATATGATAAAGCAGAGTGATGTATAAGTGGAGGAGGCCCCATTGTGATGGAGTCCAGGTAGGTCCCCCCTGTGTGGGTGATGAGAGTACACCTGATTACCTGTTCTGCCATCCCTGGATGAGGTTGGTGTACTTGCTGAGCAGTCCTTCTATGACTTGTCTCTGCTCCCTTCCTCCTCCATCCCCAGGCTGGCCGATCCTCCCGGAGCTCAGTCCCCGTCCGGACGAAGATGGAGAGGATCCTGCAGAGGTGGCTCTACTACTTCTACTACTGCTCCGGCTACTGCTACTACTGCTGCCTCCTCCCGCCTTGTCCATGGCCCTGATAGCGAACACTTCCCACACTTCTCTCCTATACACGGCTCTCTATTCCATGCGGCTTCCTGCTCCGCTCCGTCCTCCCAGCACTGCCTCCATCATAGAGAGGAGAGGAGGAGGAGGAGGAGGAGGAGGGGGACGTGTCCGCACTACATGTGTGTCTGCCTGTCACTTCCTACATGCCACTCACCCACTGCTCTCCGGTCTATGGCAGCGCCACCTCCACTGACACACCCCCTGACTGTCACTGACAGCTCCTCACCGCTCTCCCTCCATGGAGGGGAAATCTCCATATCCCACAGTTCAGTCATGAAGGAGAAGAATGTAAACAAACCTGGCTCTGCACTTTTCTTTCTGTGTAATAAAGCTACTCATACACCCCAACAAATATACCACCCCACCGAATATACCACCCCACCAAATATACCACCCCACCGAATATACCACCCCAACACCCCACCAAATATACCACCCCACCAAATATACCACCCCAACACCCCACCAAATATACCACCCCACCGAATATACCACCCCAACACCCCACCAAATATACCACCCCACCGAATATACCACCCCAACACCCCACCAAATATACCACCCCACCGAATATACCACCCCAACACCCCACCAAATATACCACCCCACCGAATATACCACCCCAACACCCCACCAAATATACCACCCCACCGAATATACCACCCCAACACCCCACCAAATATACCACCCCACCGAATATACCACCCCAACACCCCACCAAATATACCACCCCACCGAATATACCACCCCAACACCCCAACAAATATACCACCCCACCGAATATACCACCCCACCAAATATACCACCCCACCGAATATACCACCCCAACACCCCACCAAATATACCACCCCACCGAATATACCACCCCAACACCCCACCAAATATACCACCCCACCGAATATACCACCCCACCAAATATACCACCCCACCGAATATACCACCCCAACACCCCACCAAATATACCACCCCACCAAATATACCACCCCAACACCCCACCAAATATACCACCCCACCGAATATACCACCCCAACACCCCACCAAATATACCACCCCACCGAATATACCACCCCAACACCCCACCAAATATACCACCCCACCGAATATACCACCCCAACAAATATACCACCCCACCGAATATACCACCCCAACACCCCACCAAGTATACCACCCCACCAAATACACCACCCCACCAAAGATATCACCCCAACACCCCACCAAATATACCACCCCACCGAATATACCACCCCACCAAATATAACACCCCAACACCCCACTAGATATACCACCCCAACACCCCACCAAATATACCACCCCACCGAATATACCACCCCAACACCCCACCAAGTATACCACCCCACCAAATATACCACCTCACCGAATATACCACCCCAACACCCCACCAAGTATACTACCCCACCAAATATACCACCCCACTGAATATACCACCCCACCGAATATACCACCCCAACACCCCACCAAATATACCACCCCACCGAATATACCACCCCACCAAATATAACACCCCAACACCCCACTAGATATACCACCCCAACACCCCACCAAATATACCACCCCACCGAATATACCACCCCAACACCCCACCAAGTATACCACCCCACCAAATATACCACCCCAACACCCCACCAAATATACCACCCCACCGAATATACCACCCCACCAAATATAACACCCCAACACCCCACTAGATATACCACCCCAACACCACACCAAATATACCACCCCACTGAATATACCACCCCAACACCCCACCAAGTATACCACCCCACCAAATATACCACCTCACCGAATATACCACCCCACCAAATATACCACCCCACCAAATATACCACCCCAACACCCCACCAAATATACCACCCCACCGAATATACCACCCCAACACCCCACCGAATATACCACCCCACCGAATATACCACCCCAACACCCCACCCATAGTTGCCAACATTGCAAAAAAAATATGTGGGGCACTTTTTTGGCTGTAGGCGGAGCCGTATAATAATTAGGGGGCGGGGCATGCATTTGTAGGCGTGGCATAGCAATAAAAAATAAAACTGTGGCGCGCAGAGCGCGCCGGGTCGAAAAATGGGCGTGGTTTACATGAAATACTGGGCATGGCTTAACAACTTGCCACCCGCCCTATTACAAAAGGACGGCGGCACAGTGGTTTTATATTCCTGACTGGATGTCATATGACGTGATCAGGAATATCGAGCCGGTACGCGCGCCCCCGGGGGGCGCGCATCGCGGCAATCGTTGTTGTGGGGTGTCAGTCTGACACCCCGCAACACCGATCTAGGTAAAGAGTCTCTGATGGAGACTCTTTACCACGTGATCAGCCGTGTCCAATCACGGCTGATCACGATGTAAATAGGAAGAGCCGGTAATCGGCTTTTCCTCACTCGCATCTGACAGATGCGAGTAGAGGAGAGCCGATCGGCTGCTCTCCTGACAGGGGGATTGTTTATCAGCACGGTCCCCCCTCGGATCCCGCCCAGGACCACCAGGGAAGCCGCCCAGGACCACCAGGGAAGCCATCCACACTGGACCACCAGGTATGCCCCTAGACCCCCAGGGAAATACCACTATTTGCCCAGGAAGCTGCCAATCTGTGCCCAGGCAGCTGCCAATCAGTGCCCACTTCAATGCCTACCACTGCCAGTGCCACCAGGGATGCCTATCAGTGCCTCATATCAGTGCCGCATATCAGTGCCACATATCAGTGCCCATCAGTGCCGCCTATCAGTGCCCAGCAGTGCCGCCTATCAGTGCCGCCTATCAGTGCCACCCTATCAGTGCCCATCAGTGCCCAGCAGTGCCGCCTTTCAGTGCCCATCAGTGTCACCTATCAGTGCCCATCAGTGCCAACCAGTGCCACCCATGAGTGCCCATCAGTGCCGCCTATCAATGCCTATCAGTGCTGCATATCAGTGCCACCCACCAGTGCCCATCATCAGTGCCCGTCAGTGCCCGCTCATTGGTGCCACCTCATCGGTGCCGCCGTATCAGTGCCTGTCAGTGCCGCCTTATCAGTGAAAGAGGAAACTTACTTATATACAATTTTTTTTAACAGAAACAAAAGCAAAACTTTTATTTTTTTCAAAATTTTCGGTCTTTTTTTATTTGTTTAGCAAAAAATAAAAACCACAGAAGTGATCAAATACCACCAAAAGAAAGCTCTATTTGTGGAACAAAATGATAAAAATTTAGTATGGGTACAGTGTAGCATGACCACGCAGTTGTCATTCAAACTGTGACAGCACTGAAAGCTAAAAATTGGTCTGGGCAGGAAGGTGTATAAGTGCCCTGTATTGAAGTGATTAAATGGGCGTGGCTCAAAGGGGGTGTGGTTAGAGTCTGAGATGAATGAGGGATGGAGAGGGAAAGGGGGAGAGAGGAATGAAGGGACAGCAGCCCCAGATCCTACACAACAATAGAAATATGTGTATTCTAGAAAGTTTAACAATCAGCAGATAAAGATACTCCAAACACCTGGTGTTAGCGCTTTAATCATCCTGGCACCATGATTGTTATGGTGTCAGGATGATTGAAGCGCATTATTTCTATTATTACATTGTAATATAAAATGAAATCATTCAACTCACCATAATGCCGAATCAGTGGGATCCCTGAACGTGTCACTAGCCACGTCGCCTGCCCCAAGCAGAGTTCTTCCTTGCATCAGGTGCCCCCTGCAGAGTCTGTCCTTGCATCAGGGGTCCCCAGCAGAGTCCGTCCTTGCATCAGGTGCCCCCAGCAGAGTCCGTCCTTGCATCAGGTGCCCCCAGCAGAGTCAGTATAGACCCCCTTAGTGCAGACCCCCCTCCATCAGTGCAGACCCCCCTCCATCAGTGCAGACCCCCCCCAGTACAGACCTCCCTCCATCAGTGTAGACCCCCTCAGTGCAGACCCCCCTCCATCAGTGCAGACCCCTCTCCATCAGTGCAGACCCCCTCAGTGCAGAACCCCCTCCATCAGTGCAGACCCCCCTCCATCAGTATAGACCCCCTCAGTGCAGACCCCCCTCCATCAGTGCAGACCCCCCTCAGTGCAGACCCCCCCTCCATCAGTGTAGACCCCCTCAGTGCAGACCCCCTCAGTGCAGACCCCCCTCCATCAGTGCAGACCCCTTCAGTGCAGAACCCCCTCCATCAATGCAGACCCCCTCAGTGCAGACCCCCCTCCGTGCAGACCCCCCTCCATCAGTGCAGAGCCCCCTCCATCAGTGCAGACCCCCTTCCATCAATGCAGACCCCCTCAGTGCAGACCCCCATCCATCAGTGCAGACGCCCTCAGCAGACCCCCCTCAGTGCAGACCCCCCTCAGTGCAGACCCTCCCCTCCTATAACGCTCCCGAGGCTCCAGCACATGTCCATTACAGCATGAGCGGCCGCCGGCGCTGTGTGTTCAGTGGAGAGGGGAGGGGCCGATCCGTGCGAGAGGAGAAGCTGATTCATTGGCTGCACGGATCGAGCCCCCTTCCTCTCTTTACTGAACACAAGGGGGAGCGATCTAGCGGCGATCTAGTGGCTTCAGCCATTTTGCTGAAGCCAGCTGCCAGAAATATGTAAAATGCAAACATTCACGATTTCCCTGGGCAAATCCCAATTCGGGACAGCCTCCGATCGGGACGAGGGTCCCAAAATCGGGATTGTCCCGGGAAAATTGGGACTGTTGGCAACTATGCCCACCAGATATACCTCCCCAAAACCCCACCAGATATACCCCCCCACCAAATATAAAACCCCACCAAATATACCACCCTACCAAATATACCACCCCACCAAATATACCACCCCACCAAATATACCACCCCACCAAACATAACACCCCACTTAATATAACACCCCACTGAATATAACACCCCACCAAATATAACACCCCAACACCCCACCAAATATACCACCCCAACATCCCACCAAATATACCACCCCAACACCCCACCAAATATACCACCCCAACACCACACCCAGGGCAGGACTTAGGGTGGTGGGGGCCCCTCCCTTGAGTCACTTTCGGGCCCTACCTTCTATACATTACTTTAAACCTTTAGTTTTCTTTTAAGCATGCCACTCTGATCAGCAAACCTCAAGATAAGAGTTTAAGGAATTTTAAGTTAAGAAACTATTTAAGGAAAAAAACTTACATTTAAATGCTCATCAATGCAGCCTAGCACAGCGTCCATCTGCATGCTTGTCCAGTGTCATTTGCAGCCTTGCCCAGTGAAATTGCAGCCTTATCAGTGTCATTAGCAGCCTTGCAGCCTTATCAGTGTCATTTGCAGCCTTGCAGCCTTATCAGTGTCATTTGCAGCCTTGCCCAGTGACATTGCAGCCTTATCAGTGTAATTTGCAGCCTTGCAGCCTTGTCAGTGTCATTTGCAGCCTCCATCTGCAGCCTTATCAGTGTCTATCTGCAGCCTTATCCGTGTCATTTGCAGCCTTGCCCAGGCTGCAGTTAAACTGCAGTGACTTGTCAGTGTGACTGCAGTTTAAATATTGCGCCGCCGAGATACACAGAGCTGGTCCTGTGTATCTCGGCTCCTGTCGGCTTTTCACGGCTCCTCTCGCAGTCCCGCCGAGTCCCGCCCTATGATGGACATAACACAGGTCCAATGGCGGGACTGGGCGTGACTGTGAGCGGAGCCGAGCGCTGCCGATATACATACATAGCCGCGTGTACTCGGCTAGCTCCGCTCACAGTCACGCCCAGTCCCTGTGTTATGTCCATCATAGGGCGGGACTAGGCATGTGACTGTGAGCGGAACTAGCCGAGTATAGCCGAGTACACTCGGCTGGGGCCCGCGGGGCCCCCTATCGGACGGGGCCCAGTCAAGCCCAATGGTAAGTCTGGCCCTGACCACACCAAATATACCACCCCAACACCCCACCAAATATACCACCCCAACACCCCACCAAATATACCACCCCAACACCCCACCAAATATACCACCCCAACACCCCACCGAATATACCACCTCAACACCCCACCAAATATACCACCTCAACACCCCACCAAATATACCACCCCAACACCCCACCGACTATACCAACCCAACACCCCACTGAATATACCAACCCTACACCCCACCAAATATACCACCCAACACCCCACCAAATATATCACTCCAAGTACAAACATCCACTTAAAAGCAAAGTTCACATTCTCATTCATAGTGGTGTCACCTGGTGCAGTAAAACATGGTGTCACCCTCTCTTAGTACTGACTCAACTCTCCTCCAGCACCCCACCGCTTCCCCACAGATCTAAAGAATGATACTTCCTCGGCTCAGCTTCCCCTCCACAGTATATATTGGATAGTATTTAGAGATATCTATGTATATTACCTGTACAGGTAGATAGTGACCTCCTCCCCTTCCCCCAGGTATATATTGTACAGTATATAGAGATATCAATGTATATTACCCGTACAGGTAGAGAGTGACCTCCTCCCCACCCCCAGGTATATATTGGACAGTATATTGAGATATCTATGTATATTACCTGTACAGATAGACAGTGATCTCCTCCCCATCCCTCAGGAATATATTGTACAGTATATATACTGTAGAGTTATCTATTTATAGTACCTGTACAGGTAGACAGTGATCTCCTCCCCATCCCCCAGATAAACAGTATATAGAGATATCTATGTACTGTATAATACCTGTACAGGTAGACAGTGACCTCCTCCCCACCCCCCAAGTATACGTATATATTGTACAATCTGGTAGAATTAAATATGTATAGTACCTGTACAGGTAGATAGTGACATCCTCCCCATCCCCCAGGTATATATTGGACAGTATATAGAGGTATCTGTGTATATTACTTATACAGGTAGACAGTGACCCCTCCTCATCCCCCAGGTATATATCGTACAGTATATAGAAATATCTATGTTTCCTGGCCCACCTCACGTCAGCATATAACGGGTTAACACCTCCTTTGGAGCCCCACATGGCCACATGTTCCAAGCTGAAAAAAAGACAGCCCCTCCCCCAACTAAGATGTTCTTTTTTTGGTCTGCTCCAGGCCACCTGTTGATTAGAGTTGGTAAGTAATTTGTTTGCTGCATCCCCCCTGCCGAACCTACCCCTCTATGTTCAGCCTCTCATGGAGTTGGAAGACCCTGAATGCTGGAGGTAAATCCTTCTAAAAAGGGGGAGTGGCTGGATAGAGACGTGTCTTACCAGAGCTCCTGACCGTCTCCTGAATACCCCGACTTTTACAGCCAAAATCAGCATATTATGCACTCCTCAAAGAAGAGGACAGCAAAGAGGAAAGATAAACCGACAAAGCCTTCACCTCAGTCTCCGCCATCGAGTGAAATTCGGCGGTTATTCAAACTTTCTCAACAGAGCTCTCCGGATCTCAAGATGGCGGCCGCACGTGCAAGCATGGTGGGGACCCAAGCGCTCAGTCACTCACCTAACCTTCAGGCAGAACCTGAAATACCAGACTCATTCATGGATACTCCGCTGGTCCTCCACCCTGATTTAGGAGGTTCATCGCAACCCTCATCCCTCCTTTATTGAGCGGACCCTGAGCTCCGATCCCTGCTTCAGGCACTTCCCACTAAAGCCGACACCATGGCCTTGATTGGCACAGTGGAAGCAGCACACAGGAAAGAGATCAAAGAAGTGAAATAAGAGATGAAGGGCCTCTCCTCGCAGCTGGCAAAAGGGGAAACATCTTTATCTACCCTGACTCACTGGATGACAGCATTAGAGGATAAGCAAGAAACACAGATGGAAGCCATCTGTGCACCAACAGCTACATCTAGAAGATATGGAAGACTGGAGCCGCAGGAACAATCTGTGGCTCCGGGGCCTCCCGGAGGCCACAGGTGCTGAAGATCTTGCCGACACAGCAATCACTATATTCCGCAGCATAGAGAGTGGAATTACCAGGCCAGGTTGTGCTGGACCGCATACACAGAGCTCTAGGCCCCAGACCAACAGACCCAGCGAGACCCCGAGACGTTATTTGTAGACTGCACCATTATGTTCTCAAGGAGCAGATCATCCGTAAAGCCTGAGAAGCAGGAGAGCCGGAATTCGGCAGAGCCGACATCAAGATACTCCCGGATCTCTCCCGCGCCACGCTACACAGGCGAGCTTTGCTTAAATCACTGCTACACTTAGCTAGACAACAAGATGCTACCTACAGATGGGGGTACCCGCTCTCAGTGACATTCCGGAAGGACCAGAGATCATTCACTCTACGGGCTCCAGTATCTTTACCGGCTCTCTTTGAATTTCTAGCTGCAGAACCGATTGAAGTGCCCAATTGGCTGACCCTTCTTCCAAGCTTCCCAAACCGCCAGCCTCCACTGAACGAGAGAAGGAGAGACTTCCCACCCCGGCAACAGAGAAACCACCGCCGCTAAATAGCACCATCCTTGGAGGTGGCACGTGAAGTGTGAAGCCTACCTACCGTGAGTACTTTCTCCCTTGCTGCCCCCTGTCCCAGACCGATAACTCGGCATTGTTGCCTGCCCCCCTCCTATCGCTAGACTTGATACACGCCTTGTATAAAGCATTACCCGGAACTGTCAGCTACCACTGACTGCTTTACCATCCGCACCCACCAATAGGCACCCTCCTCCAGAACAGAGTCACAATGTGAATCTGACCACCGACAACTGCATCTACCCATTCCAGGGAGTGCGGTCCCCGGACATGCAATCCTGTTGCCCCAACGGCAGCCCCCCCCCCCCCGCCAGATGTGAGACCTGAACGCAGCTAGACTATTAATCAATTTTAATGACAACAACCCCTCTCCTTCTGGAACTTTTACTGGCGATCCACCTGGGGTGCCCCCAACTGCCCAAAATCTGGATAAAATATCTGCCCTGAACACACTAGCCCCCTACTACACATAAACTGCAGGTGCCGACCTAAATGTGTACACCGGAATGAAACTTTGCCCCTCCTTCCCCAACTACCCAGAGACCTGCATATATGAAAGGACATATGGAAAGAGAAGGAGATCAAGCTATGGAAGACCAGTCCTGACCTAGGGGCCGACCTGGCTGTATGGAGGATGGGGTTTTCTCTCCCCCCCCCACTCTTTAGATGGGGATACCGGCTATACTCATCGCGGGGGCCGGGTGTCTCCGTCTGGGAGAGAGAGGTATGATCGTTGTAAAATGGGAAGGTGTTATAGTATGAACAGATGACAAGCAGAACCTATTATATAAAGCAACCTGTATATGACGACATAATATATCAAGGTAATGTACCGGATCTGTAATGGGGATGAGGCAACAAAAGATTCCTCCGGTCATGGGTATACAGAGTAACAATCCTTGACACTATTATTTCTTAATTGGGACGGAAGACACTAGGTGAGAAGCATAGTACAAGGGAAGTTTACAAGTTGGTTCCTCTTTGAACATTAAAACTGATATGATGTTACATTAGAGTTTGCTGTTTTTCTCTTGAGTAGAGATTATTGTTGCACTATTATGTTTTGTCGGGGTGGATGGGACAGTCGGGGGCTCACCTATTGAGCCCTGTCCTTCCTCTCTCCCAGATAGGATAGCATATCCACCGGTAGGGCTGGACTGGGACAAAAATGTGGCCCTGGACTTCATCCAGACCGGCCCAGGGCACAACACTTCGGGGTACGGTACATCAGGGCACAGCACATCAGGGTACAGAGCCCAGCACATGAGGGCACAAGGCACATCAGGGTACAGAGCCCAGCACATCAGGGCACAAGGCACATCAGGGTACAACACATCATTGTACAACACACCAGACCCCATCAGGGTACAGGGCACAGCACATCAGGGTACAGAGCCCAACACATCAGGGTACAGCACATTAGGGTACAGGACATCAGGGTACAGGACATCAGGGCACAGGACACAGTACATCAGGGTACAGGGCACAACACATCAGGGCACGTCAGGGCACAGTACATCAGGGTACAGGACATCATGGCACAGGACATCGGGGCACATCAGGGCACGGGCACATCAGGGCACAAGGCACATCAGGTCACTGGGAACATCAGGGCATAGGACATCGGGGGAACGCCACATCAGGGCACGGGGCACATCAGGTCACAGGGCACATCAGGGCATAGGACATCGGGGCACATCAGGGCACATCAGGGCACAGGGCACATAGCACATCAGGGCATGGGGCACATGGCATATCGGGGCACATCAGGGCACATTATGGCACATCAGGGCACATGGCACATTATGGGGCACATCAGAGCACATTATGGGGCACATTGGGGCACATAGCACATCAGGGCACATAGCACATCAGGGCACATAGCACATCAGGGCACTGGGCACATCAGGGCATGGGGCACATCAGGCCATATGGCACATCAGGGCACAGGGCACATGGCACATCAGAGCACGGGGCACATCAGGGCACGGGGCACATGGCACATTGGGGCACATCAGGGCTCAGGGCACATCAGGGCACATTATGGCACATCAGGGCACATGGCACATTATGGGGCACATTATAGGGCACATTGGGGCACATAGCACATCAGGGCACATTATGGGGCATATAGCACATCAGGACACATGATGGGGCACATTATAGGGCACATCATGGGAACTTACTAGCCAGTATGCAGAGTAGCGCAGGAAGCATCTTTCTGTAGTAAGTTCTCTCTCATGTCACGCAGCACTGCTCGCTACCCGGCGGCCCCTCCTCTCTTCTCGTCTATCCCAGATGATGTCACAAGCCAATGGGGATAGAGAGAAGAGAGAAGGGGCCGCCAGAGAGCGAGCAGCGCTGCGTGACATGAGAGAGAGCTTACTACAGACAGACGCTTCCTGCGCTACTCTGCACACTGGGCTGGCTAAATCTCGATCTACCCGTCAGGCGCCAGCTGTCGGCGATTGATGGGTAGATCGCCAAGCATGCGACTGAAGCCGGCCCACTCTGAGCTATCGGCCCACCGTGAATCTCCCGGTAGTCCCGATGGCCAGTTCATCGCTGTCCACCGGGGAAGCACTTTTAACCCCCGCCAGGAGTTATATGAGTGCCTATTACAAACTCCAGAGGTACTAGAGGAAGTGACTAAAGAGTTAAATCTCTACTTTTAAACAAATGACCAACCTGATTGTGACCCAGGTGTCTTATAGGAAGCACACAAACCAGTCATTAGAGGCATCCTTATTAAACATGGAGCTCACATTAAACAAAAGCGCACGAAACAGCTATCCCAATTACTAAATAGACTGGCAGCAACAGAATCTAGACACAAACACGCTCCTTCTCGGACTTCAAAGACAGAACTCACAATACTCAGGAAACAGATCACTGATCTGTTATACTACAAAGCAAAAGCAGCACTGCAGTTCTGCTGAAAGGCAAGCTATGAATCAGGGGACAAATGTGGGAAGTTGCTGGCGAGAACAGTTAGAGAACACAAACTGTCTTCGTACATTCCGCAGATAGTCAGGGGAGACGGTTGAAAAGTGGTCCTTCCAGTGCAAATCACACAAGAATTCCACGAGTTCTACTCCCACCTATACAATATACCGCTGCCACCGTCGCCCCTGTTGGCCATAGAGGAATACATTAAAACATCTCAGCTACCTTCTCTCCCCCTGAGATCTGTGAAGAACTAGACTCCCCAATATCCCTTTTAGAACTCCAACAAGCGCTAAGGTCCATGAAACCAGGGAAAGCTCCAGGCCCAGACGGATATATGGTACAATATTATAAGACACTACTCTCAACATTAGGCCCACGCCTGATTAATCTATTTAACGCGATCAATTTCGGCTCTTCTTTTGCCAAAGACACATTGGGAGCCCATATATCGGTTATTCACAAAGAAGGGAAAGACCCTACAGCGTGTGGCAGCTATAAGCCTATATCGTTGTTAAATGTAGACCTCAAACTATACACTAAAATCCTGGCTACCCGATTGGCACAGCACCTGCAGAAACTCATCCACCTAGATCAGGTGGGATTTATACCCACACGAGAGGTAAGAGACAGCACCTCTAAAGTGCTGAATCTACTGCATGTGACGCAATCTACAAAGACCCCATGTGTTTTCTTAAATACTGACGCGGAAAAGGCATTTGACCGGGTAAACTGGTCATACATGTTTTCTGTCCTCAAGCATATTGGACTGGGAGAGGCGATGCTGAGCCGGATAGCCAGAATATACTCCAACCTGTCTGCACAAGTTAGGGCAAACGGGGTACTCTCGACACCCCTTCCAATCAAAAATGGTACTAGGCAGGGTTGCCCTCTATCCCCCCTCTTGTTTGCCCTATCCCTAGAACCCTTCCTCTCTACAATCAGATTAGATCCTGATATACAGGGATCAACAAAACACAACATAAGATCTCGGCGTATGCCGATGATATGTTATTCTCCCTAACAAACCCTACAGTTTCACTACCGAATCTCCTCAAACAATTTGAGATATATGGCACACTATCCAACCTGAAAATAAATTTTACCAAGTTAGAAGCAATGGGAATCGCACTGCCATCACAAACCCTTACAACAGTGCAGTCTGGCTTCCACTTCCAGTGGACACCATCCGCACCAAGCTATTTAGGCACGAGCATTCCAGCAGATCTCTCCCGTATCTACGAACTCAATTTTCCTCCACTGTTAACAAAAACCAAAGTATTACTCGAGAAATGGCATACTAACATCCATTCATGGTTTGGTAGGAGCAATTTAATTAAAATGTGCATCTTGCCAAAATTCCTCTATGTAATGCTTCAGGCAGTGAACTATGTTGGATTGTGTGGATCACAGCTTCGGAAGTCTATGAATACTATATCCTTAACAGTTAACATTAACCTTAACAGCTATCAGGTAGGAAGATAAGTTTGGAAATACAATTGGTTTTATTTAGAGTGGTAGTACACAGCCACAACGGGGAGCTTCAGAGGCAACTTAAGCTTAGTAGCACTACACAGGAATAAAGTTTATAGGAAACGTAAAGATACAGTGAGTGGATTCCTGGAGATGGGGTCACCCAGTGGCTTCCATACTGGTCTCTTATGTGGAAAGGAACAGGTAAGGTATTCTTTGGGCAAAGTAAGTAGACAGGGTAGGGCAGAGGAGAGTCTCTGACTACTAGAGAGGAAGGGGCTCTGTCCGGGCCAACAAGTGGAAGTTGGAGGGGCTCTGTCCGGCCCAAAAGTGAGGTGGAAGACGGGGCTCTATCCGGCCCAAAAGTGAGATGATAGTCGGGGCTCTGACCGGCCCAAAAGTGAGGTGGAGGACGGGGCTCTATCAGGCCCAAAAGTGAGATGATAGTTGGGGCTCTGACCGGCCCAAAAGAGAGATGATATTCGGGGCTCTGACCGGCCCAATAGAGAGAGATGACGGCAGTCTTCTGTTGGAGATCTTTACCTGGCATCAGGTTCTTAGCACGAACATCAAGCAAATGGCTTTGGCTGTTTAAGTAGGGACAAGAGGAGGAGCCGAGTGATGTCGTTGTGACGTCATCAATCTGCAACGGAGTTTGTGGAGATCTCAGAGCTCCCAGTGGAAAGATAAGAATATTGCAGGAGAAATGTCGGAGCCTCCAGTGGAGGGATAAAGACATTACAGGAGAAATGTCGGAGCCTCCAGTGGAGGGATAAAGACATTACAGGAGAGATGTCGAAGCCTCCAGTGGAGGGATAAGGACATTACACTCTATCTGTTTCAAGCTCTGCCGGTCAGGATACCGTCCTCATACTTCAAACAGATACAGGCCATATTCACATGCTTTGTATGGGCTCATAAGAAACCATGCATCCCTCGCACCCAGCTAACTTTGCCAAAACACTATGGAGGACTGGCGTTGCCAGACGTCCGGCGATACTACCAAGCAGTACACCTTGGCAGAGTCATTGATTGGCAACGCCATAGTGAACTGAAACTATGGACACAAATAGAGCAGAGTCAATCTCCCATACCCTTGAAGAGGGTATTATGGTGCTGGGACTCCACACCAACAGCCCTCAAGTCACACCCTTTGATAGGGAATACTTTGAGACAATGTTCACAGGCCACCTTACAAACCTCGCAAACAACTAAGACTTCACCTCTAACACCAATTATTGGTAACCCCAAATTTCCCTCGGATATAGAGCCAACACAATTTCTAATTCTACAAAACACAGACCAAGTCACTGCCTCTCAGTTCGTGATCGGAGATAAATGGCCCACCATTGCGGAACTGATGGACCCATCAAACCCCTATCAGCTAACATTCTGGAACGCAGCGCAAATACATCACTTCCTTCAAACTATAAAGGACCCCCAAACTTACACTAGGCAGCTAACCACATTTGAAGAGTACTGCTCTGGCCCAGAACCACTACCCAAAGTCCTATCCAAAGCATACGCCTTACTTAACACTCCTCAGGAACGACCAACACTAGCCAGTAAAAAACAGAAAAAATACCGCACTACCACAAACCCCCCCCCCCCAAAAAAAAAGCAGCAGTTTGATGTGAGATATACACAAGAAAAACAACAAAAAAATAGAAAAAACTGCGCTATAACATGATGGATGTATGAGTGCATAAAAATTAATTCATGTCAAAGTACGTGAAGTGAGAAATCCAGAAAAGACCTCTATAGGGATACCAACATCTATGGAATAAAAAATTCCACTAAACCATATACAATAAGTGATATGTAATGCAAAGAAAACAAAAAATCAATAGGTGTATGTCAAGGTTCATAAATTGAGAAGTCCAAGAAATCCTCCAAAAAAAGTAAAGAAAGTCCCAAAGAGAATCCCCTCAATATTCCTCAGTAAAGACTGGTATGTGAAGACTGGAAATAAACACCGCTCACAGTGATCCTCCACCACATGAAATTCACGCTTACCAAAAAGCAAGCAAATCAAGCTTGTATGCGGACCCAATCTGGAATATCCAGCTAGTGATGAGGCTTCTCTGTGTGCAGCGTGTCTCCAGAAGTACGATGGATGGTACACCAACTCGAACTCAAAGGCATGAGGACAATTGCAATCAACAGGTGGCCTGGAGCACTAGCCAGTATAAAGAAATGGGAGATAGACTTAAACCACACGTTTACTACCCCACAAATTTAGAACATGATAAACCTCTCTTTCAAACATCTATATGTACTAAGATACAAGAAACCAACTATAAGGTACTAATGAGATAGTACATGACACCCAACCGACTTCACACTATTTTCCCTGACACACCAGAACACTGTTGGAGATGTGGTACAGATAGAGGAACAATTTTACACATATTCTGGTCATGCCCTAAGCTGACGACTTTCTGGACGACGGTCCACACCATATCCCAAAAATTCACTGATCTTAGAAATTCCAAATGATCCAGCATTCTTTCTACTCCACGTTTCCACAATGTCGATCAGAACCTACTAGAAATCCATGTTACATCATATATTAAATGCAGCCAAATCCTGCATTCCCTTACTCTGGAAACAGCAGAACCCACCGACGACAGCATAATAGCTGAAAAAGGTGGAAGACATAAGAAAGATGGAGGACTTGATACTGACAGCAACCGATAGACATGAGACATACAAAAAAACATGGACTCATTGGAGTCTATTTATTTACTCGGAAGAGGGTAAATCCCTGCTTGAGACATGAACAAGGTAAGAGAAATCTTACATGCATGATACGAAGCCCATCCACACCTAATCCAATCGCCATCCCCCTACCCCTCACCTCTTTCCCACTACTCCCCTTCATAACCCCCCTTACTTTTCTGTCTTCACTAGCTTTTCTTACTTTATCTATTTTTTACAATATATGAATTTGTTTAGTTAAGACTATGCAGAATGAAACAGGGTCGCTTTAAGACGTAGATAGACAGGAGGTGGAAACCTCAAGACGCCACAATCCTGCAGCGCTGAAATAAAGGGACACTTCAACCGTTAAGGAATGAAGCTCTCAATAACTTGATGTTATGTAATTCCTTACTTCATTTTTATCAACAGTAAGAGGCTGCGACCTCCTATATAATAAGATATGGTCACTCTGTACAGACCTTGTTCATTCCTGCAAAAAAAAAAAGGTTAAAAAAAATTATATTTGAAAAAAAAAATCCTTCTAAAAACTGGGTGCCCTTTGTGCCAGGGCCGCAAAATCATGCTTAAATAGCATTGATATTGTATAGGTGTGGTATTAGAAGAGCTCTGCAATGTCATCATTGCCTCTCCCTTGGGGTTTTTTCCTGTCTTTTTATATGCAGCCCACTGCACTGCTCTCCTGGCTTTATTGTCAGTCTGAGAGCGGCTGTGAATGATGTCACAGGGGGCAGGGAGATGGGCAGCACAGGATGGGAACCACCAGACACCATGCAATGGTGTAAATGGTCTTGGAGGTCTGCAGTTGAGAGGGCTTCTTTCCCTCTCTCTCTGCAGTACTGCCAAGTAAAGGACGTACCTCAGATTCTAACTGAGTCTCCTGTCTGCCACTGGATGTGCTGTCCTGACTCCCCTGCTATGCTGTGTACTTCTGTGGGTTTGACAGTCTGACTGTTTTTTGTCTAATGCCGCGTACACACGAGCGGACTTTACGGCAGACTTTGCCCGGCGGACGGGATTTCATCGGACAATACGATCGTGTGTGGGCTCCAGCGGACTTTGTTTTCTCAAAAGTTGGACGGACTTAAATTTGAAACATGTTTTAAATCTATCCATCGAACTCGAGTCCGGTTGAAAAGTCCGCTCGTCTGTATGCTAGTTCGACGGACAAAAAGCCACGCTAGGGCAGCTATTGGCTACTGGCTATGAACTTCCTTGTTTTAGTCCGGTCATACGTCATCACGTACGAATTTGACGGACTTTGGTGGATTGTGTGTAGGCAAGTCCGTTCATTCGGAAAGTCTGTCATAAAGTCCGTTGAAAAGTCCGCCGGGCAAAGTCTGCCGTAAAGTCCGCTCGTGTGTACGCGGCATTAGTCTCAGACTGTGTCTGCTGTCTGCTTTTGAAAGTTCCTGCCTGAGCTCACTTGTGGCTGCTTCTGAAGTGAGTGGATGAAGGAAGATGGCTCTTAAAGAGACAGGGTATCTGTTTTTTGGTGAGAGGTAATGTGATTTTCTCCATATATTTTGTGCAAATATAAGCTTGCCACACCTGGTAGTGGCACAGAATATTTACAAAGGTAGGAGGGTGCAATGTAGGACATGGTTTTTAAAAGAGTGCTCAAGGAAATTATGCAAATTAAGGTGTTTTGCATTATTTTAGGAACAGAAACCCTGAACGCAAGAGCTCCAAGAAACGTAAGAAACGTAAGACCCGCCAAAGATCATCTTATCTGTACCAGGGCGATGACACCTAACAGGTTGTCACATTCATTAAGCATGTGGTCAATATACTCTAAAGGAGTCGTTTCCACTTACCCTGTGAAGGGAAAGGATCCAGGAAATTGGCACATGCATTTATGCCAGCATTATAGAAAATGCCTCGCCCAGGGTGCATCTTGGGCCTGCATGCAGTCTGCAGTGGCAGAGAAATTAAATTGCACAGGTTGCCTCACAAGGATGTGGTTTTTCAAAATTCTAAACCCTATTAAGGCGGCTATAGCAGAAAGAATGCTTCAAATATCCACGCCACAAGCAACACCCATAATGATAGAGCTTAAAGCGCTCGTGCATGGAGGATGGTCTTTTCCCACAATGATGAAGCGTAAAGCGCTCGTTGATGGAGAATGGTCTTTTCCCACAATGGTAGAGCATAAAGCGCTCGTTGATTGAGGATGGTCTTTGCCAACAGTGGTAGAGCGTAAAACGCTCGTTGATAGAGGATGGTCTTTTCCAACAATGGTAGAGCGTAAAGCGCTCGTTGATGGAGGATGGTCTTTTCCCACAATGATAGAGCGTAAAGCACTCGTTGATGAAGGATGACAGAGACCTCGTCAGAAGACCAATATACAGTAACAGGTTCCCTAAGTTTTATCCATATAAGATGTCTGATGTATGTTTATGCACTGCACTTCCAGGGGTGGATGCTGCCCTCTAGTGTGTGGTGCAGCAAGTGTCTTGCCTTTTTATAACTCAGTTGCCTTCAGAGATACTATGGATGAGAAAGTGGACTTGTTCACACCAAATGCAGTCCAGTGCATTTTTTTTCTGCATCAAGAATGCATGGACAGTGGTTAACTTTGATCCCAATTACTTAGCTCACACCAGTACAGCACATTTTAGCGCAGTCAACAAAAGTAGAAGGTTGCATTGTTTCTCTATGGAACACATCTGGAAAGTGGCAAAATGCATTGGGAATGCATCAAAAACACTCTTGCAGCCTCGTGGGAAATAAAAACGTTTAATTAAAAAAAAAACACTCATGCAGAAACACATCTGGGATGCAGAAATTGTGGTGATCTGGCCATCAGGCTTGCACAGAATCTATACAGTGACGATTTTGCCTGCCAACCAACAATAGTGTTAACTTCGATATATCAACTTTAGAATTGGCATTACATTCAACACTGGAAACTGCAAAAATTGACACAGTTTCTGGAAACAGTGGAACCTGGCAACTGACTTTTGGTTGATGCTTTTGATAGACCTGGTACAAGCGCTGGCGCACTCAGTCACTGCTATGAGAGCATTGTTTTTATGCCACTGGAGGGCAGGCAGAACTTCTACACAAGCCTTTGACATTTCCTATAATGGGAGGTTATTGTTTGGCCAAAAGCTGAATAACGCAATTAAGCGAATGACAGGAAGAAAAGGACTGTGGCCACAGACTAGTAAGCCTACTGAACTTCAGAAGGTGCAGGAGGCCAAATCATATAGGACAGGCTGCATATTTAACAGATCACAGTTGAGGTGTCTCAAAGTTACTTTTGATATGAAATCAAGTCAAGAGCAAGCTGCTAAGATGGCTGGAAAGTCTTTTTTTGAAGGTGCGTCCAATTAGTCTCTTCCAGTTGTGGCCAGGGGGCCTGAGTGAAGTTGATGTCTGTGGCCTCCTTCTGGAGAGAAAATGTTTTTGAAGAGCAGACTCCCCAAATATCTTGAATGGAAGGAAGCCTTTTCTAGCATTGCAAGCCTTTCAGGGTCTTCAAGGAGGCCTGAGTAAGGTTGACAACAAGAAAGTAGTAGCCTACATTGCCTGACAAGGGAACACTTTTCTTGTTACATCTTGCAAAGAAACTTTTTGTGGGGCAGAGAACCACTTACAGTCAGTTAAGGTTGGTCTTCTTGCCAGGGAAGCAAAATCAATTATTGGTTCGGTTAGGCAGAATATTTTTTCAACAAGTGCCTCATACCAATATTGGCCCTATGGGGTGTTCCAGCAGTAGTTCTCACTGAGACTTCACTGAACATGCAGCTTCTGATATTTGCAACAGGATACCAATGCAATGACTCTGTCATACAAGATAGGTTCACAGTGCCATAGAATTTTCTGTTTGATCTTTTTCGCAGGTCAAATGAAATCTTTTATGGCAAGGTCAGTAACAGCACCCCAATCCAATGAGACATCTTTTAATAGCCTGACTTTGGAATAGGATACACTAGAGGTGCAGGGATTCTCATCTGAGGTTGTTTAGACCTTGGTGACCAGAAGATCATCCATGAACGCTACATATGAGAGGATATGAAAGAAATTTATTTTGTTTCTTCCGCAAAAGCTTTCTCTCCTGTGTTCCCTGCTCTAGCCAATATCCTTGATTTTACAGTCAGTGCTAGAGGTTGGTCTGGCATACGACTCCATTAAGAGAGCCCTTTTTCTCTTCCCGATCTTCAAAACAGCATGTCACCATTCTTTCTAACAAGTGCAGAGAGTTCTCACAGCTGAGAAAGAAAAAAAAATCTGGGCAGCCTGCCAAGTTTATGAATAAGTAGAAACAAAGTATCTTTTTATTCTTTTATCAAAGGAAAGAACTCCAGCGTGTAAATTAAGGAAGTATAACCATTTAACCACTTCAGCCCCTAAAGAATTTACCTCCTTCCTGACCAGTGCGTTATTTTTTGTATAATGTGAAAGATGTGAAAGAATCGTGATCTTTATTCTAAGCAAAAAAATAGTGATTCTCATTTTAGCCAAAATCGTGCAGCTCTAGGTGGACGTGTGTCGTATTGCCCGGGCTGCTAGGCCGGAGATGGGGCCTATCCCGGGCACATCTGGTTGGTAGGCTGTCTGAGGACCTATCCAGAAGAGAGAGCAGCGCAGCTTTGGGACTGCGTCTTGCAGTCCAACCAGAGGTGACAGTTCTGGCCAGCCAGCGGAGGTGACGCTTGTAGAGCAGCCTTGTGTGTCAAGCTAGGGACCGAGCAGGCCAGTGTGGGTGAAGCTTGAGAGTTACTGTGCTTGATCTTTTTGTAATCCATTTTGCCTCCATTAGAGGAGGGAAGATGGTTAGAGAGAGAGAGAGATAGAGATATGCAAGTAGTTCATTATACAAGAGGTAGTTCCTAATCATAAATTCTTTTCCCCTCCCTCCTCTTGTTATATTTCCATTAGTTTTTTTACATATCTCCATATGAAACACATATGTGCAATTTATGAAAGAGGAAAGTGAATATGTGTATGGTGTGTATATATATATATATATATATATATATATATATATATATATATATATATATATATATATATATATATATATATATATATATATATATAGCAGCACACTACCCCCGTAGGAGCTGCTGGGTAGTTCATTCTTTCCTGCAGTATGTTCCCGTTACCCCCTTTTTCCCTCATAGATTGACACGGCAGACACTCCATCAACATTTAACTTTATTTCTTTTCAGGCACTCATTGCGATATTGAATTACAGAGTCACTCTGAATAACTCCTACGGATTTTCTGCAAAAAGCGAAACAGCACATACTCCAAAACATGTAGAGCCACTGTGAATAACTTCTAGCTTGCACTGGCTTCCATTGTGTTATGCAGCTTTCCTTCCTCCTGTTTGTTACTATTTCCTGACTGTACAGCACTTCCAAGTTATAGTCAAGGAACAATACTCTGAATAAAGTCCTTAGAAATGACTGATTGGATTCCTCCAGGGTGTTACTTCTTTAAGGCCCACATCTGTAACTTCTCCTCCTGGACCCACACTTTAACCCCTTTAAAGTCTCTTAGAAGCACTGTTTCTCTGGGTTTACACTCACGTGTACTCCAGAGCAACCGTCCATGCTTGCCACAGAGGGTCCTCTCCCAGTCCTTGTTTCTGTCAGTAGTAGTCACTCTCCTCCATTTCTCCTCTCCACATGGCATGTTCCTCTCCACCGAAGGGGAAAGCACCCGAGCTGCACCAGCCCCTACATGCTGTCTTCTTCTTTGGATCCCAAACTCCAACCCCTGGAAACATGTGACCTTGTCTTTTATAGAAGTCCCGCCTCTGCCCAAGCAAAACAATGATTGGTTCAGAGGGGTCTCCAGAAAACTACCTGCCACTCTATTCCTTTATTCCTCCCACTTTCCAGTACATTTCATATAAAGTGAAGGAAATCACATAGGCAGAGTGTAGATGGCCACACCTTCCTCTACTCTAACTAACCTCCCAACCAAATTAAACCCACCAGCTTACACCCAGGGTAAAACACTGGCAATTTGGCCTAACTTTAATCCTAACTGTCTATTCTAGCACACACCTAATTAGGTGGGCGCTACATACACCCCCTCCTGAAATCACAACTGTCCCCAGTTGTGGGGAAAAAAAAAAAAAGATTCTACAGACCAGGAAACAGTCCTACCCACCTAACGTTTGCCCACTTTGCGGTAATGTGTGTGTAACTTAAAGGAAATAAAACATGAGTGTATACACAATAATAATACTGTACAATTTCCTAACTATGAGTCCCTATCACAACAGGTAATACAAGAAGAATTAATACACTGCTCCCGAAGGAGAAATGTCTTAATTACTTCAGGTCTTCATCTGTACCATCACAGACAGCCGTCTATTTTTTTTCTTTTTTCCAAAGGATACCTGCAAAAGAGAAAACAGACACTCATCCTAACCTATATTCTACCTTCACATCCACAATTCTTATTGGCATGTGTGACACTACTAGGACTGCTGTCCCCTCAAAAGGAGTCTGGGGACTCCTGCAGGACAGAGCCTGAGTAGACACGCCAGGTAGACACATTTAAGTCCATGAACACAAGCACTTTCTGAATGACTCCAAACGAGAGTTCATAACATTTTACTTGAACAAAACCAACAAAGGGACGGACAGGGACAGCAGCAGAATAGTGTCCTTACTGATCAGGTAGGCACTGAGGCTGTTGCCCTGTGTAGGTAGTTACTGGGAAAACCCACCCTAACCCAGCTACGTACTGGTAATCATAAAGTAACAACTTTAAAGATATCCGTGGCAGCTCCTTACACCAGAGTCCTGCTCACAGATAATAGCGGGGATCAGGTAGTCTTTTGCGAGAATCCCCCGTTCCTTTCACATATATGGAATAACTGCGGGTGTGTTGACCAGCCTTAAGGACCAAAACTCTGTCCTTGTAAATAGCCCTCCCCAGTTTCCATTCTTTATAAATGTCTTGAAATCTGACCCACACTTCACTATCAGGTGTGCGTTGAGGCTTAGGCACGTGAAAATAGTCCCACACCAAATCTCCTTCCCATTGTTCCCGAGAAGCTTCCACAATATTCATTATTTGTTCAGGAACATAGGGGTAATCAAAACCCCATTCTTGTGCTACCCTCTTTTGGACATCTCTCTGGAATCTGGATAAACGTGGCAGTTCTTTCGGCCTTCCCCGCCCGGGCAGAACACACAAATCCGAGGCTCTAACAGCCCTTTGCTGATAAGAGGATGATTCAAAAGAGAGGGTCTTTGTGAATTTAGATGAAAGTCTGATGGGGGGTACGGAAGGTTTTATGAAGACAGATGTGTTCCCTGTAGCTCCTGTAGAAGCCTCCATTGACGTAGAGCTTTCTATGAACAGTTCATCATCCTCACTAGAGTTACCTTCCTCTGGGGACGACCACTCAAAAAGGCGTTGAATGGACCCATACTTGTCCAGCATTTCTGGTGATCCACAGCCCGGCCCATATTTGTCCCGTCCGGCTCACCCGAGGGATCCCCCTCCACTGATTGCGGCTCCTTCTGAATGGGTTTAACAAGGGGCTTATTTAAACTGACTGGTTCTTCAGGGGATGCTTCCAGGGATTTCCCAACTACACTCTCAGTCCCCGGGTCCCTGGCCAAATCACAGGCTTCCCCATCAGGTCCTACCTGAACCTCTGGCACCTCTGATTCCCTTGAACCAGACAGGAACTCCTCTGTTGCAGGTACAGGCGACACTCGGCCCTCTCCGGCCCCTCCGGTCATCTGTACTTGAGGCAAACAAAGTCCGGTTGTAGAACTAGCGAAGTAGTACTGAACCTCCTGCTGTACAGGTCCCAGGCGAGTTAACTGTGATCCGCAATGTCCACAGCGGGCCCAGGCGCAGACTCCCATTGTAGGCTTCCGACATCCAGGGCACAACATGCAAAGCCTCTCCACGCCCTCTACCACTCCAAGCGCCAGTCCTCCGGTGAATTCCAGGCGAATACCGGTGTCCACGAGGACTTGGTCCTGCTGATCAGTTGATCGCTGCATAGCGGGTGTGCTCTGAACACCCGCCGCCATCTTCCTCCGCCTTGTGTATGACGCATGGCACGCTGAACGCTGACACTCTCTCCTCCTGGGCGTGGCCCCGCCCCTCAGCTCGTTGGTTCAGCACGCGAGGAACTGTAACACAACATTTTTTTGATGCACCATAGCAACACCTGGTGACAGGTACTGTAGAACTGCAGGTTACAGCAGCAATAACTATTGTCACAGTGGAAATGCTACATGTGATGCCCCAACTGTAAGAGAAATGGTCCCTGCATAATCTCTGGCACCACACCACCCCCTGTGTCCATGTTTCCAAGGGCAACAGTGGCACCCACAACTCCCATTACATTCCTAACTGTGTAGCAGGACAAATTTTATCAAACAGTGGAGATGCTGGGGCTGTACCCACACCAGACATCTCTGTACAATGGCAAGGTGCCGCCTGCGATGGCCCCTTGGGACTATCTGGGATACAGTCACTGATTTGCAGGTACCCTCTGCGAGGTTGCTAGGGGTAACGGACTTACAGAAAAGTAAAATTTTGGTGGGACCTCCATGTAGCGCACTACACCCGTAAGAGCTGCTGGGTAGTTCATTCTTTCCTGCAGTATGTTCCCGTTACCCCCTTTTTCCCTCATATATTGACACGGCAGACAGTCCATCAACATTTAAACATTTAACTTTATTTCTTTTCAGGCACTCATTGCGATACTGAGTTACAGAGTCACTCTGAATAACTCCTACAGATTTTCTGCAATAAGCGAAACAGCACATAGTCCAAAACATGTAGAGCCACTGTGAATAACTTCTAGCTTGCACTGGCTTCCATTGTGTTATGCAGCTTTCCTTCCTCCTGTTTGTTACTATTTCCTGACTGTACAGCACTTCCAAGTTATAGTCAAGGAACAATACTCTGAATAAAGTCCTTAGAAATGACTGATTGGATTCCTCCAGGGTGTTACTTCTTTAAGGCCCACATCTGTAACTTCTCCTCCTGGACCCGCACTTTAACCCTTTAAAGTCTCTTAGAAGCACTGTTTCCCTGGGTTTACACTCACGTGTACTCCTGAGCAACCGTCCATGCCACCTGCCACTCTATTCCTTTATTCCTCCCACTTTCCAGTACATTTCATAGAAAGTGAAGGAAATCACACAGGCAGAGTGTAGATGGCCACACCTTCCTCTACTCTAACTAACCTCCCAACCAAATTAAACCCAACAGCTTACACCCAGGGTAAAACACTAGCAATTTGGCCTAACTTTAATCCTAACTGCCTATTCTAGCACACAACTAAGTAGGTGGGCGCTACATAATATTGCACCAAAATAATAATTTCCTTTCTTAAAGTGGTGTACCACCGAAAAAATAAAAAATACATGAAAATTCCTAAAAGAAAATAAAAAAAAACATTTGGAATTTTTTTTTTAAACTCACCTCTAAATGCCTGTTGCTAGGGGGTCCCTCGTAGTCTGCCTCTTTCAGTGCCTGGGCTGGTGACATCACTTTCCCCTTGGCACAGGAAGGACTTGGCTCTGCTCCCTCCCTCTTGTCAATCACCTGGGTCCCATTACAGGTCCCAGGTGACTGAGCGGCCAATCACGGCGCACGGCGCCACTCGCGCATGCGCAGTGGGTGCCTGGCTGAGAAGCCACAGCGGTGCCCACAGTTGCAATGCCGGCGCTGCCCAACGGAGGGGGAGGCGAGCGAGGCTTCAATCCCCCGCATCGCTGGACCCTGGGACAGGTAAGTGTCCAATTAAAAGTCAGCAGCTGCAGTATTTGTAGCTGCTGACTTTTAATTTTTTTTTTTTTTTTTAATGGGCCCTCCTCTTTAATGGGAGTCGTATGCTCTCTGTCTCATGGTCGATCCCTTAATTAGCATAATTAAGCATATTCAAATTATTAACTTTTTTAACATATTAGTGTTCGCTGGGAGCTGATACATCTTTATAAATTGTTTAATTGTTTTTATTACCATCTGTTAAGGAATCTTTTTGATGTTTTATCTATTAAGTTACTATAGTCCCACCACTGTAACCAATGCCTATAAGTATTTATTTCCTTCCCTACCCCTGTGTCCCCTCAAGATTTAAGACATTGAAGGCATCACCATCTTCCCCTATAAATTGGTGAGGTACTAGCAAGTTAGTGGGCATGACCTAAGGAAGGAGGCCATGCCTCCAAAATGCGTTGTCATGGCAACTGTGTGACATCACTCACTCTCTTCCCCCTGTATCCTGCTCGTGTGGGTTTGTGTGTCCTCGAAGAGCAGTGCCGGCTGGACCGGATGCAATGGCATTAGGATGTGCACATCGAGTGTGGTGGTGGATAGCCTTGGATTTGCTGCCAGGATCCAAGCAGCTAGGTTGAACGTCCACGGCTTCCCCTTCCCCTGTCGGGATCTTGAGGTGGTTACAGGAGTGCAGCCACAGTGGAATCCTTATGCTGTATCTATCTTCACACAATGTGAGTTTGACCATTGTAGTGTTTTTAACTTTACCATATTAAAGCCGAGTTAGACTAGGGCGGCTCTGCGCTCTCTTGTTTTGTATTTTGTTTAGATGTGTTCCTGCTACCCGGAGGATCCATAGAGAGCAGCAGCACCCTTTGACTTGTCTAATTATCACCAATAGCCAGCTGTAGGGCTATACCAAACTGTTGATCAGCGCACCTGCTAGTTTTTTTTCTTTTGTGTGTATTTTTTGTTCCGGGCTTGTTGGCCCACTTTTATTTAATAAAAAATAAAAGTTTAACTCATAATCATAATGAAAATGTAACCCTCACAGGGATTTCCACCCCCACTTCAAATGTGATAATAAATTGACATTAGGCCTCCTGACTTCTTTTTGCAGTATCACTGCTGAGGCTTCAAGCCTAGGCCTTTTGTCTGGTCTTCCAGACCTTCTTACAGCACACCTATGCTCACATACAACCGCTGTCTCTCTCTCTCTTTCTCTCTTCACCTCTCCCTCCTCTTCCCCCTCTTTCCAGTCCTCCCTGCTACTCTGGGCAGAGGTCCTCCTGTCTCTCAGGTGGAGCCCTGAATTACTGCTAGGCCCTTGATTAAAGCGTTTGTTAACCCAAAAGAAAATACAGATCCTGTTCCCTTAAAGCATGTTATACAGCACAGTGTTTGTGCTGTGTCATTTGGACCCCTGTATCACCTGAAATACCTGGCTGATCCTGCCTAGCTATGCCCTCCCCTCTGCAAACGGACCACGATAATCATGGCTGCTGAGCCCTTACATTGTGGTCTATTTGCGTGATTCTGTCAGCCGCAGCCTGTTCTTCTGTGTCTGTCTCCTGTGTCCTTCTCCCCCCTCCTCCCTCCCCTCTCTGCTCGTACAATGTGCCCCCCCCCTCCTGCTGCTCTACATGCTCTCATATCTTCTATTACATCATCCCATCTTCCCTGCACCATTATCATAAGTTTTCCTGTAATACTTCTAAAGAAAAATTTGCGCTAGGTGAACAAAATTGATAAATAAGTGAAACAACCTGTGAAAGGTATCCTGCAGCTGAACACTATAACCCTGATAGGGGGCACACATAAATATATACAGAAAAAAGTGCAGCGCTGGATAAATATCGTAACAACCTTAGCTGTGAAATAACAAAAAGTGCAAAAAGAAGCGTGATTGAAAACTAAAAGACAATTATCAAAATCTTAGTGTCCATAAATAAAGCAAAAAATGATGAAAGTGACTTCGCTGCAAAGATAAATAGGTGACTTCCACCTCAATAAATGACGATCACCTTAAGAGGATTAAAGGCTTATTGAGGTGGAAGTCACGTATTTATCTTTGCAGCGAAGTCACTTTCTTTTTTACAATTATTTAATTTATTCCAAGAACATAGTCGGGTACAAGTATTTGGATAGATACAATCAGTTGCATAGTACAAACATCTGGATACATACAATCAATTGCATAATACAGCATCGCTATTATAAACTATATTCAGAGACAATTTACGACCGTTAAGGGACAAACTGATGGTCTGCCATCTGTGATGTCTCCAGTGTTCCTAAAACATAAGTGTAGACTATCAACTTATGCTGCTCCAGTTGAGGTCTCGGACCAGTCCTAAACTATTTTATAATTTTATATATTAGAATATCTGGAGCCTGGGGAGCCCAGGCTCCTGTGAAATAAAGAAGAAAAGAGAAGAAAAAGAAAGACTGGAAAAGAACGATAAGTGAAAAAAGGGGGGGGGGATGGGTGTGGGGATGTACCTAGCGTGATCTCGCCGAACGCAGGAGAGTAACAGGGCGAACACCAGAGGTGTACTGTAGCCAGCAGAGACATTAATTAAAATGGTAGTTGTAGACATTCAAGTCGCCGACAAGCCGCCGCCAAAGAGGGTTTGTCCCTCCTCCGAGAAAAAGAATACGTTCCATAGCAACCATGTCTCGGAGTACCGTTCCTGTTGGTGTCTTGATGAAAGAACCAGGTCTTCCATTTTGCTAACTTCTCTTACTTTGTGTATCCATATCTCTATTGTCAGGGGTTGGGGAGACTTCCACTTAAGAGGAATGCATGCCTTAGTGGCGTCACGGAGGTGGCGAATAATAGATTTTTTTGTATATTTTCCCTGGTATGCTAGTGGCATGGAGGAGGAAGAAGGCCGGGTCCTCTGGTATTTCATGTTCTGTGAATTTTTGAAGGATGTGATGGACCTCCTTCCAAAAATGTTCTAATTTGGGGCAGGACCAGAAAATGTGTAGTATGGTGCCCTTCTCTCCCTGGCATCTCTAACACTGATCAGAGGTGTCAGGGAAAATTTTCTTCAAGTTCGCTGGTGTTCTGTACCACCTAGTAAGGATCTTGAAGTTGGTTTCCTGCGTTTTTGTACAAATTGAGGATTTGTACGTAAACCTGAGTATGTGTCGTCTCTGTGGTGTATTGAAAGTTTTATCCAGGTCTCGTTCCCATTCCGTAATGCAGTTCAATACATGGGGTTCTGTAGGAGTTATAAGTAATTTGTAACAGGCGGATAGCATGTGGTGCATCGCACCTGTCTCTGAACAAAATTCTTCAAATGTGGTAATGAGCCTGGCAAACAACCCAGGAGTCGGGAGAGCGCTAAAAAAGTGCACAAGCTGGAGGGCACTCCAAAATCTCAATTGGAAAACGCCCGTCTGGTCCGTCAAGTCTGAAACCGTAGGCCATGTCCCGGTTGTTACATAGTTGGAGGCTTGCATACAGCCCGCTCTCAGCAGGTTTCGGAATTCCACTCCGCTCATTCCCGGAGGAAAGAGTGGATTCCCCAATATCGGATAGAGGGGAGAAGTCTGCAAGGATATGGAGGCATTTAAGAGCAGGACTGAGCAGAGTTTGGGCGTGTTACCTATTAAAGAGTGGTCCATCATCTCCCCCGGCAGGGTGGAAAAGCACCAGGGGGCCCCACCAAGAGGGACGACCGACTGACCTTGTTCAATACGAACCCATATTTTAAAGTCTGCATGTTTGTTCCAATCGATCAGTCTACTTAAATGTATAGCTTGGTAATATTTACGCATGTTCGGAACTGCCAACCCTCCATATTGCTTAGGAAGCATCAGCTGATCACGTTTTATTCGTGGACGTTTCTGTGCCCAGATAAAGTCAAAGAAGGTCTTTTTGACCTGCTTAAAATATATGGATGGTATATGGATTGGTAACGCCTGGAGGAGGTAGAGGAACTTGGGGAGGATGCTCATTTTTATAATGTTGCAGCGACCAAACCAAGAATGGAGGCCTGTTTTCCATTTATCTAGAAGTAGTTTAACTTTTTGCAACAATGGGGGGAAATTAATCTTGAAAATTTTGGCTATGTTGGGTGAAATCAATGTGCCTAAATAGGTCAGTGCTTTGTCTGTCCATTTAAATTTAAAAGTTTCTTGGAGCTGAACGATCGTACTTCTCAAACTCCCTCATCAGATTGGGGAGTGAGATCAAAGGGTTTGTGCTAAAAGTTTCCCACATTTATCTCCAGATTCGTATGAGAATCTCCTGCAGACCTGCAACGCCACCTTGGCCCTAAATTGGAGAAGATCTGCAATTTGTGTACGTTTGGAAAAGAGATCCTTCTCCAATGAGGGGGAATACACCCTCTTATGGCGGCTTTCTAGAGCAGCAAGGTCTGCAAGAAGCACCCTGAGCTGTTTGGTGCTTTTCCGCTTGATTCTGGATCCATGTTTTATCAGCACGCCTCGAATAACCGCCTTGTGCGCTTCCCAGATAATACCAGGGTCGCAGTCAGGCATGTCATAGGCTCTAAAATAAAAGTCCAGTTCTTTTGTTACGTCCGCCAGTACTTCCTTATCCTGCAAGAGACTTTTGTTGAGTCTCCATTGATTGGTCTTGGCCGTCAGGGAGTCATGAAGGGCATATGACAAAAAAATCGGGGTGTGATCGGACCAGGTAATGGAGCCAATAGTGGAGGCTCGCACTAAGTGCAGTTGGGCATGGGGGATGAGGAAATAGTCAGTACGTGAGTAGGTCTTGTGGGGAAGAGAATAGAAGGGAAGTCCTTTTCAGCGGGGTGAAAAAGGCGCCATACGTCAATTAGTTGGTTGTTATGTAGGGATTGTGTAATGCGGTTACGAGAGGAGAAAGAAATAGATGACACACCGGAGGAAGTGTCATCTGCTGGGGCCAGTGGGACGTTCAGGTCTCCCCCTACAATCAGGTGGCCCTCTGAAAAAGTGGTCAGTCATCTAAGCGTCTTACTCAGGATTCAGGAACACCTCTTGGTGATCATTGGGGGCATACAAATTAGCCAGTGTAACCTTGATGTCACCCACCATGCCCTTCACAAACAGGAAGCGACCTCCAGGGTCTGTAATTGAGTCTACGTAGGTCCAAGGCACCCTCCCCGAAAGGAGGATGAACACCCCCCCAACTGATTAGTGGAATGGTACACTGTAGGGAATGATCGGCTCTTAAGGATGGGCAGCTTGTCGTCTCTAAAATGTGTCTCCTGTATAAAGGCTACATCCGATTTAAGACGATGTAGGTCTTGTAGGAGCATCCGCCTTTTCTCCGGCGTGTTTAGGCCTTTGGCGTTAAGCGAGATCACATCTAGGACCTCCATGGGAGGAGATAAGGTAGGGTGGGAAGGGAGGGGGAGAAAAAAAGGAAAGAAAATACAAAGAGTCAGAAGTGAAAGAGAACAAAAAGATCCGTGGAAGAAATCTGAAAGCAGAAAAGAACCAGAAGGCTGTGCTGAGGCACAGCAGTCTAGTGTAACCTATAAGTGAGGCAAGATTTTGCCAAGACGCTCACCAGCTTGCAACTGGGAATTGAGCGCAAACCTACTTGGGAGAGAGGCTAGACAGGACCGAGGAGGGAGTCCCCAGCCCACCCCACCCACCCCAGCAACATAAAAATGGTCAACAAAACATGACATAACAGCATGAAGACATTACCAATATAGTGCAACATATGTGAAATATAGAATAACAGTCACCTCAATTGCGTGTGAACAAGACACCAATGTCAATGTGTCCCCCGGGACCTCTCATCCCTGGTGTGAAGGTGGTGTCCAGGCCGTTCCTCAAGAGGTCGTCTCAGATCTCTTATACACCTGTGTGGGTTATGTCTGCATGTAGTTGTTAGGGCTATTCTGGAATGTAGCAGCACAGTATGGGCCCTAGGTGTTTTGTAATGCCCAACTCAAACCTGTCCTTTCTCCCGGGACGTCACGGTCAGACGTGCTAATTTCCCCCCAGTAGTAACACACAAAAAAAGCCATAGGCAGGTAAGTACCATTGGGCTAGCATTCAGGGGGTCGCTCAAAAGGGTCATGTTCCCCACTTCCTTCTTCTCCACGATGATGAGTGGTCGTATCTCCCACCCCCCTCCCCCTATACCCCCCACCGGGAGATGCACACCTTCAAATGTAGTGTAATGCAACGTAAACCCCCACGACATGCCCCCATCTCAAACCCAGGGAGAGAGGGACAGCAGACAGTGAGTAACAGAGGGAGAAGGAACGTCCCCACCCCTCCCAATAGCAGTCCCCCATCTAACCCTCAAGTTAAACCGCATTCATTTTCAAGGCATCCCAAACATAGATATACATTATCAGTATGATTGACCAAAAACCTAATACACAGCATACTGGTATCTTCAGACAATATACATCAAAGACATCTCACGAGTCCTGGACTGTTAGGTCGGGTGAAGCTATACTTCCCACCTCATGTACATCTGTAGTCTGTTCGGGAGCCATACTCTCTGCAACAGCGGGCACTCCACAGAGTTGCAGTCAGGGGTGTATTAGCAGGAAGGGGGAGGGTGGGGAGCAAAATGACCCGGTGCGGCCATACAGATAAGGGGAGGGGGGAGACCACCTGCGACGTTGTCCGTTTCCCCGCAGATCCCGTAGGGGCCAGCAAGGCGACAGGGTCAAATCACGGAGGAGCGGGGGACTGATGTACTGGAAGGAGTTCTGCAGCATTGAATTGAAACCGACACAGTTGGGCAAAATGAGAGTGTATCTGCTACGCAGTAATCCAAGGTGTGGGAGAGGAAGGGGGACAACTCACCAATGGCATCGGCTCACTCAGGACTTGCGCTGCTGATTCGGGGAGGACGCCCGGGATCTCCTCCGTCCTCTCTGCCGACGTGCCGACGGGGGTCCCCGGGTTGCAGATGTGCCTGGTCTGCCGGTATATCTCGGGAGATATTGAAGCCAGTCAGGAACTTGAATGGGGGATGTGCCTAAGAAGGAGAACAGGGCAGGCAGATCCGCCGTTGTGCGAAGCATGAAGGAGGTGGAGGCCCACTTGATCAGAACCGTCAGCGGGTACCCCCAACGGTAAGTACATTCATGTCTCCTCACTAGTTCCAAGACCAGGCGAAGGAGTGCTCTGCGCCGCAGCATTGCCCGTGACAGGTCCGGTAGAATTTTGATAAGGGCTCCATCAAAGTCCACTTCACCATGGTCCAATGCTCTGCGGGAGATCTCTTCCTTCTGTGTGTAGCGGTGCAGACGACATATTACATCCCGCGGTCGGTCGGGGTCAGCTGACCTCGGTCCCAAGGCCCTCTGCACCCTGTCAAGCTCCAGGGAGGGTGGAGGGGGATCCAACAGCTTATGGAAGATGGCAGTAACAGTAGCCCTCAGATCTTCCACACCCGTTGCCTCTGGGATGCCGCGGAGCCGCAGGTTGTTCCTGCGGCTCCGGTCCTCAATGTCCTCCAAGTGTAGTTGTAGCTCAATGGATGTGTCCATATGTGAGACTTGGGATTGCTCCAGTGCCGACACTCGTTGTGTCAGGGTTGAGAGAGAGGTTTCTCCCGATGTCATCCTGTCTGAGAGTTCTTGTACCGCCTCCCGTACCTCCTGTATGTCTCTCCGGTTGCGTCTCCTCTATCCGGAGGATTAAAGCCTCAATCTCCGTTTTGGTGGGGAGGGCTTGGAGCAAGGAACGAATATCCTGGTCTAACTGACCAGGCGGCGGAGGATGCAAGTGGGCCGGTGGATCAGGTCGAAAGGCCGCCGGGGTCCCCGGGAGGTAGGCTGATGAGGCCGAGGAACTGGGAGATGGAGGCTAGGAGTAGGGAGTTTGTGTTTCCTGGGAAGAGCCACGCGCAGCCGCCATTGCAGCGTTCGGAGACAGTCTCTGAAGCTGCGAGAAAAAGTGTATATCGTTCCTGAAAGCGCCGGAGCGGGTCACCCTAGTTGTTGCTCTTGTTCTGTGTCGTTTTGCCAAACACATGCCGGTGATAGCAGATTAAAAAGCCGAGGTGGGCAGGGGAAGGCCAGGAGCTCACCAAAAATGCAAATTTACTCAGCCATGTCCAGGCCACCTACCCCCCTCCCCCCCCCCAAAAAAATAACTTTCATTATTTTTTGCTTTATTTATGGACACTAAGATTTTGATAATTGTCTTTTAGTTTTCAATCACGGTTCTTTTTGCACTTTTTGTTATTTCACAGCTAAGGTTGTCACAATATTTATCCAGCACTGCACTTTTTTCTGTATATAAGTTTTCCTGTGCCTGTGTTCTGTAAAAAATACTGCACGATTCTACCTGTATGAGCTCCGCTCCAGGCTCTCAGCTGATTGTAGGCGGCTCGGCACTCCGTTTCTCCTCTTTCCATCTCCTCCCTGGCTGACGTCAGCGGGGGAGGGCTCGGCCTCGTCCACTGAATCTACGAGCGGGAGACAGAACAGGGGTGAGGAATCAGATGAGCGCCCGGAGCGGAGCTCATACAGGTAAAATCGTGCAGTTTTTTTTTACGGAACACAGGCACAGGGGAACTTCTGATAATGGTGCAGAGAGGATGGGATGATACAATAGGAGTGGGTTAACAACCACTTTAACCACTTCAGCTCCAGAAGGTTTTACCCCCCTTAATGACCAGGCCATTTTTTGTGATACGGCACTGCGCTACTTTAGCTGACAATTGAGCGGTCATGCGGTCTTGTACCCAAATAAATTTGATGTCCTTTTTTTTTCCCCACAAATAGTGCTTTCTTTTGGTGGTATTTGATCACCTCTGCAGTTTTAATTTTTTTGTGCTATAAACAAAAAAACAATATTTTTTACTTTCTGCTATATAACATATAAAATAAAAAAAAAATTAAAAATCTAATTTCTTAATCAATTTAGGCCAATATGTATTCTGCTACATATTTTTGGTAAAAAAAAAAAATAAGTGTATATTGATTGGTTTGCACAAAAGTTATAGTTTCTACAAACGATGGGATATTTTTATGGAATTTGTATTTATCCATTTTTTTTACTAGTAATAGTGACAATCAACAATTTTTAACGGGACTGCAACATTGCGGCAGACAAAACGCACACCTGACACTTGACACTTTTTGGGGACCAGTGACAGTGCTAAAAATATGCACTGTTACTGTACTAATGACACTGGCAGTGAAGGGCTTAACCTCAGGGACGATCAAAGGGTTAAGGGTGCTCCTGGGGAGTGCTTTCTAACTGTCTGGGGGTTGCTTTGACTGAATGAAGACAGTGATTGGTGTTCCTGCTTAGCAGGAACACAAGATCTCCATCTTCTTCCCTGTTAGGCAGATCGCTGTTCTGCCTCTCTGGGGAATGATTGCCGGTGGCCGGCAGACATCGGGTCCACCGGACCCACTGATTGTCATTCCCTGTGTCCAATCAGCGTGCAATCGCGCCTCCGGCAGCGCATGTGCGCCACCCAGTGGCTATTGCACGAAATTATGTACATGTACATGGTTTCGCGCAATAGAGCCGACCTGTCGCCATAAATATGCAGTAGGTGGTCGGCAAGTGGTTAAAAAAGGCTGTACATACCTGCACACTCAGCCTGCCAGTCTCCAGTAAGACCTGGACATAGAGATAGAGTCTTCTTCTCTCCTAAAGCTCTTAGAAGTCTCTGGACCCAAGAATTCAATCCAGACGTTACCAAACCCGGAGAAAACTGAAAATCCAATTTTCTCCGCACATAATAGACAGCCTTGAGCCCCTCCATCTGCATCTGAGAGAACCATGTGTGCCGTTTACCTCTTTTTACACAGTGGCAGGGTCTAGCACCATCACAGTAAATATGATAAACAATAGCCTTTTTTTATTGTGCTCTGGTACATGAAATAATACAGCCTCTATCCCTCTAAATATGATTTCAAGAAAATTACTCAAATGCCCAAGAGACTTCATCAAGCCATCAACAAAAGTTATATAAAACAAAAATAATATTTAAAGAAAATTAAAGCTGATTTTCAGTTGTCAGTTTCCTTAGCATCGCTAATACATGATCTCATGTTTTAGATCAACACTCATGCTGAAGTTTGACAAAAATTGCAAATGAGACAAAAGAAATAAAAACGCATAATCAATCTCAATGCATTTTGTGAATATTTATTCACTTGATCAGGAGTGGATGCTACTGACAGGGTATTAATCAGCTTCAAATGTGAGTTAAAACCTTAGCCCTTTTGGATCATACCCTCCAGTGTTGTTCTGGGAACTGTGGAAATGGGGCATATAGGACCCAATGGTGCACCAGGAGGGCCCCAGGCACAGATAAAATGATATTAAATCTTCAGATTTTTTTTATATTAAAATAATAAACATGTTATACTTGCCTGCTCTGTGTGATGATTTTGCACAGAGCAGCCCCGATCCTCCTTTACTCGGGTCCCCCACCGGTGCTCATGGCCCCTCCCTCCTGCTGAGTGCCCCCAGAGCAAGCAGCTTGCTCTGGGGGCACTCATGCAGGCTTGTCTCTGAGCCGCTGCTCTGCGTATTCATTTACACACAGAGGCCAGCTCTACCCCACCCAGCTCCTTTCTCTTTTCATTGGCTGTGGTGCCCACTGTTGTCTCAGCCAATGAGGAGGGAGAGTCCACGGAGAGTCAAGGCTCTCATGCCAGCGTTAGAGGAAGATCGAGCTCAGGTAAGTATTAGGGGGGTTGGGGGGGGGGGGGGGCCTGCTGCACAAAGAAAAGTTTATACCTTCGTGCAAAGAATGCATGAAGGTAAAAATCCTTGAGCCTTTAGAACCACTTTAAAGATAACAATACACCAAAAACAAGTGCAGCAGACATGGCTGACAACAGAAAATCAGCTTTCATTTTCTTTTAAATATTTTTTGTATTGTAAAGGAAAAATATTTTTACCTCTTGATAAAATAAAGGATTGATGTTTTATATAACTTTTGTTGATGGCTTGATGTACCTCATTAAAGTCCCATGGGCATTTTAGTAGTTTTGTTTGAAATAAAAAAAACATAAAAACATATTTTAAGTACAGGACTGCAGTACAAAGGAAAACACCACATAACTACTCGTAATAATTCCTCAAGGCAAATATTAACATCTTATAAAAATAGTTAGGTTATATTTCTACCATTTATTTTTTAATTTAGTATATTATTCAAAAAGCCTGTCTGCTAGTGAGGGCATAACATTAACCTCTAGACATCCGCGCTATGGCCGAACGACGGCCACAGCGCGGACCTACATTCCCGGGAGGCCGTCATATGACGGCCTCCCCTGTGCACGCTCCCTGCGCGCGCCCTGGAGGGCGCGCGCCGGGCGCGTTGTGATCACCGAGTCACTGAGACTCGGCTGATCACCGATCTAAGGAAGGGGCCGGTCCGGGCCCCTTACCATGTGATCAGCTGTCAGCCAATGACAGCTGATCACATGATGTAAACAAAAGATCGGTAATCTTTTTTTTTTTTACTCACGCTGACAGCGCGAGTAGAAAAAAAAGCCGATCACCGGATCGGATGTGAGGGACATCGGTCCCCAAGTGGAAGAGGCACATCTGCCTCATCAGTGCCCACTAAAAGTGCCACCTAATAGTGCCCACAGTGCCACCTAATAGTGCCCACAGTGCCACCTAACAGTGCCCACAGTGCCACCTAACAGTGCCCACAAGTGCCACCTATCAATGCCCACAAGTACCACCTATCAATGCCCACCTGTAGTGCCAATCAGTGCCACCTGCCAGTGCTGCCCATCACTGCCACCCATCAGTGCCCATTAATGCCGCCTATCAGTGCCCATCACTGCCGCCTCATCAGCGTACATCAATGAAGGAGAAAAATTACCCGTTTAAAAATTTTTATAACAAAATAAAAAATAAACATTTTTTTAAAAAAAAAATCAGTTTTTCACATTTTTTTAATAAAAAGTATAAACCGCAGAGGTGATCAAATACCACTAAAAGAAAGCTCTATTTGTGGTGAAAAAATGATAAAAATTTCATTTGGGTACAGTGTTGTATGACCGCGCAATTGTCATTCAAAGTGCATCAGCGCTGAAAGCTGAAAATTGGTCTGGATAGGAGGGGGGGTTTAAGTGCCCTGTAAGCAAGTGGTTAAGCCTAAAACAACCCCATCACTGTAATGCCCTGTACACACGGTCGGACATTGATCGGACATTCCGACAACAAAATCCATGGATTGTTGGTTCAAAGTTGTCTTGCATACACACATTCACACAAAGTTGTCGGAAAATCCGATTGTTCTGAACGCAGTGACGTAAAACACGTACGTCGGGGCTATAAACGGGGCAGTAGCCAATAACTTTAGTTTCTTAATTTATTCTGAGCTTGCGTGGCACTTTGTGCGTCGGATTTGTGTACACGCGATCGGAATTTCCGACAACGGATTTTGTTGTCGGAAAATTTTATAGCAAGCTCTCAAACTTTGTGTGTCGGAAATTACTATGGAACATGTGTGATGGAGCCTACACACGGTCGGAATTTCCGACAACAAGGTCCTATCACACATTTTCCATCGGAAAATCCTATCGTGTGTACAGGGCATTAGGCCCATCTTTCTGCCAGCCCCCTGTCTAATATCAGAGCATTGCTGGTCAATAAGGGTACTTAGGGCAGCAGATCGGCAAGGATAAAGTGGGGGTCCATCTGTTGACCTCCCATCTAATCAGAGTTATTAACATGGACCGTCACACCAAAAAACAGAGTTCTTGGATTGGACAAGGTGGATAGGCAGGGTAATGATGTCACAATCTCCACCTCATCCAATTAGTCTGTTTAGTTATCTAGTTCAAACAATAGAAAAAAAACACACACACACAAAAAAACACACACACAAATGCAAGGTAATGATGTCACAATCTCCACCTCATCCAATTAGTCTGTCTAGTTATCTAGTTCAACCAATAGAAAAAAAAACACACACACACAAATGCGTTCCCTGGATGGCACCCGTACCAAGCGAGCAACCTCCTGTGTTCGCAATGCAGCAGGGCAGCCACGGGACCTGGAAGCTAGTGGAGATCACTGACAAAAAAATGGAGTTTAATGTATATCCTCACAGGGTGACACTGTGGATACACTGGTAACAATGTGCCAACGTCCCAATATTAATTGGAAAAAAGAACTAGGATATTGCAAAGTTGGACACGCATAAGATAAAATGTTTTGAAATTTTAATTGGATAAAGTTAAAACAGTAATGTACAAAACATAAAAAGAACACACATCATATTAATGATTACATAAAAGATATGACCCCAGAGACTAAAGTAACACCTCCAAATATTATAATGTAATCCAATAGGATAGAGATGAGATATAATATAACCAGTAGCAATATCCAAGAGGAATGGGGTGCATGGAGCAGTAGAGTCACAATCTGAAGTCTCAAAAAGATATTCCGCTCTACATGGTGCGCGCACAATTGCGCTTCTTCAGGAGATTTATAAATCGAATAAACATATATAAAAAAAACAACAAATAAATATATGTGCATGCACAGTGGGGACAGAAAGTATTCAGACCCCCTTACATTTTTCACTCTTTGTTATATCGCAGCCATTTGCTAAAATCATTTGATTAGGAAAGCCACACACCTTTCTATATAAGACCTTACAGCTCACAGTGCAAGTTCATTTTTTTCCTCATTAATGTACACACAGCACCCCATATTGACAGAAAAACACAGAATTGTTGACATTTTTGCAGATTTATTAAAAAAGAAAAACTGAAATATCACATGGTCCTAAGTATTCAGACCCTTTGCTCAGTATTTAGTAGAAGCAACCTTTTGATCTAATACAGCCATGAGTCTTTTTGGGAAAGATGCAACAAGTTTTTCACACCTGGATTTGGGGATCCTCTGCCATTCCTCCTTGCAGATCCTCTCCAGTTCTGTCAGGTTGGATGGTAAACTTTGGTGGACAGCCATTTTTAGGTCTCTCCAGAGATGCTCAATTGGGTTTATGTCAGGGCTCTGGCTGGGCCATTCAAGAACAATCACGGAGTTGTTGTGAAGCCACTCCTTCGTTATTTTAGCTGTGTGCTTAGGGTCATTGTCTTGTTGGAAGGTAAACCTTCGGCCCAGTCTGAGGTCCTGAGCACTCTGGAGAAGGTTTTCGTCCAGGATATCCCTGTACTTGGCCGCATTCATCTTTCCCTCGATTGCAACCAGTCGTCCTGTCCCTGCAGCTGAAAAACACCCCCACAGCATGATGCTGCCACCACCATGCTTCACTGTTGGGACTGTATTGGACAGGTGCTAAGCAGTGCCTGGTTTTCTCCACACCTACCGCTTAGAATTAAGGCCAAAAAGTTCTATCTTGGTCTCATCAGACCAGAGAATCTTATTTCTCAACATCTTGGAGTCTTCCAGGTGTTTTTTTTTAGCAAACTCCATACGGGCTTTCATGTGTCTTGCACTGAGGAGAGGCTTCCGTCGGGCCACTCTACCATAAAGCTCCGACTGGTGGGGGGCTGCAGTGATGGTTGACTTTCTACAACTTTCTCCCATCTCCCGACTGCATCTCTGGAGCTCAGCCACCGTGATCTTTGGGTTTTTCTTTACCTCTCTCACCAAGGCTCTTCTCCCCCGATAGGTCAGTTTGGCCAGACGGCCAGCTCTAGGAAGGGTTCTGGTCGTCCCAAACGTCTTCCATTTAAGGATTATGGAGGCCACTGTGCTCTTAGGAACCTTAAGTGCAGCAGAAATTTTTTTGTAACCTTGGCCAGATCTGTGCCTTGCCACAATTCTGTCTCTAAGCTCTTCAGGCAGTTCCTTTGACCTCATGATTCTCATTTGCTCTGACATGCACTGTGAGCTGTAAGGTCTTATATAGACAGGTGTGTGGCTTTCCTAATCAAGTCCAATCAGTATAATCAAACACAGCTGGACTCAAATAAAGGTGTCCCCGGGGTGGCAGGAAGCAGCAATCCCCCCATGGGGGGGGGGGGGCAGTCATGCATTACATAAAATAGCACATTTTTAGAGAAATTTTATATGTAGAAAAGCAAATATTGCAGAAAATATTCCATAGAAATATATAAATGGACATATATGTGTCACTGGCGCAAAATATAAAATTATAAAAAAAACTATAAACCTTAAGTACCTGAAAAATTGACAAACCAATATCAAAAGAATATTATTATAAAATTGAGTTGCTGCAATAAAAAAAAAAATACCACTAGGTGAAAAAATAAAAAGTAAAATATGTGTTGAGTGCGCTACTCTAATCTGGATACACCACTTTTTAAAAATTCATACCTGTGCAAACATCATAACCCCAAAACCTTATGTCACATGCAATAGTGCCTTATTATCCAACCAACTAAATATATCCTGATTATATCTCAACATAAATAAGTCCAAAATTGATATTCAAACTATAATGTCCAAATTCTTGTGCAATGTGCAGTATGCAATAGTTGCAGAGGTTTCTGTGAAAACCTTCCTTTAAATTTGTAACGTGTATCATCCGTGACTCTTCGTGACACTTCCACCACTTTAGTGACAATACCAAAACCACATGGATCAGCCACTCACCAGATGCCAATGAAAATGCGCCTTTGGTTCATTTAGTAGGGATAACCACTCCACCTGCAACGTTTCTGTGCTGACCCCAATGCGCTATATATGAACCATGTCCTCCTCATAAAAAATAGACAGCGATCATTGTGCAATATGTAAAAGCTGTTTATTTATAACTAGGTTAAAAAAGAAACTGTATACTCACATTTCATGGTGCTCGTAAGCCGGCACCAAGCTATTCCAGCAGTTTGTAATGGGTGTAGAGATGGCGTTGTATGATTCCTGTGCCGGCGTGTGGTGCAAGCCTCGTTTACACCTGACTTGCGCTTCAAACCTCCTGAAGGGATCAAACCTCCTGACGGGGATCCCACAGGTATGACCAATGACAAATGTAACTACAGTATGTAAAAATTGCCATACCTAAACTTCAGCTTTAAAAATGTACAATGACTACAAAATACAACTGCAGCTTCAATTTGTTACTTAGTAAGTCAACTAACAATAAATGAATAATAGTTACAGTAACCTCGTAGAAGAGCAAACCTTTTACGTTAAAAGGCAGAGAAGTGACGGGTCTCTTACAATTGTTTTACCAGCCAGACTACATTGTGTCAAATCCGCATTAAAGCAAGGCCGACAAACTTCCAGCACTAGACGCTGTTGCTTTTATCAACTAAACTGTAGCTAATTACATATCACTAACAGTTTTTACTTTTTAGTTTGAAGTTTATTTCATTATATCTCTCTCCAGTGGCAGAGCAAGTACTGAATCTTTTAATAAACAGGAAGAGAGATATAATCATATCACAAGCTTCCCTTTAGACCCACTCCTGTGTCTGAGCGCTTACCGCATAGAACTGATCACTGGAAAACTGCAGGAGTCAGCAGAGTTTTATTGTCTAAGCACTGACATGACAAAACCTAATAAATAAAGTTTATCATGCCAAAGTTTCGGAAAGGTAGTACAGCCCAGATCTCCAAGTCATTAGTCTAGATCTTAAAGTACATGGAAATTCTAAATGCTTGGCATTTATTTTGCTAAATTACTACGTGTAATAAATAAATGTCATGTATTTTTTATACCTGTTTTGACCTTTTATTTTTCATCTTTTGCTGTATCTTAGTGCTGCTGATCTGTGGTAGCCTCTTTGCAGCCACCTACTGGCTGCATACATGTTTTCTGGCAATGGCTGTATGGCATTTCTAAGGGTGGGTTTTCGGATGATGACGACAACAGTGGCCTACGCCTGTGATCTGTATATCTGCAGGACTGCTTGTTGGGAGACCATGTGAAAGGGAGACAACACAGGAAGACAAACAGGAGACAGGAACAGAGCATTGTCCCTCTATAACAGAAAGTGCCTAAACTTTATGGCGGGATCACCTTTAAAGAAAGCTGCAAAATTTAAAACATTAAAAATGACATTAACACGTTAAAGCAGTATAAGGCTGGGTTCACACTATTGCAAATTGGATGCGGATGTCCCCCCATCCAATTTGCATGTCAGGAGATTGTGAGCCGTTTCACACAGCTCCGGGACGAGCAAATCGCCCAGGATTTTTGTGTGTCTTCTGGTCCATTTCAGGCCCGAATCCAGGCCAAAATTTGGACCCAAATTGGACCTGAAGCCGGTGAACAGGGACGCACTGGACCCCTGCTGTGAGCCGCGCTGCATGGCAGTGTGAACCCAGCCTTAAAACAAAAAACAAAAATGTAATATATTGCGGTTTACCAATACTTAAAGTGACAATAAGCATTATTCTTAGGCCCCTTTCACACTGGGGCGGTGGGGGCGTTGACGGTAAAACAGCGCTACTGCCCATTTTTGAATCAAAACTTTTTAACAATAAGCAGTCACATTATACATAACAAAATTTATCCCAGTCATTATCTATCATGAATCCAGAGTATATATCATAACACTTGAAAAAACAGAACTCGTTATGGGATATAGTAAATCAGGAAAAAATACCTTTTCGACAATCGAATGCAAAAGAATCGAGTACCCAACAAACTAAGAGAAAAAAAATAACCTTTTTGACTCTCGGTGGGTCAGAGTCATAGAAGTCTATCCATCACTAGCTGTGGTGGGGCAAGACTGGGATTATCTAACCAAGTCTGCCAAATAAGATTGAACGCAGCATTCCTATGGCGGTAAGCCAGTTGTTCCCTGTGGAGAAGGGAATTAACATAAGCAATCCATTGTTTTGTGGTAGGCACAGTAGATGCTAACCGGAACTGCCCATGTTTACCTACTGTGAGAACAAGGCCTAAGGCTTAGTGAGGATCTTGGGCAAGGGGAATGATTTAAATACCTGTTTTATTAGTTTTAATAGTCCCTAATCAGTACATGCCTGTATTCACAGGGTAAACTTGTTCCACACCATCTGCACAGCAAATTTGACAGCAAACCTTTCAACAGATTTATGAAACAAATTCCTACCCACACTGACTGGCAAGCAGATTTTAGGATTGTGCAAACATGCACATGGGAATTACACAGCAAAGCCAGGCACATACCTAAATACTGGTTCAATGCAGGACAGGAAGTTAGCTAGATGAGAGTTCCTTCGGGCATGTTTTATTAAGTTCCCACAAATATATTTTAATATATTTTAATGTTATGTGTGCAGAATGCGGCACATTGGATTATAAAAAGGATGGTTAAGGTGGCCACCAGAGCCATCTGTTACCATGGCTGACTACCCAGAGCATTTGCTATCCAGTGTGTATTATTTTAACCTATAAGGCCAGAATTATGCTTAGGTAAAAAAAAAATATGGCTGTTAAGTTGAAATAGGTGAAGCAGTTAAGAGCATTATGTCATACTTCTCCCCTGTGTGTTCATCTTAAGCTCAGACCCTACATAAAAGAGCATAAACAACACAAATACCTCCCAACTCTCCCTGATTTGGAACAAAGTTCCTCTGTCCCTCTTTCCTCATCATTTGTCCCTCATTTTGGTCTGATCTATATACAGTGCCTTGAAAAAGAATTCATAACCCTTGAAATTTTTCACATTTTGTCATACAACTAAACAACTACAACTACAACTAAAAACGTAAATGTATTTTATCGGGATTTTATGTAACATACAGGGGCGGACTGACCATTGAGCGACTCGGGCACTGCCCGAAGGCCCTGGGCCACTAGGGGGCCCCGTCAGGGTTGCCAGCCTCAGTAAAACCAGGGACAGTATGTATAAATCTGTGTTTTTTTTACATCTGTCTGTGTATACTGTGTGTACATGTATGTGTATACATACATGTACACACAGTATACATGTATGTGTATACTGTGTGATTGTATACTGTGTGTGTGTATTCTGTGTGGCCCCATAAACTCTGATTGTCTGGGGGCCCCATAATCTCCTATTGCCCCGGGGCCCCATGAGTTATCAGTCCGCCCCTGGTAACATACCAACACAAAGTGTCACATATTTGTGAAGTAGAAGGAAAATGATAAATAGTTTTAATTTTTTTTTTTTTACAAATAAATATTTGAAAAGTGTGGCGTGCATTTGTATCCAGCCCCCTTTGCGCTGATACCCCTAACTAAAATCTAGTGGAACCAAATGCCTTCAGAAATCAGCTAATTAGTAAATAGCGTCCACCTGTGTGTAATTTAATCTCAGTAGAAATACAGCTGTTCTGCGAAGCCCTCAGAGGTTTGTTAGAGAACCTCAGTGAACAAACAGCATAATGAAGGCCAAGGAACACACCAGACAGGTCAGGGATAAGGTTTTGGAGAAGTTTATAGCAGGGTTAGGTAGTAAAAAAAATATCCCAAGCTTTCAATATCTCATAGAGCACTGTTCAATGCATCATCCGAAAATGGAAAGAGTATGGCACAACTGCAAACCTACCAAGACATGGCCTTCCACCTAAACTGACAGGCGAGGCAAGGAGAGCACTAATCAGAGAAGCAGCTAGACTTGTACACGGCGGAAACCTTTGCCTACCAAACAGCACCACTTCTGCTGGGCAACATTAACCACTTAAGGACTGAAAACATTTGCCCCCTTAATGACCAGGCCATTTTTTGCAATACGGCACTATGTCGCTTTAACTGAAAATTGCGTGGTCATGCGACGTTGTACCCAAACAAAATTTATGTCCTTTTTTTCCCACAAATAGAGCTGTCTTTTGGTGGTATGTGATTACCTCTGCATTTTTTATTTTTTGCACTATAAACAAAAAAAGAGTGACAATTTTGAAAAAAAAAACTATATTTTTTACTTTTTGCTATAATAAATATCCCTAAAAAAAATAAAATTTCTTCATTAGTTTAGGCCAATATTTATTCTTCTACATTTTTCTGGTAAAAAAAAAATTGCAAAAAGCGTATATTGATTGGTTTGCGCAAAAGTTATAGGGTCTACAAAATAGGGGATAGATTTATGGCATTTGTATTATTTATTTATTTATTACTAGTAATGGTGGTGATCTGCGATTTTTACCAGGACTGCGACATTGCGGTGGACAGATCGGACACTTTTGACACTTTTTTGGGACCAGTGACATTCATACAGTAATCAGAGCTAAAAATAGCTACTGATTACTGTATAGATGTCACTGGTAGGGAAGGGGTTAACAAGGGCTTAAGTGTTCCCTAGGGAGGGGTTTCTAAGTGTGGGGGGAGTGTACTGACTAGAGGAGGAGAGAGATCGCTGTTCCTGATCACTAGGAACAGCACATCTCTCGCTATTCCCCTGTCAGAATGGGGATCTGTCTGTTTATATTGACAGATCCCCATTCTGGCTCTCTGAGAAGTGGCGGGTGGCCGGTGGACATCGCGGCCACACACATCGGCTCCGGCGTCCCGACGCGGGAGTGCACGCCCCCTATCGCTCTTAAATCGGCCAACGTACACCTACGGCGATTCGCGCAGCAGTGCCATCCTGCTGCAGTATAATGACGGCGCCTGATCGACAACCAGTTAACTGAGCAGTGTAACTAACCCAGCATAAAACACACTTAGCCCAGGAAATAATGAACGCCAACCAACACAGTAATACCCCAGTAAGGACCAGCGTCTCGTTTCCCGGGGCCTCTACCCCTAGGAGAAAGCGAGTTATACTGGGGAGCTGTTAAAGCATCAGCATGTGCTTGTCTGAGGGCCATGGAGGAACTTAGACTTAAAGTGGTTTAAACCTAAACAGTTGTCGCCTTAATGCATTCCTTCTTTTAAGAAAAAAAATGATGTTTAGGGATCAATTTTGGCTCCTCACTTATACTTACCTGAGCACTCATTCGATCCAGGGCTATGCATGTCTGCAGCTCTTCTCTCCTCTCACTTCTATGTCTCGCTGGCTTTGCTGGGGCAACAGGACAATGGACGCAGCAGTGGGGCTTGGGAGCGAGCATGCACAGGTGCCCCCATGGGAAGCAGCTTCCCATCGAGGCACTGGACAGAGAGAAGGAGCCAGGAGAGCCAGTGGGGGACCCGAGAAGAGGAGGTTTGGGGCCACTCCGTGCAATTTCATTGCACAGAGCATGTAAGTATAGATATGATTACTATTGAAGAAAAGTATATATCCTTTACAATCACTGGTTGGGGTGCTGTATCTGGACATTGTGAGTAGAACCTTGACTAGATCTTCAGGAGTACCTGTTCTTTGAGGGTTAGACACCAGAGGTTGCTACCAGGACAGTGATTGTTCTTTCAGAGTTTCAAACTGACTAGCTGTCCCCTCCACCCCCAGTAATACCGAAGGATTTTTTTAAGAATCTGTCCTCCTGTACCTGTTTGTGTTTTTGGAGTGTCCTGCACCCTCATCCCTCTCTCCTGTTCAAGAACTGTAATAAAACTGCAAAAAAGACATCCCTAGACTGAGCCTGTGTTTGTCAGTGTGCTTGGGAACTGGTATCTGGCTCTGGACAGGTAAGGGAGACCCGGTTTATTTCTAGCGGCTCTTCCGGGCTGAGCTCTACATGAATATATTTGTTAATTCTAGAAGTAGTATGATACTACAGGTTAATTGATATTGAAAATGGGAGCCAAAGTTTATTTAAAAGCTATTATATTATATTTTTATATATTTTAGCATTAAATTACATTATAATACAGTGGTACTTCGGATTGAGAGTAACGCGGTTAACGAGCGTTTCCCAATACGAGCAATTATGTTTTTTAAATCCTGACTCGGTTTGCGAGTGCTGTCTCACAAGACGAGCAAGGTTCAAGCCTCTGCGGTGTGCAGTACCGCATTTGGCCAGAGGTGCAGGGGGGCCGGTGACACTCGGAACGATTCAGAGCCGTTCGGAAAAACTCGGAAACACTCGGAAATACTCAAACACTCGGAAATACTCAGTTCCTGAGGTTTTCTGAGTGCAGCCGAGCAGTCTCCGAGTATTTCCGAGTCTCTCCGGCACCCCCCACCTCTGGCCACATGCGGTATTGTATGCAATAGAAGTCAATGTATTGACTTCTATGGAGAAACTCGCTTTGATATGCGAGTGCTTTGGATTACAATCATTCTCCTGGAATGGATTATGCTTATAATCCAAGTTTCCACTGTACTAAATAAATTACATTAGTTTAGAAAAAAATGGGGATTTCCACTGAAAAATACAGTAGGTGGTATGTGTGCTCAACTTCAGTAAATTCAAGACTATGCACATACACTTTAAGGCCTCGTGCACACTGGGGCTCTTATAACTACTTTTCTTCTGGCAAGAGAAAAGCAGCTGCAAAAAAGCTCCTAAGCCACGTTTTTTCAAGTGCGTTTAGGTGCGTCAAGCGCTTGTGTGTTTATTCATTTAATTGGCCAAAATATTAACTTATTCTGGTCATTGGAATTTAAAAAAACATTAATTCGCTAAAAGCTCCTAGCGTTAACATACGTTTAGTGTTTATACACGTTTACCTGCATTTGGGTGTGTCAGGTGTTTTTTATGCTCAAAAGCTCCTCACCTGAATGCACAACTGATGTTTTTTTCTGCCTCTAAACTCCTGTAAACACTTACAGTGTGCATGTACGCATAGGTTAACATGAAGGGGAGTGTAGAAGTAGAGAAAAAAAGCTCAAACACCTGTAAAATCTGTGTTTTTAAGCTAAAGTGTGCATTAGGCCTTAGTAATCAAAATCTTTCTGCACTGACAGAGATGAAGGGTTGGTGGGGAGGTAAAGCATGTCATTCTTTAAATGCTATCAAACTGATTTGTTGAATAAAATGCAGAAACCCCTAGCCCCAAAGCCAGATGCAATCTAATATGCTCATTCCAGGTTCTTAAGACTCCTCCCACATCCTATAACCCCACTATTAGTTACTAAAGGTGAAAAAACAGGAAATAAATATTGCGCTGAAACTAAAAATAAAAAAAATAGAAACACCAAGCTGCAGCTCAATTCTGTAAGATATATACAAACACAATACATGGAAAAAGTAGAAAAGTAGTACGTACCCAATTAAGTATAATATAACAATCTTGACAAATAAGGAATACAGTGATAAATCCCCAAATACAAGAGGACAACATAAAAATCAGTCCAGTGAAGAATATAAATGGGTATATACGGTCCAGTGAAGTAAATATTGATAAATCAATCCTTTCTGTGCAAAATGAAAAACACCAGTGATAGTGAACCTCTACCGTACAAAATGCACACTTACCAGAGGGCAAGCAATAACAAGCCTGTAATCTATGATCGATATCCGGACATCAGACCAGCACCAGCACCAGCAGTAAATCACTTGATTAGGGTGAGGATAAATCAGAAGATCATGGCTCAATGGATGGACCAGCGATCCGGGTTATGGGAGTATAAAAAGAAACTCACCATAGTATGAATCCATAAACCAACGATTTTATTGTAGATAAAAATTATGGGTTCCCCATGACTAAGTCAATCTTGGATGAAACGTACGTCGGGAGGCAGATGTGCTGACGTCATCGCGGTGTAGAGCGTGTGTGTGGACGGGTGTCTGCGGCCGGCATTCTCTTACGAGCTTTTGATCTTCTGCTTTGTCGTAAGTGCATGATTTTTATCTACAATAAAATCGTTGGTTTATGGATTCACACTATGGTGAGTTTCTTTTTTATCCTCCCGTAACCCGGATCGCTGGTCCATCCATTGAGCCATGATCTTCCGGTGTATCCTCACCCTAATCAAGTGATTTACTGCTGGTGCTGGTCTGATGTCCGGATATCGATCTAAGATTACAGGCTTGTTATTGTTTGCCCTCTGGTAAGTGTGCATTTTGTACGGTGGAGGTTCACTATCACTGGTGTTTTTCATTTTGCACAGAAAGGATTGATTTATCAATATTTACTTCACTGGACCGTATATATCCGTTTATATTCTTCACTGGACTGATTTTTATGTTGCCCTCTTGTATTTGGGATTTATCACTATATTCCTTATTTGTCAAGATTGTTATATTATACTTATTTGGGTACTTATATCAATTTTACAGCGCAGCTTTCTACTTTTTCTATTAGTTACTAAAGCCTCGTACACACGATCGGATTTTCTTTCGGGAATTGTGTGATGACAGACAGTTTGGCTAAAATCCGACCGTTAGTACGCTCCATCAGACAATTGTTGACCAACTTTCCGCCAACAAATTTTGGATGGCAGGCTAGTAAATTTTCGGCAGACAACGGTCTGTTGTCAGATTTTCCTATCGTCTGTAGACAAGTCCGTCACACAAAACTCCAAAGTACAAACACACATGCTCGGAATCAATGCTCACCAAACACGACATTAGCAGAATGTGCCCAAATGCTGGCGCTCAAGAGCTGAAATTCCACATAGTACGTCACTACGTTCGTGTTTGTTGGCCGACATTGGTGTACCGTTTGTATGCAAGACAAGTTCCTGGCACACGCCCTTCGGACAAAAGTCTGATGCTTTGTGTAAGGAAAATCCCATTGTGTGTACAAGGCTTTAGGCTACCTATTACAATAATATACCAATAGGGTAACAGGAGTGGGGCAGACCAGTGTTCCACTTCAACTGAAGTAAGAATTCTCATAATAGAGAATCCTGGCTTATGAGCAAGTCATAAGGATGTCTATTCCCCTTCCTGCCTGCAGTCTGTATATTAAAATTCCCCGTGACAATGTTCAGGCAAGGACACAACAATAATCATTCTGAACTATGACACTCAGCTTCTAACTCTCAATCCTGGCAGTGGACCATAATAACGATGGGAACCACTCTGATCTTATGTGATCACTATGCATACCTCCCAACTTTTTGAGATGGGAAGGAGGGACACCTATTAGCAAAAGTATGTAGGCATAGGACACACCCCCTGCCATGTCCCCTTAACCACTTGACAACTGGGCACTTAAACCCCCTTCCTAACCAGACCAATTTTCAGCTTTTGGTGCTCTCACATTTTGAATGACAATTACTCAGTCATGCAAGACTGTACCCATATGAAAATTTTGGCGTTTTTTTCACACAAATAGAGCTTTCTTTTGGTGGTATTTAATCACCGTTGGGTTTTTCATTTTTTGTGCTATAAAAGAAAAAAGACTGAAAATTTGGTACAAAAATTAAATTTTCTTTGTTTCTGTTATAAAATTTAGCAAATTAGTCATTTTTCTTCGTAAATTTTTACCTCAATTTATACTGCTACATATCTTTGGTAAAAATAAGTACAAATTGGTGTATATTATTTGGTCTTTGTGAAAGTTATAGAGTCCAAAAGCTATGGTGCCAATATCTGAAAATTGATCACACCTGAATTACTGACGGCCTATCTATATTCTTGAGATCCTAACGTGCCAGAAAAGTACAAATACCCCCCAAATGACCCCTTTTTGGAAAGAAGACATTCCAAGGTATTTAAAAAGATGCATGGTGAGTTTTTTGAAGTTTTTTCCCACAATTCTTTGCAAAATCAAGATTTTTTTTTCTTTTTTTTTTTTTTTCACAAGTTTGTCATATTAGCAGGTTATTTCTCACACACCGCATATGCATACCACAAATTACACCCCAAAACACATTCTGCTATTACTCCTGAGTATGGCGATACCACATGTGTGAGACTTTTACACAGCGTGGCCCCATACAGAGGCCCAACATGCAGGGAGCACCTCCAGGCGTTCTGGAGCACCCAGGCCAATTCTGACATTTCTCTCCTACATGTAAAAATCATCATTTATTTGCTAGAAAATTACATAGAACCCCAAAACATTACACATGTTTTTTTTAGCAAAGACCCTAGAGAATACAATGGTGGTTGTTGCAAATTTTTATCTCGCACGGTATTTGCGCAGCAATTTTTTGAACGCTTTTTTTTTGGGAAAAAAACAGTTTTGTGCTTTTAAAAAAAAAAAAAAACAGTAAAGTTGGCCCAATGTTTTTGCATAATGTGAAAGATGAAGTTACGCCGAGTAAATAGATGCCTAAAATGTCACCCTTCAAAATTGCACACGCTCGTGGAATGGCGCCAAACTTCGCTACTTAAAAATCCCCATAGGCGACGCTTTAAATTTTTTTTACTGGTTACATGTTTTGAGTTACAGAGGAGGTCTAGGGCCAAAATTATTGCTCTCGCTCTAACGTTCGCACCGATACCTCACATGTGTGGTTTGAACACCGTTTTCATATGGGGGCGGGACTTACGTGTGCATTCGCTTCTGCATGCGACCACACTAATTTTTTTTTTCTTTTTATTGTTCATTTTACTTTATTTATTTTAGTTTGACACTTTTTTCCCCCAAAAAATTTTTTTGATCACTTTTATTCCTATTACAAGGAATGTAAACATCCCTTGTAATAGGAATATGGCACGACAGGTCCTCTTTACAGTGAGATATGGGGTCAATAAGACCGCACATCTCACCTCTAGGCTGGGAAGCCTGAAATTTAAAAAAAAAAATGATCCTGGCTTCGATCGTAGCGGTGAGTCGGTAGAAGCACCGGAGGGCGGCGGGAAGGGGGGGACGTCCCCTCTCGCCTCCCATAAGAACAATCAAGCAGTGGAACAGCCGCTATGATCATTCTTATGGTATAGGGAATCGCCAGCTGAAAAAGCTGATATCTAAATGATGCCTGTAGCTGCAGGCATCATTCAGATACCCCCGCACAAAGTCAAGGACGTCATATGACGGCCGTCGGGCGGGAAGTGGTTAAAACACTTTTTTTTTTTAACACAAAGTTGTCCATTTATACAATATTTCTAACACATAGCATGTACATACCAAAAATGACACCCCAAAATAGATTTTCCTACTCCTCCTGAGTACGACGATACCACATGTGTGAGACTTCCACAGCCTGGCCAAATACAGAGGCCGAGTACAGCCGAGTATGGCAGAGTTTAGCCGAGTATAGCCGAGTATGGCTGCGCATGGCTGGGTATGGCTGAGTATGGCTGAGTATGGCTGGGTATTGCAGGGTATCACCGAGTATGACTGGGTATGGCTGGGTATTGCAGAGTATGGCTGGGTATTGCAGAGTATGACTGGGTATGACTGGGTATGGCTGGGTATTGCGGAGTAGTGCAGAGTATTGCAGGGTAGTGCAGAGTATTGCAGGGTAGTGCAGTGTAGTGCAGGGTATTGCGGAGCATTGTGGAGTATTGCAGGGTATTGCAGAGTATTGCAGAGTATTGCAGGGTGTTGTGGAGTAGTGCAGAGTAGTGCAGAGTATTGCGGGGTATTGCAGAGTATTGCAGGGTAGTGCAGAGTATTGCAGGGCATTGCAGAGTATTGCAGGGTATTTCAGAGTATTGCGGGGTATTGCCGAGTATTGTGGGGTATTGCGGGGTATTGCAGAGTGTTGTGGGGTATTGCAGAGTATTGTGGGGTATTGCAGAGTATTGCAGGGTATTGCAGAGTATTGCGGGGTATTGCAGAGTATTGTGGGGTATTGCAGAGTATTGCGGGGTATTGCAGAGTATTGCGGGGTATTGCAGAGTATTGCAGGGAATTGCAGAGTATTGCGGGGTATTGCAGAGTATTGCGGGGTATTGCAGAGTATTGCGGGGTATTGCAGAGTATTGTGGGGTATTGCAGAGTATTGTGGGGTATTGCAGAGTATTGTGGGGTATTACAGAGTATTGTAGGGTATTGTGGGGTATTGCAGAGTATTGTGGGGTATTGCAGAGTATTGTGGGGTATTGCAGAGTATTGCGGGGTATTGCAGAGTATTGTGGGGTATTGCGGGGTATTGCAGAGTATTGCGGGGTATTGCAGAGTATTGTGGAGTATTGCAGAGTATTGTGGGGTATTGCAGAGTATTGTGGGGTATTGCAGAGTATTGCGGGGTATTGCAGAGTATTGTGGGGTATTGTGGGGTATTGCGGGGTATTGCAGAGTATTGCGGGGTATTGCAGAGTATTGTGGGGTATTGCAGAGTAGTGCAGAGTATTGCAGGGTAGTGCTGGGTATTGCAGGGTAGTGCTGGGTATTGCAGGGCATTAGAGTATGGAGGGATGGCTGAGCATGGATGGATGGATGTGACTGTATTTGTCACTGAGCAGCGCTGTGGGCACTACAGATCCAGCCTAAAGCGCTGCTGCCATCCGATCCCTCCCCCTCTCCTCCCCCTCTGTACTGATCGGTACAGAGTGGGGAGGGAGGAACCGGCATCATGACCTGATGCCAGTTTGTTTACAGGTGATCAGCGGCCGTTTACCATGATCCGTGATGCGCCGGGTCCTCTGGACCCGGCGGTCACGGATGTTCATTCTGGGAGCACGTCCATGGACGCCCACCCAAAATAAGCTGACCGCGCTGTAGCCGTCTTTCGGCTATGGCCCGGTCGGCATGTGGTTAAAGGAGAATTATATATAAAAAAGAAAAGGATTAATTAAAAGGGTTGTAAACCTTCGCCGTTTTTCATTCTATGCATTGAGGTTAAAAACCTATTGTAGTGCACCAGCCCCCCCCAGCTCCCCCGTTTTACTCACCTGAGCCCGTTTGTTCCCACACCAGAGATGCACCCTCTCTGGCCGGTGTCTTGGCTCTTGATTGGATAGATTGATAGCAGTGCAGCCATTGGCTCCCGCTGCTGTCAATCAAATCCAATGACGCGGGCGGAGCCGAGTCCTGCTGTCTATGTCTACGAACACAGCAGCAGGACAAGGGAGTGCGCCCGCACGGGTGTCCATGAAGGAGAGTGCTTCTCTGACGGGGCACTTGAGAAGCGGAGGAGCCAGGAGCGCCGTGGAGGGACCCCAGAAGAGGAGGATCGGGGCCACTCTGTGCAAAACCAGCGGAGGTAAATATGACATGTTTGTTTTTTTTTCTTTTAAACCAAACCTTTACAACCACTTTAGCCCTGGTTCATTGATGCTACTTTGAAATCGCGCCCACTTCACTTGAAGTAGCACGATTTCAAAGTAGCAAGGTCAGCGCGATTTCAAGTGTTAGTTGATAGACATCTGTGTGGCTTCATGCACAGATGTCTATTGAAGTTGCACCTGAAATCGGCAAAAGTAGTGCAGGAACTACTTTTGCAAATTGCCGCGGCACCGCAAAATCGGTGTTGCACCGATTGGAACAGTGCGATTGCCTCCAATAGGCTGTGCCTTGTCATGCAATTTGATCTCTCAAATCACATGACAAATCGCTCCAATGTGAACCTAGGCTCAAACCCACAAGTACTGAGTGACCACATGAAGACTGGAGGCTTCATTGATAAAAATGAAAGCCTGAAGCCTGCAAATGAACAGTTCCATCTTCAGGAGGTCGACTGCTAAATGCAGGGATCATTCAGAGAATGCTTTTCATTTTCTGAATGAATGCAAAGCATTCTCTTATTGGACCAGGTGGAGAGGCAGGGTGGTGACATCACGCTCCCCACATCATCCAGAGAATGCTTTGTATTCATTAGGAAAATGCAAAGCATTGTCAAAATGGCACCCGTGTCGACCTCCTGTGTTCAGAATGCAGCAGGGCAGTCACTTGGCAGGGAATACAGTATCTACTGGAGTAGTGGTGTCTACTACAACGATTATCAGATTTTAGAGGGATCCTTACAGATATGTTATATGGAATGTTACACTAGTGCAAACTGGAAATGGAACTATATTAAAATGCCATACCTGGAATTATTCTTTATAAATAATAATAAAGAATAAAAAATGTTTCATAATTACATTTTTTTGCACATTTGTCAGCCTATAATAAGAACAGAGACAGTTTTCTCATTAAAGCGGACCTTCAGTCATTTTTTCATCTTTCCATCTATTAAATCTTCTGCCCTCATTGTTGTTGTTTTAACTTTGGATAGTAAAACTTTTTCTCTTTCTGACACTAAATACCCTATACAGTCCACTTCCTCTTTCTTCTCTGATCATTAGCCTAGGCTTATGACATCATGCAAAGCTCTCTATCTCACTCTCGTGAGCGTTTGCCAGCAAGGGAGGGGGGATGAGTCATAAGAGGGCCAATGAGAGCTGCAGGGCTGCAGAGCTAGAGGTGTGCCTCTGTGTGACTGTGTAAATCCAGGAAGTAAACAGGCAGCAGCTTCAGCTGCCCAAAGTTAAAATGGTTGCAGCCAGACTCAGAGAAAGGAGATTTCTGCAGCATGTTTGGCAAGTACAGAATCACAGTATATATAAAATAATATGCAAATTGGTTGGAGGGAAGCTTCAGAATGGCAAAGATGTTTTTATTACAAATTATGTGAGCGACTGCAGTTCCTCTTTAACTAAAACAGTATACTAAATGAAAATCTTATATATACTTAAAATATATGTATAAAATTATTTAGGTGTGTAAATTAGTCAGAGTTAATATTGTTAACTGACGCATGCTGACGCTGCAGAATTTGGCCTTTTGCAACTAGGTATCCATGACCTATGGTTACAAAAGGGTTACATCTACCTCTAAAGTGCCTCTCCTGTGTCTCCAGTGTGAAAACCTGAGTGCTTTCACACTGGAGCGGTGCGCTTGCAGGATGGTCAAATAAGTCCTGCAAGCCGCACCTTTGCAGCGCTATAGGAGCGGTGTATTCACCGCTCCTAAAGCGCCCCTTCCCATTGAAAACAATGGGGTAGCGCTGCAAACCCAGCCGCACTTTGCGGGAGGTTTTAACACTTTCTCGGCCGCTAGCGGAAGTTAAAACCGCCCTGCTAGCGGCCGAATATCGCCGCTAAAACGACGGTAAAGCGGCTCTAAATATAGTGCCGCTTTACCGCCGACGCCCACAACGCCCCAGTCTGAAAGTAGCCTTAGACCTTCGTAAAAAAAAAAAAAAAATCAAGGACTCTGACATATAAGCAGTTCTGCTTGTGGGCATTTTGATTAGCATGGCAAGGAAGGCCTCTGGAAAATTACTGAATGTGCATTGCAGTATTTTATTACAGTGTTCATGGAGGCTTTATGGCACGCTAAGTTATATAAACCATTTCTTAATGCTGATATTATTCTCATTATTATTTATCACCACCCCTTCATGTCACCACCGTATTCTGGTCACACTGAGTATATGAAATTTATCAAAGTTCACTTAGGCCGGGTTCACACCTATGCGGGTTTCCCTGCATTCCAATTCGCATTCCCTATGGAGCCGGTTCACATATCTCCGTTGCAGCTGCGGAGCGCACTGCACAGAAACGCTGTGCGTCTTTGGCTCCGTTTCAGGGCCGAATTCAGGCATAGATTCGGCCCTGATTCGTCCCTGAAACGGGAAACAGGGACGCACTTCGGTCCGACATCAATCCGACTTCCATGTGACTTTAATGAACAGGATCTGACTTTGAGATGAGTGCGACTGGTATGGATTTCCATGCCAAATTTACAGAAAAAAAAAATGGTGTGAGGCCCCCCAAATCCATACCAGATTCTTAGGTGATGTCAACTGGAGACCCCAAGCCCTTATGACATCACCGCCCCAGGCATGATGAGTCTGTGATGTCACCAGGGGCGGGGTCCCTGGGTGATGTCACCGCATGACCACGCCCCATAGCTATATAAGAACTGTCAGACACGGGAGCTGCCAGAATGGCAGGAGCATTCGTGGTGGGAGAAGCATTTATGTTTATTTTTTTATTGGGTCGGCGGGGGGGGGGAAGCCCCACATAACTTCAGCTCAACCCCCACAGCTGTTACCTTTTGTATCATTTGACCCTCCCTCTTAGATTCTAAGGGCACTTTCACACTGAAACAGTGGGGGCGTCGGCGGTAAAGCGCTGCTATTTTTAGCGGTGCTTTTCGGGCTCTAGCGGAGCGCTTTTATCCCTGCTAGCGGTCGATGAAGGGGTTAATGGCGCCCGTGTATACACCACTCCTAAAGCGCCCCAAGGATGCTGCTTGCAGGACTTTTTTTTTAAACGCCCCGCAAGTGCACCGCTCCAGTGTGAAACCACTCAGGCTTTCACACTGGAGTGACAGAAGACACGCTTTACAGGAGCTTTGCAGATGCTATTTTTAGCGCTAAAACGCCTGTAAAGCGCCTCAGTGTGAAAGTAGCCTAAGCGTTTACATTTAGGGCCCTCTGATTCCTACTGTATTAAATTGTATTGTAACTGCACTGACTCCCCTCATGTAATAAATCTCTGCGCAAACTGTTGGCGCTATATAAATCCTGTATAATAAATATAATAATATAAAAAAAAAAGCTGAACCTTTAATACTACTTATAATTGTATGAGTGACTCCGCTGGGGACACCTGATGTAAGGAGTGACTCCGCAGGGGACACCTGATGTAAGGAGTAACGCTGCTGGGGACACCTGATGTAAGGAGGGACTCCGCTGGGGCACCTCATGTAAGGCAGGACTCTGCTGGGGCACCTGATGTAAGGAGGGACTCCGCTGGGGGCACCTGATGTAAGGAGGGAATCCGTTGGGGGCACCTGGTATAAGGAGGGACTCTGTTGGGGGCACCTGATGTAAGGAAGGACTCTGCTGTAAATGCCTGATGTAAGGAGGGACTCTGCTAGGGACCCCTGATGGATTTCTGGTGGCAGGTGACGGTGGCAAGTGACATGCTCAGGGCTCCCACTGATTTTGCATTTTGGCGAGTTGAACTATTTCATTTTATATTACAATGTAATAATAGAAATAATGCGCTTCAATCATCCTGATATCATAACAACCATGGTGCCCATGATGATTGAATCGCTACCACCAGGTGTTTGGAGTATCTTTATCTGCTGAGTGTTAAACTTTCTGGACTACACATATTTCTATTGTGGTGTAGGATCTGGGCCTGCTGTCCCCCATCTTTCTTTCTTTCTTTCTTTCTTTCTTTCTTTCTTTCTTTCTTTCTTTCTTTCTTTCTTTCTTTCTCTCTCCTTTTTTTTCCTCTCTCTCTCTCTCTCTCTCTCTCTTCTCAGACTCTAACCAGACTCCGCCTACAGACAAAAAAAGTGTCCCTATACATTTTTTTACATTGTTTGCAACTATACACTTCAAAAGACTGGAAAAAACATTGGGGGTTATTTACTAAAACTGGAAAGTGCAAAATCTGGTGCAACTCTGCATAGAAACCCATCAGCTTCCAGGTTTTATTGCCACAGCTTCATTGAACAAGCTGAAATAGAAGCTAATTGGCTACCATGCACAGCTGCACCAGATTCTGTGTGCACCAGTTTTAGTAAATCTACCCCATTATCTGTACTGCAATTAGCTGAAGTAAAATTGTGTTAGATTCAACTGTGTCTTACTGAAAAGTTAAGCTGACTGTAGATGGTGCCAAGTCAGCAGGTGACCATAATGTCTGGACAGACTGGGTCTAAGGAGGTATGTCGATGCATAAAGCAGCATTTTAAACAGAACAGGGATCGCTCATTTTAAACCGCCTATACTGTATGCAGTAGACTTTAGATATTCCAGTTCCATATTTCAAAATGAATAATCTTTATAATTTGACATGCCGATTCAGAGAGATCAGCTGAAGTGAGTTTCAGAAGATTGGGTTACCAGCAATAAAAAAGCCTTGCGGATCAGGACAGCCTGGTGCACAAAATCATTCTATGATGAAAACAATGGCATCTCTTGTGTCAACTGAAAGTGAAGCTCTCAGGATAGAAGTATGGAAGCTGCCATTGTTGACTTGTTTTTTGAAGCTTTAGAATCCAGGATTCTCGTCCTTGATCTAGTCTCATCCCAGAATTGGCATGTAGTTAGAGTGTTTTTTTTTTTACATCCGATATGCACATGCTAGTTCCAACCTTTTTCTTATTGCCTTTAAAAAAAGACAGCAATGGCCAATTACAAATTTCAGTCTTTGACTTTGTGCACTTATAAAACAAAGATTTTATCAAGTTGTTTGAATAGATCTAATCATTCAAAATAAGCCAATAACTGTATGACTATACATTTATCTATAAGCGATGTGTGAATTAATGTGCATTATGTAATGTATCTGTATTCTGCGTTTCCTTATACAGCGTATATGATGTATACAGTAATTCAAGCTTTGTGCTGGAAAATGGAAAGCTGTGCCAGCAATGTGACAGCAAAATGATCTTCAGCCTGACAGAGGCTCACTTATCATGTCCTTTGGCTCCTCTCCTACTTTTATTTGTACCAAATCTCTGCCAGGAGGTGAAGATAAAGACAGAGCAAGAAGCTGTAACCTTTTGGATACACAGCATAAAAACAAACATGTTGCTTTAGCAGTAAATGCTCTCTCTACCATTTGCCATTTATAGAGTTGTTACACTCAATGGACATATATTTGTTCTTGCAATATCAGCAAAAATTGCTCTAAATTTGCATTGTAAACTGCAAAGAAAGGATTAACATTGTGCTCACATTGAGCTATGCTACAGTATTCCGAATTTCCATATTAATGATACAAACATCAACAAACAGAAGGTATAAGATAATGCGGGGGAATATGCAGTTCAGTAGCAGAAATGTTTTTAATTTCTATTTTGTGCACAAGCAGGAAAGCTGGAAGATGCCCATGCCGGGGATAATAGGCAGGCTGCCATTGCCGAGTCAGGCAACTAGAAATGCTAGTTGCAGGGCTGTCTTGGTGATATAATGGCTAGTGTGCTTTGAGAGTCACTGACCTGAACACACATACTGTACAATAAGTGAAGACAAACTCCTGATCTGAGTTGCTCTTGATCAATATCTTAGAAAGTATTAAAGACAATGGATTAGCATGTAAACATGTCGAAATAGCCAGTTAGGTGCTGTCTCGGCTGGGAGGGTAGTAGTTAATTCCTTTCCTGGTTCCTTGTTTTTTTGGCGAGTTCTTTTCTGGGTCTGGCACACTAATCCTGTAAAATAAATATAGGACAGTGGTCCAGTACGAGGGGTCCCCCTCTCCCCCCGAGAGAGTCCAGTGAAGAGGCTACGAGAAAGTACCTACAAGAAAGCGGAGAATGGAGCTGTAAGGGAGAGAGACGGAGAACAGCGCCTGAGAGGAGCAGAAGGAGCAGAAGGAGCAGAAGGATATTGCTCATTACAACCTGGATGTAAAGTCATCAGAATCTGGACTTCGACCCTGAAGACACCAGCAACTGGAAGAATGCCTCAGATGGACTCTGTATTACACGAACACTACCATTGCAGGTATGCAGGGGCAGCACACAGACTGTAGTTAGAGTTAGGGAATAGGAATAATGTCTTTGAATGTTGTACTCTGTAATTGTCCTTTTGCACTTTTCTAAGTAGTGTTTGGAATGTTGTTTGGTCTGAAGTTACTCAAAGGGGGGTACGGAGGTTTAAGAGTTAGGTTATCAGGTGTGGAGCCTGCGCAGGGCGCACGGCCAGGCCCACTCCGTTACTAGGGAAGGGTAATGGAAAACGCTGGACAGATGAATGTGGACAAGGCTCAGTGTGTCCCTCCTAAATGCAAGTTATGGAGAAGGTGTACATTGTCACGGGGACCTGAAAGTTAACTGGAGAACAGTTACAGTATTCCCCTATGGCAGATTCAGCCTTGTCCCAGGGCATCGATGAAAATGGCACAAAGCAAAGGTACCCCATGTGAAGAAAAGCGACCCTGTACAAGTAGGGTTGTCACCTTTTCTTCAAGCCAAACCCGAACACTTTAGCGGCGCATGGCAATATTTTTGTTGTAGAAGAATTGTAACAGACCTGGGACACCTTTTGGGTGCACCATGGAGAGTAGTAATGCGGCAAACAGTGGGTGTGACTAAACTGCATTAACAGATGGCAACAGATGTGTGTGACTATCTTGGTTAATTGGGGAGCCACAGTCTGGTCTAAATAAGGTGTCTAGGTTTCAGGCAGACTAAAACCTGGACATATGACTCAAAACCTGGACTATCCAGGTGAATCCCGGTCAGATGGCAACCCTAGGTGTCACCCCTCCCCCTCATAATACAGAGGTCAGTGTCACTCCCTTCTTCATATTACAGAGGATAGTCTCACCCCCTTCTTCATAGTACAGGGGTCAGTGCCCCACCCCCCTGTAATACAGGGGTCAGTGTCACCACCACCATAATACTAGGGCTCCCCTCAGAGACCCCTATTAGATCAGTTGTACTAGAGGTGAGACTGGAGGTATGTGTGTCCGGGTTTCAGACTGAAACCTGGACGCATGTGTCAAAACCTGAACTGTCCGGGTCATAACTGGGCAGGTGGCAACCCTATATACAAGGTGCATAGCGTAGTCAGAAGAACCCATCCCAGGGAAGGCCTCTCATGTGACCCTTGCTTGGCACCCAACGTGGAGGGAAACCTGGAGGATATGAGCACCACCTCAGCAACCTACTTGCCCTCCTTACAAGCTTGATAACCAGTCAACTGGCATTTTGTCATAAAATGGTCAGGAATGACAGCATACATACAGGGCAGGGACAAGGTAGGGGGGGAGGGGGAAGTGGCCCAGGCACAGTTTTAATATGTGGTGAGAGGGGTGCACTGGGAGCTTTCACTGCTGAGTGACTGTCATTCTCCTTCATACACTATTTACTGCACAATGTACTGATTTCCCAACTCCTTAGTTCCAGACACTACAACTTTTCCTTATTTCTCTTACTTAGTGCAACTTCTCATCACTCTCCCCCTTCACCAAGCTGCACTCCCCTCAACTTTCTCTCTTTCGTGTAGCATGGTGCTGTGGCAATAATTTACACAGGCGCAATAGAGAACTTGTATTGAAGTACCGTAATAGTTTAGAACAAAACCTGGAGAGAAGACTGCCAACCAGGTATGCCCAAGGTTTCCAGCAATGTGAATGGAGCGATAATCATTCCTACTGGCAGCACCCGTAAAGAGGACAGAATGCAGCCTGGCCATCTTGTGCCCAATCGGGAAGATGTCAAGAGGAGTTGCAGACCCTACACCTTCCCTCCTCGTCAGGAAGCTTTCCTTTCTGCTAGTACTGTCCCTAACAGGCGGGGTACCTTCCTTATACTGCCCACTCACAAAATGCACACCAAACACAGGAGCCAGGGCCCTAAATAGTCTCTGCTTGACCCAATATGGCCACTAGAGTCACATGGAGTGGCAGTGGAGTGGAGTAGCTTCCTCAGTGACCCAGGAAATCAGAGAGGAACCCTGTTCCTCTTCACTTTGTCTCCAACAACAATGCCACCTAAGGGGTTAATCCTCCGCATTGTGTAAGAAAGTTGTTTGATCCTGTCTTCTCTGATCCTCCCTGATTCTCTTCTCTGATCCTCCCATTCTTCCACTGACCTCAATTCATCTGTTGATAAGACAGAGCCTCTGGAGTCACTCTGCACATGCTCAGTTTAGTGTGTTATGCTAGAGAGTTAATTTTTTCTTGGGAGGGTGCATGTGATCCACACAGGACCAATCAGCACTGTCCAGACAGAGGGTCAAGGGACCTGCAGCCTCACAGGACAGTCAGAGTAGAATGAAAACTCCTCCTACAAGCTTTAACCAGACTCTGATAGAAGTCATAATACTGCTATATACTGCTGATGAGAAAATGTATTTAGCAGTTTATATTTACTAAAATTATTGCATTTCCATGTTCTGTGGGAGACCAGATATAGTGAATGCAGGGTCCTGGGTTTAGTAACATTTTAAGCATACACCTGTGTGAGGTTTGCCCTCACAGAGATACACAGGTTTTCCATGCATCCTTGTGCAGGCAGTTCCATTCACATTAGTTGGGACACCGTGGCTGCACAGACACAGCCATTGCTCCCAATTTGCATGTCCCCAAACCCACACTGTCTGTGTTTGGGGATATGCACCCACACCCACACAGCTGTCAAATTGGTAGCAATGGCTGTGTCCATGTAGCCACTGCGTCCCAACTGACATGAATGGGGATGCCTGCATAGGGATGTATGGAAAACCTGTGTGTCCCCATGGGAGCAAACACGGCCCTTGCATAGGTGTATGCTTAAAGGGTAAGTTCCCCTTTACAGAAAGATCTGTAATGTGAACTTACACAGTACACTCTCCTCACCCCCCCCCCCCCCCCCCCCAAGTCCCGCTGACCTGCAGTGCAGCGATCTCCCGTTCTGAGCCCCGGTATAGGTGCCTCATGGCCCTGGGGCTTAGAAATCCCCAAAGCTTAATCTCCTAAATGTACCCCATCAGGATGGACGTTTAGGAGGATTCAGATTGGTTGGCGCCGTCACATGGGTGGCGCCGGCCAATCAGAACCCTCGTAGCCCGTCCTCTCAGCGGGGAAGAAGAAGAGTGAAAGCTGCGGGGATTTCTAAGCCACTGACCCTTGAGCCGGATATACCGGGGCTCAGAACCGGAGATCGCTGTATGCAGGTCAGTGGGACTGGGGGGGATGAGGAGGGGGTCCTGTGTAAGTTCTCCTTACAGATTTTTCTGTAAAGGTGATCTTGCACTTTTAAGAGGAACCACAGTCTGCTCACATAATTTGTAATAAAAACATCTTTGTCATGAAGCTTCCCTCCAACCACTTTGCATATTATTTTATATACTGTATACTGTTATTCTGTACTTGCCAAATATGCTGCAGAAATCTCTCTCCACTGAGTCGGGCTGCAGCCATATTAACTGTGGGCAGCTGAAGCTGCTCCCTGTTCACTTCCTGAATTTACACAGACACAAAGAGGCGCACCTCCAGCTCTGCAGCTCTCATTGGCCGTCTTATGACTTACCCCCCTCCCTTCCTGGCAAACTCTCACAAGAGTGTGAGAGAGAGCTGTACATGATGTCATAAAACTAGGCTTTTTTTTCAGACAAGAAACAGGAAGTGGGCTGTATAAGGTATTTACTGGCAGAAAAAAAATGTTTTACTATCCAAAGTTAAACCAACAAGGGCAGAAGATTTAATAGATGGAAAGTTGAAAAAATGACTGAAGGTACCCTTTAAGTATGTTTGTGTGAATGAGGCCTTAACACAGGTTGCTTAGTTAATTTTGTCATGGTTCTATTAACATTGACTGCATTTAAATGGGTCACATTCAGTGAGTGGTACTGTCCTCTGAAAGTAACATGGCGGATTATTTTTGCAGGGATGCATAGCATGTGTATACCCTCATACAGCTGCCTTTATGGCTTAAGGGGAGCCTTAGGGCTTGTTCACACAGGCAGGTGGGGCAATGGTAACAGCAAGCCAATCCCCGGGGATGTGTGGGCAGGAAGTTTGAACCCAGAAAAGGAAAGCTGCAGACAGCCTATGCCTCCATCCTGAGAGTAAGCGTAAGAGTAAGCGCACCCTCTCTCCTGCCTCCCCACTGTATAAAATTTATTTAAGGGGTGCTTTGATGCAAGGGGGGTTCTGAGCGGACTCTGATGTAAGGGGGCTCTGTGCGGACGCTGATGTATGGGGGGGAGCTCTGTGTGGACTCTGATGTAAGGGGGGCTCTGTGCGGACTCTAATGTAAGGGGGGCTCTATGTGGACTCTGATGTAAGGGGGGCTCTATGTGGACTCTGATGTAAAGGGGGCTCTGTGTGGACTCTGATGTAAGGGGGCATGTAATGTACAGGGTTCAGGGGTCAGGAGTATGTAATGTACAGGGTTCAGGGGTCAGGAGTATGTAATGTACAGGGGTCAGGAGTGCGTAATGTACAGGGCACAGGTGTCAGGAGTATGTAATGTACAGGGTTCAGGGGCCAGGAGTATGTAATTTACAGGGTGCATGGGTCAGGAGTGGGTAACGTACAGGGTGGAGAGGTCAGGAGTATGTAATGTACAGGGTGCAGGGGTCAGGAGTATTTAACCACTTCAATACCAGGCACTTAGACACCTTCCCGCCCAGGCCAATTTTCAGCTTTCAGCGCTGTCGCAATTTGAATGACAATTGCGCGGTCATGCTACACTGTACCCAAACAAATTTTTTTTTCATTTTGTTCCCACAAATAGAGCTTTCTTTTGGTGGTATTTGATCACCTCTGCGGTTTTTATTTTTTGCGCAACAAATAAAAAAAGACCGAAAATTTTTGAAAAAAAACAAGTTTTTCTTTGTTCCAGTTAAAACTTTTTGTAAATAAGTACGTTTTCTTCTTCAATGACGGGCACTGATATGGCTGCACTGACGGGCACTGATACGGCGGCACTGATGGGCACCGATGAGGTGGCACCAATGAGGTGGCACTGATGAGGTGGCACTGACGGGCACTGATGATGGGCACTGATAGGCGGCACTGATGGGCACTGATAGGTGGCACTGATGGGCACTGATTGGTGGCACTGGTATGCGGCACTGATGGGCACTCATAGGTGGCACAGATGGGCACTTATAGGCGGCACTGATGGGCACTCATAGGTGGCATTGATGGGCACTCGTAGGTGGCATTGATGGTTACTTATGGGTGGCACTGATAGTTGGCACAGATTGGCATGGATGGGCACTGATAGATGGGCACTGATGGGCATGGATGGGCACTGACAGGTGGCACGAATGGACACTGATAGGTGGCACTGATGAAACTGCTTATTTGCAGTGATGCCCCTAAGGGTGGCATTGCTGGGCATCACTGCAACATAATGGTGCCAATCAGTGCCCATTTGTGGGCACTGATTGGCACAGATTTGGCACACTGGGCACATGTGGATGGCCATGGGGTACATACCTGGCCATCCACATGTTGCCCCTTCCCTGGTGGTCTTCCTATTGACAGCGTGATCAGCCGTGATTGGACACGGCTGATCACGTGGTAAAGAGCCTCCGCCGGAGCCTCTTTACCAAGATCGGTGTAGCGGTGTGTCAGATTGACACACCGATCCACCGATCGCCGCGATGCGCGCCCCCGGGGGTGCGCTGCGGCATGTTATCCTGCTGGACGTCATATGACGCCCAGTCAGGATAACAGAACCACTTCCCGGATGTCAATCCGCCATAGGGCGGGCGGGAAGTGGGTAATGTACAGGGTGCAGGAGTATGTAATGTACAGGGTGCAGGGCTCAGGAGTGTGTAATGTACAGGGGTGAGAGTTATGGCAAAAGCAGGGGATCCCGTGAGGACCAGAGTGAATGAAGGTGTTCACTGTACACTCTTTTAGAAAGAGGCCCCCTCCAGGTCCTCCAGGTCCTATTATACTCCTTAGTAGTCTCTAATCGGGCCTGGAGGGGATGCTTTCTAACAGACTCTGTTGTACTTTATGCAAAATGTGGGGGGCGAGGCCAACGGCGGGTCATTGATAGGGCCAGGGGCGGGTCATGGGTGGGGCCTGACAGGGGGCCCTTGCTTTATTTGGTCCGGGGGCCCTGAAGGCCGGTTCACACTGCTGCGGTGCGGAAACCCTGCAAATCCACTGCGGGTTCCTGCATTGCATGCCTAACAGGGGCAGTTCACACTGCCCTATACGAACTGCTGCGAGTGTCAATTAAAATTTAATGACACCCCCAAACCAGTTTGCATATCGCAGTGCGATCTGCAAACTCGGACAGGAATCAGATGGCATAGGTATGAACACCCATGAGATCTGATTCTGCTGCAGACCAAAAAAAGGGTCCTGTGCGAATTTGGTCCGAATGCGATGCAAATTCAGCTATACTATCTGTATGGCTGAATTCAAATCGCACGGACATCGCATGTGATATGCACTGCAGCGCGGTGTGAATCACATGCGATCTGGCACCACGCATCAGTGTTAACCGGCCCTAAGTGTTGTCAGTCCGCCCCTGTTTATGACTACAGTGTACCCATCTTCTAAAGTCTACTTCCAGCAGGATAATGCACCATGTCACAAAGCTCAAATCATCTCACCACTGGTTTCTTGAACATGACAATGAGGTCACTGAACTCCAAAGGCCTCCACAGTCACCAGATCTCAATCCAATAGAGCACCATTGGGATGTGGTGAAACGGTTGATTTGCAGCATGGATGTGCAGCCAGCAAATCTGCAGCAACTACGTGATGCTATCATGTCAATATTGACCAAAATCTCTGAGGAATGCTTCCAACACCTTGTTGAATCTATGCCAGGAAGAATTAAGGCAGTTTTGAAGGCAAAAGAGGGTCTAACGCGGTACTAGCAAGGTGTATCTAATGAAGTGGCCTGTGAGTGTATATTGAACCATGCCCTTATCATTATGTAGTAAAGGAGAAGTCTATAGACATCACCCAAGTCCTCCTTTCAAGTAACTAGGGCTATGGTAGGGATAGTTCCTTCACCTACATAATGGGGTACATTTACTAAAGCTGGTGCACTCAGAATCTGGTTCAGTTGTGCATGGTAGCCAATCAGCTTCTAACCTTAGCTTGTTCAATTAAGTTTTGGCAATAAAACCTGGAAGCTGATTTGTTTCTATGCATAAGTACTCTCCTTTAGCACTCTCCAGCTTTAGTAAATAAACCTCAATGTGTCCCTCTTTATCATTTCAGAAAGGGAGCAAACTGGAGATTTATATATAGTGTCTAGCATACCTCCCAACTTTTTGAGATGGGAACGAGGGACACCTATAAGCAAAAGTATGTAGGCAGAGGACACACTCCCTGTCACGCCCCCTTAAAAGGAGAATTATACCAAAAAAATGATTAGTTAAACCCACAAGTGCTTTTTTTTCCCCACTACTATTACTTTATATTGGCTTCTAGAATTTACAAATGCAGCAATTTAGAATTTGGATGAAAGGTTTAGCACTGGGAAACACTTTTTGAAAGATAAAAAGTGCAATTTATATACAACTATATAGATCAGACCAAAATGAGGGACAAATGAGGAGGAAAGAGGGACCGAGGGACTTTGTTCCAAATCAGGGACAGTCCCTCAAAACCAGGGACATTTGGGAGCTATGTGTCTAGTCTGCAAGAGGTTAATTTGTGTCTTTTATATGTGCCTGGAAGTCAACTTTAAGCCAGTGTGCTCCATGTCATCTATAATAATACACAATCACCTACTGGCTCATAAACTCCCTAAGTGGATTTGGCCTTCAATAAAAAAAAAGATGATTGGAATAGTGTTATATGATACACCAAGATATTGAATTTCTTACAGACTCCTCTTCTTCTTCTTTTGAATTTGAATATTTGGTGACCAGCTCCCGCCTACAGTATGGTCCCACTTGGGGTGGGCGGTAGCGGGATACCAAACTCCAGATATTGTACCCTAAAGTTATTATTACTTCTTGTTATTCATTCCCCAATTTTTGTTATTATCTGTTCTATGCAATATGATAAGCAATACCAATTAATTGTATTCATTTATATTGGAATGTACTTTGTCAAAAATAATAATTGATTAAGACATTTAGAAACATAGTTCTTACATCCACCTGAATAGATTCATGAAATGGAACACGCAGCTTCCTTTTTATTTGCTCGTAAAATATATAAACGCTAGAAGTATTATGAAGCCAGCCCCGCTGCTGAGCAGACCGACTTAACTTACAGCTGTCAAACAGGCAGCACACATGCTCAGATCTAATTATGTTACCATTGCCTTTCTGCTATTTAGCATATTAAATCTAAAGACTAAGAACTACAGAAGGAGCACACAAATACAAATGTGTGATTTAATACTGCAGCGCCGGAACTATTTAATTGGACATTTTCATGATAAATCTGAGCTTTTACTACAAAAGCGGCTAATGAAGTATTTGTTCCTATGTATACAATTTTATATACATCTTGCTGCTGAGAAAATGAAATTTTCCTAAAGATAATAAAGAACAACAGTACTGAGGCTGCATAATTCATTGTTGATTCCACAAGGGAGACCAGGCACTTCTTGTTAATAAACTGGAAAATGGAAACTGGCAAATACTTATTTATATGATAAAGAACATTTATAGCTATTAGTAAAAGAAGAGAAGCTCCGGTAAGGAAGACAAAAGGACCAACAGGTACAGATATATTTTATATTAGGATTTATTTTATAGTTTTTAATAAACTGTAAGAGATGTTACTTCAAGGCATTAGTGTATACCAGAGTTGGCAAGCTCTCAAATCAGCTTGCTGCAATACCAGTTAGCTGGGCACTTCATCCATTGCTATTACACAGAAACAGGCAGGGCCGATCCTAGGGTCACAGACGCCTGGGTGCAGAAATATTTCTGGCGCCCCACATGGGCGTGGTCATCTTACCAACTCCCCCCCTTTACAAATGTTTCTATGGCAACGACTCAAACGCAGAGATGCTCCCCTTAGAAGTCTACGTTACCTTGGGATCCTCCCACGATCTCTTAACATTAAAGAAAATACAGGAAGAGAGTACACAAGACTTGGAGGGGAGTCTCTCTGATGCACACACAGAGGGCTGTCTGTTAGAAAGAGCCCCTAGACATAATACGGTCAAAGACTGAAGACATGATACAAGAGACGGTCAGAGACTGCAGACATAATACAGGAGATGGTCAGACTGCAGACATGATACAAGAGACAGTCAGAGACTGCAATCATAGTACAGGAGATGGTCAGAGACTGCAGACATAATACAGTAGATGGTCAAAGACTGTAGACATGATACAAGAGACGGTCAGAGACTGCAATCATACTACAGGAGATGGTCAGAGATTGCAGACATAATACAGGAGATGGCCAGAGACTGTAGACATAATACAGGAGATGGTCAGAGACTGTAAACATGATACAAGAGACGGTCAGAGACTGCAATCATGGTACACGAGATGGTCAGAGACTGCAGACATAATACAGGAGATGGTCAGAGACTGTAGACATGATACAAGAGACGGTCAGAGACTGCAATCGTAGTACAGGAGATAGTCAGAGACTGCAGACATAATACAGGAGGTAGTCAGAGACTGCAGACATAATACAGGAGATGGTCAGAGACTGTAGACATGATACAAGAGACGGTCAGAGAATGCAATCATAGTACAGGAGATGGTCAGAGACTGCAGACATAATACAGGAGATGGTCAGAGACTGCAATCATAGTACAGGAGATGGTCAGAGACTGCAGACATAATACAGGAGATGGTCAGAGACTGTAGACATGATACAAGAGACGGTCAGAGACTGCAATCATGGTACAGGAGATGGTCAGAGACTGCAGACATAATACAGGAGATGGTCAGAGACTGTAGACATGATACAAGAGACGGTCAGAGACTGCAATCATGGTACAGGAGATGGTCAGAGACTGCAGACATGATACAGGGGATGGTCAGAGACTGCAGACATAATACAGGAGATGGTCAGAGACTGTAGACATGATACAAGAGACGGTCAGAGACTGCAATCTAAGTACAGGAGATGGTCAGAGACTGTAGACATGATACAAGAGATGGTCAGAGACTGCAGACATTATACAAGAGATGTTCAGAGACTGCAGACATGATACAGGAGATGGTCAGAGACTGCAGACATGATACAGGAGATGGTCAGAGACAGCGGACATAATACAGGAGATGGTCAGAGACTGCAGACATGGTACAGAAGATGGTCAGAGACTGCAGACATAATACAGGAGATGGTCAGAGACTGCAGACATAATATAGGAGAAGGTCAGAGACTGTAGACATGATACAAGAGACGGTCAGAGACTGTAGACATGATACAGGAGATGGTCAGAGACTGCAGACATAATACAGGAGATGGTCAGAGACTGCAGACATAATACAAGAGACGATCAGAGACTGCAATCATAGTAAAGGAGATGGTCAGAGACTGCAGACATAATACAGGAGATGGTCAGAGACTGCAGACATGATACAAGAGATGGTCACAGACTTCAGACTTAATACAGGAGATGGTCAGAGACTGCAGACATGGTACAGGAGATGGTCAGAGACTGCAGACATAATACAGGAGATGGTTAGAGACTGCAGACATGGTACAGGAGATGATCAGAGACTGCATACATAGTACAGGAGATGGTCAGAGACTGCAGACATACTAAAGGAGATGGTCAGAGACTGCAGACATGATACAAGCGACGGTCAGAGACTGTAGACATGATACAAGAGACGTCAGAGACTCTAGCCATGATACAAGAGACGTCAGAGACTGTAGACATGATACAAGAGATGGTCAGAGACTGCAGACATGATACAAGAGATGGCCAGAGACTGCAGACATGATACAAGAGATGGTCGGAGACTGCAGACATGATACAAGAGATGGTCAGAGACTGTAGACATGATACAAGAGATGGTCAGAGACTGCAGACATTATACAAGAGATGGTCAGAGACTGCAGACATGATACAGGAGATGGTCAGAGACTGCAGATATAATACAGGAGATGGTCAGAGACTGCAGTTCCTATGGATGTTAGTAGATTTTTAGGTAGGGATTTTATTATAGTAAGAATTTCTTCTCGTGATATAAGCTCATTGATTTGTTCAAGAGTGATAGTATTAATTTTAGGTAGATTAACCGAGTCTAAAAAACTCATTATATTAGCGGGTGTAGGTTGCGGAGTGTTTTTATCTTTTTTAAGATTATATAATGATTCGTGGTAATCTGAAAACGAATCCGCAATCTTCTGGGGGTTATAATGTGTTTCTTGAGTAGCATGATGAATTAATTTCATAATTTTATTCTTGTTTTGGTGTTCTCATAATCGATATGCTAATAATTTTCTAGCCTTATTATTTTGGGAGTAGTAGTTTATTTTAATTCTTTTTAGATATTTATCATGGTCTATTAAGGCACATCTTAGTTCCATTCTAAGGATGTTTAATTGCTGAGATAGATTGACATCTATGGGATTTTATTTGTGTACTTCCTCTAGGTCAGAAATATCTTGCAGTAGTTTGTTTAATGTAATTTGTTTCTTTTTTTTCTCCCTGGATGCTACTTGAATCAATATTCCCCTTATAAATGCTTTATGGGAACACCATACATTTGTTATATTTACAGAATCTTCAATATTACATTCAAAAAATTCTTTTAGATTTTTCTTTATCACAGATAGATTGTCCTTTTGAGATAAAATGAAAGTATTATTTCTCCATAAAGTATTGTTGTTATTCGTTGATCCTGTTTGTATTTCTATTGTGATAGGAGCATGGTCGGACCATGTTATACTATGTATTTTAGCATTTTCTATCTTTTGTAATAGAAATCTATCTGTGATAAAGTAATCAATCCTGGAATAGGATTTATGCATGTTGGAAAAGAACGTATAGTCTCGTTCAGTGGCATGAATACATCTCCATGGATCATATAGATCTTCACCATTAAGTAATTTATTTAGACCAGGCCTAGTAGATTTTTCTTTTTTTGAGGTATCCATAATGGGATCAATAGGAGCATTAAAATCTCCACAGATAATAAATTGGCCTTTCTGTATTTTTTTTGCTGTTATAATGGTTTTCCTTATGAATCTTTGAGGGTGTTTATTAGGTGCATAGATATTAACGATAGTGTAGATTGTATTGTCAATATTTGCCACTAGTATGATGTATCTACCCTGATCATATGTTTTAAAATCTAGTAGTTGAAAAGCGACAGTATCTTTAATAGCTATGGCCACACCTTTCTTCTTTTTTTTGTTGTTGGAAACAAAAATATGTGGAAACCAACAATGAGAAAAATTAGGTGTTTTGTCCATTGAAAAATGTGATTCCTGTATGCACATTATATCACAGTTGAATTTAATCGCATCCTTTCATAGAGCTCTTCTCTTATATGGGCTGTTAAGACCGTCTATTTATTGACATAAACTTAATGCCCATAGTGTTGGTGGTAATCGCTGCTAAACAAGGTTAATTTAACATTAACCGAAAAAAACGTTACCTCTTTAATGCAGTAGTAGTTATTACCTTCTGTAAACAGTAGATAGTGAATTTGAGCCTTATAAAGCACAAAAAAGTGAGTAACCACTTGCCGCCCGCTCTATTACCAAACGACGGCGGCAAAGTGGTTTTATATTCCTGACCGGACATCATATGACGTGATCAGGAATGTCAAGCCGCTGCGCGCCCCCGGGGGCGCGCATCGCTACGATCGTTGTTGCGGGGTGTCAGTCTGACGGAGACTCTTTACCACGTGATCAGCCGTGTCCAATCACGGCTGATCACGATGTAAATAGAAAGAGCCGGTGATCGGCTTTTCCTCACTCGCGTCTGACAGACGCGAGTAGAGGAGAGCCGATTGGCTGCTCTCCTGACAGGGGGGGTCTGTGCTGATTGTTTATCAGCACAGCCCCCCCTCAGATCCTACCCAGGACCACCAGGGAAGCCGCCCAGGACCACCAGGGAAGCGATCCACACTGGACCACCAGGTATGCCCCTAGACCCCCAGGGAAATGCCACTGTGTGCCCAGGCAGCTGCCAATCAGTGCCCACTTCAATGCCTACGACGCCAGTGCCACCAGGGATGCCCATCAGTGCCTCATATCAGTGCCGCATATCAGTGCCCATCAGTGACACGTATCAGTGCCCAGCAGTGCCGCCTATCAGTGCCCATCAGTGCCCAGCAGTGACGCCTATCAGTGCCGCCTATCAGCGCCACCCTATCAGTGCCCAGCAGTGCCCAGCAGTGCCGCCTTTCATTGCCCATCAGTGTCGCCTATCAGTGCCCATCAGTGCCAACCAGTGCCACCCATCAGTGCCCATCAGTGCCGCCTATCAATGCCCATCAGTGCTGCATATGAGTGCCACCCATCAGTGCCGCCTACCAGTGCCCATCAGTGTCGCATATCAGTGCCCATCGTCAGTGCCCGTCAGTGCCCGCTCATTGGTGCCACTTCATCGGTGCCGCCGTATCAGTGCCTGTCAGTGCCGCCTTATCAGTGCCCATCAGTGAAAGAGAAAACTTAATTATTTACAACTTTTTTTAACAGAAACAAAAGCAAAATTTTATTTTTTTCTAAATTTTTTTTTTTATTTGTTTAGCAAAAAATAAAAATCGCAGAGGTGATCAAATACCACCAAAAGAAAGCTCTATTTGTGGGAACAAAATGATAAAAATTTCGTTTGGGTACAGTGTTGTATGACCGCGCAATTGTCATTCAAACTGCGACAGCGCTGAAAGCTGAAAATTGGTCTGGGCAGGAAGGTGTCTAAGTGCCCTGTATTGAAGTGGGTAACATACAAATAAACAACATAAACAAATTAAGATAAGAAACTAGGAGTTGGTATGCAACTCCTGTGTACATTGTTAATGTACTAAATATCCTAGGATATCCTAGGATAGGGGGACAAAACAGATCTTCCCAGACTCAGGGCTCCCTGTAATTAGAGACCCTGGGTTAAAGAAGGTGAATAAATCTAAACCTAATATCCATATATTCAGCAGAATAGTTTTTATAGGTCATGTAAAGGGGTGCTTGGAGAGGGAGGATGATGGTCTTCCTTGTTTGGTTTGCCATTGTCGAGGTACAGTGACAGGTAGGGGTTTGTCTGGACCTTTGTCTTCTTCAATTGGAAGTAATCCCCATTGACGCAGAATCTTCAGACTTTCTTCCATGTTATGGATATTGTATGTAGTACCTTCACGATCGATTAGTATTTTAGTAGGGAATCCCCATCTATACTGTATCTTATGGTTCCCGAGTACTTTGGTTATTAGGTTTAAATTTTTGCATGCTAATATCGTTGCTTGGGAAAGATCTGAATAGAGTATTATTCCTGCGTAAGGGTCAGGGAGAGGAGAGTTATGTCGTGCATATTGCATTAACTGACCCTTTACTTGAAAAAATATGTATTTTAGCACTTACATCTCTGGGAATTCTTTCCGGCAAATATGAGGGCTTAGGAAGTCTGTGTGCTCGGTCAATTGCTAATTCCTTTTGAGGGACAGTAGGTAATAATGCTGTAATCATTTCTTTTAAGAATCTCTTCAAGTCTGGAAGTTTTACATTCTCTGGGATGCCTCGGAATTTAACATTGTTCCTTCTAGCTCGATCTTCCAAACCTGTCACTTTCAGTTTAAGATTTTTTAATGCTTCAACCAGATCATTATGTGCGTCAGTGAATTCACACAATTTGTTTTCAACATAGTCTACTCTATCACCAATTTCCACTATGTCTCTTTTAGATTGTTGCATGAAATTAAACATGTCTTGTTGCAGGGCTCCCCTTAAAGACATTACAATTTCTTTAATGGTCGAGTCTGAGACAGGCTGCCCTGTGGTAGGAATGGCATTCAGTTTAGCGTCATAAGGATTTTCACACAAAGTAATATCAGGACCATGTAAATTTCCAGTCAGATTTACCTCAGGTTTGTCCAGTTTTCTTTTCTGTTTAGGTGGGTAATTGGTGTCATCATGAGATTCTTCATTGTCACTAGAATGTATTTCCATTTGTACTTTTACATTCTCCTCAGCTTGTACTGCTATACTGCTTGCGCTTTGCTGTGAGGAAATTCCAGCGCCATCTTCCGTTCTCTGAGTCCCGGCCGAATGCCGGTATTCACTCAATTTGCGGGGCGAGTCTCTTTTCTTTTTTTTCCCCGTCATGTCTATCAGGTTCCTTTTACTTTCAGGGTTATTTTGTGTGTCCAGGGCTGCTTTAAATGGCTTCTAACCGCTTCAGGGAGTTCTGTTGTCACGGAGCCGGTTTACTATGCAGCCATCTTCCCTCACCGCAGGCCACGGCCCCCCAGGGGATCCTCAGATTTAATATTGCTGCTGTATGTTTGCCATCTAGTGCACTGAATGTCACAAGAGAACCAGATTTGTAAATGTTTTAACCTTTTTAAATAAATTGTGATACTTTTGGTACTGCACCATCATGGTCTCCCCATTTTTTCCATGTATATGTGCTGATGGGAGTCTTGCAATTTAAAAGAGATTGTAAAGTATATACCATATCAGTGGGACTGAAAACATCTGTGGATAAACGACCAATATTGGAATTTTTAGACCTAACCTTTGTGTAGGTCTAAGCATGAGGTAAGGGGCTAGAGCAGCCATTCTCAACCAGGGTTCCGTGGAACCCTAGGGTTCCTCCAAAGGTCGCTAGGTGTTCCTTGATATGTGGCTGATTGATCTCCTCTCTTAAGGTGTCTGCATAGTTCTGGGGTCAAGGCCACTTGGTAGAGCCAGTTGCATGAAGCCAAAAATCTTTTAAGCCATCCATAGGGATTGTATTTTGACCACTACTGTAAGGGCTGCCTCATTCCACATGACCACAAATCTAAGGGGCATTTTTTTCACTGACCACCAATGAATTGGTTTTAGTAAGGGTTCCTCAAGACTAGAAAATGATTTCAAGGGTGCCTTTGGGGTAAAAAGGTTGAGAAAGACTGGGCTAGAGTGTGAGGTGGTGGTGCACTGTGGTGTAAGATATTATCAGTAGCACTTTTCTTCACGCAAGATTGCTTTGAAGTTTTTGAAATACCGCTTCATGCAAGATTTTTCCTTTTGTTTATCTCTTTAAAAGATTTTTGCACAAAAGGACACTTAATGTGGATTTTGGACTTACTTTATATTCATTCATATATATCACAAATTTTGATTTGCTTTCCCAGTATATTTTTATATACTTATACATTATGCTATAAGAAATACTGTTGTGTTACACTTTGTGATTTATTATCATTTATCTGTGTTCATAACTTGGTTATTATTACTCTATGTTTTTAAGCTCTGTTCCCTCCTGTCTAGCTGAGCTCTTTCTCTCACCATACTTTGTATATCCCCTCCCCTTTCTTCTCTCTGGTATCATTTCTCAGTATTCTGCCATGCTATACACATCTTTCCATGTGGCTTATCACATCAATGTTTTTCTATCTATGAATATCCTTCATTAAACATAACATTAGAAAAGGCTTCATTGTCTGTCTCCTCAACAGTGAATTTATTCATCGAGTTAAACTGTCTGAATAGATGCAAGAGATAAATAGATCACCAGGTTGTATAAGCCCTATATGAAGCTAGAGATAAGCTTATGGCCCTGTAGTTGAGTCAGAAAACATACTGTATATATCTTTGTGTGGGGTACACCACTATTATTATCATTGTTTGCATAGATTGATTTATTTATGCTATTGTGAGCACAGATGTGGTTGCGCTGCATTGGAGTTTGAGGTAAAGAGTGTTCCTAAAAGTGCTAAGTTTCCATAGATTGCCAAGTACGAGGCTCCATTCACACCTGAGCGTATTGATTTACTGGCGTTATTCAGGTGGTTTTTATAAGCTTTTTTGCAGCTTTTTAGAAGTGTATTACAAGCGTTTTACAGCCTGAGGTGTTTTTGTTTAGCCAATAGAAATCACTAGGAGGAGGAGAGGAAATTAGGGGTTGAGAGCAGCTATTTGAGCAGAAAACACTCGTAAAACGATCAAGTCAGGTGTTTGTATTGAAGTCTATGGGGCCAAAAAACATTTGTAATCTGCCAAAAAGAAACTCATGTACTTTTTTGAGCTTCAGGTGTTTTGCTTCAGGTGACACTCAGATGTGAACAGGGGTCATAGAAATTAATGGGATTTGGCTTATTGAGCATTTTTGAGCTACAAGCTTCAAGCAGAAAATCGCTCAGGTGTGAATGGGGCCTAAAGGGCAACAGAAATGTCCATAAAAATGCTGTGCTCCAATGAATTCTAATTTCCACAACACCAAGTGTACACGCTCATTACCAAGGGATTTCACCTAGGTAGCCTTATTATAGGCTTACCTATATGTAAAAATAGGTCAGGGGGGTTACAACCACTATAAGAAAGCCTATTTTTGCATTTCTGGGTCAAAATGTCACCTACATATAATTGTTTAATATAAATAGCCAGATGGTTTATATCAATCTTGGCTATAGGACATACTATATATACATATCCATATTAGAGTTATCTATAGGACCTAGATTCATTAAAATATTTTATTTGCAATTTTATAAAGAATAAACTTTATTTTGATGAATATAACCACCGTTTTTTATCTGTTGCTACAATCCTCAAAATAAAGTTTATACTTGTTTGATATAAGAAAGTTTAGCAATATTTCCCTAAATTTAATTTCAGAGCCTGTTTTCCTTGTTGCGCAAACAGAATGGACTCCAAAAATAGATGTGTTAGTATTTGCCTGGTCTTTAGACCATCTGTCTATGCATTCATTCTGTTATGATTTGGATTCCGCCTGTGATGGATAAATAGGTTAGGTGTCTTAAGTTGGATGCACACATAAATTGTAATAATTACATATCTGATAGTGCAGCTCTTCAACAAACAAAAAAGTAATCTGCTTATGTTTTTCCACTTGTTTGCCTTTGCCTAAAGTCCTCCAGTAAGTGAACTTCTATAAATCTCTGAATGTGTCTAACTTTGTAAAGAGAGGCTATGAATCTATATACAAGTGCTGGTGTAGGCCCCACAAAGGGAGTAAAATTACCCTTTGCATGCAGATAGATCACTGAGACCCTTGTGCAAATGATTTAAAGTGGTTATAAATCTTTGTGTTTTTTTACAAAAAAATAAACATGCCTATACTTACCTGCTCTGTGCAATCGTTTAGCGCAGAGCAGCCCGATCCTCTTTTTCTGGGGTCACCCGCCGGCGCTCCTTGCCCCTCCTCTTCATCGAATGCCCCAATAGAAAGCTGCTTTCCCTGGGGGCACCCGTGCAGGCTCCTTTCGGACTCCCGCTGCTGCGTCCATTGACACAGACAGCGGGACTCAGCCCCGCCCCCCACGTCACAGGATTTGATTGACAGCAGCGGGAGCCAATGGCTATGCAATACAATACAGGGCACTTTCACCCCCTTCCTGCCCAGGCCAATTTTAAGCTTTCAGAGGTGTCACACTTTGAATGACAGTTGTGCAGTCATGCTACACTGTACTCAAATTAAATTATCTTTTTTTTCCACACAAATAGAGCTTTCTTTTGGTGGTATTTAGGCACCACTGTTTTTATTAAATTTTTTGCTAAAAAAACGAAAAAGTCAAATGTTGAAAAAAAAACAACATTTTTTAAAATTTGTTATAGAATTTTGCAAATAAATAATCTTTCTTAACCACTTCGCGCCCGCGCTATAGCCGAAAGACGGCTGCAGCGCAGACACTATCTGCCGGGTGGCTGTCCCTAGACGTCCAGCTGTTTACTTCCACAATGCGCGCTCCCGTGGGCGTGCATCGGGGAAGTTCTGTGCTGGCCGTGTCCCTCGGACACAGCCAGTCACAGATCGCCGTAAACGGCCAATGACAGCGGCCGTTTACAGTGCAATCGGCGGTGCCAATGAGAGAGGATCTCATATGTAAACATATGAGATCCTCTCTCATCGCCGGCTCTCCCTCCTCACACAGAGATAGCGTGTGAGGAGGGAGAGCGAACCGCTGCAGCGGTGAGTGTAAAAAAAAAACTAAAAAAAAAGTCGTCAGTTTCATCTGTCATCCCTCCCCACTGTCCTCTGTCGCTAGTGCCATCCCTCCCCACTGCCATCTGTCCCCAGTGCCATCCCTCCCCACTGCCATCCGTCCCCAGTGCCATCCCTCCCCACTGCCATTCGTCCCCAGTGCCATCCCTCCCCACTGCCATCCGTCCCCAATGCCATCCATCCCCAGTGCCATCCGTCCCCAGTGCCATCCCTCCCCACTGCCATCCGTCCCCAGTGCCATCCCTACCCAGTGCCATCCCTACCCAGTGCCATCCCTCCCCACTACCATCCCTCCCCAGTGCCATCCCTCCCCAGTGCCATCTGTCATCAGTGCCACGTATCAGTGGTATCTGTCATCAGTGTCACGTGTCATCAGTGCCACGTATTAGTGCCATCTGTCATGAGTGCCACGTATTAGTGCCATCTGTCATCAGCGCCACGTATTAGTGCCATCTGTCATCAGTGCCACGTATTAGTGCCATCTGTCATCACTGCCACGTGTCATTAGTGCCACATATTAGTGCCATCTGTCATCAGTGTCACGTGTCATTAGTGCCACGTATTAGTGCCAAATGTCATCAGTGCCACGTATTAGTGCCATCTGTCATCAGTGTCATCAGTGCCACATATTAGTGCCATCTGTCATCAATGCCACGTCAGTGCCATCAGTGCCACGTATCAGTGCCATCTGTCATCAGTGCCACGTCAGTGTCATCAGTGCCACGTATTAGTGCCATCTGTCATCAGTGTCACATGTCATTGTCCTGGTGCTCCAGGGCCTTCAAAAGTGTAATAGGTAGTCAACAAGTTAGATGTGTAATTTATGCTCCTAGAACACCTGATGGTGCTCCCTGCATGTTGGGCCTCTGTGTGTGGCCAGGCTGTGAAAAAGTCCCACACATGTGGTATCCCCATACTCAGGAGGAGTAGCAGAATGTATTTTGGGGCGTTATTTGTGGTATACAAATGCCATGTGGGAGAAATAACCTATTATAATGACAATTTTGTGGGGGGGGGGGGATCTTCATTTTGCAAAGAATTGTGGGAAAAAATTACAACATCAAAAAAACTCACCATGCATCTTACTAAATACCTTGGAATGTCTACTTTCAAAAAAGGGTTTTTTTGGGGGGTATTTGTACTTTCCTGGCTTGTTCGGGTCTCAAGAAATGAGATAGGCCACCAGTACAACAGGTGTGATCAATTTTTTATGATTTGCACCATAGTTTGTAGACTCTCTAACTTTCACACGGACCAAATAATATCCACTAATTTGGGTTATTTTTACCAAAGATATGTAGCAGTATAAATTGTGGCCAAAATTTATGAAGAAAAATTAATAATTTGCAAAATTTTATCACAGAAACTAAGAAAAATGCATTTTTTTTCTAAATTTTCGGTCTTTTTTTATTTATAGCGCAAAAAATAGAAAACCCAGAGGTGATCAAATACCACGAAAAGAAAGCTCTATTTGTTTGAAAAAAAGGACAAAAAATTCATTTGGGTACAGTATTACATGACTGAGTAATTGTCATTCAAAGTGTGAGAGCACCGAAAGCTGAAAATTGGTCTGGGCAGGAGGGGGGTTTAGGTGCCCAGTAGGCAAGTGGTTAATAAATGAAGGCCAAAATGTATGCTGCAACATTTCTTTGGTGAAAATAACCAAAATCTGTGTATATTATTTAGTCTGTAGGAAAGTTAAGCCGCGTACACACGAGCGGAATGTCCGACAGAAAAAGTCAGACGGAAGCTTTTCATCGTATATTCCGATCGTGTGTTTGCCTCATCGGCCTTTTCTTTTCGAAAATTCTTACGGACCTAGAAATAGAACATGTTGTAAATATTTCCGACGGAACCAATTCCTATCGGGAAAACCGATCGTCTGTATGCTGTTTCGACAGACCAAAAACGACGCATACGCTGAAGCAAGTACGAGACGGAAGCTATTGGCTACTGGCTATTGAACGTCCTTTTTCTAGTCCCGTCGTACGTGCTGTACGTCACCGCGTTCTGGATGGCCGGACTTTGGTTGGACTTTGGTTTGACCGTGTGTCGGCAAGACCGCTTTAACCTCCTTGGCGGTAATCCCGAGCGTGACTCGGGTCTGACTTTTTCTGCCAGGAGCGGTAACCCAGAGTCACGCTCGGGGTAACAGTGCAGAGCATCCAGCGGAGCCCTTACCTTCTCCTGGGTTCCAGCGATGCCCTCCACTGTCCTCGGCTGTGCTCCGCTGTGATCGCCAGCGCGATCACAGCATCTCACTTCCTAGTTCCGTTCCCTGCGAGCAGCAGTGGCGCACGGGAGCGGAACTGGGCGGGAAATTTAAAAAGTTCAAAAGTTCAAACACAAAACACACATATAAAAAGAGGTGATACAGTGTAATCTGAGAGGATTACATTGTATCATCTCAGATCTCACTGATACAGTGCCCCTTGCCTCCAATAAAATATTGAGAAGATAGAATCCAAAAAGCGCCATTTCGCTACAAAATCGCCTTTGGAGCAGTTGAATGACAGCGACAGCGACACGGAGTTGCTCCCAGAACTCAGCGATAGTGAGTCGTGGGGAGATTTGTCGTCTGACACTGATCTGACAAGTGACAACGATGACAGCGGTGATGATCCTGCACCTGACATCAGCGATGTGCGCACTTGGTGCCCTATTGAGTGCGATACGGACCAGGTAGCGCCCCCAAGATTTCCCTTCACTGGATCACCTGGGATGAAGGTCGAAGTTGAGCATGACAACCCTCTGGCATACCTGCAATTATTTCTCACAGAGGAAGTAATTGAAAAAATTGTCATAGAGACAAATCGCTACCAAGAACAGCAATCCGCTACGCTGCATGCCAGGTTTTCCCGAAGCAGAAGGTGGGAACCGGTGACTAAAGAGGACATCTGGCTGTTTCTCGGACTCATTATTCTTCAGGGGGTGGTGGGGAAACCACGCCAGAAATGGTACTGGACCACCAACAAGTTACTGGCCACTCCGTTTTTTGGTACTGTGATGTCCGAATACCGTTTTTCCCTCATCATGAAATATTTCCACTTCACTAACAATGAAGAGTTTGATGAGGCCACGCATCCTGCGCCCAAGCTAAAAAAAATCTGGGAGGTATGCCAAATTATTGGGAACAATTTCCAGCGGGCCTACGTGCCAGAAAGAGACGTTGGCGTGGATGAGAGTTTGATGGCCTACAAAGGACGCCTAAGCTGGATCCAGTATATTGCATCCAAAAGAGCGCGGTTTGGCATCAAATCATACATGCTCTGCGAGTCATCCACTGGGTACATATGGAACTCGGTCATTTACACCGGTAAAGGCACGAAGTTCAACCCCAGGTACAGCAGCTATGGGATGGCCACATCATCTGTCCTTACACTGCTGGAGCCATTACTGAACCAGGGATATTGTGTGACCATGGACAATTTCTATACGTCGCCGGAACTGTTTGAGGTTTTGATCCAAAACAAGACGGATGCCTATGGTACAGTTAGGCCTAACAGACGTGACATGCCATCTATGTTTGGCAAGAAAAAACTCAAAACCGGAGAAATTGTTACCTGGCAGAAGGGTAAGATGATGGCAATGCGATGGTGAGACAAGAAGGACGTGTGTCTCATGAGCACTGTGCACAATACCTCCACTGCCACGGTCCATACAAAAGGTGGGAAAGATGTGCTGAAGCCGCAAGTCGTGATAGACTATAATTGCACTATGGGAGGTGTCGACCGAGCCGATCAGGCAATGACCTTTTATCCGACTATGAGGAAACAGCAGAAAAAATATTACAAAAAGATTTTCAGGCATCTTCTGGAACAATGCCTTTGGAATGGGTACATCTTGTACCGAGCAGGGAGTGACAGGCCTCTTGTTCATTCAGATTTTATATGGAAGGTGGCTGAGCAGATTTTTGTGAAACACCAGAAGCCATCAGTAGATGTGAACAGACCTGGACGACGTGCTGTTGATGTTGCCAACCCAGAACGCCTAACAGGTCGGCACTTTATGGACTATATACCACCAACCGCAAAAAAGGCAGCACCTACCAGGATGTGCGTGGTTTGCTGTTCAAACAGAGATGACAAGGGAAAAAAAATACGAAAAGAAAGCAGGTTCTATTGTCCGGATTGTGACGTGCGACTGTGTGCTGTACCTTGCTTCAAAGTTTATCACACTCAGGATGTTTATTGAATTTTCTTTGTCTGACAAATTTCTTTAGTTTGTATTACATTATTGAATAAAATTGTATTATTTAAAAATTTTAAATCATGATTTTGTGTTTCAAACTTTATCACATCTGGGATGTCTACTAGAGTCTTGCTTGGTCAGGTTTAAGTAAGTAATTACTAAGAATTGCAGGCCTATAATACATAGCATCAAATTTCCATGCAAAATAATTGTACCGCTTTCAGCACAAAATTCCAGACAGAATCATACCGCCAGGGAGGTTAATGGAATTCCGTCGGAGTTCCATCGGAGAAACCTTCGGAGTTTATTCTGACGGCAAAACCGGTCATGTGTACAGGGCATTAGAGCCCACGAGCTATGGTGTGTGTGTGTGTGTATATATATATATATACATACAGTGCCTTGCGAAAGTATTCGGCCCCCTTGAACTTTTCAACCTTTTGCCACATTTCAGGCTTCAAACATAAAGATATAAAATTTTTATTTTTTGTGAAGAATCACCAACAAGTGGGACACAATTGTGAAGTGGAACGAAATCTATTGGATTGTTGAAACTTTTTTAACTAATAAAAAAATGAAAAGTGGGGGCGTGCAAAATTATTCGGCCCCCTTGCGTTAATACTTTGTAGAGCCACCTTTTGCTGCGATTACAGCTGCAAGTCGCTTGGGGTATGTCTCTATCAGTTTTGCACATCGAGAGACTGAAATTCTTGCCCATTCTTCCTTGAAAAACAGCTCGAGCTCAGTGAGGTTGGATGGAGAGCGTTTGTGAACAGCAGTTTTCAGCTCTTTCCACAGATTCTCGATTGGATTCAGGTCTGGACTTTGACTTGGCCATTCTAACACCTGGATACGTTTATTTGTGAACCATTCCTTTGTAGATTTTGCTGTATGTTTGGGATCATTGTCTTGTTGGAAGACAAATCTCCGTCCCAGTTTCAGGTCTTTTGCAGACTCCAACAGGTTTTCATCCAGAATGGTCCTGTATTTGGCTGCATCCATCTTCGCCTCAATTTTAGCCATCTTCTCTGTCCCTGCTGAAGAAAAGCAGGCCCAAACCATGATGCTGCCACCACCATGTTTGACAGTGGGGATGGTGTGTTGAGTGTGATGAGCTGTGTTGCTTTTACGCCAAACATATCGTTTTGCATTGTGACCAAAAAGTTTGATTTTGGTTTCATCAGACCAGAGCACCTTCTTCCACATGTTTGGTGTGTCTCCCAGGTGGCTTGTGGCAAACTTTAGACAATACTTTTTATGGATATCTTTGAGAAATGGCTTTCTTCTTGCCACTCTTCCATAAAGGGCAGATTTGTGCAGTGTACGACTGATTGTTGTCCTATGGACAGACTCTCCCACCTCAGCTGTAGTTCTCTGCAGTTCATCCAGAGTGATCATGGGCCTCTTGGTTGCATCTCTGATCAGTCTTCTCCCTGTCTGAGCTGAAAGTTTAGAGGGACAGCCAGGTCTTGGTAGATTTGCAGTGGTCTGATACTCCTTCCATTTCAAAATGATCGCTTGCACAGTGCTCCTTGGGATGTTTAAAGCTTGGGAAATCTTTTTGTATCCAAATCCGGCTTTAAACTTCTCCACAACAGTATTACGGACCTGCCTGGTGTGTTCCTTGGTCTTCATGATGCTCTCTGCGCTTTCAACAGAACCCTGAGACTATCACATAGCAGGTGCATTTATACAGAGACTTGATTACACACAGGTGGATTCTATTTATCACCATCAGTCATTTAGGACAACATTGGATCATTCAGAGATCCTCGCTGAACTTCTGGAGTGAGTTTCCTGCACTGAAAGTAAAGGGGCCGAATAATTTTGCACGCGCCACTTTTCAGTTTTTTATTTGCTAAAAAAGTTTAAAATATCCAATAGATTTCGTTCCACTTCACAATTGTGTCCCACTTGTTGGTGATTCTTCACAAAAAATTAAAATTTTATATCTTTATGTTTGAAGCCTGAAATGTGGCAAAAGGTTGAAAAGTTCAAGGGGGCCGAATACTTTTGCAAGGCACTGTATATATATATGCACTTGGACGTGCAGTCGCTGTAGATCTGAAGGGGGCATGCAAAGAAAATAAAAAGCAGCATTTTAGCTTGCACATGATTGGATTATAAAATCAGCAGAGCTTCCCCTCATTTCAGATCTTCCCTTTAGATCTGCAGCGACTGCACTTCCAAGTGTACTTGTAGTGCAGAGTGGATTTGCCTTTAGTAAATCAACCCCTATGTGTACTTCCAGGCCCTGGAGCAACAGTTGTAGTAGTGGAAGACAATTTGAAACATTTTGATCACTTTGAACGAAAAAATATTTATGCCTCTTCCACTTTAATCACTCTTGTCCAACATATGTGCATACTCTTGGGCAAAGGTAGCTCCTGACTAATGCCTGTTTTCACTGAGGGACCACTGGGACTAACATTTCTTCTGCAGTTTTTTTCTAGGTGCAACGCATTGGGCATTATTTACTAAAGGCAACTCCACTTTGCACTGCAAGTGCACTTGGAAGTGCAGTCGCTGTAGACCTGAGGGGGAAACGCAAGGAAAATAAAAAACAGCATTTTTGCTTGCACATGATTGGATGATACAATCTGCAAAGCTTTCTCTCAGATCTACAGCGATCTACAGCGAGTGCCCTTTCAAGTGCATTTGTAGTGAAGAGTGGATTTGCCTTTAGTAAATCAACCCAATTGCCTTTGTATTCTCAATGACACAAGCCACCATTCAACATCTGATTTGAACCTCTGCTGTGACCTCTGATCAGTTAAAGTTCTTGACTGGAGTCCAATTCTTCCATAAATACGCTGGATTAGCTTCCTTTTTTAAGCTTTTTCCCCCTTTATTTTGACCTGGTGATATGGCTAGTGAGTGTTATTTTTCAACTTCTTTTACTAGACCAAGCAATCCAGCAAATGTGTTAGTTATAGGATTGAAACAAACCATTTAACACTGAGAAGGGTGTCATCAATTTTAAATAGAAGTATGGGATTTTTTCATAATGATACTTACCTAGGTGGACGCAGCATTGTTGTGATGCTGCATCTGTCCCCCGCCGTCTCTGGCTGAGAGACGAGCGAACAAACACCGCTAATCATTCATTCCTCCCCTCCGCTTTGAGCAGAGAGTGGCGACTGTCAGTCACCACAGTCTGGGTGGATTCCAAGCATATGGTCATGATTTTTCATCAGCCTAGACCAGCTCTGTGACGTCACCCGAAAAAGGGTCACAGGAGTGCAGAATCAGGGTGGCCTATAATGAGCGTAATTGGAGATGGAAAGCTTGGTGTGGCTGCTACTTTAAAATACCTGTTAAGTTTGAGTAATTTTGGTGCTAATAAATGATGTGATCAATGAATATGAAAGAGTTGGACACCTGCCCAGGGAGGGCCAGCTAAGGGGAATGGTACAGTATCCTGTTCCAGGGAGACCCAAAGCTTGTGGGAGGAGTGCCTGCTCCAATCAATCATGCTAGTCATATGCACAGCAGTGTAGGATAAGGTAGGAAGTGGGAGACCCACTCCACCTCCAAGTTTAGGTTGTTGTAGATGGGTTCTTTTGAGGCATGTTTCCTTGCCATACATATTTAATGAAGGCCCCTCTAATCATCTGAAAAAACATTTGTGGTATTCAAATGGGTAAGGCCTGCACGAGATATAGGAAATGGAGCAGTGTTGCCAACAGCTTATAGTTTTACAGCCAGCCTGTAAAAACTTTTTCTCCTGTCCGTAAAAGGCAGTAGGAGTCGAAAAGTGCCAGTAAAAATGGCTGCGATTAGCGTGGGTGTGAACTGCGCATGTGCAGCTACAGAATTCCCTGAGACGATCCTATCCTGAGTCCTGCCGCTCGGCCCGCCCCCGCATGCTGATGATGTCATGCCGCACCGCAAGCCGCATTTCCCGCTACACGGCACCGGCCTGTAAAATTTTAAATGCCAGGAGCTGAGTGGAGTGGGCTAATGGTGAAGGAGCCTGTAGTGTGTGTACAGTACAGTGGACCCGGAGGACTGGCAGCACCAATGCACCATCACCAGATCCCCCCCCCACATCAGAGTTCCCGGCATTCCCCTTTACATCAGAGTCTGCAGGATTCCCAGCTTAAAGTGCAAAGGGGAACTCTGCGAACCCTGATGTAAAGGAGAACTCTGATGTAAAGGGCAATGTGGCATACCCTGATGTAATTGGGAACTCTGATGTAAAGGGGAATGCAGTGGACTCTGATATTAGGTGGTCTCTGTTGACCAGAGCTCCCCACCTTACATCAGTGTTCCCCCTCGGATCATGATCTGCAGCATTCCCCTTTATGTCAGAATTCCCTTGCACTATATGGGGGAATCCTGCACACTCTGATATATATGGGGATCTCTGTGCTGGCAGGGTTATATTATTCTGACCTTCATGTAAATGGAGAAATATGTTGTTTAACTTAAACACATTGCTAATAGCACTAGCTACGTGTTTATAGTTTAAATATTGATATTTGCACGGTTTAGCACTGAAAACATCCATTTTAGGTACTTTTTTTCAGTGGCAGTAAAAAAATGCGGCTCAGTCAATAAATTTCACAATAATTTCTCAGTAAAAAAAAATTGGTGCCGTTTGTAAATTTTGGCTTCCTGCCAGTAAATTTCACTTTGGGGGGTTGGCAACACTGAGACGGAGTCTAATGTTCATCTTAAGGGCGTTGCATGTGCCAAACTAGGAGATTGTTAAAGATTTCTGCTTCTCCGGGTTGGCCGATAAAGAACCTGGAAAATGAGCTAGAGTCTGGAAGGGATTTTAGTGCCCTGGTATTGAATGGCTTATGAAGCACAATAAAAATGGAAATTACTGCCAAGGTTAGTAATGGCTCGCAAAGTGCATTAAGTGCTTCTGATTTTTGCAGATTTACTTTGAAGTACGATATTTCTCCATAGGCATGCTTGTGCTTTTAATCAAACTGTCAAACCATCAAATGGCTGGTGTCATAACTGATCACATGTGCAGCACCGTGGCAACTGCAGATCAAACAGAGGCTAAGATGGCAGCTTCCTTAGCTGAAATAGATAGGAGAGTTTAGTTCTTTAGTTTTGTTAGTCAAGTCAACCTGATCTATAATCAACTCAAGTGAAGCACACTACTATTGATAACTACCAGTATTGCAATATATGAAAAAACACAAGAAGTTCTTGTGCAATGCACTGAAGTGATAGAAGCAAATTGATATGGCCTTAGACTTTATAAGGGCTCTGATGACTCGGATCCCCACCTACTGAGGAAGCCCAATCGGAGGGCACAATACATCTAGGAGGGAGGAGTTGAGCCTGTAAAGTTATGCCACCGCCACAGCACAAGTGTAGTTGTGAGCTGGCTGGCGGATTTGATTTTAAAGTGTATTTGACTGCTTTACCTGTAAGTGTTTTAATTAGTGGGGGATTAAATAAAGTGTTTTAAATAGAGAGCACTATGTTGTTGCCATTTTTTTCTATTTAACATATGGTGGATGCCTGAAAAGTTGAAGTGGATGGATAAGGAGTTGCTGTCCAGAGTCTAAGGGGAACAGTTGGAGGTCGACCACCTGGGAGAGTAATAACAAGTGGATGACATAAATGTGCTTATTTCCTTGTCAAAAGAAGTTTATTGAGTATACAATAGTATAAAGATACATAAAGTAAGTTTACAAGGATCTATAAAGTAAGCTCATTGTTTTATAGTAGGGTTTATATAGGTAAATATCATGAAATTTCAAATATTAAACATTGGGTTCACGTAAACCTAAATTAAAGATATATATCATTTCCTTAGTTACTTTTGTAGGTATTTAAATGATTTATACCTACTATACATATTGTTTACAAGTAGAGTGTATATAGGTCAAATAAATTCTGATAATGAGCTTTAATCGTAAGGTGGAGAAAAGGAAAGAGAAAGAAGAAAAAGGGTTGAAAGGTAGAGGTATGGTCCACAAGGTTGTCCCGCTCGTCAGTTTATTATTCTTTTTAGTTCTCTTTGAAGCCTTAGAATGGGTGTCTCTGTAAGTCATTTAATCCGTTACCATGGCAACAGGACAGAGTCATTGAAGTTTGACAGAAACTGTTGTTTTATCCAAGGGTGCCAAAGTTTTTCAAATTTTGGAATTTGATTTTGATCGATGGCTACCATCTTAGCATGGGACATTGTATTATTCATTCTGTGAATTGTTTCTGTTAGTACCAATGTAGGAGATTTCCATGCCTTGGCCACTGTTTGTTTTGCAGCCGTTATTAGTTGGATCATAAGTTTGAATTGAGAGAGTGTTAACCATTCCGGTTTTAGATTAAGTAAAGTTAAATATGGATCTGGTTGTATTATTTTTTTAAATATTTTAGATGCAATCACGAAGACTTCCTTCCAGAAGGTTTGGATTACTGGGCACGTCCACCATATGTGTAAATATGTGCCTATTTCTGGGCATCCTCAAAAACAAAGAGCTGAGGTATTAGGTGAATATTTTGCCACTCTAGCGGGTACAAGGTACCAGCGAGTTAGGACTTTATAATTTGTCTCCAGTGCTAAGATGTTGGGTGAAGATGACTTAGATGTGAGCCATATGTTAGACCAGTCCGTGTCTTCTAAAGTTCGTCCCAGGTCCTCCTCCCACCTGTGAACGTAAGAGGGTCTATTAAGATTTGCTACTCCATATAATTGATTATAAAGTGATGAAATTGTACCTTTAGCAAATGGATCTTTTGTACAGATTGATTCAAAAATGGATAATTGGGATAATGGTGTATCCCCCTTTAGGAATGGTGTATAGAAATTTTTGATTTGGAGATATCTAAATATCTCAGAGTTTGGTAGATCATATTTTTCTCTAAGCGATGGGAATGAAAGGAATGATTTAGATGCTATGAAGTCATTTAGTGTCTGAATGCCTGATGTTGTCCAAGCTTTAAAAGAATTTGGGTAGATCCATGCCGGATAAAAGGCCGGATTTCTGATAAAAGAAAGGAGAGGATTGTGTGGAGATTGTAACTGATATTTGGTTTTTAGTTTATCCCAGAGAGATAAGAAGTGTTTAGTTATGGGATTATGAATTTTAAAGTGGTCTTTAGGATCAAGCCATAATAAATTTGATATTAATAGAGGGTCATTTTCTGAAGCCTCTATAAATACCCATAATGGGATTTCCTGTTTTGCATGGTATTTGGACAGACTGGCCAAATGTGCTGCTCTGTAGTAGTTAGTAAAATTAGGGTATCCCAGGCCTCCTTTATTTTTGGGAAGATGTAGTGTGTGTATAGGTATACGTGGTTTAGAAGAGCCCCATATAAACGAAGTTGCTCTTTTTTGTACTATTCTCAAAAAATAGGAAGGAATTGGAATAGGGAGGACTCTGAATAGATAAAGCAATTTGGGTAGAATAGTCATTTTGATTGCATTAATCTTCCCTATCCAGGATAAAGGAAGTTGCGACCATTGTTTTATTAGATTTGTGATCTGTCTTAATACAGGAGGATAATTGGTTGAGAATAAGTCAGAATGAGATGCTGTTAAATGAATTCCAAGATATGGGATTGATTTTTCTGCCCATGTGAATGGGAGTGCAGCCCTAGCCGGGATCAATTCCATGTTTGTGAGTGAAATATTAAGCACTAGGCATTTCTTAGGATTATTCATAAGGCCGGATAGGGCTGCAAATCCATCAAGAGCTGGTATTAAGTTAGGAGCAGAGACCTGTGGTGATGATAGAAAAAGTAATATATCGTCTGCAAATATACATAATTTGTGTGTAATACCTCCTACTTCAATGCCAGTTGTAGTTTGGTTTGTTCTGATGTATTGGGCCATGGGTTCGAGTATAAGGGCAAATAATAAGGGAGATAATGGGCAACCCTGTCGGGTACCTCTTTCGATATTAAAGGCATCAGATTTGTATCCAGCATATTTTATATAGACTTTGGGTTTATTATATAATGCTTTGATCCATGTTAAAAAGTGGGGTCCAAAACCCCATTTTTGTAATGAATATTGCATATATTGCCAGGATACTGTGTCAAATGCCCTCTTAATATCGAGAGATAGAAAACATAAAGGGATTTTCCGTTTTTTAACAATATGTGCCAATAACACTGCCCTGCGTATATTATCGCCTGCCTGTCTATTTGGCATGAAGCCTACTTGATCTCTATGTATTAATTTTCCTATAATGCTATTGAGGCGTTTTGCTATTATTTTTGCTAATAATTTAATATCGAGGTTTAACAGAGAAATAGGCCGATAATTCACACAGGAAGTATCATCAGAAAGGGGTTTTGGGTTCATAAAAACAATTGCCATTAGTGTTTCTTGCCGAAAAGAATGTCCATCTAGAAGTTTGTTAAAAGTTTCAGTGAGAATGGGAGAGAGTATTTCTGAGAATGTTTTATAGTATAAAGCAGAGTAGCCGTCTGGGCCTGGTCTTTTGTTAAGTTTTAGGTCTTTTATGGCGTTAGCAACTTCATCTATAGTTATAGGCTCATCCAAACTGTTTTTTTGATTCTGAGATAACTCAGGTAAGGTTATTTTTGAGAAGAAGGATTCAGCCTCTGTAGGATTAAATTCATTGTTTGTCTTGTATAAAGTTGCGAGATGTGAGTGAAATTTATGGACTATTTTAACTGGATTACAAGTGTAAACATTTTTTGATAATTTCAAACGTATTGGTTTGAAAGATTTGTTAGTTGAATTTAATGCCCGAGCCAAATATGTACCTGGTTTGTTTGTATTCATGTAGAAATTGTGTTTGGAGCGTTTGAGGGATTTATCAACTGACTCAGTGAGAAATAGATCGTATTCCAATCTAGATTTTCCAGATGAGATTTTGTACTCTGAGATGGATTATCTTGAAATGATATGTAGGCTGCATTAAAATTGAGTTCTAGTTTTTTTGCTAGATTTTTGCGTTCCCGTTTAAATAGTGCCATTTGTCTTTGTATTGTACCACGCAAGACAGGCTTATGAGCTTCCCACAGTGTTATTGGGGAAATGTCTGTTGTATTATTAATTGATATGTATTCCTTTAAAGCTTGTTCAATGGCCATCTGATGTAGTGGGTGTTTGAGCATTATGTCCGGTAAGTACCACGTTGGGTCATGCGCTTTTGGTATGGCTGAGGCTATAGTAGTGTATACTGCATTATGGTCAGACCACGGAATCGGAATTATATCTGATGCAATAATTTCTGGTATCATTCCTATTGTTAGGAAAATATGATCTATTCTGGTGAAGGTTTGATGAGGGTGCGAGAAATAAGTGAATTTCTTTTTCATTGGGTTACTTTCTCTCCACGAATCTACCAGATTGTATTTGGAAAGAAGTTGAGGAAAAGGTAATCTAGAGGTTATTTTGGATGGTGTAAAAGGTGATTTATCTAGAAATGGGAGGAGGACCTGGTTCAAATCCCCACACATTATCACTGTTCCTATTTTGTGTGTATTAATCACTTGTAATATATGTGAGAGGAATGGTGTAGGTTGTTTGTTAGGAGCGTAGTAGGAAATCACCGTGATTGCTGTATCCATTATATAACCCATGAGTATCAGGTATCTACCTTCTGGGTCTTTAATTTCTGATGATAAGGTGAATGGTGTGGATCGGTGAAATGCAATTAGAGTTCCCCTTTGCTTGGTACAGGCAGAAGCCATGTAAATTTGTTGATAAAATGGAGAAATATATTTTGGAGTAGAATCTTTGGTGAAGTGTGTTTCTTGGAGGCATACTATGTGAGCCTTCTTGTTATGAAAAGTACGGAAGGCTTTGGTCCTTTTTTGAGGGACATTTATTCCCTGAACATTCAGGGAAAGTATATTCAGTGGTGCCATGGCAACAGATCAAATAGTTTTGACTTACTTTTTGTTATGCAGAGCTGACTGCGCAGATCAACCTGTGTGGACTGAAGAGATGAATAGATAGAAAAGAAACCAGTGAATTCTGGAGTAAAGAGTAAACAAAAAACATATGAGATTAGTTGATACATTGTATAAATTATTTTTTGCAAGTAATCACAATTTACCCGTGAAAGAGAGTAAATATCTCTCTCAGGGGAATAAGTGCCTTCGTCACACTCCCACATAATATGGTTGGGAGAATGAGGAGGGCTAATGGGGGTACACGGATCTTCCGCTTACAGGAGAGAAGTGCTATGTCAAAAGACATCAAAATGATGTTTCATTAATTGGAGTGCAGAATATAGTTTTTGTTGAAATTATTTATTCCAGGGTGGTTGTATATGGTTAGTCTTGCCCTAGGCTAAATAATTCAGTTAGAAAGGTACTGTTAATAACTTTGGTATTGATGAAGATAGTTTGAATTATTTTGGGATTTTAACCCTTTTAGAGTAAACAATTACATATTTTATTCATATGTAACTGTTTAGATATGTTAACTCATAAAATTGAGGTTGTATTGCTTCAGATTAGAATAAACAAAAACATAATTCTAGGAACTAGTTAGGTAATAATATATTTGTTTTAAGAAAAGAAAGAAAAAGCTTCCATTACTTCTGGATTATTGAACATATTTGTCCTAAAAAGTAATAAATCTATTGTTATTACCTGATAATATATAACTGAACAAGAATTTCCTTATTTCACTTATATATTCTAAGGCTATATGAATCAGAAGTAATAAGAAATATAACTGGAATGTAACATGATCCCACACAGTGTGTGACTATCAGAATGCAGTTACATTCAGTTATAAATACAGTTTTTTTTATAGAGAACCATCTCTTAGTATAATAAATGAAGAGATATCAGGAATTAGGATGTCAGTCTATTGAATCTTCTTGGTCCATGGATAATGTGGCATAACGGCCTCTTTTGTGAGAATGATGATTCCCATTTTGTTCTGAAATTTTCTGAGTGCTGCCTGAAGGTGAAGATGATGTCATTCTTCTGCGTGTGGGAGAGTTGCTGCTTGTGGGTTCTGTCAGATTTAATTTTAAAAGGGTTTGTTGTAGTTCATCTGCTGATCTGCTTCTGTAAATTGTACCTTGGTAGTTAAATCTGACTGAAAAGGGGAAGCCCCATTGATACATAATGTTGTGGCGTTGCAGTTCCATTAGTTGGGGTTTCATGGATCGTCTTTTAGTAATAGTAAGTTGGGATAGGTCAGCAAAAATTTGATAATTGTGTCCTTGAAAATTAAGTTCCTTTTTTTCTCTTGCAGCAATTAGTATTTGTTCTTTCGTTCTGTAATAATGAAATTTTGTGATTATATCACGTGGGGGTCCATCTTTCTTTTTGGCTGTGAGGGCTCTGTGTACTCTGTCCAGTTCTAAACGTTCAATAGGGATATCTGGCTTTAGTTCTTGTAATAGAGCAGTAATAGTAGATTGCAGGTCTGTCACAGTTTCAGGTATTCCCCTTATGCGCAAGTTTGAACGTCTGGCTCTATTTTCGTAATCTTCGAGCTTAGTTTGAAGTATTAAATTCTCTTCTTTTAATTGTTCCAATTCTGTTATATTTACTTGGGTTGTAATTTCAATTTCATCCATTTTTATTTCTAAGGCTGCGGTGCGGTTTCCCAGCTCTCTTATTTCTTTGGTTAGGCTGTTTGTTATTTGGTCTGAGGTTTGTTTTAAAGCCTTATGAAGCATCTTTTCAAATTGTAATAATATTACTGAGGATGCTGAGGAGGCTTGTGGAGAAGTTTGTGAGAGGATTTGTTCTGTATCTTACTCAAATGGAGAGTCTTGCTGTGACATTTTCTGTCTGTGAGAGCTCCCTGATGCTGTATATTGTGAGGTGACTGGAGCTGCTTTAGTTGCAGTGAGTGCCTGTGAGCTCTTTGTGAGGTGATTTTTATTTCTGCCACGGTTTCCTCCCAGTACCATATTTCCTGCCCAAACTTTCACAGTTTGTTCCCTGGGGCAAAAAGGTTCAAATGGATACCTTTTGAGCCTGCAGGCTCCGCTTTGTCCTTCTCTTCTCTCCTCAGCGGTGCAGAGCTCTAACAATGCATGTCTGCTCTGCTAGGCTCCGCCCATCTCCCCCTAAATGTGCTTATTTCAATTGTGTTGGAGATAAGCAGATTTTTTACCTGGTGGTGGATGAACACTATTCACAAGAAGATTTGCGAGGAATAATCACACACAGAGCACGGTTTGTTGCAGGACTGTTTTATTTAAATTTTTAAGCCATTCACAACGTATATATGTGGACTAATGTACACTGTATTTTAAAGGAGCATGTTTTATTTGCTGTTTTTTCATATATTGCAATACTGGTAGACAGTGGCGGCTAGTGCTCAAAATTTTTTTGGGGGGGGGGCGTCACAAACTAACATCACCCCCCGGGAGATGGGTGGTGGCCATTCCCCCCCCATGGGAGATGGACGGCGGCCGCTTACCCCCCATCCCTGCCTGCAGGAGACGGACGGCGGATGCCTTACCTTATGGAGGCAGGGGGATGGAAGAACCGGAGCCTCTCTGACCAATTCTGCCAGGGTGCACACAGAAAGGCATTCTCCTCCCAGCTGCACAGGAACAGGAAGTGTGTCCTGAGACACGATTGGTCAGGGAACCCTAAGACCCCCTGGCCAATAGGGGCTTCCTGATTGGCTGGGAGGAGAATGAGGAAGACAATAGCGAATATTCATTTGCTATTGTCACACAAGTGGGTGTGCCCACCCTTTTTTGAAGCCTATTAAAGCCTCTGGCTCTAATCACGTGCTTCAAAAAAAAAAAAAAAACCCATTGGAATCCATGCGTCCGATTAGGGGTCAGATGCATGGATGGGGGCGGCGCCCCTGCACCCCTAATGGACGGGCCACCACTGCTGGTAGTTATCAATAGTGTTGCGCTTCACTTGAGTCAATTATAATTTACGGTGAAAGTTGAGTTTGAAAGAACTTATAGTGTTATAGCTGTCAACACAAGGTTTTACATTTTAATTTTATTTTTGTGTTTGGCTGCGCTGATTGAAATAGTTTTGACTTTTTACATAAGTCCATCTAATCTGCTAGAGCATCTAATATAACCCTCTCCCCAGACTGATAATGCTGCTGTGACTGTCCAGACTTCGCTTCATTGCTCCTCCATAGAGTGGAGCCACCCTAAGACAGAAAGTATGTTACTGGCCAGATCAACAGGGGGACAGGGGGAAAATAAAGTTAAAAAAGTCTAAAAAATAAATTGCAGGCTAGAACCAAATTGACCTCCCTGACGGTAATCCCGAGTGTGGCTCAGGGTTAATTTTCAGTACCAAAAGTGGTAACCCCGAGCCACACTCGGGATTACACTGTAGTAACCCTGTACTGTTACTTACCTTGTCTCCACGATCCCCCAATATCCTCCCGCTGTGTCCTCCTGTTGATGCATCCGCCTTCCGGGTTCCCTTCCCTGTGAGTGCCGTGACGCAGGGGGGTGGAGCCAGCGGGAAATTCTAAAAAGTTCAAAACATGACATGCACACAATACATTGTAATCTGTCGATTACATTACTGTATCAAACCATTTTGCCTCAGTTTTGTCCCTAGTGCTTTTTCTAGTGCCCTGCTTGCATTTTTCTTTCTGTCTGGAAACTTGAGAACGTCCATGGAATCGCCGGGCATGTGCATTGGCTCCTAAGTACCTAAGGTGCCCCCTATACTCCTTAAAGCGGCTGCCGTACAGCAACAGTGATTTGCGCAGGGGAGCCATTCTGCTGCCGCCAAATGGACAATTGGCAAGAGGTTAAGGACTCGTACCTCGCTCCCCTTGAATAATTGGCACTTTTGAGAAAGGGGGAGCAGGTACTCAATTTTGACAGGTACCCACTTCCCATTTCTGGTCTCGGAAACGGAAGTTCTCCTCCCTCCCTTCCCCCTGCAAACTTCTTGGACACTGACAGGTCCCAGGAGACTGCATCCACCATTAACGATGTGCAGTGGGCACCTGGCTGTGAAGCGGCAAAGACTAGGATCAACAGGGCACAGGACAGGTGTCAGCAGGACGGAGGATGGGGTCAGCAGGGTGGAGGACAGGGGTCAGCAGGATGAAGGACAGGGGTCAGCAGGTTGGTAGACAGGAGGTTATATATATATTGGTGTCAGTAAGATGGAGGACTGGGGGTCAGTAGGGCAGTGTACAGGGGTCAGCAGGGCCCTGCACAGGGGGTCAAATTCCCTGCCATTCCCCTTCTTAGTCAAAATCCCCCCACCCACTCCTATCACCAATCCCCCCACCTAGCACATATTCCCTCCATTCCTCCTCCTAGCACAATTTTCCTTCCCAGCACAAATAGACCCACACCCTCCTCCACATACACAATTTGATTACCCGTCCCCTATCTCCTCTAAGGACTGCTCATCTTCTGGCAGCAGGAAATATGGGTTGGGGGCGGGTAATCAAATTTTGTACAGTCCAATCTAGTGATCCTGTGTCACCTGCTGCATGGAGGAGTACTGTTATGACAGGAGAGGGAGAGCACAGCAAATCTCCTCCTGGCTCTCATGTATGCCTCTATAACTTCTCTTCAGACTTTTTCACTTTAGTTCCCTGCAGCAGGATGCCCTCCACTTGTCCGTCCCGGTCCTAAGTGCGGGGATGGGAAGAAGATGCTTAGCAGCCAGTCAGAATATCCATGGATTGACCGGCCTGGGGAGCACAACTGAAATCTGGTGGGGGACTGCAGCCCACCCCAGCACCCGCCTAGATCCGACCATGCCTAAAAAACAGATGCCTCTCAAGCATTGAAGGTCTTGGAGCAGAAGTAGTTCTACTAGAGAGAATGCATATGCACTGAGTGTATGTGCAATATTGCTAAATAAGTGGATTTTCATTTGACATCAAGTTTTCAGCTTATTACTGTCCTTCACTTTTTCTTTTCTTATGTTCCAGGAGGTGAAGACTGAATATACATTTTTACCTTTGCTGTTTCTGTCACTCTAAGTGCATCAGAAATCTAAAAGTTTAGAGAACATGTCTAACTAGTTATATACTTGGCAAAGTGAAACTGTCCTGGGAAGACTGAGTTGTGGGAGCATATTTCTTATTTTCTCTTCTCCATATGCCATTTCTCTAGCTATTTTAAATAAGCTTTGTTTTAGCACGTTTCCATCTGCTGCTGTTTTGTTGAGGGCGGTGGAAAAAGCTGTTTGCTGTAGAGGTCCAGAAGCTCCCATAAGTGTTTACATTGAGATCTGGTGACTGGTAATCATTCAGTTAACACTTGTGTTCTGCGGTTAATGGTCTTTATCAAAGCTTCAGTCTTTAGTACTGCTTCTCTATAGATATAACATGGTAAGTGAGAGTGGTCATCCTAGCACAGGAAATGTGTTGATCACCACGTAAAATAAAGACAAAAAAAGTTAAACAAATATAAATCTAATGCAGTCACGACAGCTAAGGAGTGCTAAGCTGAAATGTACTGTATTAAATTATTGCTCTTGGGTTTAGATGGCACAGGTTCATTATTGTAAAATGTAGAATAGGCTATCACAGGAACTGCAGTAACTCTAGCAGACTCCTTACTTTAAAGCTCAATTCAGGTTTTAGTTTAAAGTACAGTAAGTACACCCCAGGTGCATCACACACAAGTTATATAAAGACCTACAGTTTGTTTTCTCTAGAAAGCAGTCACAGCCTGAGTGAAAAATCTGTCTGCTGCCAGCTTACTCTCTTTGGGCAAACAGTGACCCCTCTGTGGAGGTCCGACACGCCCCTCAACTGAATCAGAGCCAGACCTCTCCAATCAGCAGGGAACATGAGCTTGCCTGATTGTAGAGCTATAGATCTGACTATAGGGGTGTGCCTGGGTCCCACTTTGCAGCTGCTGACACTAAACAGGATTTTCTACTCAGCCTCTCTCAATAGAGGTTCCATAGAAACCTAGAGTTCCTCCAAAGGTTGCTAGGGGTTCCTTGAACAATGAGCAATTTCTGTCTCTCATATAAGTAATGCCCTGTACACATGACCGGTTTTGCCATCGGAATAAACTCTGAAGGTTTTTCCGACTGAGTTCCGACGGAATTCCACTCCAGCTGTCTTGCATACACATGGTCACACTAAAGTCCGACCGTCCAGAACGAGGTGATGTACAACACGTAAGACGGGACTAGAAAAAGGAAGTTCAATAGCCAGTAGCCAATAGCTTCCGTCTCGTACTTGCTTCAGAGCATGCGTCGTTTTTGGTACGTCGGAACAGCATACAGACAAGCGGGTTTCTCGATAGTAATTAGTTCCATTGGAAAAATTTAGAACATGTTCTCTATCTAAGTCCGTCTGAATTTTCGACAGAAAAAGTCAGATGGGGCATACACACGGTCGGAATATACGATGGAAAGCTCCAATCAGACTTTTTCTGACGGACATTCCGCTCGTGTGTACGCCGCATAAGGGGGATTCTTCCACTGAACATGCTATTGTATCATATGTGGTACAAATGGTAATTATTAGAAGGTGTTCAAGAGAGACTGTGAAGTTATTTTAAGGGTTCCTCTGTGTTAACCACATGCCCACCAGCGCACGATGATGTACGTCGGCACAATGGCTCGGTTGGGCAAATGGGCGTGAAGGTATGTCCCCTCTAAATCGTGGCTTTGTGACCGTGCCCGTGGACTCTATGTCAGCCAGGGGCCCGCGATCATGTTACTGAGTGGTAGAATGGGGAGATGCCCATGTAAACAAGGCATTTCCCTGTTCTGCCTAGTGACATGACAGAGATCTACTGCTCCCTGTCATCGGGAGCAGTGATCGCTGTCATGTTAGTGGTAGCCCATCCCCCCACAGCTAGAATCACTCCCTAGAACACACTTAACCCCTTGATCGCCCCCTAGTGTTTAACCCCTTCCTTGCCATTTACACAGTAATCAGTGCATTTTTATAGCACTGATCACTGTATGAATGACAATGGTCCCAAAATGGTGTCAAAAGTATCTGCTATAATGTCGCAGTCATGATAAAAATCGCAGATCGCCATTACTAATAAAAAAAAATAGTAATAAAAATGCCATAAATCTATCCCCTATTTTGTAGACGCTATAACTTTTGCGCAAACCAATCAATATACACTTATTGCGATTTTGCTTTACCAAAAATATGTAGAAGAATACATATCGGCCTAAACTGGGAAAGATATAGTCAGTGTTTATCTGGCGCTCCAGATGAAGTAATCCTTAGGGGTATAGTCTGTGGCTGTAATAGCTGGATGGTGATGTATCCATAGAAAGGGGTATTAAGGGTTAAAAAGGAAGGCAGCCATCCTTCAGAGTGTGTCCAGAACTCTGCAAGACATGTAAGAAAAAAACAGGGAGGGGGAGGCGCCTCCCCCTCCCTGTTTTTTCCTTAAACTGAGAAAGAAATATGTTTTTTTATATATTTTTTGGAGATATTTATTATAGTAAAAAGTAAAAAATATTGCTTTTTTTTCCAAAATTGTTGCTCTTTTTTTGTTTATAGCGCAAAAAATAAAAAGCGCAGAGGTGATCAAAAGGAAGCTCTATTTGTGGGAAAAAAAGAACGTCAATTTTGTTTGGGTGCAATGTCGCACGACCGTGCAATTGTCAGATAAAGTGACGCAGTGCCGTATCGCAAAAGGTGCTCTAGTCAGGAAAGGGGTAAATCCTTCCGGGGCTGAAGTGGTTAAAAAGGTTAAGAAAGGCTGCTTCTATTACAGGTAATGTAAACATCCCTTGTAATAGAAAAAAAGAATGATATGACCTCTTAAATATGAGATCTGGGGTCAAATAAGCTCAGATCTCATATTTACACTAAAATGCAATTAAAAAAAATAAATTGTCATTTAAAAAAAAAATAAAATGGACCTTTAAGAGCTGTGGGCGGAAGTGACGTTTTGACGTCGCTTCCGCCCTGCATTGTGATGGAGACGGGTGGGGGCCATCTTCCCCTCACTTGTCTCCATGCCCAGCAAGGGTGAAGATTCGATCGCCTCCGCTGCTTGTGTCTCCGGTAAGCGGCAAAGGGCACCGAAGTGCGGCGGGAGGGGGGGCCCTTTCCCGCCGCCGATAAAAGTGATCTTGCGGAAAATACGTCGCAGAGACCACTTTTATCTTAAACTGGACCGCTCACTTAGGAAGCTGCCACTACTTTTTTTTTATACCAGCTTTTCATAATACCAATAATTTAGCAATAATATAGCAATAACTTAGAGGTTGTGTGAAAGATTAATTTACTTACTTTTGATAAAGAGGGTCAACTAAGAAGGAATGAGGAGGGAAGTGTTTTAGGACTAAAGAACACTTCCCCCTCTCCATAACATTAACTGGGAACCATGCTAACTGATAACTGTTGGCAGAGGAAGAGAACAAAGGAGGTTATCAGATCACTAGATTTCTGGCTGAATGAACAGCTTTTTTTTTTGCACTTGTCGAACGAATATAACAAATTGCTTTCAATTCTATATTTAACAGACCATAAGGAAGCAAATTTGTTGTTAGAGTTTACATACACATTAATACACTAAGTCAGCAAAGAGTGTAAGTTTTCTTTGAGTACATCACGGGACACAGATAATCTTCACATTCATAACTATAAGGTTATGCTGCCACCTTCAGGTGACTGGATGCTATCAAAAAAAAGAGAGGAAGCCTGCCCCCAGATATAGAAATACGGACGATGCTCCAGGTGAAGTAATTAGGCTTGATTAGGCTCCACGTATGTGTGCTAGCCCTGGCTCGCCTCCGTGAGACAGATAATAAAGAAATAAATGGCTGCACACCACGCCTAAACCTGAGTCCATTTATTGAAATTGCAAAATGACATACACCGGACAGTGTAATAGAGCATATGATCAACTGTCACTCCATTTTGTAATCTACCCTCCATTTTTTAAAAGCTTGTTTTTAAAGAATGTACGTGCCTTATATTACACTTCTTTTTTGTTAGAGTTTTAGACTTTTTTGTTTGAGCCAAGTTTTAATTAGAACCCCCACTGTATGACTCATTGTGTTTAGGCTGATTCTAGGTAGTTAATCTATGCAGATAAGCTATCTTTGTAAATTCCTTTTAGCTGCCTAAAATTAATGATAAAAAAATCTCTCTGTAGAAGCCTGGTTAACCCTTAGAAACTTAGGAGCGAGTTTACTCCTCCCATCTGTGTTGTAACTCACATATAAAGATGTCATTCTTAATAAAGAGTTTAGACTCACTTTGCACACGAAATCTGCCTGTTGTGTGTGTCATTGGGGTCTCAGAATTCTGACGAGGTCGCTGTGGAGGGAGGTTGGTCAGCTGTCCAGTAATCTATGCTATCAAATGGGGGCTCGTCCTGATTAAAGCAGTCAGTTATTCCACGGTAAGTGAATTTTTTGTCTTATCTGACAAAATATTTCCTTGCCGCGGCTCTGATAAAGCTTTAGAACCGTTTAAATTGTATAGAAAGGAGACGGACTATGCCTACATAGACTAATATAGAAAGAGGTCTTTGGCAGACTTTACAAAGTCCTTTGGGAGCACACAAATATTTAAACAGTACTGTTTACTCCTTTTGGGAAAGAGAATAGTCTATGAGGTAAATCCACCACGACCCAAATCTTTTCTGCTTATTCTTTCTGTCGCTTAGGAGTATAAGATGATCTGTTGTGTGGATCAGACGACTGTAAGGTAAGACAGTCATTTTCCACTGTCAATATGGGTCAAAAATATGGTAAAGAAGTTCCTCCCCTTCATCCCAACCCTGAGGAAACATGTAAAGATTATGTAGCTAGGGTTTGTGGTGATTGTGAGTTCATAGTCCCCAGGGTATCAAATCTATCGGGGTGGACTGACACTATTCATAGCTCCAATCCTTTCCCCAGGATGGTGATAATGATGAGTTTCACATGGACATGGTAAAAGGATTATGTCTAGGAGATATATATATATAAAAAAAAAAAAAAAAGGCATTTTCCTGGTACTCCGGGGACCCACAATGGGACATGACTTATACGAGACAGGGAGGGGAGAATTGGTTAGAATGTGTCCCGTATTGGTTCCAGGGGGATAATAAGAAACAAAAGAAACCCAACAAATGTTTAGGTGGGGAGGATTATGAGAGGAGGCACAGGGAAAAGCCAGTGTCACGTACCTTGTGGACAAGCCCGACTTGCAGGGGATGGCCTCTCTTGCGGCTCTGACTCGAGGGCCCTGGTAGGGTGAACAGGAAGCACAGGAGTCAAGAGTGGCACGAGTGCCTGGCAGGATCAACGGCAGGAGGTGGGTCTGGAGCTCAGGAAGCACTGTGCAGAAGAACCTCAGACTAAGCCGGAAGGTAGACTGGAACCTGGAAGGAGCTGGATCAGCAGGCTGGTGCAGCAGACTGGAACTGGACAGTAGACTGGAACTGGACAGTAGACTGGAACTGGACAGTAGACTGGAACCGGACAGCAGACTGGAACCGGTCAGCAGACTGGAACCGGACAGCAGACTGGAACTGGACAGCAGACTGGATCCGAACAGTAGACCGGAACTGGACAGCAGACTGGAACCAGGAACCAGGATACTGAGACTGGAGAGTCAGACAAGCCAGGTCGGTAGTCAGGCAGACAGTGGATGTGCCAGAGGGTCAGGCAGAAGAGTAGTCAGACAAGCCAGGGTTGGATGCAGGCGGATGACAGGAATGGTCAGAGACAAGCCGGGATCAGATGCAGGCAGACAACAAGGATAGTCAGGAACAAGCCGGGTTTAGCACAGGAACAGGTTCCCAAGGATCAAAACACACGTAACGCCGTAGAGCAGACAGCAAGATCCCAATGTGACAGTCTGGTTTAATTAGCCCGCCTGGTGCTAATGAGCGTGCGCACAAACACACGCATGCGCATAGGCGCGTGCGATCGCGCAATTGCACGCTCAGGATGCCTGTTACTGGCAGCATCTTCCTGACAGGCAGATAAAAAGAGACCAGACCCAACTGCCCCCCTACTTCCATTTAACCCTCCACCATACACAAACAAAATCTATCCCAGTCTCACAAAAGAAGATATAGATCTTACACACAAGAAGACATGCACCTGATTATTGATAGAATAATCGGACACACAACTGCATGGAACTGGGTTCATGTCCCGACCATAGCTGTAGCCAGGGGCGGACTGACCATTGAGCGACTCGTGCACTGCCCGAGGGCCCTGGGCCACTAGGGGGCCCCATCAGGGTTGCCAGCCTCAGTAAAACCAGGGACAGTATGTATAAATCTGTGTTTTTTTTTACATCTGTCTGTGTATACTGTGTGTACATGTATGTGTATACTGTGTGATTGTATACTGTGTGTGTGTATACTGTGTGGCCCCATAATCTCTGATTGCCTGGGGGCCCCATAATCTCCTATTTCCCGGGGGCCCCATGACTTATCAGTCCGCCCCTGGCTGTAGCACAAGACGGTGACACCAAAGCAGCAGATTATGGGCTTAACACTGAAGATGGTAGGACGAAAATGTGGGAAGAAATTGAGAAAGAAATGACAAGTGCTTTTAAAAATAAGTCTTCCCTCCCCACTGCTATAGTGTGCAAACAGAAGTCAAGTGAATCAGTATTGGATTTTTGGAAGAGATTTATGGATACCTGGACTCAAGAGGCTGGGTTATCCTTGCAGGCAGATATGACTAGTCTGATGATTCAGACTTACATCTCTAACCTGAAACGACAGATGGGCTTAATGGTCAAGCAAATGATTTCTGAATGGCCAACAAGTACTTTGGATGTTTTTCAGAAAACATTAACAGGAAGGGATGCTGCAGGATGTTTTGATATAGCAAATAAATAAAAAAACAGTAAGTGCCCATTACCAAGGAGGGGCACAGCAAATGCCTCCCCATGGTAATGGTGGGCAGTGGGGAAGAGGAAGAGGATTTTCTAGGGGTCCTCAGCAGTCCAGAACCAGTTGTTTCAACTGCGGACAGGAGGGCCACTGAAAAAATCAATGCGCATATATACCTTTCAATCAACAACAAAACAGTCAAGCCCCTGCCCAGATACAGAACCCTCAGCAAAATCAGGGAGTGAAATACCCCATTCAGTGGACCCAGCCTAAACCACAACAACAATGAAGCTGCCCAGAAGGTAGTATCCCAACATTTCCCCTTGTCTCTCGCTCCTTTGACAAACAACCAATAGTGACTCTGCATGTCCAGGGAAAGTTAACCCCTTTCCTCTTGGATTCAGGAGCTACTCGTAGTACCCTCAGTGAGGACTACTACAGAGGAGAGACAACAAATGCTGAGCCTTCAATGGGAATTATTGGGATACTCACCAAAACTTTCAAAACCCCTCCCCTCCCAGTAGTAAATGTAGAACGCAGATCAGTTTTGTTGCACCACAGTTTCAGGATAATACCAAACTGCCCTTCAATCTTTTTGGGGAGAGACTAACTAGGTAAGTTGGGGATTAGAATAGAGATAACCAATCAGGGAGGTTTGATTTCTCATTCTAAAAAGATCCCCATATGGCCCATAATGTTGAATACTGAAGTGCAAGAGACAGACACAGGACTCCCCAGTGATTCTGACAAAGTATGGTCAGAGAAAAAAAAAAGATAAACATTTCATATGGGTACAATGTTGCATGACCGCGCAATTGTCATTCAAAATGTTACAGCGCTGAAAACTGAAAATTGGCCTGGGCAGGAAGGGGGTGAAAATGCCCAGTATTGAAGTGGTTAAGGAAGCACAAACAAGGAATACCTCTAATAGCAGTTGAGTTCAGATAACATCTGATAGCAAAAGAAATGGTGGAAAAAACCTGCGCTAATGAGCAAGACACAGTAAATAAAAATTACTTGAATTCACAAAATGCAGCTGCAACAAAATACTCCAAATATCCATAAAGTAAAAAGCATATAAATTAAAATTTGTGCGCTAGCAAAATATATAATGAAGTAGTACAATTAGGAAGCTCCTTGGGATAATACCTACAATTAGGAAGCTCCTTGGGATAATACCCGGAGCCACAATGTGTTTGAATCCCAACACAGAAAAAATACCAAGACAATAGATACAAATAGTGCATTAAATCATATCTCCATAAAAAATAAAAATGAAAGAATATGAAAAAATATTTGAAAAGAGGTGAAAGTTCTGAAGGTACGATTGATCACTCAATCATTTAAAAGACACCACATTCAGTCCATGAAAACAAGTTAGCGAAAATAAGTGAAAAAGAAAAAAAGGAGACGTTCCTTTGGTGTGTCACATCAAAAGCAGAAAAGTGAAAAGATGCGAAAACGCTTCCAAGCCACCATTGATTGCAGGAGAGGAGTAATGGATGTGCCCTTACCCCATTCGTTGGACCTCCTCTATGGCGAGGTCGTACGGGCTTGCAGATATAACCCTCTGCGGGGACAGATGGAATATTGGTGTCCGGGTCCTGTTAGCGTGCACCCCCGACTCCGAGCTGATCTGACTGATCCGACTGCTACAGCATCAGAAGGGAGACTCAGGATTCGGAGGATCTGTAAGACATGGTACCCCTCTGTTCCTCCTCCGGGGATCTCCACACTCTGTGCCCCCCTCAGGCGGTGACACAAAACGCTGAAACTTTTTACATGACAAACACAGGCCAGTCTGTCCTCATTGCACAGCGGCGCTCTCTATTGCCACCTGCAGGCTGGGGGGAGGAGAAATCCTAATCTTCTCTTCAGCTGCCGCTACTCCGGTCAGTGTATATTGGTAGCAAAAACCACATTCAAAGTGTGTAAAACCTTGTGCCCTGTCATCTGATGGTTAGGACAAATGGTTGGGATGGAATTAGGAAACCATTTTAGGCAAAAGAATGGCTAAGGCGGTTAGACCACCTTGCCACTGTGCAAAACCAGGAACAGCTTCAGCTTACAGGTAAAGGCAGCCAATTTCAGAACTCTGTAAGTTGAAGTAATTGTGCCCAGAAAAATACCCTTCAAAGTCAGAGGGACCAAAGGAATATCCCAGATAGGTTCAAACAGAGATTTCTGCAATACAGAAAGTACCAGATTGAGGACCCATGGCGTCAATGGAGTCTTAACTGGTTGAACAATGTGCATAATGCCTTAACTGCTTGCCGACCGGCTCACGCCGATATACGTCGGCAGAAGGGCACGTACAGGCAGATTAACGTACCTGTACGTTGCCCTTTAAGAATCGGTTTGCGGGTGCGCTCGTGCCCGGAGAGGAAGAACGGGGAAATGCTGATGTAAACAAGCATTTCCCCGTTCTGCCTAGTGACACTGATCACGGCTCCCTGTAATCGGGAGTGGTGATCAGTGTCATGTCACACATAGTCCCTCCTCCCCACAGTTAGAATCACTCCCTAGGACACACATAACCCCTACAGCGCCACCTAGTGGTTAACGCCTTCACTGCCAGTCACACTTACACAGTAATCAATGCATTTTTAATTGCACTGATCGCTGTATAAATGTGAATGGTCCCAAAATTCACGCCAAAAGTGCCTGATAGGTCCACAATAATGTCGCAGTCAGTATAAAAATCTCTGATCGCCGCCATTACTAGTAAAAAAAAATTATTAATAAAAATGCCATAAAACTATCCCCTATTTTGTAGACGCTATAACTTTTGCGCAAACCAATCAATAAACACTTATTGCGATTTTTTTTACCAAAAATATGTACCGTATATACTCGAGTATAAGTCGTTCCGAGTATAAGTCAAGGCCCTAATTTACCACAAAAAAATGGGAAAAACTTATTGACCCGAGTATAAGACGAGGGTGAGAAATGCACAGCTACTGTAAGTGGAAAAGAGGGTCAACAATGCCCATTTGCAGCATCACTGTGCCCATTTGCATGCCTCACTGTGCCCATTTGCAGCCATAGGTCCCCTGAACTTCAAACTTGGTAGTTAAGGGTTCCTAGATGCCCCCTAGCTGCAGCCAAAATTTGGGGTCTCTGAACCCAAAGGGTCCCGAAATGACATTGCTGCAGATGGACACAGTTGACCGAATTTGGGCCCCGTATCTCGGGGCCACTTAGTGCTACCAAATTTGGTGTGCAAACCCAGTGGAACTAGCACCATAAAATTTCCAAAGCTGGGGTTTCTAGCACTAAGTGGCCCCGAGATACAGGGCCCCAAAAATCAGTTCAGAAAATGTCAAGCACTTTTCTGCAGCAGAGAATGACATTTTCCGAACCGGTTTTGGGGCCCCGTATCTCAAGGCCACTTGGTGCTAGGAACCCCAGCTTTGGATATGTTATGGTACCAGTTCCACTGGGTTTGCACACCAAATTTGGGGTTCCTATCACCAAGTGGCCCTGAGATATGGGGCCCCAAATTCGGTTCAGAAAATGTCAAGCACTTTTCTGCAGCAGAGAATGACATTTTCCGAACCGATTTTGGGGCCCCGTATCTCGGGGCCACTTAGGGCTAGGAACTTCAACTTTGGATATGTTGTGGTGCCAGTTTCACTGGGTTTGCACGCCAAATTTGGGGTTCCTAGCACCAAGTGGCCCTGAGATACGGGGCCCCAAATTCGGTTCGGAAAATGACATTTTTTGCTGCAGAAAAGTGCTTGACTGGAGTATAAGTGAGGGGGGCACTTTCAGCACAAAAAAATGTACTGAAAAACTCGACTTATACTCGAGTATATATGATAGAAGAATACATATCGGCCTAAACTGAGGAAAAAAAAAAATTTAGATATTTTTTGGGGATATTTATTATAGCAAACAGTAAAAAATAATGCGTTTTTTTCAAAATTGTCGCTATTTTTTTGTTTATAGCGCAAAAAATAAAAACCGCAGAGGTGATCAAATACCACCAAAAGAAAGCTCTATTTGTGAGGAAAAAAGGACCTCAATTTTGTTTTGGAGCCATGTCGCACACCCGCGCAATTGTCAGTTAAAGCGACGCTGGTCTTTGGGCAGCCAAATGGTCCGGGGCTTAAGTGGTTAAACAAAAGTCAGCACTAAAGAATAATTTTTTTTAAAAGAACTGCCAAGGCCAAAATTTGACCCCTGACTATACTCAAGACCAGCCCATGATCTACTCCCAATTGGAACATATGTGCGATAGTGAAACTCTGGAGCCTCACATCAAAAAAAGTATACTTTCCAAGTTTGAAGGAAGAGACATGCAGCAAATGCAGCAGGGGCCACCCCCTTGGACTTTTAAGGCAGAAATGGGAGTAGTAAAGTAGGTAAAAGGCAGCACAGTGCCACTTTTATTGAGTACACAATATTTTATAAATGTATATTTTGTATAAATTTTATAAACATGATCAGTAACATCAAAATATACAGGGTATAACAATGAACCAGTTAATACATAAATGTATATATCAAAGGCTAATAATCCATGCACTGCCAGAATCAAGCTGAGGTCATTCCGTGAAGATTTGTAGCATACATCCCGACATGTTTCGGAAATTTATTGGTATATGTTTTTTCCTTCATCAGGGAGGTTTTACATTTGGGTGACTTTATCTTTATCTGCAACATAGATATACTTACATAGTATAGTATTTGTACTATAATGCATAAAAAGTCAATAGTTTTACATAGTGAACTGTATGGTATTTAGGCTTAGAGGTACGTACATACAGGGTTCATTGAAGGACATGGGGAAATAATAAAAACAATTGTAAAGATTCCAGGTTGGCTGAGAGAGTCTGCATGGACAGCATGGGTGGATAGGCATGCAACCCCGGGCTGGCCACAGATTCACATCCACAAGAGACACCCTGATGTTTACATCAGCAAAGAAGTAATACTGTCTAAAAGGCCATAGAAAAACAAAAGAGAATCAATCAATGTTTTAAAATTGATACACAGGCACAGCAAGCGTGCTCGTGGCAGCAAAGCGGAGGCATATATTGCCTAGAGTTGCCTATATTGGATAGTATATTACCTTTCAGTATGCTTGTGGAAGCGCAGACATCAGAGCGGCTGTACTCTAACTGAGACATGCCAGCTGTGAGTGAGCGCTGTTTCATAAGGGGGTGGTGCTGGTTTTCTGGCCTCATTAGCTGTATAGGGAACAGCTGAGGCTGGACTCAGAGTGACTCCCTGACGCGGAGGCGCGCTGCGTGTCACCGGCGAAAAGGAAGTCTCCGCCTGTGTCATAGACACAGCGGGGACAGGTAGGAGCTCCTCCCCACATATACAGCCCATATGGAGACGGTGAGAACCCTGTCATCCACTAGCCATGCGCAGGTGGAGCCTACCCGCCAGGTGATGTGAGAAGTAAGGTGGCCCAGGGAACACATTGTGCACCACCCAGTGGACCAAAAGGAAAATGTCAGCCAACGTGTTTACAATGCAAAACCATCAAAATCACAGAAAACAAAACAGAAGCCAAAAAAAAAAATCAATGAATAAATGAAAAAAAGAATAAATAAGAAATAATAAAATAGGGTAGAAAGACATGGCAGTTAAATATCAAGTGGCCACAATTAACAATAAATAGAATATATCTTCCATATTGCTTACATGCATTTATGAAGGTAATAATGCAGTTACAAGACTATATTGTGAAAGGTACATCACAGTATAGTGTCAAAAGGGGGCACCTGCAAAACCAATGAGTCTATGAAACAATGGTGTGAAAGATATAGCATGAAGCAAGGAAGTTGAGATCTTGTTAGTGCCGGGACTTTGGAGGAGGAGCTATAGGTTTAATTCACAGCCCCCTGAGACAAAGCCTGGGAGAAAGATTTTAAAATGAAATGCCTCATTTAGGCCAGGTGGTGAGGTGGCCTGTAAATAAAAAATATCCATCTCAACTCACATTGGAGGAGACACTTGTTAAAATCACCACCTCTGGAGTTGAAATGTATACGGCCAAGTGCAAAAAGTATACCTTAGGGATAGATTCTGGATGAACTAGTGCCATATGGCGACCAATGGGAACATCAGGGTCTCATTTGCATATGGTGGATAGATGTTGGTATATTCGCTTCCAAAATTCATTTATGGTCTTCCCGACATAGTAGCACCCACATTCACAAGTGAGTAGGTACACTATGCCGGGAGTCCTACAATTTACATAATATTTAGGATGAAAAGTGCATCCGTTGGGCAAATCAATATGTTTATGCCTATCCATGTATTGGCAATAGCCACATCCACCACACGCAAAGGTTCCCAGGGTTTTACATATGTCACCTTTAATGAATTTATATTCACTAGCTACCAACTTGTCACCCACAGAGGGAGCTCTCCTATAGGCAACCGCTGGCAGGTCAGAGACAAATGGGGCAAGCAGTGAATCCAATCCATAGTTAATAGGTGCCAGTACTTGTTCAAGATACGCCTAACTTGTTTGTGCTGTGTTGAGTAAGTGGTGATAATTCTAGTTGTATCATCATTCGAGAGTTGTTTGTGTGCATTTAATAAATCTCGACGAGATAAATTGTTTTTCTATAGACAAATTTGAGGCCATTAAGGACATCCATCTCTTCATACGTAACATTTTGCTTAAAAGTCTATATGCTAAGAAACAGGCCTTAGAACCTGGGCAAACTAATCAAGATACACAAGCGTTAGACAATTTGATATCATTATTGGAAGAAAATGAGCTGGAAAATCTAATCGACTCAATTGATATAGAGGCTCTTCTCGCAGCTGTGGATAATATATCCACTGCACAAGGCAGCACACATATTATTGATCCCTCCTTAAAAAAGAAATCTACTATATATCCTCCACTAAGCTCTAATCATATTGCAGCGGTATTCCTAAAACTGGTATCTGTCGATATCCAGAGAATGAAAAACTTTTATGGACCCCATACTAATCTTAATCATGACGAGAAGAAGGCGCTTAGCTCGTTGGCCCGTAACCACGACATTGTCATCAAACCCTCTGACAAGGACAACAAAATCGTGGTTATGAACAGCATCCACTACATCGAAATGTGTATAAAAAATCCTCAGCAACTCTGAATGGTACCAACCTATACATAGGTCGCTGCTAGATAAATTCATTCAAGATTTTTATCTGATGGTGGATGCAGCATTTTACCATAATGTCATATTCAAACAAATATGGGAATTCATAAGAGTGGGCTTCCCTAGGGAGGCCACCTTCTATGCTTTGCCCAAGCTGCATAAGCACTCTACAAATCCCTCAGGTAGACCCATCATATCTAGATGGGGCAATTTAACTGAAAATCTTAGTCGTGTAGTGGACAGTCATCTTAAACATTTTGTAACATGTATGTCATCTAATGTACGGGACACTATCCACTTTTTGCATATCATTCAAGATATACATATTGAGGATCGCTATAGATGTTGAGGCCCTGTGTAGCACCATTCTTCATGAGAAGGGCCTTGCAGTGATACGTCATGTGTTGTCACGATCTAGTGAATGTGAACCCAGTTACACTGATTTCATTCTAACATCTCTTGAATTTATACTTCATCATAATGCCTTTTGCTTTGATGGTTCTCACTAACTCCAGGTACAGGGGGTAGCGATGGGGACATGTTGTGCCCCATTGTATGCCAACCTGTACCTAGGGGAGTGGTAACATTCACTGCTTACCAATGACTTGCTATCTGTGTACATGGGCCATGTACTTGCATGGTATCGCTACATAGATGACGTGTTCATAATTTGGGATGGATTAGATGATCTTCTATACAAGTTCATGGCCTGTATTAACATTAACAAATTTAATTTAAGTTTTACCATGTCACGTAGTACAACAGAGATCACCTTTCTGGATGTACTTATTACAAAACAGACAGATGGTGGCCTTTCTAGTGAACTTTACCGTAAATCTACAGCAGGGAACTCATTATTACACGCATCAAGTTTCCATCCTAACCCCCTACTTACACTAATCCCTTATAGTCAATACTTGAGGGCTCAATGCTTGAACTGCTCAGATGATGCCAATTTCAAAAATGAGGCTGACACTCTGATAAATAGACTTCTAGAAAGGGGATACTCCAGCACCTGCCTCAAGAAAGCCTATAGAAAAACAATTCATTTATCTTTCAAGTTTAAGCAGCGCTAAAGATTTAAAACACAATAAATCTAATGATAGTATGTGAATCTAGGTGAGGAATAATTCAGAATATCTCTGTAACAGTTCATAAAAAAGACATCAGCTGTTTGGACATTCGACCATCACCACACCAAGTGATTCCGTTCTCTTAGGAGTTGCACTCACCAAATTCCCAATAAAAACAATCGCTTTTGCATATATGTTAAGCCTTTACGATCACTGCCAAAAGGGCATCAACCTGGAACTCCAATGACAATCAACCAAAAGGATATCAAACGTTCTGGTCCTATGATTCGCCAAAATCCTTTTATACAGCTCGGGCACAAGGAAGGAAAAGAATCTTCAAAGTATAATACTGTATAACTTGTATTCAAAAGAAAACCCCTTCCCTTATGCCAAAATGCACTTACAAACATAATGTCAAAAAAAGCGTTCAGTATAAATATTGCACTGTGTATTCAGTTCCGATATTCTCACCACCTCTCCTGGAGATATGATCGTACGTGGTGGTTCCTGGGAAGAGATCGGAGCCAGTGACAGATGCAGCAAGCCATGTGGTCACGCCTAGACGCGTTTCGTCATTCTGTCTTTGTCAATAGGCAGCCTATTGACAAAGACAGAATGACGAAACGCGTCTAATCAATATCTAAAACATCTCAACTTCCTTGCTTCATGCTATATCTTTCACACCATTGTTTCATAGACTCATTGGTTATGCAGGTGCCCCGTTTCGACACTATGGGGACACTATGATTAGTGACATTATAGTTTCCTTATACTGTGATGTACCTTTCACAATACAATCTTGTGACGGCATTATTACCTTCATAACTGCATGTAAGCAATATGGATGATTTATTCTATTGTTAATTGTCCACTTAATATTTAACTGCCATGTCTCTCTACCTTTTTTTCCATTTTTTTTTATTTTCTTATCTATTATTTTTTCATTTATTCATTGATTTTTTAGCTTCTGTTTGTTTTCTGTGATTTTGATGGTTTTGCATTGTAAACACATTGGCTGACATTTTCCTTTTGGTCCACTGGGTGGCGCACGGTGTGTTCCCTGGGCCGCCTTACTTCTCACACCACCTGGCAGGTAGGCTCCACCTGCACATGGCTAGTGGATGACAAGGTTCTCACTGTCTCTATATGGGCTGTATGTGCGGGGAGGAGCTCCTACCTGTCCCCGCTGTGTCTATGACACAGACGGAGACTTCCTTTTCGCCGGTGACACGCCAGTGCGTGACATCATCACGCCCCAAGGGGGGGGCTATGCGCGCGCCTCCGCGTCAGGGAGACAATCTGAGTCCGGTGTCTTGCCGAGAAAGTTCCCTCGGCGGATAAGTTCCCCCCTGTACTGCGCAAGCGCTGCGCTTGCGCAGTACGAATGACTAGGAGCCGCCGAAAACAGCCGAAGATGAAAATCTTCAATCAGCTGTACACGGCGCCTGTGCCCTAGGTCCAGGCTGAAGCCCTCCCATCCAAGTGGACCTAGAGGGGGAATAAAAAATTGGCGAGCGCAGCGAGGCCGTGCCCGAAGCGTGGCGAGCGAAGCGAGCCCGCGAGGGGCCCCCTTACAGGCGCCGTGTACAGCTGATTTCTTCTGTATTTCGCTTCGGCTATTTCCGCCGGTTCCTACTGCGCAGGCGCTGCGCCTGCGCAGTAGATGGGGGTCCTTATCCGCCGAGAGGAACTTTCTCGGCAGAACACCGGCCTTAGCTGTTCCCTATACAGCTAAAGAGGCCGGACAACCAGCACCACCCCCTGTGAGGATTGGCCCCCTCATCAGGTGGCTCCTTATTAAACAGCTGCTCTGATGTCTGCGCTTCCACCAGCATACTAAAAGGCAATATACTATACAATATAGGCAATTCTGGGCAATATATGCCTCCGCTTTGCTGCCATGGGCACACTTGCTGTGCCTGTGTATCAATTTTAAAACATTGATTGATTCTCTTTTGTTTTACTATGGCCCTTTAGACAGTATTACTTCTTTTCTGATGTAGCCATCAGGGTGTCTCTTGTGGATGTGAATCAGTGGCTGGCCCGGGGTTGCATGCCTATCCACCCATGCTATCTATGCAGACTCTCTCAGCCAACCTGGAATCTTTACAATTGTTTTTATTATTTCCCCATGTCCTTCAATGAACCCTGTATGTAAGTACCTCTAAGCCTAAATACCATACAGTTCACTATGTAAAACTATTTGCTTTTTATGCATTATAGTACAAATACTACGTAAGTATATCTATGTTGCAGATAAAGATAAAGTCACCCAAATGTAAAATCCCCTGATGAAGGAAAAAACATATACCCATAAATTTCCGAAAACATGTCGGGATGTATGCTACAAATCTTCTTGGTCTGACCTCAGCTTGACTCTGGCAGGGCCTGGATTATTAGCCTTGAGTTTGATATATACATTTATGTATTAACTGGTTCATTGGTATACCCTGTATATTTTAATGTTACTGTTCATGTTTATAAAATTTATTATATATTGTGTACTCAATAAAAGTGGCACTGTGCTGCCTTTTTACCTACTTTACTACTCCCATTTCTGCCTTAAAGGTCCAAGGGGTGGCCCCTGTTGTATGTCCCTTCTTTCTATGTTTTAAGGATTAGGGGTGCACCAAATGGAAATTTTGGTGCCAAAACGGAAAATGAAGGATGCACTAAGCCAAAAAAAGAAACCGATATAGAAAATGACAGTTTTTAAAAAATATTTATATTTTTATATATAATTGTATTATATTCAACTTTTTAATTGATATCATCAGATTAAATTAATATGAATTTATTGTTGGCCATTATTGGCACCTTTAGTGCAAGAAAGGACAAGAAAAATGCAGTCTGCAGTATCTAACCATCTCTTGTATCATGTCCTCAGTCTCTAACCATCTCTTGTATCTTGTCTGCAATCTCTTACTTAAACTTAAACACACTGCTAATAGTATTAGAAAAATTTCCATTCGGGGCACCTCTAGCAGACATGATATAAGAGATCAATGCAGCCTCACCAGTGCCTGTCACATGCAGCCTCACCAGTGCCCGTCACATGCAGCCTCACCAGTGCCCATCACATGCAGCCTTACCAGTGCCCAGCAGCCTCACTAGTACCTGTGCCCAGCAGCCTCACCAGTGCCCATCATATGCAGCCTGCCTGTGCCCAGCAGCCTCACCAGTTCCCGTCATATGCAGCCTCACCAGTGCCCATCATATGCAGCCTCACCAGTGCCCATCATATGCAGCCTGCCAATGCCCAGCAGCCCCACCAGTGCCCGTCATATGCAGCCTGCCAGTGCCCAGCAGTCCCACCAGTGCCCGGCATATGCAGCCTGCAAGTGCCCAGCAGCCTCACCAGTGCTCATCATATGCAGCCTGCCAGTGCCCAGCAGCCCCACCAGTGCCTGTCATATGCAGCCTGCCAGTGCCCATCATATGCAGCATGCCACTGCCCAGCAGCCTCACCATTGCCCGTCATATGCAGCCCACCAGTGCCCGTCATATGCAGCTTGCCAGTGCCCATCATATGCAGCTTGCCAGTGCCCAGCAGCCCCACCAGTGCCCATCATATGCAGCTTGCCAGTACCCAGCAGCTTTACCAATGCCCATCATATGCAGCCTGCCTGTGCCCGCATTTGTTGGGGTTTGTCCGACTACATTTTTACCACGTCAGAGTACCAAGTCCTCCTGGGCCAAGCCGAGGCAATCAGAACCACTGGATTCCTTTACATTTGAATTCTATAAACCAGATGAAGTAGAAGCTGCAATGGTAGAAAGACATATATTTGGGAGAACCGATCCCAAGGTGTCACTAGAGCATCCATCTCGAGTGCTCAAGGTATCCAAGATCCTGGATATAAACCTGTACAGTGTCACATTGAACATGGATGCCAGAAGACCCACATACAGGGTTCCCCAATGTTGGCAGAGCTCCTTAAACACTTCTTGATGAAGAGCCCCCTCCCTTGGAGACAACCGTTGATGGCTGACAAAATCTGCTTGCCAATATTCCTACTTGATGATTTATATATGCCACTGCTGTGGCCTTGTCAGACTGAACCCTCACAGGGAGGACCTCCAGCCAACCTGTCCAAAGGGGCAGGGCCAGACAAATCACCCTCAGTTTCAAAAAATTGATGGACAACAACCTCTCCTGCGGAGCTCAATTTTTTTGCACAATTGTCCAGAACTCCTTTACAGCCTGACATCTATTGTCAGGAACTTACAGGATAAAGGAAGAAACTATCTCCCCATCTCCAGAATTTGAGAGGGAATCCACCATTGCAGACACTGTCTCATGCCGGGGTTCAACATCATCTGAGATTCCAGCAACTAAGTCCTCTTTTCCAATGCCACCAAGATATTCAGATCTGGAAAGAAACAAGGCAAATGGAATTGCCTCAAAGAAGGCTATTATTTTTTTCTAAAACCCTCATGCAAAAACAAAATTAAAGAGATGTGTCAGTGTCTTTAGCATGTTCACCTGGAACCTCAGAGTAAGACATTTGTCCGGAGGCAGGATCACTTTTGCCTGGGCAGTGCCCAGATTTAGCCCCAGATATTTAAACTTCTGGGATATAATTAAAGCAGATTTCTGCAGATTCAGACCCCAACCAAAACCTTTCCAAAAATGTAAGTGAAGTGGACTGCTCCTTCCAAAGAAAGCTGTCCAGGTACCTTATCACAAAGATACCCAAGGTAACGTAAAACCCCCAGAACTGGAGCCAGATCCTTGGTCAGTCTGGGAGCTCTAGAGGGGCCAAATGGCAGAGCCACAAACTGGAAGTGGCGCTCCTCCAGTGCAATCTTTGTTCGCAGTTTTTTTTTCTAAATTCCAGCTCCCCTATGTACCAATATTAGGGGTGCAACGGATCAAAAAACTCACGGTTCGGATCGTTCCTTGGATCAGGAGTCACGGTTCGGATCATTTTCGGATCAACAAAAAAAAAATCTCCCCCACTGTAATATCCACAATCTCCCTATTGGCAGGGTGTGGCAGAGTATTGGCAGAGTATTGCAGGGTATTGGCGGGTATATTGGCAGGGTATTGGCGGGTATATTGGCAGCGTATTGGCAGATTATTGGCAGGGTATGGCAGAGTATTGGCAGGGTATGGCAGAGTATTGGCAGGGTATGGCAGAGTATTGGTAGGGTATGGCAGAGTATGGAAGAGTATTGTCAGGGCATTGCAGAGTATTGTCAGGGCATTGCAGAGTATTGGCAGGGCATTGCAGAGTATTGGCAGGGTATTGCAGGGCATTGCAGAGTATTCGCAGGGCATTGCAGAGTATTGGCAGGGCATTGCAGAGTATTAGCAGGGTATTGCAGCAGAGCATTGCAGAGTATTGGCAGGGCATTGCAGAGTATTGGCACTGCTGCCATCCAATCTCTCCCCTCCACTGTACAGATCAGTACACAGAGGGTAGAGAGGAACCGGCGTCATGACATGACATTTGTTACAAGTGATCGCTCCGTCATTTGACGGAGCGATCACGTGCTAAACGGCCGCCGGGTGTACCAAGATGGCCGCCGCTCCGGAGCTAGGCCGAAGCCACGGCCTTCCCTATGGCCGAGGCCACAGAGCGCTCCGCGGATCACGGGTGTCCCGTACGGATCAACCTCCACGGATCGGATCACGGATCGATGACGATCCGTTGCACCCCTAACCAATATAGCATTAATGTACTTATTTTGCAAAAGTAAAACAGCTTTCCATTCATTCTACACAGGCTTACCCAACTCCTTTCATAGCTGTTTAAACACACTGTTCGAATTATTGTGCCTTACTTCCTGAACATACTTCAGGTCATGACAAAAGAAGGAATTGACCAGCTGATCTCATTGGCACACACCCTGCATCATCTACCCTCAGCTGGTCAACTCTTTCCTGTGTCATGACCTAAAGTCTGACCAGGAAGTAAGGCAGAAGTAATGGAGCAGTGTGTTTAAACAGCTATGATGAGAGTTAGGTAAGCATGTGTAGAATTAATGGAAAGCTGTTTTATTTTTGCAAAATAAGTACATTAATGCTATATTAGTACATAGAGGAGCTGGAATTTAGAAAAAAAAAAAAGGTGGACGAAGGTGAACTCAGCCTTTAACCCTTTTGCTGCCAGGTCCTCATGAATCGATCTGACCGCCGGGGGGGGGGGGGGGGGGAGGGAAACACACAATCCGGTGGCTGCAGACTCCTGCCTGTCAGGTGAGAGCTGCCGCCCCATCGCTCGCACACACCCACGGTACCAGCACCCCCGTCATGCTTACTGGGCTCCGCTTGCCCATCTGCTGGCCGGGAGCTCCATGGCGGGTGCCGGCGGCTGAAGGGGAAGGAGAACAGCAGACATGTGTCTGCTCTCCTCCCCTTCTTCTTGTGACAAGGAAAGCGACGTCTCTGATATCACTTCCGGGTCAAGCTCTCGGTGCTCCCCGGCAAACTCAGCCGGGAAATAATGTTTTGCAATGCGATCTGCATTGCACAACATTTAGTGGAGCACAGGGGAGACATGTAGGGTTTTTTAGACCCTGCATATCTCAATAAAGAGAACCTGTCACCAAAAAAAAAAATCACATAGGGGACTTTTTGTCCCCATGTGATGAAAACAAAGAGTTAAAGGGTAATTCCACTTTCGTGGGGGAAAAAATAGCAAATAAAGAAAAAATAAAAGAGTGCATGTGATTGCGACACTGATCATTTTGTAATCGAATGTTATTAAAAATTACCTTTCCTTTTCAATCTGCAGCCAATGTAATTTTCTGAGAATACTTTGCAATATGGCTACCTGGAGTTTTCTGTACACAGAGTGTGTACTGACCACTCCCCAGAAACATTTTCTGCTTGTGTGATTGGCTCACCAAGTTTCCCAGAAGTCTGCCTAAGATACAAGTCAGATTTCAGGCATCCCCTGCAACAAAAATGTCATTTTTTGAGAGATACTTTCAATAGGAACCCATTTAAAGGTATGCAGGCCCAGCAGATTTCCTCATTAGTGGCCCAGCAGATTTCCTCATTAGTGCCCAGTAGCTTCACACCTGACAGTTAATTATGAAACCACTCCCATTAGACCTACTCAGAACAGAGGCACAGAGAAACACACGTAGATTCTTCAGAATAACCAAAGGTAGGAATCTGCAACAAAGTTTGTTATAATCCTTGGAATGTACATTGATCACCCAGAGGGGAATGTTTTTTTCTCAACAAAAGTGGAGTTACGCTCTAACCACTTCAGCCCCGGAAGAATTTACCCCCTTCCTGACCAGAGCACTTTTTGTGATTCGGCACTGCGTCGCTTTAACTGACAATTGCGCTGTTGTGCGACGTTGTACCCAAACAAAATTGACATGCTTTTTTTCCCTCAAATAGAGCTTTCTCTTTGTATTTGATCGCCTCTGCGGTTTTTATTTTTTGTGCTATAAACAAAAAAAGAGTGACAATTTTGAAGAAAACGCATTTTTTTTTACTTTCTGCTATAATAAATATCCCCCAAAAATATATCAGTTTAGGCCGATATGTATTCTACATATTTATGGTAAAAAAAAAAAAAACGCAATAAACGTATATTGATTGGTTTGAGCAAAAGTTATAGTGTCTACAAAATAGGGCATAGATTTATAGTATTTTTATTATTATTATTTTTTTTACTAGTAATGGCGGCGAACTGCGATCTTTATCGTGACTGCGACATTATGGCAGACACATCAGACAATTTTGACACATTTTTGGGACCACTGTAAAAATGTCACTGGCAGTGAAGGGGTTAACACTAGGGGGCGCTCGAGGGGTTAACTATGTTCCCTGGGAGGTGATTCTAACTGAAGGGGAAGGGGACTGACTGGAGGAAGTGACGGCTCATGGTTCCTAACTAATAGGAACACACGATCTGTCACTCCTGTCAGAACAGAACAGGGAAGTGTGTGTTTACACACACTCGTCCCTGTTCTGTCTCTCCTGGTCACGATCGCTCGTGGCCGGCGATCACCGCGACCGTCGGCCACGAGCACCGGCACCCCCGCTGTGCAGCGCGCGCGCGCGCCTATTCCGACCCCGCGAGCCAACGTATAGCTACAACGGCTCGCAGGGGAGCCAACCTGCTGCCGTATAACTGCGGCAGTTGGTCGGGAAGCGGTTAAGTAAAAAAAATAATTTTTTTTGTAAAAACATAAAGTTACAGATAAACCCTCCCCTCCAAAAACTTTTTTTGAGGCCCCCCCACCCCCACATATACACACACACGCGAACATTAACGCATGCGCCGGGGCTCCTACGCGTGAAAACATCAATTGCGATAAACATGTTACATTTCGCCAAGCACGCCAGAGTGAGAGCACTAATTCTAACACAAGACCTCCTCCATAACACTAAACTGATACCTATAGGGGGCTTTTGAAGCTTAATCTATAGAAAATATAGGGAACTGAAGTTTGCGCCATTTCCTGGGCGCACAAAAATTTAAGGCTTGGCATGTTGGGTATCTATTTACTCGGTGCAACCTTGTCTTTTATACTTTACCAAAAATGTGGGCAATTTATTGCGTTTGTTTGCCCTAAAATTCACATTAGTGTGTTTTTTACTGAAATTTTGCGTTTCCTAGATCTTTGCGGTAATATTATGTGACATAAAAAATTTGAACTGCCACTGTTTTATTCTCTAGGGTATCTGCTTTCAGAAAATATATAATATTTGTGGGTTTTGTGTAATCTTCAGGCCTAAAATGATTTTTAAACATGTGTGCAAAAAATGCAAAAATGTCTCTGGCAGCGAAAGGGTTAATCATGATGAGCGGACTCACCTGGAGCAATGGCATATATTTACTAATTTAAGGGTTTGCTTCTACACTGATCACCAATGTAAGGAGTAACTTCTACACTGGCCACCAATGTAAGGGGTAATTTCTACACTGGCCACCAATGTAAGGGGTAATTTCTACACTGGCCACTAGGGGTGCTGAAATTAATCGTTGCATCGCGATTCAGGTGTCCTGATGCGGCATCGATGCATACAACTGGAATATCGATTACCGGGTGACGTCATCCCGAATTGCCCCGCCCCTCCCGGGAGAGCGCTCAGAGCGTATTGTTAAAATGACTGTGTTTTAATAAATGCCTTTTAACCACTTGACGACCGCCTCACGCCGATGTACGTCGGCAAAGTGGCACGGACAGGCAAAATCACGTACAGGGTACGTGATTTGCCTTCCGCGGGTGGGGGGTCCGATCGGACCCCCCCCGGTGCCCGAGGCGGTCGTCTTTTGTCCAGCGGCGATCGGTGATGAGGGGGAGACCATCCGTTCGTGGCCCCCCCCTCGCGATCGCCGCCGGCCAATGAGAACACTCCTTTGCTGCTGTATGCTAAACAGCAGCAAAGGAAGTGATGTCATCTCCCCTCGGGTCGGTATTTTCCGTTCCGGCCCGAGGAGAGACGACATGTGAGTGAGTGCACAACACTACACACACACAGTAGAACATGCCAGGCACACAAAACACCCCGATCCCCCCCCCGATCGCCCCCCGATCCCCCCCCAATCACCCCCCCCCCCCCTGTCACAAACTGACACCAGCAGTTTTTTTTCTGATTACTGCATAGTGTCAGTTTGTGACAGTTACTGTGTTGGGACAGTGAGTATTACCCCCCTTTAGGTCTAGGGTACCCCCCTAACCCCCCCTAATAAAGTTTTAACCCCTTGATCACCCCCTGTCACCAGTGTCGCTAAGCGATCATTTTTCTGATCGCTGTATTAGTGTCGCTGGTGACGCTAGTTAGTGAGGTAAATATTTAGGTTCGCCGTCAGCGTTTTATAGCGTCAGGGACCCCCATATACTACCTAATAAATGTTTTAACCCCTTGATTGCCCCCTAGTTAACCCTTTCACCACTGATCACCGTATAACCGTTACGGTTGACGCTGGTTAGTTCGTTTATTTTTTATAGTGTCAGGGCACCCGCCGTTTATTACCGAATAAAGGTTTAGCCCCCCGATCGCCCGGCGGTGATATGCGTCGCCCCAGGCAGCGTCAGATTAGCGCCAGTACCGCTAACACCCACGCATGCAGCATGCGCCTCCCTTAGTGGTATAGTATCTGATCGGATCAATATCTGATCCGATCAGATCTATACTAGCGTCCCCAGCAGTTTAGGGTTCCCAAAAACGCAGTGTTAGCGGGATCAGCCCAGATACCTGCTAGCACCTGCGTTTTGTGCCTCCGCCCAGCCCACCCAAGTGCAGTATCGATCGATCACTGTCACTTACAAGGCACTAAACGCATAACTGCAGCGTTCGCAGAGTCAGGCCTGATCCCTGCGATCGCTAACAGTTTTTTTGGTAGCATTTTGGTGAACTGGCAAGCGCCAGCCCCAGGCAGCGTCAGGTTAGCGCCAGTACCGCTAACACCCACGCACGCACCATACACCTCCCTTAGTGGTATAGTATCTGAACGGATCAATATCTGATCCGATCAGATCTATACTAGCGTCCCCAGCAGTTTAGGGTTCCCAAAAACGCAGTGTTAGCGGAATCAGCCCAGATACCTGCTAGCACCTGCGTTTTGCCCCTCCGCCCGGCCCAGCTCAGTCCACCCAAGTGCAGTATCGATCGATCACTGTCACTTACAAAACACTAAACGCATAACTGCAGCGTTCGCAGAGTCAGGCCTGATCCCTGCGATCGCTAACAGTTTTTTTTGTAGCGTTTTGGTGAACTGGCAAGCACCAGCCCCAGGCAGCGTCAGATTAGCGCCAGTACCGCTAACACCCACGCACGCACTGTACACCTCCCTTAGTGGTATAGTATCTGATCGCATCAATATCTGATCCGATCAGATCTATACTAGCGTCACCAGCAGTTTAGGGTTCCCAAAAACGCAGTGTTAGCGGGATCAGCCCAGATACCTGCTAGCACCTGCGTTTTGCCCCTCCGCCCGGCCCGGCCCAGCCCACCCAAGTGCAGTATCGATCGATCACTGTCACTTACAAAACACTAAACGCATAATTGCAGCGTTCGCAGAGTTAGGCCTGATCCCTGCGATCGCTAACAGTTTTTTGGTAGCATTTTGGTGAACTGGCAAGCGCCAGCGGCCTAGTACACCCCGGTCGTAGTCAAACCAGCACTGCAGTAACACGTGGTGACGTGGCGAGTCCCATAAGTGCAGTTCAAGCTGGTGAGGTGGCAAGCACTAGTAGTGTCCCACTGCCACCAAGAAGACAAACACAGGCCCGTCGTGCCCATAGTGCCCTTCCTGCTGCATTCGCCAATCCTAATTGGGAACCCACCGCTTCTGCAGCGCCCGTACTTCCCCCATTCACATCCCCAACCAAATGCAGTCGGCTGCATGAGAGGCATTTTCTTTATGTCCTCCCAAGTACCCCTACCCAACGAACCCCCCCAAAAAAGATGTCGTGTCTGCAGCAAGCGCGGATATAGGCGTGACACCCGCTATTATTGTCCCTCCTGTCCTGACAATCCTGGTCTTTGCATTGGTGAATGTTTTGAACGCTACCATTCACTAGTTGAGTATTAGCGTAGGGTACAGCATTGCACAGACTAGGCACACTTTCACAGGGTCTCCCAAGATGCCATCGCATTTTGAGAGACCCGAACCTGGAACCGGTTACCGTTATAAAAGTTAGTTACAAAAAAAGTGTAAAAAAAAAAAAAAAAAGAAATAAAAAAAAATAGTTGTTGTTTTATTGTTCTCTCTCTCTCTATTCTCTCTCTCTATTGTTCTGCTCTTTTTTACTGTATTCTATTCTGCAATGTTTTATTGTTATTGTTATTATGTTTTATCATGTTTGTTTTTCAGGTGTGTAATTATTTACACTTTACTGTGCTTTATTGTTAACCATTGTTAACCATTTTTTTGTCTTCAGGTACGCCATTCACGACTTTGAGTGGTTATACCAGAATGATGCCTGCAGGTTTAGGTATCATCTTGGTATCATTCTTTTCAGCCAGCGGTCGGCTTTCATGTAAAAGCAATCCTAGCGGCTAATTAGCCTCTAGACTGCTTTTACAAGCCGTGGGAGGGAATGCCCCCCCCCCACCGTCTTCCGTGTTTTTCTCTGGCACTCCTGTCTCAACAGGGAACCTGAGAACGCAGCCGGTGATTCAGCCAGCTGACCATAGAGCTGATCAGAGACCAGAGTGGCTCCAAACATCTCTATGGCCTAAGAAACCGGAAGCTACGAGTATTTCATGACTTAGATTTCGCCGGATGTAAATAGCGCCATTGGGAAATTGGGGAAGCATTTTATCACACCGATCTTGGTGTGGTCAGATGCTTTGAGGGCAGAGGAGAGATCTAGGGTCTAATAGACCACAATTTTTTCAAAAAAGAGTACCTGTCACTACCTATTGCTATCATAGGGGATATTTACATTCCCCGAGATAACAATAAAAATGATTAAAAAAAAAAAATATGAAAGGAACAGTTTAAAAGTAAGATTAAAAAAGCAAAAAAATAATAAAGAAAAAAAAAAAAAAAAAAAAAAACACCCCTGTCGCCCCCTGCTCTCGCGCTAAGGCGAACGCAAGCGGCGGTCTGTCGTCAAACGTAAACAGCAATTGCACCATGCATGTGAGGTATCACCGCGAAGGCCAGATCGAGTGCAGTAATTTTTCCAGTAGACCTCCTCTGTAAATCTAAAGTGGTAACCTGTAAAGGCTTTTGAAGGCTTTTAAACATGTATTTATTTTGTTGCCACTGCACGTTTGTGCGCAATTTTAAAGCATGTCATGTTTGGTATCCATGTACTCGGCCTAAGATCATCTTTTTTATTTCATCAAACATTTGGGCAATATAGCGTGTTTTAGTGCATTAAAATTAAAAAAAGTGTGTTTTTTCCCCAAAAAATGCGTTTGAAAAATCGCTGCGCAATTACTGTGTGAAAAAAAAAAATGAAACACCCACCATTTTAATCTGTAGGGCATTTGCTTTAAAAAAATATATAATGTTTGGGGGTTCAAAGTAATTTTTTTGCAAAAAAAAAAAACTTTTTCATGTAAACAATAAGTGTCAGAAAGGGCTTTGTCTTCAAGTGGTTAGAAGAGTGGGTGATGTGTGACATAAGCTTCTAAATGTTGTGCATAAAATGCCAGGACAGTTCAAAACCCCCCCAAATGACCCCATTTTGGAAAGTAGACACCCCAAGCTATTTGCTGAGAGGCATGTCGAGTCCATGGAATATTTTATATTGCGACACAAGTTGCGGGAAAGAGACAAATTTTTTTTTTTTTTTTTTTTTTTGCACAAAGTTGTCACTAAATGATATATTGCTCAAACATGCCATGGAAATATGTGAAATTACACCCCAAAATACATTCTGCTGCTTCTCCTGAGTACGGGGATACCACATGTGTGAGACTTTTTGGGAGCCTAGCCGCGTACGGGACCCCGAAAACCAAGCACCGCCTTCAGGCTTTCTAAGGGCGTGAATTTTTGATTTCACTCTTCACTGCCTATCACAGTTTCGGAGGCCATGGAATGCCCAGGTGGCACAAAACCCCCCCAAATGACCCCATTTTGGAAAGTAGACACCCCAAGCTATTTGCTGAGAGGTATAGTGAGTATTTTGCAGACCTCACTTTTTGTCACAAAGTTTTGAAAATTGAAAAAAGAAAAAAAAAAATGTTTTTTCTTGTCTTTCTTCATTTTCAAAAACAAATGAGAGCTGCAAAATACTCACCATGCCTTTCAGCAAATAGCTTGGGGTGTCTACTTTCCAAAATGGGGTCATTTGGGGGGGTTTTGTGCCACCTGGGCATTCCATGGCCTCCGAAACTGTGATAGGCAGTAAAGAGTGAAATCAAAAATTTTCACCCTTAGAAATCCTGAAGGCAGTGATTGGTTTTCGGGGTCCAGTACGCGGCTAGGCTCCCAAAAAGTCCCACACATGTGGTATCCCCATACTCAGGAGAAGCAGCTAAATGTATTTTGGGGTGCAATTCCACATATGCCCATGGCCTGTGTGAGCAATATATCATTTAGTGACAACTTTATGAAAAAAAAAAAAAAAAAGTGTCACTTTCCCGCAACTTGTGTCAAAATATAAAATATTCCATGGACTCAATATGCCTCTCAGCAAATAGCTTGGGGTGTCTACTTTCCAAAATGGGGTCATTTGGGGGGGTTTTGTGCCACCTGGGCATTCCATGGCCTCCGAAACTGTGATAGGCAGTAAAGAGTGAAATCAAAAATTTTCACCCTTAGAAATCCTGAAGGCGGTGATTGGTTTTCGGGGCCCCGTACGCGGCTAGGCTCCCAAAAAGTCCCACACATGTGGTATCCCCATACTCAGGAGAAGCAGCTAAATGTATTTTGGGGTGCAATTCCACATAGGCCCATGGCCTGTGTGAGCAATATATCATTTAGTGACGACTTTTTGTAAATATTTTTTTTTTTTTTTTTTTTTGTCATTTTTCAATCACTTGGGACAAAAAAAATAAATATTCAATGGGTTCAACATGCCTCTCAGCAATTTCCTTGGGGTGTCTACTTTCCAAAATGGGGTCATTTGGGGGGGTTTTGTACTGCCCTGCCATTTTAGCACCTCAAGAAATGACATAGGCAGTCATAAACTAAAAGCTGTGTAAATTCCAGAAAATGTACCCTAGTTTGTAGACGCTATAACTTTTGCGCAAACCAATAAATATACGCTTATTGACATTTTTTTTACCAAAGACATGTGGCCGAATACATTTTGGCCTAAATGTATGACTAAAATTTAGTTTATTGGATTTTTTTTATAACAAAAAGTAGAAAATATCATTTTTTTTCAAAATTTTCGGTCTTTTTCCGTTTATAGCGCAAAAAATAAAAACCGCAGAGGTGATCAAATACCATCAAAAGAAAGCTCTATTTGTGGGAAGAAAAGGACGCAAATTTCGTTTGGGTACAGCATTGCATGACCGCGCAATTAGCAGTTAAAGCGACGCAGTGCCAAATTGGAAAAAGACCTCTGGTCCTTAGGCAGCATAATGGTCCGGGGCTCAAGTGGTTAAAAAAAAATGGAACTTCATACTGAATTTCACAGTACAATACATACCGCTCATGTGACTGCCCTGCCCGGCCCGCCTCTCCCCTCTCACGTCTCATGTCTCTCCTGACATCAGCGGGGAATTCTGAGGCGGGGCTGAGAATTCCCAGCTGACGTCAGGAGAGACATGAGACGTGAGAGGAGAGAGGCGGGCCGGGCAGGGAAGTCACATGAGCGGGATGTATTGTACTGTGAAAAAGCACATGCAGCGGGGCACTTCATTGATTGTAACAAGGCATTTATTAAAACACAGTCATTTTAACAACAGTAAATAGAGTACAAATGTGTTTCTACTCTACTTACACCTCATGCTCCGTGTTGACAGTTCCCTGGGCTTCCCCTTTGCACATTCCACTGTTAACTCCTAGTGTGCTGGAAGGTGCAAACAGGAATGCCAAGGAACTGTCAGCACCAGTGGCGGCCCGTGCATTGTGGGGGGGTTAGTGAAGTGATGGCTGTATTTGATTGGCACAAGTGGCTGCATATGATGGGCATAAGTGGCTGCATTTGATGGGCACAAGTGGCTGCATTTGATGGGCACAGTGGCTGCATTTGATGGGCACAGTGGCTGCTTTTGATGGGCACAGTGGCTGCTTTTGATGAGCACAGTGGCTGCGTTTGATTGGCACAAGTGGCTGCATTTGATTGGCACAAGTGGCTGCATTTGATTGGCACAAGTGGCTGCATATGACGGGCACAAGTGGCTGCATATGACGGGCACAAGTGGCTGTATATGACAGGCTAAAGTGGCTGGGTTTGATGGGCACAGTGGCTGCGTTTGAAGGGCACAGTGGCTGCATTTGATGGAGGAGGTTCAGTATTTTTCAGTTTGTTTGCGCCCCCCCAAAAAATTTTGAGCACCAGCTGCCACTGGTCAGCACAGAGACAGTACAGGAAACTTCACAGGGCTGTTTGTCAGCTGTGGATTGTAATCTCTCCTGACCTCCCAGCAGCAGTGTGTGTGAATGCCTGTACCCTGTAGTACACTGGATTAGTGCACTTTTTAAGGGAGTGAGGTTATTTTTAATTCAAAGCGGAGTTCCAGTCAATTTTCTTGTTTATTAAAAGTCAGCAGCTACAAAAAAAAGCGTATCTTCTGACTTTTAATAAAAAGACACTCACCTGTCCCACAATCCAGCGACATGGCCACCCAAACCCTCCCTTCTCTCCCCCGCCTGTCCACGGTGCTGGCAATACTATTGTGGGCATCCGGCTGTGAAGGTGCAAGCTTGACTGCGCTGTCCTGCATAGCCGGGGAATCTTTTGGGACCTGTGATGTGTCCCAGAAGATTGCAAGGTGGAAGGGCCGCTTAGGCGGCCCAAACGGAAGCCAGTCGGTAATCGTGATGCATCGCGGAATCAAAGACCAGATAATTGTAATAGAATCGTGAGACCAGTGAAGATGCCTTCCCCTACTGGCCACCAATGTAAGGGGTAATTTCTACACTTACCACTCATGTAACGGCTAAAACCAGTGGACACTATTCTGTACTTCTTCTCTTGGATCTCTCTGCTGCCTTTGACACAATGGACCACCCCCCTCCTCCTCAATAAACTCCACTCCTTTGGTCTCTGTGACTGTACTCTTCGCTGGTTCTCATCCTACCTATCTCACCGCTCCTTCAGTGTTACTTACAACTCCTTCCTCCTCTCCTCTTCCTTACACCGTTGGGGTCCCCCAAGGTTCTGTTCTTGGACCTCACCTTTTCTCAATCTACACCACCTCCCTGGCTCAGTTGATTGCCTCCCACGGCTTTAAATATCATCTCTACGCTGATGACACCCAAATCTATCTCTCCACCCCCCAGCTCTCTCCATCTGTCTCCTCGCGCATTACCAACTTACTAGCAGACATATCAGCCTGGATGTCATATCACTTCCTCAAACTCAACCTATCCAAAACCGAGCTGATGATATTACCTCCCTCAGGTGCCACTTCCCCTGATTTCTCTGTCAATATCAACGGCTCAACTATCAACTTGTCCCCCCACGCCAAGGTCCTAGGTGTAATCCTGGACTCTGAACTAACATTTCGGCCAGACATCCTATCGCTATCCAAAATTTGCCACCTCAACCTCCGCAACATCTCCAAGATACGCCCCTTCCTAACCAATGTCACCACAAAGCTTCTAATCCACTCCCTGGTCATCTCCCGCCATCTCCCTGCAACTCCCCCCTCATTGGCTTACCTCTAAATAGGCTATTCCCACTTCAGTCCATCATGAACCCTGCTGCCAGGCTCATCCACCTCACAAACCGCTCAACGTCTGCTATACCCCTCTGCTAATACCTCCATGGGGAAATAAAGGGAAGGCCATATTAGGCCGCCTTTCCTCATGGGATTGTGGCATCGGCAGTTAAAAAAATATTAGGAATAGGTATTGCAGGTAAGGTTAAATTTGATAGGCTGTTTAGGGTCAGGTGATTCAGGGGTTATAGAAGGTTAATAGACTATTAGGGATTGGGCAGTTAAGGTCAGGTGTCATAGAAGAATCTAGAAGGTTAAATAGTATAGCAATGATTGGGCAATTTTAGTCAGGTGTTTTAGAAGGTTCTGGAAGGTCAAGAGGCCAATTAGGATTGGTCAGTAAAGGTCATATGACCTTTAGAATATTCCAGAAGGGATCCTATAGCCTATTTAAGGGAAATTTCCAGTCAGGATTGTGCCAGCCGCCAGAGAGATTACAGCACTAAGAGCTCAGGCAGAAGTAGCCATAATACTGGTTTCAGTGTTTGCTGGCAGAATGAAGACTCTAATTCGTCAATTATTAGAAAGAGCAGAGGCGGCTGGAGGAGAAGAATGGATTCGTTCTTGCCTTGCCTTACCTGCGGGTCAAGACTCCGGGGAAGCTGAAGGAGGATTGGAAGGAGAAATGAGTAGAAGCGCTGGAGCCGGTGAGAGTCAGCGTCCATGTCGGGTTGCTGTACAGGATGTAATTCCGGCGCATGTAGTTCCGGAGGTCGAACGGCAGGAAGACGTCACTCAAGCTGGAGAAGAAGGGCGGAGAGCGAACAAGAGGAAGCGGCTTCCGAGGAGGAGTTTCAGTCCGGCGCCGCCTGTACAGCCTGAAGCAAGGAGAGAGAGGCCGGTGTCGTCATCGGGTAGTCGGCGCGCATGCGCGACTTACGCTACGGAGCACAATGAAGAGGGAGCGAGTCAGGTATCAGCTGCGGCCACAGCACAGTCATCTACACAGCGGTTTCTAGCGGAACAGCAGCAGAAAATCAGCAGCCACAATGGAGAGGCAATAGGGGAACCCAGTTTGGTTCCTCTGGCTAGTAAAGCAGCCGGCATTCCTATCACTGTGCGGTGTGCTTCACCTCTGTTTTCTGAAGAAGTCAACAAAGTTAGTAATAATGATGGTGAGTTGTCAGCTGTCTCAAAGCTTTCTGAATTGTCCTCTTCTTTACAGCAGCTTATTGAAGTTATGCGTGCTCACACAACATCACAAACTAGGTTGCCCAGTAGCAGGGATGATAGTACAGCAGAGGTCTGGTCGGCTGTTTTAAATGAAAAAAGCAATATGCCTCAGAAGGCTATTATTTCTCAAGAGGTTGTCAACACAGTGGGCACTGGGCCTGAGATAGGGTTCAGGGAGTGCATGCCTTGTTTTATTTCTCCTCTGGGTTTTCATCTTTCTTCCTCTTTGCGGGAGAAAATCTGGAGAGAGGAATTTATTGATCTAAATTTAGTTCTTCCTCTTTCTAGAGAATTTCCGAAATATGAAAGGAGGGATGAAAGGTCGGAGGATGATCGCCGTAAACCATTAATTAAATCATTTTACAGCTGGCTGCAAGCATTTTGTATTTATGCCAGTGTTTTATGTGAGAAATGCCCATCCAAAAGCTCTTTACTATTTCAACATATTGACATTATTTTAGAGGCTTACAAAAGTTTTAGTGGGTTTTCATGGTTGGCTTATGATAAGGCTTTCAGACAGAAGTTAGCAGTGCAACCCTCTTTGCAATGGGGGTCTAAGGACGTAGGTCTCTGGTTGAATTTATTTTTACCTCAGAGACAGACGTTTTCTCAAAAAAGTGCAATTAATACGGTTTCCAATTCGACTACAAGTACTAATTATAAGAAAGGTTTGTGTTTTGCATACAATGATAGCCATTGTAAATGGTTATCTGCATGCAAATATAAGCATGAATGTGCTTTTTGCTCTGGAAATCACCCAATATCTAAATGTTTTCGGAAGCTACAAGCAAGCCAAAAGGAAAATTTTTCCAAAAGCAATCACGCCAGTGAAGTTTCCAAGAATTCTTCCTTGGCTTCGGGTTTATCCAAACCTTCAGATGGCAGCTCTGCTAATTGAAGGTTTCTCTGTCGGGTTTTCATTACCAAAGTTTCAAGGTAAAGGTTGTACACAGGCTAAAAATTTGAAATCTGTAAACGATTACCCTCATTTAGTGCGTAAAAAACTATTAAAAGAAGTGGAAGCAGGCAGGATGGAGGGTCCTTTTAATAGCCCCCCTTTTGAGGATTTTCGGATTTCTCCATTGGGCTTGATTCCTAAAAAAGAACCGAATGAATTTCGGCTCATACATCACCTGTCATTCCCTTTTGGTAGCTCTTTAAATGATCAAATTGATAGTGATTCAGTGACAGTTTCTTATACATCTTTTGACACAGCAGTAGCTAAACTGCGTTCATTAGGGGTTAATGCACTAATGGCGAAGGCGGATATAAAATCTGCTTTTCGGCTTCTTCCTTTGCATCCTGATTGCTTTAGCTCATTAGGTATTAATTTCGAGGAAAAATTTTATTTCGACAAAGCCCTGCCTATGGGTTGTTCTATTTCATGTTTTTATTTTGAAGCTTTCTCCACCTTTTTAGAATGGGTGGTAAGTAAAGTAACTGCCTCTGACGGTTTTATCCACTATCTGGATGATTTTTTATTCATGGGAAGGGGTGGTGAGAACGATTGTTTGCATTTATTAAAATCGTTTCAAAGAGTATGCGATTATTTTGGTATTCCTTTGGCGGAAGAAAAGACCATTTTTCCGACTTGTTGTATTGAGTTTTTGGGAATAACTTTAGACGCTATAAACATGGAATTTAGATTTCCCAATGAGAAAATTTATAGGCTTAATCAACTTTTGAGGTTATTCTTGAGAAAGCGTAAAGTAACTTTAAAGGAGATGCAATCGTTGTTAGGTCAGTTAGCATTCGCAACAAGAATTTTACCTATGGGTAGGGTTTTTTCCAGAAGATTGTACACGGCTATTTCTGGTTTAAAAAATCCGTCATCCCATGTTAGAATTACTATGGACATAAAGCAAGATTTAATGGTTTGGTTACAATTTCTGGAAAAGTTTAATGGTAGAGCTCTATGGCAACAGGACTTTATTATAGATAGTGACTTTAAACTATCAACTGATGCTGCTGGATCGGTTGGTTTTGGGTCAATTTGGGGAAATCATTGGTGTTCATCTACCTGGCCAATCAGGTGGATCACGAATGGTTTTTGCAAAAACAGTGTTCTGATAGAGCTTTTTCCTATTATAGTATCGTTAGAACTATGGGGTTATTACTTTAGGAATAAGAGGTTGTTAGTTAGCACTGACAATAAAGGTGTTGCTTTTGCGGTTAACAGCATTTCTTCCAAATCGCCTTCGGTGGTCGCTTATTTGCGACATTTAGTTTTTCTATGCCTCCGATGGAACATTTGGTTAAAGGCTAAGTATATTCCAGGTAAGACTAATATAATTGCCGATGCTCTATCTCGCTTACAGATGGAACGATCTTTCGAATTAATGCCAGAGGCGGATGCGGTGGGGTCACTTTGCCCGTCGCATCTGTGGGATCTGATTTGATATCTCAGAATATTAAGAATTCTGTAGCCCCTTCTACTTGGAAGAATTATACTTCTTCGTGGCTTTTGTGGTCTAATTTCTTATTAGCTTTGAATGTTACTGTTTCGGAATATTCCGAAAGTATTGTACTGCTATTTCTTCAATCGTTAATTCAGAAGGAATACTCCTGGTCTCATAGTTGCAAAACATTATCGGGAATTTCTTTCTTTTTGCGCCTTTACAGCCTGCCTCCTTGTAATAGTTTTTTCTCGGTGAGACAGGTTTTAAAGGGATATAAGAGGATCAATTTTAAGAAGGACAGTAGATCTCCGATAACACCCGATATGTTGTCAAAACTTTGTATGGCAACGGGGTATGTATGTTCGTCAAATTATGAAGCTGCACTTTTTTCTTCGGTTTTTACATTAACGTTTTTTGCTGCGTTTCGGATTTCCGAAGTTTTACCTTGTTCTAAGACGAGTACATCGGGAATGTTATCATCAAATGTTCAGTTTTTATCGGATGGTCTGCGCATTTTCCTGCGTTTTAGTAAAACGGACCCTTTAGGTTTGGGGGCCTGGATAAATTTAAAGAATGCACGGATGTTAATATTTGTCCAGTTAAAACTTTACGTTTTTATTTTGAATTACGGCCTAATATTTCCGAATTTTTATTTATTCACGAGGATGGTTCTCCTTTAACTATTTATCAATTTTCGGCAGTTTTGAAAAGATGTTTGGTGTATTTACGTCTGAGTCATTTAAAGATCACATGTCATTCATTTAGGATAGGAGCGGCTACTGAAGCCGCTAGAATCGGTTTACAAGATAATGTCATCAAAAAAATAGGAAGATGGAGTTCTAATTCTTTTCAATTATACATTTGTCCTTATTAAATTGTTATTTTGTTTCAGGTCCTCACCGCACAGTGTGGATTGTGGGCCATTCTTTTGTTTTTTGGGCACAACAGAGAGCAGCTCATAGAATATACTCTGAAAATCTAGGACTGGATCCTTCCTCTTTTCGCATTCATTGGTATGGACGGAGGGGTATGTTATGGGAAGATTTGGTTTTCGAGTTAGGTAGATTATATGCTTTATATACTTCTCCGGATATAATCATAATTCATCTTGGTGGTAATGATATCGGGAAAGTGAAGACTTTAGATTTGATTTCTTCCATGCAGGACACATTTAGATTTTTACGGATCAATTCACCAAACACGGTTTTGGTCTTTTCAGAAATCATTCCACGTTTATGTTGGTCTAATTCTTTAGTTTTTAAATCTCTAAACAAAGTTAGGAAAAGGATAAATAGGTCTATGGAGAAATTTTTAGTCCCCAATTTAGGTTTGTCGTTTCGTCATATGGAACTGGAAGGAAACTTACCAGGTTTGTATAGATCTGACGGCATTCATTTATCTGAGGTAGGCTTAGATATTTTTAATTCTGATTTGCAAACATGCATAGAGTCGGCCGCGGTCTGGGGTTCTGTGGACACGAGAGTTGATGGTATCAACTCTCCTGTCGTTTGGGAGATTTAAGAAGAAGATTTGATGATAAATGCTGATTCAGCTCGAGTCTCAGTGGCTGGGTTGAGTATGGTTTATGGTTAAAATAAAGTTTGGTTGAGAATATGTTTTATGAGAATGGATTTGATGTTATAAATGAATTTGGTTTGGTATTAAAATAAAATAAAACCAATAAATCAGGCCGTGGCCAATTTTATCCAATAAATATAGAATAAAGAATTATTATTATAATGAAATGGGTGTATGGTCTGTTTATTTATTTGCTATGCATGTTTGGTAATTTTGCATGATGCCTACTATCCCATGGGGAAATAAAGGGAAGGCCATATTAGGCCGCCTTTCCTCATGGGATTGTGGCATCGGCAGTTAAAAAAATATTAGGAATAGGTATTGCAGGTAAGGTTAAATTTGATAGGCTGTTTAGGGTCAGGTGATTCAGGGGTTATAGAAGGTTAATAGACTATTAGGGATTGGGCAGTTAAGGTCAGGTGTCATAGAAGAATCTAGAAGGTTAAATAGTATAGCAATGATTGGGCAATTTTAGTCAGGTGTTTTAGAAGGTTCTGGAAGGTCAAGAGGCCAATTAGGATTGGTCAGTAAAGGTCATATGACCTTTAGAATATTCCAGAAGGGATCCTATAGCCTATTTAAGGGAAATTTCCAGTCAGGATTGTGCCAGTCGCCAGAGAGATTACAGCACTAAGAGCTCCCCGCCCTAACCCCCCCCCCCCCCCCCCCCCCGTCGCGGCCAAAGATTTATGTGGTGGCTCCCTTTGGTGAATAATCAAAGGGGAGATTTAAGAAGAAGATTTGATGATAAATGCTGATTCAGCTCGAGTCTCAGTGGCTGGGTTGAGTATGGTTTATGGTTAAAATAAAGTTTGGTTGAGAATATGTTTTATGAGAATGGATTTGATGTTATAAATGAATTTGGTTTGGTATTAAAATAAAATAAAACCAATAAATCAGGCCGTGGCCAATTTTATCCAATAAATATAGAATAAAGAATTATTATTATAATGAAATGGGTGTATGGTCTGTTTATTTATTTGCTATGCATGTTTGGTAATTTTGCATGATGCCTACTATCCCATTGGCTGCCACTCAGTCACCAAATTAAATTCAAGATACTAACAATAACTTACAAAGCCATCCACAACCTGGCCCCCAGCTACATCACTAGCCTAGTCTCAAAATACCAACCTAATTGTTCTCTTTGCTCCATCCAAGACCTCCTGCTCTCAAACTCCCTTGTCACCTCATCCCATGCTCGCCTTCAGGACTTCTCCAGAGCCTCTCCCAACCTCTGGAATGCTCTACCCCAATCTGTCAGATTTTCTCCTAGTTTATACACTTTCAGACGATCTCTGAAAACTCATCTCTTCTGAGAAGCCTATCTGGCTCCCACCTAACAACTGTACATTTATCTTCTCAATCACCACATCGCCCACAGTTATTACCTCTTGTATCTCTTGACCTTTCCTCTTAGATTGTAAGCTCTAAGGAGCAGGGCCCTCTGATTCCTACTGTATTAAAGTGTATTGTATTTGTACTGTCTACCCTCAAGTTGTAAAGCGCTACGTAAACTGTTGGCACTATATAAATCCTGTATAATAATAATAATAATAATAATAATAATAATGTAAGGGGTCTCTTTTCTGCTGATAACCAAAGTATCACCAATGTCAGAGGTAAATTCCACACTGACCAGCAATATAAGGGGGTTGCTTCTACACTGACCACCAACGTAAGAGATACCCAATGTAAGAGGATCTTCTATATTGATTGCCAATGTAAGGGGTCACTTCTACACTGACCACCAATGTAAGGGGTCACCTCTCCACTGACCACCAATGTAAGAGGTCACTTCTGCACTGACCACCAATGTAAGGGGTCTCTCTTCTACTGATCACCAATAAAAGGGGTTGCTTTTCTAGTGTTCACCAATGTAAGGGGTCACTTCTACACTGACCATCAATGTAAGAGGTCACCTCTCCAATGACCACCAAATTAAGAGATCCCTTCTACACTGACCACCAATGTAAGTGGTACTTCTACTCTGACTACCAATGTAAGAGGTCATCTCTCCACTGACCACCAATAAGAGAGGTCACTTCTCCACTGTCCACTAATGTGAGGGGTCACTTCTCCACTGTCCACCAACGTGAGGGGTCACTTCTCCACTGTCCACCAATGTGAGGGGTCACTTCTCCACTGTCCACCAATGTGAGGGGTCACTTCTCCACTGTCCACCAATGTGGGGGGGTCAGTTCTCCACTGTCCACCAATGTGAGGGGTCACTTCTCCGACCACCAATGTGAGGGGTCACTTCTACACTGACCTGTAGTGTAAGGAGCCCCTTCACTTTTCATTTTTTCTTTTCTGGCCATCCTTATCATTCAATTAATTGTATGATTATCATTTAAAATAATCGTGTATAGATCCTGGTTGTTTTGTGAAACCAGGCGGATGTTGGCTAATCTAGGTACACCAAATTCTTTATCCTTTTAATCAAGGGCTTTTATTTCTCAGAGAACAGGTGCAGGAACTCCCTCTTCTGAGTTACTTCTTGTCTCCGCTCCCTACCCACCTCTGAGCACCATCCCTTGGTTCCAGACCCTACCCACCTCCAATCACCATCTCTTGGTTCCAGACCCTTCCCACCTCCTTATTTAGAGAACACAGAAACAAGTATCATTTTGTGGTGATAAGTAATTTGTATGGATTTTTTTTACTAACAAGAAGAAAAGCAGTAAAGTAGATCCCCTGCAGAAAGCAGCAATAGACCCTTCCCAGCAACAATAGTTTCCCCCAACATCACTGGACCCCAACAACAATAGACCCTGGCAGCAACAACAGATTTCCCAGCAGCCAGCCCAGCATCAATAGACTCTCTAGCAGCCAGCAACAATAGACCCCTCCCTCAACAGTAGATCCCTTCCAGCAACAATTGACCCCCCAGCAACACAAGCCCAAACCAGCAACAATAGATCCCTCCCCGGCCATGGAAGAATAGATCTTCAGGAACAATAAATCCCCAAGCAGCCCGCAACAATAGATCCATATTAGACCAATAGACTGCCATGGAAAAATAGATCTTCTTCAGGAACAATAGATCCCCAAGCAGCCCGCAACAATAGATCCCTATTAGACTGCCATGGAAACATAGATCTTCACGAACAATAGATCCCCAAGCAGCCCGCAACAATAGATCCCTACTAGACTGCCATGGAAACATAGATCTTCACGAACAATAGATCCCCAAGCAGCCCGCAACAATAGATCCCTACTAGACTGCCATGGAAACATAGATCTTCTTCAGGAACAATAGATCCCCCAGCAGCCCTGGACTCTCCAGCACACCTTACATACATTCAGTGCTGGAGGTGTTGGAAACTGCGTTCCCCCGCGTTCCCACTAAAAAAAAAGCCCTACTTTTATTCATCCCTACAACTCACTGATCACACAATGTACCAATGAAATGCAGATAGAGATTTTTAGGAGGGGTTCCCCCAAAGCTGAAAATTATGTCAGGGCCAGGGTTCCCCTCAGGGAAAAAAAAAAGTTGAACAAGGCATTTCTAAAGAGACGATTTCATTGAGGATAAACAGGCATACGAAATACCCAGCAATGGCTTCTGATGTGTCTCCTCGACACTCATAACAAACACTTCCAGACCAGCCATGCCTTGTATGCTGCTCCGACTACATCACCCACAATGCAGCGCGCTGCTTTACTGTCGCCCATAAGTGACACAGGCGGAGTGAAGGCGGATCCTGCTCTGTGATTGGTTGGTCCAGCAGACACGGGAACGATAACAACAAGCCGCTTGCGGTGAGAGTCATTGGCCGGACAAAGTCACCTAGTACACAGAATGGCAGGACCTCTGAAAGTGTGCATCGTGGGCTCAGGGAACTGGTGAGAGCGGTGCTGGGTGTAGGGGGAGAGGGTACATGACAGGGCGGGTCCTCTGTGCCCTGGTCAGCTCACTCCTAGCAGTGTGCACTCTTTACATTGACATGTACTTCTAATACTCCCTACATATACACAGTGATCCCTATGAGTGCTCTGTAGTCTGAGATCTAGGAAGCCGATTTCTATTCCTGTGTCTAATTATTAGGCTGATCCTGAGAATTGCTTCTTGTCACAACTTGAGACATTTTTGGTAAATGATTTGATGATAATAATAATGCTGATCTGGACCTCCCCTCTTAGATTGTAAGCTCTAAGGAGCAGGGCCCTCTGATTCCTAATGTATCAAATTGTATTGTATTTGTACTGTCTACCCTCAAGTTGTAAAGCGCTACGTAAACTGTTGGCGCTATATAAATACTGTATAATAATCTGGAGCCCAGATAAAGGGAAGTCAGGATCTTCCTTCATCATCTCCTACCCACACGTGTCTCCCCCTCCCCCACTGGGGCTGAGAGCAACACATGTCATGACTATGTCCAGGTGTACCATGTTATTCCAGGAATTGGGATCATGACAGCCATCTGTGCCGTGCCCTGCATATTGTACATTCACAGCAGTCCCTGCTTCCTAGGAGCTTACAATCTAAGGTCCCTAACTCACATACTGGGGCCCATTCACCTACCAGTAGGGCTTTGAGGTGTGGGAGAAAATAACACAAAGGAAGAACATGCAAACGCCCAGCTCCCAACTGTCCCTGATGTCATCTCTCCCTGTCCCTCTTTCCTCCTCATTTGTCCCTCATCTACATAGTTGTACATAAAATGCACTTTTTATTGTTCAAAAATTGTTTCCCAGTGCTAAACTTTTCATCTAAATTGCTGCATTTGTAAGGCTGGCCATACACTATTCAATTTTCCTGTTCAACTTTCCTTTAGATTTACCAAAACCATATAATATGAGGTGAAACCTAAACCCTTTCAATGTGTATGCAATCAGGCAGACCCTTGCACTACATAGTTGAAGGTAAATCTAAAGAAAATTGTATGGTGTATGGCCAGCTTAAGTTGGGATTTGAATTAAGGCAAGAAGTGCTAACTACTAAACCAACATATTTGCATTTATGGTCAAGTGAAGCTGTTCTTGAAAAACGATCGATGGCACTTCCAATGTGGATAGATTGCATATTTGGGGTACATCATTTTAAAGGGATTCTAACGTCAAAGTGTGTGTTTGTTTTTTTGGGGTTTTTTTTTTCCTCCTTCATGCATTACCTGCATTGCAGTAAATAAAAAAAAAAAAAAAAAAAACTCCCCACTGCTGTCAAATCCTGTAAGAAGGGGGCAGCGCCAAGCTGTACTTAGTTTGTCTATTAATGCACACAGCCTGGCTCAAGAGTGTGCCCGCAGGGGAGCCCCCCTAGTGCACAGCTTGCTGAGGGGGCACCTGCAGGAAAGGAGGAGTAGACAGCAAAGGTGGGGGACTGCAGAAGAGGAGGTAAGAGACTGCTCTGTTCAAAAGCATTGCACGGAGCAGGTAAGTATAAATTCTTTTTCATTTTAAACCACCTTAAAGACCCTGGTAGCCATCTTTAAAGCAGAACCCCATCCTAAAAGTCAAGTCATCAGCAATGCCCAGACAGAGGGTCAAGGGTCCTGCAGCCTTATAGGACAGTCAGAGTAGAATACAAGCTTTAACCAGACACTGATAGAAGTCGCAGGAATGGTATATACTGCTGATGAGAAAAGGTATTTAGCAGTTTATATTTACTAAAATAATTGTATTTCCATGTTCTGTGTACTGTGGGAGACCAGATATAGTAAATGCAGGGTCCTGGGTTTAGTAACACTTAAAGAGCTGACCATTGCCTCTATATTGTTTAAAATCTTAGTTTCAAGCCTAATGGTTTTCTTCTTGGGAGCCTTTAGCATTTAGATTTGTTCTAATAATGCCCTGGAGGTGTTGTGTTGCTATCATTACCAGTCTCTGTGTATACAATAACAGCCTGTCATTCATGTGTTTAATCTGATTAGAGGGACTGTTAATGACATATTGTCAGAACAGCAGCAAAGCTGTCCGCTGCCTGCGTCAGGACTACGCTGTTAATATTTTTCATCACTGCTGGCTTTGCTAATGTAATCCATCCTAATGCTGGGGCTTTGTGTTTTTTTTTTTTTTTTTTTTTTTTTTTTGTTTTTGTTTTTGTTTTTGGTTTTTTTTGTTTGTTGTTTGTTGTTGTTTTTTTTTTTTAAGACAGTTTTATCATACCCAACCTATCTTACTTATAGTTTTAGTTATAATGGAATAGGGTATGTAAAAAGTAAACCGTTTTTTAGATCTATATTTATAATGGTCCTTGCTGGGTTTTTACAATTTGTATGAGCTTGTGTGAAATGAGTCTGCCTTCTACCTGATGCCAAATTCCATTTTGCCCAACCCTGGCAATCCCAGTGTGTTTGCCCCGCTTTGGAAAACTAAAGTTCTCTCACACATTGGGGCTGCCCTGCACAGGTTAACTGCTTCTTTAAGCTGGCCATATGCTGATTGAACTGTGGCTGGTTTAGCAGGGACCCAACAAATTTTGATCAGAGTGTGTCTGCCCCCTCTTGACAATAGTCGACCATTAAATCAACTGTTGTCAAACGGACAAGTTGGAAAATTTTTCTCAATCAGCGGCTGCAGCTGCTGATCAGTGTATTCTGAAAGCAGCAGGCGCCACTGTCAGAATGCAATGCCCAGGCATTACCTTCAGAGTGCAGCAGGGGAAAAGAGGTTGCTGGCATTGGTCTAGCAGAACTGAGGATTGGGCAAGTAAGACTGCCGTGGACTTTTTTTTTTTTTTTTTGCTAAGTTTAGCTTTAAAGTGTTACTTTGTCCAGGACCCTGCATTCACTAGATCTGGACTCCCACAGTACGCATAAATGCAATTCTTTTAGTAATTTTAAACTGCTAAATACCTTTTCTCATCAGCAGTATAAAGCCTTGTCTTGTGACTTCTATCAGTGTCCAGCACAGCACTGGTTAAAGCTTGTAGGAGAAGTTTTATTCATTCATTCTCCCTTGATTGTCATGTGAGGCTGCAGGGCCCCTGACCCTCTGTTTGGACAGTGCTGATTGGCCCTGTGCTGATCACATGCACTCTCCCGAGATAAACTCTCTAGCAATACACACCAAACTGAACACGTGCAGAGTGCCCCTGGGGCTCTGTACTATCAGAAGAGGGATTGGGGACAGTGGAAGAAGGGGAGGATCAGAGAAGGCAGGATCAAACAGTCTTTTCACACAATGTAGAGCAGGGGTCTCAAACTGGCGGCCCTCCAGCTGTTGAAAAACTACAAGTCCCATGAGGCATTGCAGGGCTGACAGTTATAAGAATGACTCCCTTAGGCAGAGGCATGAGGGGACTTGTAGTTCCACAACAGCTGGAGGGCCACTAGTTTGAGACCCCTGATGTAGAGGGTTGACCCCCTTAAGTTCCACAGTGAGTATATAAAGCAAGCTTTACTTCATATACAGTCCAAATTTACTGTTGTGGGTTTAGTAATGCTTAAACTAGAATTTTATAATGAGATAATATCTGTAAAAAGTAAACCTTTTTATATTTACATTATCAAGGCCCCTGTTTGGTTTACAATAGTACCAGCAGATTCTGTGAAACAACCTGTTTTCTACTCTGTGCCAAATTCCATTCCACCCAACCCCTGAGCATTGATCTTCGTGTGTTTAGTCATCACCCTTCCGGGCACAAGAGAGAATAGACTGCTAGCCTAGCTTATAAAGAAACCTGAAATTCCTCTCCACCAATCCTTAATTGGTGAACTATTCCTATAATCTTTACTGTTGATGTGTTTTTACATTTTTAGACATTTTTCATTTGTTCCTGTTCATAAATCTTCTCCTTCTTCCTTCCTTTTTTTTTTATTTTTATTTTTATTTTTTTTTGTGTCAAGGGGATCTGCTATTGCGAAAATCGTAGGAAACAATGTAAAGAAGCTGAAGAAGTTTGCTCCTACTGTCAATATGTGGGTGTTTGAAGAAAATATTAATGGGAGAAAACTCACAGAGATCATCAATACAGAGCACGAGAATGTTAAATATCTCCCAGGGTATAAGCTGCCTGAGAATGTGGTGAGATTCTCTTTTCAACTCTTTGCATTGTCAGTAATTTTATATAGAGGCAAACGAGAAAATCTAAAAAAAAACCCAAACCTATTATAGTGAATAGTTATGAACATACCTGTCTGATATGCTATAAACGGAAAGCACCAGAGCCAGATATGCCATTCAACATTATTCTGTTTCGAAAATGTAATTGATTTTACGTAGAAAGTACACCTATGTACAATGGTAGTAAGGTCATCAAGAAAGCCTTTAAAACCAGAAAGGCCAAATGGGTACATTAGGCTGAGGAGCAGTACAGTTGTCAGATTACACACAGCATGTACCAAAACCACTACCAAAATTAAATGACCCGGATTGTATGATGGTGCAAATTATAAATAGTATGCCCATCATGAAACCAGTACATCGATGTGGTAAATGTACTGTGGCAGGGCAGCAAGTGGTTCATTGCTCTGCCTGTTTGTGTCTGTGTGTAACTCGCACCAGTGCTAGATGGAGACCCTAGGATGCTTGCATATGTAGTTTCTTCATAGGAATGTCGGTTCTCATACTGCAGACAGGTCATGCATTAACCTGCGCAGTAGCAGGCCTCATGTTTGATTAGAAATTGACAAAGGAAAGGGAAGAATTGCTCTACTGTATGATGTGTGTACAGTAGAGGTCGACCGATATGGGTTTTTCTCTGGCCGATGCCGATATTTAGAAATCGCGGTGGCCGATGGCCGATATGTGATGCCGTTCCCCCCCCCCCCCCCCCCCCTTCATCTCATAAAATCTAACAGTTAGACCCCTTTCACACTGGGGCATTTTTCAGGCGCTTTTGGGCTAAAAAGAGCGCCTGTAAAATGGCCCCCCTGCAGTCTCAGTGTGATATCCTGAGTGCTGTCACACTGAGGCGATGCGCTGGCAGGATGTAAAGAAAAAAAGTTATGCAAATGGCATCTTTGGAGCGGTGTATACCTCTCCTCCACCACTCCTGCCCAATGAAATGAATGCGCGGCGCTTCAGGGGCGCATTTAACCCCTTCCTCGGCCACTAGCTGGGTTATAAGCGCCCGCTAGCAGCCGAATAGCGCTGCTAAAACTAGCAGCGTTTTACCATCAACGCATGTCGCTCCAGTGTGAAAGCAGCCTTAAGTAATAAGTGATACATAAAAATGTTTATACATTAAACAAAACAAACCTCCAATCAGTTCGCTTGTATGTATAATTTTAGAAAAAAAAAAAAAAACTATCTTAAATGTTAAATACACAAAAACAGGTAATCAAAACTTTTGGACGAAAAAAAATGGGCTAACTTTACTGCTTAGTTTTTTTTTTTTTTTTTTTTTTTTTTTTTTTTTTTTTTTTTTAAATTCATTACTGTTTTTTTTTTTTATAAAAAAAAAAAAAAAAGCGTTTAAAAGACTGCTGGCAAATACCGTGTGACATAAAATATTGCAACAACCACCATTTTATTCCCTAGGGTCTCTGTATGTATATATGTGTGTGTGTGTGTGTGTGTGTGTGTGTGTGTGTGTATATATAATGTTTGGGGGTTCTAAGTGATTTTCTAGCAGAAAATACAGGATTTTTACCTGTAAGCAACAAGTGTCAGAAAAGATTTAGTCTTTAAATGGTTAAACTGAGAACTCCTACACAAGGAGTTCAGTCTATTGATACATTGTATCTCTTCAGGTTCATTTTATCTTCTTATCAGATTTGGCAGGCTGCCCAGAGGAGGAGAGAATCCTCTCCACAGATAATGTCAGGCAACTTGCATTGACTTCTATTACAGAAGTCATTTGCAAGTCACGGCTGAAGTTACAATCGGCCTTTTTTATCAGCACAATCGGCCGATGCCGATTAAGTAAACGCCAAATATCGGCCGATATATCGGTCGACCTCTAGTGTACAGAGCAGAAAAGGGCACCATGCAACTACATACTCATGCACATCTTGTCAGGATACACATAGGAAGGTGTAATGCTTTCAAATCTGAAAAAAAATAAATTATATATATATATATATATATATATATATATATATTTATTTCAGATTTGAAAGCATTACACCTTCCTATGTGTATCCTGACAAGATGTGCATGAGTATGTAGTTGCATGGTGCCCTTTTCTGCTCTGTATATATATTACAGTATCCAACTTTCAAAAGAGAATTTATTATTTTTATATCCTTTTGTACATTCAAATTCCATTTTACATATAAGCTGACGCACCTAATTTACCACAAAAAACTGGGAAAACTCATTGACTCGAGTATAAGCCGAGGATGAGAAATGCAGCAGCGACTGTAAGTGGAAAAGAGGGTCAACCATGCCCCCATCTGCAGCTGCATACCTCACTGTGTCCATTGCAGCCTCCCTGTGCAGCTCTGCCTACCTCACTGTGTCCATTACAGCCTCCCTGTGCAGATCTGTGTCCATTGCAGCCTTCCTGTGCTGATCTGCAAGCTCTCTGTGGGGGATTGTAGTTTAAATGTAGCGGTCGGGATGTCCCCCTGATCAGTGTGTCATGCAGGTCAGACGGCAGCCATTCCAGTGTACAAAAGCCGCGCTGCCTCCTTGTCCTCCTCTGTGATAGGCAGAACACTCAGTTTCCCAGCAGTCGGTGTTCAGCCTGTCACGGACGTCCTCTCATTCTCATCCCACGGACGAGGATGAGAGGATGTCCGTGATAGGCTGAACACTGACTGCTGGGAACTATTATGGACATCCTCTCATCCTCGTCTGTGGGATGAGGATGAGGACGTCCGTGAAAGGCTGAACACTGACTGCTGGGAAACTGAGTGTTCTGCCTATCACAGACGAGGACGAGGAGGAGGCACGGCTTTTGTACACTGGAATGGCCGCCGTATGTCTGCATGACACGCTGATCAGGTGGGCAGACGGCAGTGACTCAAGTATAAGCCGAGGGGGGCACTTTCAGCACAAAAAAAGTGCTGAAAAACTCGGCATATATGGTACTTTCCTTGGTCAGAGAAAGTATTATCCAGAATCTTCTACAGACCCCTGCCCTCCTGGTTTAATTGCACTGCTTGCATAATGCACAAGGAAGCTCCTATAGCATTGTGGGAATAGAGCAGTTTCCCTGAATTAGACACGATACGCTACACCATGCAAAGGAGAGAGAGAGAGGTGTATTTAAATATAAAAAAATATATATATATATATACTTTATTATTGAGCACACCAGTAAAATATTATTTATAGAGCACACCAGTAAAATATGTTATGTAGTTAGCTTAGTTACTTAGTTGCACGCCCCTTTTTTGTGTTTGTTTGTTTATTTTTATTTTTTTCCCATTTGTGAATGGATACGGGTAGATTTAAAACACTTGCCCATAAGGCATATGTCAGGGGTATACTCGTATCATTAGGAACTCAAAAAAGAAATAGAGGTTGAACCAAATGAGAACCGTATTAAAAGAACTATGAGTTAGAACATCAGCATAAAAAGACCTAGATGTACAACACCTAGTAGTGCTAAAAAGAAATGAGCTAAATATGTTTAATTGAGCAAGAAACAAGGTGGACTTTCAATAGGGTGAACAAAGATATCAACGGGGGAAATAAACCAGGGAAGCGCCTATCGAGAGCATTGAGGAAAAAGAAATCAGCAAGTTTTATATAGAAAAATGTGAAACTGGTATATTCCACACCAGATATCGCAAGAGTATTTCTAATATATTACAGTACATTGTACTCCGAGCAAACGGGGAACAAGTAAAAAATAGAGAAAAGATAAAAGCTTATTTAAAAGAAGCCAGATTACCTAAATTTAGAGGAGAAAAAACTATTAGCCTTAGAGACCCATAACACAGTAAGAAATTCTTACAGCACTAAAGGATACAGCTGTGGGAAAGAGCCCAGGGCCGGATGGATTCCCTGCGAGTTATAAAAACTTTAAGGAACAGTTGGCACCAAAATTATATTTATACCTAAACTTTCTAGTTGAACAGACTGAAATAAGGAAAGAATCATTACTGGCCTGTATTACCGTAATACCCAAAGAAGATAAAGACCTAACCCAATGTTCTAGCTATAGACCAATATCATTACTAAATGCTGATATAAAGTTGTATGCTAAAATACTAGCTACTAGAATGAAGGGATTTTTGTCGGAGTGGATAAATGCAGATTAAGTTGGGTTTATCCCTGGGAGGGAAGGAAAAGACAATGGGGTTAAAACATTGTTACTCTTACAACATGTAAACAGAGACGGGTCCCCAATTCTATTCCTGTCAATAGATGCTAAGAAGGCATTTGACGGGGGAGACTGGGGATTTATGATGGCTACACTTAAGGAAATGGGGATCGGCCCAAAAAAATGATCCAATGGATAAAAACCTTATACAAACAGCCAATGGCAGCAGTAAAGATTAATGCCCCGTACACACGGTCGGACATTCCGACAACAAAATCCATGGATTTTTTCCGACGGATGTTGGCTCAAACTTGCCTTGCATACACACAGTGGCACAAAGTTGTCGGAAAATCCGATCATTCTGAACGCGATGGCGTAAAACACGTACGTCGGGACTATAAACGGGGCAGTGGCCAATAGCTTTCATCTCTTTATTTATTCTGAGCATGCGTGGCACTTTGTCCGTCGAATTTGTGTACACACGATCGGAATTTCCGACAACGGATTTTGTTGTCGGAAAATTTTATAGCCTGCTCTCAAACTTTGTGTGTCGGAAAATCCGATGGAAAATGTCCGATGGAGCCCACACACGGTCGGAATTTCCGACAACACGCTCCGATCGGACATTTTCCATCGGAAAATCCGACCGTGTGTACGGGGCATAATGGTACCTTATCTGAACCCTTTGAATTGTTTAATGGCACAAGGCAGGGGGTGCCCCATTTCACTCCTGCTGTTTACACTGTCACTGGAATTTTTATTAGCTACTATCAGGAATTGTGTAGATATGAGAGGAGGAACCAACGCTACCAAACATAATGAAAGTACTGAAGTATTATGGAGAACTATCAAATTTAAAAAGGAACCCCTCCAAATCAGAAATTTTAAATATTAATAAGAATTAAGGTGACAGCCTTACAAGAGGAGTTCCCATTCACATGGCAGAAGGAATTAAAATATTTAGGGATAAAATTAACAGCATGTCTAAAGGATATGTATAAAACAAACTACATCCCATTATTAAACGTGATTAAAGAGGAAATTTAATAAAATTTCAATAAGACCACTCTCCTGTGTAGGGCGGATAAACATTGTCAAGATGGGAAACTTGCCAGAAGTTCTCGAAGTTATAAATGCTCCCAATGCATGTACCACAAACATACTTTAGGATATTAAGGCTACTTTCACACTGAGGTGCTTTACAGGCGCTATAGCACTAAAAATAGCGCCTGTAAAGTGCCTCTCCTGTCACTCCAGTGTGAAAGCCTGTGAGCTTTCACACTGGAGCAGTGCCCTTGCAGGACGTTAAAAAAAAGTCCTGGAACGCAGCATCTTTGAGGCGCTTTAGGAGTGGTTAATACACCGCTCTTAAAGTGTCCCTGTCCACTGAAATCAATGGGCAGCACCTGCAAAGCGCCACGGCAATTTTAACCCTTTATTCGGCCGCTAGCAGGGGTTAAAAGTGCCCCGCTAGCGGCTGAAATGCGCCTCTACAATGAAGGTAAAGCGTGGCTAAAACTACCACCGACGCCTCAGTGTGAAAGTGCCCTAAAGAAGATGATACTTAAATATATATGGCAGAATAAAAAAATCTAGAATGCAGTGTGCCCTATTAAGTACAGATAAAACACACAGGGGATTGGTGGCACCACATTTTAAAAGATATATTATACGGCAATTTTATTAACCTGAATAGTTGATTGGACATTTAATTCTTGGGCGAAAAAATTGAAAAACCATTGCCACTTCAGCTCCAGAAGGATTTACCCCTTTAATGACCAGGCCATTTTTTTGAGATACGGCACTGCGTCGCTTTAACTGACAATTGTGCGACGCTGCACCCAAACAAAATTCAATGTCGTCGTCCCCCCCCCCCCCCCCCCCCCCACACACAAATGGCTTTCTTGGTGGTATTTGATCACCTCTGCGGTGTGTGTGGGTGTAGTGTGTGTTGGTGGTTTTTTTTTGTTTTGTTTTTTTTTTTTTTGCACTATAAACAAAAAAGACCAACAAATGTATTTATCGGTTTAGGCCAATATTTATTCTGCTACATATTTTTGGTAATGAAAAATCGCAATAAGCGTATATTGATTGGTTTGCGCAAAAGTTATAGCGTCTACAAAATAGGGGATTAATGGACTTTTTTTTTCAATTGTTTTTACTGGTAATGGTGTGTGTGTGTGTGTGTGTGTGTGTGTGGTGTTTTTTTGCGGGACTGTGGAATTGCACCCGACAAATCTGATTTGAAGTGACACTTTTTGGGGACCAGTTACATTACAGTGATCAGTGCTAAAAAAAAAAAAAAAGATGCACCGATCAATGTATAAATAAAACTTGCAGGGAAGGGGTTAACTCCAGGGGCCGATCAAGGGGTTAAATATGTTTCCTGGGTGTATTAAAATTGTGTGGTGATTGGGCTCACTGGGACAACAGAGATTGCTGTTCCTGATCACTAGGAACAGCAGATCTCCATGTTGTCCCCTGTCAGACCAGGGATCTGCCTTGTTTACATAAGCAGATTCCCCCCCCCATTTTGCCTCCGTGCAGCGATCGCGGGTGGCCGGCAGACATCGAGTCCGCCGGAGGTGCGTGCTCCCGTGGTGCGCATCCACAGTATCTATTGCATGAAACGACGTACAGGTGCGTCGTTTCGTGCAATAGAGCCGCGCTGCCGTTCCATTGCGCAACACTTTTGGATAAGGCGATCTGGGTACCACAAAAGTATCCTAAATTTTCTAAAGACACAAGTTTATTAACGTTAAATGTAATTTGAATTTTTGGGTTGTGATTCACAGACAAGCAAAATGGGGAATATAATTCCCAGGTCTATAAGATCCTTCCAACAATGGCTGAGCCTAAAGTTTTTCCACAAAAACTGGGAAGGGAAACTTGGTGCTACCTGGAGTGAGCAAGAGAAAATATTGAAAATGGCAGGGGGTATAGCAACAGACATGAGCATGATAGAAATGAATTATAAATGCTTATCAAGATGGTGTATATAACACCTGCCAAGGCACATAAACATCAACCGGAGAAATCCTCATCACGTGGGGGGGGGGGGGGGGTGGTCATGGAAAAGGAACAATGACCCATATATGGTGGGAGTGTCCAAAAATGCATACTTTTGGCAGGAAATTGTACAACAGATATAGGAAATTACAGGGACGAATACGCCTAAAGTCCCAGGAACTTTACATACTTCACAATACTAAACTCAATCGGTGATACCTCGCAGCAAAATATTTGATTCCAAAACATTAGCAGTCTCCAGAGAGCCCAATGATAAGAGACCCGGTTAAAAGGGTGGAGTTCATCTGCAACATAGAACTGTTTCATTATGGACAAGATAAAATAGAAAAATGTGTAAATATATGGAGGTGTTGGATAGAGTTCAAGAGCACAAGGAAATGTTCTATGTTGGTGGGAGGGTGTAGCGGAAAAGAAAATGAGATATATATATATATATATATATATATATATATATATATATATATATATATATATATATATATATATATTTTCTAGGGTATAGCAGTACTTCACACACATGTTGTACAGCTTCGTGCTAAAACTTCCCTTTCATTTGAAAAGTGCTCTGGATGCCATCATAAATCTGTCTGAATGGGTCTTGGCGGATGCTTTTATTTCAGGACATTGTGTCACGTTTGTTAGGAGTTGGCACCCTTGGGCAAGCTCCCAAGGGTGCATTACTCACAATATTGCCATAAGTGCCAGTTATGTGCTGCAGAGAACTGATGTTCTTCTTCATCTTTATGAAAGACAGCCAAGCTGTACATTCGTAAGAATAGAAGTTTCTGTCTTTGGGGCTCTCCTATACTGTGCAGTGTGTATAATACCCATAATGAATGTGAAGTGGTGAAATGTCAATCCTTTTCTCCATCTTTTGTTGAAGGAGATGGTAATCTTCAGATAGTTGTGCTGTCTATAGGATCTATAAGACCGCTAAAGAAAGTTGCTTCACTCTTGTAGGCTAAAGCCTGTGCACTAGACCCAAGATCCAGCTTTTCGGTAGTACATGTAGGAGGTGGAATCTGTTAGCTATTTAGGAACTACAACCTAGTCATAGTCCTTTTCAATCCTCTTCTGTTTGTAGCTTATTCTTATGGTTGGAGCACTAGTTCTTCTCTTGATTTTCTTTTTTTATTTTCTTTTTTTTTTTTAGAGGTAGAGAGACACCGCTCTCTAAGGTGCACTTAAGTGCACCTTAGTGTCTCTACCTCCTATATTATTTTTTTTTTTTTTTCCCTCCATGCACATTGAGCCATTAGGTCCTACAATACACCTCCTGGATCACAGCGAGTCTGATATCCGGAATACAGCCATTAAGTGCACCTTTTAGAGAGCGGTGTCTCTCCACCTCTATTTTTCTCCCTGCACATTGAGCCATTAAGTCTGCCAATCGGGATCGGAGCTTGGAGCACACTTGCTGACATTAACCCCTTGTCATCTGGAAGTCATGCTATCGTGTATATACTAATTTTTGGATCACTTCAACCATGATAATGAGTTGTGCTTATGAAGTCCTAATTCTATCATCTCATTTTTTTCATTGACCGTTGTTTTTAATTTCAAATCTCAGCATGCATCCAATAAATGAGCTTTATTGATTATACCATCAGCAATAGTTCTTTACTACTGGTCCCATTGAGCGCTGCATTTTTGTTTATTTTTGTAAAACATCCCTTACTAACATACCATATCCATAATAAAGTGCAATAGATGAATTTTACTCCCGTACTTAAAGTGTCATATGTGCTTCATACGTTTACCAAAATATATGTGCTATCTCCCCTATCTGAGGGAGTAACCCTGTATTGAAAAATACTAAAACATGTAAGGTACTAAAAAAACTTAAGTATAAAGTTCACTCCTGAAGTTCAATAAACAGAAAAAAATAAAATAAAAAGTCCAAAAAAGCTTAAGTGTAAAGTGCAATAGCTTTAAGAAAAAGTGAACAGTCCAAAAAATTCATATGTGCTGAAAAGAAAAAATGCATACATTTCAAAGTCATTAGAGATACAACTCCAAAAAGGAACTCCAAAGTGACCAGTGCTTGTAAATGCAGAGATATCCAGGTTTTGTGCTCCCCCCTCCTGGGTCCCCACTCACCAGCTCCACTCACCCCTACAGGGGTATCTCGCATATAGGGTAGACTTGCTTCTCAGGTCAGGATGATCCTTCCAAAAGCTGATCAGTCAGACAAGGATCCCTTCAAGCTTTTCGTTGTCACCCTCCAGTATCCAGTACAGATTATGGTTAGTTCTCATGCAAAAAATCAGATATGGGCTCCCAAAGTGTAGTATGCAAAAACTTGGAAAGGTTTTATTTAAAAATTAAAATTGATTAAAAGCAAACAAAAGTTCCATACAAGTAAAACTTCCCAAAATAACTACAGCTATGAGGGTAACCAATAGTCTCGGAGCCGTGGTATTCACATACAGCGTGCGTTCCACAGGCTCAGCGAGCAACTATCGTACCCGGAAGTGTCTCAGAAGACGTTGATGAAACGCGTAAGGCGGAGCCACGCATACACGTCACTTCCGGGTATGATAGTCGCTCGCTGAGCCTGTGGAACGCACTCTGTATGTGAATACCACGGCTCCGAGACTTTTCGTTGCCCTCTATAGCTGTAGTGATTTTGGGAAGTTTACTTGTATGGAACTTTTTGTTTTTATTTTTTATAATTTTCTTGATAGAATGCTTTTAATTAATTTTTAAATAAAACCTAAGTTTTTGCATACTACACTATGGGAGCCCATATCTCATATTTTATTTTTTTTTTTGCATGAGAACTAACCATAATCTGTACTGGATACTAGAGGGTGACGACGAAAAGCTTGAAGGGATCCTTGTCTGACTGATCAGCTTTTGGAAGTCTCATCCTGCCCTAAGAAGCAAGTCTATCCTATATGCGAGATACCCCTGTAGGGGTGAGTGGGGAGCACCAAAGTCACCTGGATATCTCTGCATTTACAAGCACACTTTGGAGTTTTTTTTTTTTTCTAATGACATTGGTGTGTGTGTGTGTGTGTGTGTGTGTGTGTGTGTGTGTGTGTGTAATTTTACCCCCTTAAATTTTTCACTCTTTGTTATATTGTAGCCATTTGCTAAAATCATTTAAGTTCATTTTTTTTTTTTTTTTTTTTTTTTTTTTTTTCCCCTCATCGATGTACACACAGCACCCCATATTGACAGAAAAAACACAGAATTGTTGACATTTTTGCAGATTCATTAAAAAAGAAAAACTGAAATATCACCTGGTCCTAAGTATTCAGATCCTTTGCTGTGACACTCATATATTTAACTTAGGTGCTGTCCATTTCTTCTGATCATCCTTGAGATGGTTCTACACCTTCATTTGAGTCCAGCTGTGTTTGATTATACTGATTGGACTTGATTAGGAAAGCCACACACCTGTCTATATAAGACCTTACAGCTCACAGTGCATGTCAGAGCAAATGAGAATCATGAGGTCAAAGGAACTGCCTGAAGAGCTCAGACAGGATTGTGGCAAGGCACAGATCTGGCCAAGGTTACAAAAACATTTCTGCTGCACTTAAGGTTCCTAAGAGCACAGTGGAATCAAAATAATCCTTAAATGGAAGATGTTTGGGACGACCAGAACCCTTCCTAGAGCTTGCCGTCCGGCCAAACTGAGCTATCGGGGGAGAAGAGCTGAGCTCCAGAGATGCAGTCGGGAGATGAGAGAAAGTTGTAGAAAGTCAACCATCACTGCAGCCCTCCACCAGTCGGGGCTTTATGGCAGAGTGGCCCGGCGGAAGCCTCTCCTCAGTGCAAGACACATGAAAGCCCGCATGGAGTTTGCTAAAAAAAAACACCTGAAGGACTCCAAGATGGTGAAATAAGATTCTCTGGTCTGATGAGATCAAGATAGAACTTATTGGCCTTAATTCTAAGCGGTATGTGTGGAGAAAACCAGGCACTGCTCATCACCTGTCCAATACAGTCCCAACAGTGAAGCATGGTGGTGGCAGCATCATGCTGTGGGGGTGTTTTTCAGCTGCAAGGACAGGACGACTGGCTGCAATCGAGGGAAAGATGAATGTGGCCAAGTACAGGGATATCATGGACGAAAACCTTCTCCAGAGTGCTCAGGACCTCAGACTGTGCCGAAGGTTTACCTTCCAACAAGATAATGACCCTAAGCACACAGCTAAAATAACGAAGGAGTGGCTTCACAACAACTCCATGATTGTTCTTGAATGGCCCAGCCAGAGCCCTGATTTAAACCCAATTGAGCATCTTTGGAGAGACCTAAAAATGGCTGTCCACCAATGTTTACCATCCAACCTGACAGAACTGGAGAGGATCAACAAGGAGGAATGGCAGAGGATCCCCAAATCCAGGTGTGAAAAACTTGTTGCATCTTTCCCAAAAAGACTCATGGCTGTATTAGATCAAAAGGGTGCCTCTACTAAATACTGAGCAAAGGGTCTGAATACTTAGGACAATGTGATATTTCAGTTTCTTTTTTAATAAATCTGCAAAAATGTCAACAATTCTGTGTTTTTCTGGCAATATGGGGTGCTGTGTGTACATTAATGAGGAAAAAAATTAACTTAAATGGTTTTAGCAATTGGCTGCAAAATAACAGTGAAAAATTTAAGGGGGTCTGAATACTTTCCGTCCCCACTGTGTGTGTGTGTGTGTGTGTGTGTAATAAATAAAATATTATACATTTTCAGCACATTTGTATTTTTTTTGGACTGTTCACTTTTTCTTAAAGCTATAGCACTTTACACTTTAAGCTTTTTTTGGACTTTATACTTAAGCTTTTGAATTTTTTATTTTTTTAACTTCGCCGAAAAGCGCCACTAAAACTAGCTGCGCTTTACCGCTAATGCACCCCCGCCCCACTGTGAAAGTCGCCTTAAGCTAACATGATCTTGGCTTGGGGTCTTTTTCTACTGTGAACCTGCTAGTTTATTGCAGCAAATACATCTGCAGAGTGTCCCTTTTGGGGAGTCCTAATGGGAGACATTAATTTTCCCTTCAATTGTAATGAAGTATTTTTGTGCATTCAGTAATAGGTGTTCCTTCCTAATTGGTTAACTACGAACACTTTTTTTTTTTTTTTTTTTTTTCTAAATGTACCAAAAAAACTGTTTGGGTTAAGTGTTAGACTTAAAGGAAACTAAAGTGACAACAAACATGTACTGTTTAATTTAAATTATCCCTATTTCTGTATATAGATGATGGTACTGTAATTTATTTAGATTAAAAAATCTAAGTACCTTTTTTTTTTTTTTTTTTTTTTTTTTTTTTTTTATATTGCTAATTAACTGCTTGCCAACCAGCCGACGTCGTTGTACAGCAGCTCTCCTACGCTAATTGCCGTAGGTGTATGTCGGCTCGCGCAATTGCGTTGCGGGTCGAGCGGACTCGTCCGCCGGCGACCCGTGATCGCCTAGTACAGAGGCAGAACGGGGATCTGCCTTTGTAAATAAGGCAAATCCCCGTTCTGACGGGACATGTCAGAGATCTACTGTTATATACAAAATAATTCTGCGCTGCCAAAGAAGAAATAAGCAGCTAACACAACCAACAAGATGTAAACAACGGCAAAAAACAAAATAAGTGTAGCGCTATGAAAATGAAAAAGCCCAATAAAGAACACATTAGACCGGCAGTTCAAAGTGTAGTTGCCAAAGAAGGGACATCCTTGGGGGGGGGAAAAGATGAAGAATCTTCAGGAACTGACCACTTCAGAAATGTAAACCATCTGGAGTAGAAACATGTACAACACCACCAGAAGTGAAGAGGCTTACCAGAATCGATGGACCCAACGGGGCGTACGCCGAGTAGGATCAGACAGACTTGGGTGGTGATGGGCTACAGGTGGCCCGGAAGGGCAATGTTGATGGAATGGCTCACACGTTGCTGTGTTCCTCAAATACCAGAACGGTGTTAAAAACCAAAGGATGGCAGCAGCGGATGGAAGAAAAGAAGGAATGGCCACATAGTGTAAATCCACATAAAAATGGAGTTTATTTAAAAAAACTAATATACACTCACATGTAAAAGCATAAAAGACAGCGCTGTAGAAAATGTGGCGACAGTGGGGTCCTGCCCGACGTGTTTCGTCTGCATAGACGTCATCTGGGGAGTGATCGGGAACAGTGATCTGTCATGTCCCTGGCAGCCCATCCCCCCCCCCCCCCCCTACAGTTAGAACACACTTAACCCCTTGATCGCCCCCAGTGTTAACCCCCTTCCCTGCCAGTGTCATTTTTACATTGATCAGTGCATTTTTATAGCACTGATCAATGTAGTAATGTGACTGGTCCCCAAAAAGTGTCATTTGGGGTCTGCCGCAATGTCGCAGTCCCACTAAAAATCGCAGATCGCCACCATTGCCAGTAAAAACGATAAAAAAAGTCCCTAAATCTATCCCATAGTTTTGACGCAATAACTTTTGTACAAACCAATCAGCATACGCCTATTGGAATTTTTTTTTTTTTACCAAAAATATGTAGAGGAATATATTTCAGCCTAAACTGATAAATACCTTTTTTTTTGTTATTTCTTTGGATATGTATTCTAGCAAAAAGGAAATGTGTGTTTGTGTGTGTGTGTGTGTGTGTGTGTGTGTGTGTGTGTGTGTGTGTGTGTGTGTGTGTGTGTGTGTGTGTGTGTGTGTGTGTGTGTGTGTGTGTGTGTGTGTGTGTGTGTGTGTGTGTGTGTGTGTGTGTGTGTGTGTGTGTGTGTGTGTGTGTGTGTGTGTGTGTTTTTTGTTTTTTTTTTTTTTTTTTTTTTTTTTCCAAAATTGTCACTCTTTGTTCATATCGCAAATAATAAACGCAGAGGTGATCAAATGCCACCAAAGGAAAGCTCTATTTGTGATAAAAAAAATAAAAAAAGGTCGTCAATTTTTGTTTGGGTACAACGTTGCACGACTGCGCAATTGTCAGTTAAAGTGGCGCAGTGCTGTATCGCAAAAAAATGGCCTGGTCAATAAGCGGGCAAATCCTTCCGGGGCTCAAGTGGTTAATATACAGCTGTCACATGACCCAGCTTTTTCCCAGCCTGTCTGCAGGGAAACCAAAACAGGAGGAGTTTCTAGTCCTCTGCTGCTGGTCACATGTTAAAAAAAAAAAATTAAAAAAAAAAACAGCCTTTGGAATACAGAGTAAAAATGAATAAATGTCAAACTGTTTTAAATTGTCATACAAATATCTGAAATCAAATCTTTATTATTCTTGGCAGTACCATGGTGTTGGGTGTATTTCTGCCAGTCACAGGCTGTGTCATGCCCGTCTAGCCTGTGTCTTGTAATAACAAGGAGGAGAAGCCTCCATTTTAAGATGCAATATCTCACTCCCATTGTGTTTAGCTGGTTACATGGAGGAGGAGGAAGGAGGAAGAGGGCTGTCATTTTCCTTTTGTGTATACACCCACGTGTGACTCTATAGTCACATGGGCTGCTTAGACCTGATTGGGTGGGGAAAATGCTCAGCATAGAAACTCGCTGTAAACTGAGCATGTGCAGAGTTGACGACACTGCTCTGCAAAACCGTCAACTGCAGTGGGGATATGAACAGAAGGTGGAGATGGAGAACAGGATCAACCAGGTTTTTTGCAGAAAATGAATCCCATAGTGAACACATTCTTGGCATGAGAATATAGTACAACTGTAGATTAGTGTCTACTCAACAGCAAAATACAGTAGTAGCCGATGTAAATTTTATTTCTCCAAATGTACAATTTACACTGCTAAATCAAATTCTTCTATATGGAACCCTGGAGAGGAAAATTACATGAAAAAGCTTTCCTTTTAAGAATGTATTATGTATGTTTAAAAGTGAATTTTAGGTTTACTTGCACTTTAGTTTGTTGTTTGGCCCACGCAAAATATTTCCAAGCCAGAACAGTCCATCCGCTGAGACTGCTGTAGTAGACTGTAGTAGCATTAGCTACATACAGTAAGCAGTGCTGTTTTGGCAGCAGTACAAGTGACTCTTGCCCTGCTGCTCGATATAAAGAGTCGCTTGTAGCGCATCTCTGCCATTTCAAGAGAAGCCTTGTCTTTTTATCAGTGAATACCGGGCTTCCTTTGGCTGAGCTGGAGAGGCATGTGTATTACATCATTATCTCCACCTCGGCCACTAAGAGCTTTTTATTCACTGATAAAAAATGCAAGGCTTCTCCTGAATGCCAGAGATGTGCCAAGACCTACCCCCCCCCCCCCTTTTTTCTATCTATCTTCTCTATCTATCCCGCAGGAACACCGCTTTTGCTTACTACATTTAAGTAATGCTACTACAATCTATTACAGCAGCCAGACTGTTCTGGCATGGTAAAAACTTGTGTGGCCCTAACAAACTAAAGTAAAAATAAGTCTGGATATCTCTTAAAGCATAACTCCACTTTTGTTGCGAAAAAAAAACTCTCCCCCCTGGGTGATCTATGTACATTGCAGGGATTATAACCACCTTGGTTGCAGATTCCTACCCTTTTGTTATTCTGAAGAAATCGCTGTTTGTTCCTCTATGCCTCTGTTCTGAGTGGGTCTAATGGGAGTGGATTCATAAATATCAGTCAGCTGTGCACATGCAGAGCTCTGAGGAAAGCTGCTGGGCCTGCATCCCTTTTAGATGTGTTCCAACTGGTAGTATCTCATCAAAAAATGACTTGTAGAGGATGCCTAAAATCTGACTTATATCTTAGGCAGACTTCTGGGAAAATTGGTGAGCCAATCACACAAGCAGGAAATTGTTTTCTGCACATTCTGTGTACAGAACAACTCCAGATAGCCATATTCCATTGCATTTTTAGAAAATTAGAGCAGATGTAGATTGAAAAGGAAAGGTCATTTTTAATCATTCAATTACTATAACTTGTATCACAATTTTGTATACACTATATGTTTTTTAATTTTTTTTTTTTTTTTTTTTTTTTTTCCCACCCACGAAAGTGGAGTTACCCTTTAACTTTTTAGTCTTTTTTCCATCTTTATTCCTCTTGTTGCATGGTATTCAACAATAAACATTTTCTTCTCCTTCTAGGTTGCCGTTCCAAATCTTACTGATGCTGTAAAAGATGCTGATCTCCTAGTCTTTGTCATTCCTCATCAGTTCATACATAAAATCTGCCAGGAGATTTCGGGGAAAGTTCATAATAAAGCTCTTGGAATAACCCTTATTAAGGTGATGATTTTTCAGCAATTATGGGAGGAGAAATTATATGGGCCAGTTTTATTAAGCAGGGATATTTGAGTGTGTTCTTTGCTCTGCTGTGTAACTTTTATAACTAGTATTGCAACCATTCTAGATATGCGTTTGTGGTGTACAACACAAGCACCTACTGCTATAAAGCTATTCCCAGTAATATCTGTGCAGGGCTTGTGTTCCCAGAGGCATATGTGTCCAGCTGGAAGGGTGTAGCTCTGGTTCAGTTTCTGTCTTGCAGGTTTGGGTTTTCCTGTCCATTTCGTGTGTTCTCAGGTTTCTTTCATGTTCTATTCCTCCAATGCCATAAAATTAATTTTAGCTCTAGATCTGTTTTTTATCGTAGTTTTTAAATAACGTTTTGTTTATTTTTATAGTTTATCCACTTGCCAACCGCACTATAGCAGATTTAGCGCTACAGGTGGCCGTTTTTTGTGCAGAACTAATATATATATATTGTGTGTGTGTTCTTGCACTTCCGCATAGGGGGCGCACTGCTTCTGATGTGATTAGTCACAGCAGAAGCCAATCGGAGGGTGCCGTCCAATGGATGTCCACCGACACCCACTGGTCATCCAGGAGAGACACGGGACTGAGCTCTGCATATGTAAACAATACAGAGCTCCATCCTGTCAGCAGGGATGTGATGGATTTTGTTTCCCTGCAAAGGGGAAAAAATCCAGCACATCCCTTAGTAAAAACACCATACTACTGTGTATACACAAACACTGGTTGGGCACACATTTAAAGGATAAGTTCAATTTTTAGAAAAAAATAATAAATGCACTTTTTTGCAGGTTAAAAAAAGTGCATTTATTTTTGAGCCTGTAGCACATTGCACCAGCAATCAGCAGATCGCCGGTGCCATGCATGTCTTCTTTAGATCTGTTAGTGTATCTGTGTGCCCGTATGGGCAAGCAGATGTAATCTGACAGGAAGAATCAATGAACTACCACAGTGCTGCACAGCGCTGGGGTTGTTCACTGAGAACTACAAGCAGACAGCCGCAAAGGAGGTCGGGGCTTGTAACTCGTTCACACACAGCTGTGTGAATGAATGACACAACCATGTGTGCGGAGCCCTGCACTGCCATGCTGCTTTGAAAAAGTGACGGCACTTCGGCTGCAGCATTGGGAACATGTTACATGTTCCACCCGAAAAAAAACAGGTGGAACATGTAACCTGTTCCCAAAGGTAAAGTTATCCTTTAACCCTTTGCCCTAGTTGTTTAACCCCTTCCCAGCCAGTGTCAGTACACTAACAGTGCATAGTGTTAGCACTGATCATTGTATTAGTGTCACTGGTTCCCACAAAGTGTCGGTGTCACTGTCCACAGCAATATTGCAGTCGTGCTATAAGTTGCTGATGGTCGCCATTACTAGTATATAAAAAAAAAATTCCAGATCAAGTGGTTATACTTCTGCCATCCTTGTCTAGGTGAGGATGGCGTATGCGGTGCGATATCTACACATCTATCATGCATGTACAGATATAGCGCAGGTCTCTGCCAGTCTCTTCACAATGGGAAGGAAGTGTAAATCTCACCAAAGTGAAGAAAAATCCCTTTCTGGACAGTAGGCACTGGAGGAACTGACCTCCTTTGGAGCATTATCCATATTGCCACTTGGACAAATGGAGATGGTGAGATGCCCCATCATTGATGCACAGCAATAAAAACCTGAAACAAGTTAAAAATGAAAGAAAATAAACAAAATTAACTTGTGGCTTTGGATACACTTTTAATTACTGCAAATGGCACCCTTAATTGGAACTGCCGAGTTAAAACCAGTTACATTAACATTGAGGGGGAGAAGCACAACCACTAATCTAAACTACAGGAAGAACAGCCTCCATACATAATGTATAAATAACCCTATTTTCCTATACATCTGAAAGCTATAGTAAGTATAGTACTTGTATTTTAAACTTTAAAACATATTGAGATGAATATATACCTTGTATTCTAGTTACGATGTAGCCACCACAGCCTGCCTTGTGCACTGTTCAAACAGAGATCTATGTATGTATGGTATGTATGTACTCTGAGTTACATAGGTAGGCTGGTTGAAGAAAAGACACAAGTCCTTCTAGTGCTTCCGATAGAAAGGAAAAAAATATATAAAATCCTATATCTGCAGTTGGATGGAAGATGGAGGAATAGCTGAAGGACAGTCCAAAGCTCTATACACAGGCACAGCGTGTTGTAGGGGATCTCCTGGATGATGTCACATGTGGGCGGTGCAGTGGGTGTGGCTATGTATTTCAAAGGACCACCTTTATCAAGCCTTCAAAGAAGGCTTGACAGAGAAATTCATTTAAAATGCGTAGCCGCGCACACTGCACGGCCGCATGTGACCTCATCCAGGAGATCCCCTACAACACACGCTGCCTGTGTATAGAGCTTCGGACTGTCCTTCAGCTGCAGCTATTCCACCATCTGACAGCACTGCTATCCAGCACTACAAGTGTGAACACAGAGAGGCGTTCATGCTGGGAGTGTTGAGTACATGCGACTTTTTGTTTTTTGTAATTTTTTTTTTTTTTTTTTTTTTTTGTCTTCCTATTTTAATTGTGAGTGGCCAATTTTGCATTTGATTTTACCATTACAGCTTTTTAACTCTACAGCACTTAGTGTTCCCTCTTCTTGTTTGTACCTCGCTTTTATGTTTATGTGTAGCAATGGCGGCTGTACAGGTTTGATTGAATGGGCAGTAGCGCACTGGTCAGATTGTACCTTTTTTTTTTTTTTTTTTTTTTTTTATTTATTTTTTCTTCAAAAAACAAAAAAAAACAAAAACCATAAAAGGTTTGTATTAAATCCATTCATTATTAGATTAAATTGTTTATCTATCTGGAATTCAACTTTAACACAAACTTTTTCACTGTATATAGTGAGTGGGTTTGTTCCCTTAACTATTTTGCACTCTATTTATTTTTCAGGGTATAGACGAAGGCCCAGAGGGTCTGAAACTAATTTCTGACATTATTCGTGAGAAAATGGGAATCGATATTAGTGTATTGATGGGGGCTAACATTGCAAATGAAGTGGCCGCAGAGAAGTTTTGTGAGACAACAATAGGTAAGCTGTGTATAGCTATACTTGTGTATACTTTCACATTGGAGGATCTCTGTTCTGAGCGTCTGGCGAGTAAAGTATCCCTATAGTTCTGCAGACACACTCTAATGCCCAAATCTGGGGTTAACTATCCTCCCATGCAGTGGGGCTGCCTCCATACTGCAAGAGTTAAATGGTTGTTTGTGTAAGGGCTGTAAAAGCAGTTTTACTTGCCTGATCTAGCCTCCCCTATACTTCAGCAGCAGACTGTCCCGCGTTGTCCTTGCGTCCAATGCAGGGCTTTAGGCCCTTGATTGGTTTTATTGCTTTTCTAGATTTCACTGACCTAAAGAGCAGGCAATCCCTGCAGTGCGGTCGCAGGCACAGTGCAAGGAAGCCTATAACTTTTTTTTTTTTTTTTCCAACTGACTTTGATTATCTGTGCCCTATGTACAGGTGTGTGTCCACACACACACACACACACGTTCTAGACAAGACTCGCCCCCTTTCAAAATAATTACATTTTGTTTCTTTGCAGCCTGAAAGGAAGACGCACCATTTTTGCTTTATCCAGCAGTTAAAAATAAAACAGAATCACTGACTTCGAAAAAGGATCACCCCCCCCTTATGTCAGTATTTTGTTGAACCACCTTTTTACTTTAATCACAGCCCTTAGTCTGGGGTATGTCTCTACTAACTTTGCACCAAGGTGGATAAAAAGCTGTATTTTATTTTGATCAAATTTATTTAAATTTAAAATTCTTTTGGAGTAAAAATCTAAAGATAGTTTACTATTTAAGATACCATAGTTCAGCATGAAATGGAGCTTAGTTATGTAGCATGAGGCTGTATATTCTGCAATATTTACATTTTTGGTAAACTCATTCAATGAATGCAAGCTGAGATAACAACATGCACTGCATTGATGCACTCACATACTTTCACAGCGAGATAAAACAAAGTTCAGGAATATTCCTTTTATCCCATTGTTTGCAAATCTATGTACACCACAAACTGTATGATTTGAAGAGAAATGCATCTGTACCAGGCTCTAAGTGTGAGGAGGAAGGGCAAGCAGTAAAAATGAAAGTGAAACCTTCTAAGCAGCTATAAACCTTGTGATCTTTCTGCACATAGCTTGAAGTGCTTTATTCCTCCCATGAGGAGCAAAATGGCAGCAGGCCATGAAAGAGACCCAGTTTGGGAATATTTATTAAGCTGACAGCTTATTATTCTAAACAGGAAACCTTAATTTTCTTTGCAAATATTAAAGATTGAAACTACCAGCAAGAATGAGTCCTTCGATTTAAAGAGCACCTGTCATTTCAGATCCACCATGACAGCGCCTGTTAGCGAGCATCCACTCACCTGCCTCCACTTCCCTCACCTTCTCATTGCCCCATCACCAGCCGTCCCATTAAAGTGAATGGGACTGTCGGTGAGTCAACAGCGGGTCAGATGAGGAACCGCTGCGGGACAGATGACAGTTACTCAGTTACTAAAAATTATGCTTTAAATTGAGTTGATTTAAATCAAGCCTTTTTACTAGTAACTTAAATCATGATTTAAATCAAATCCACCCTGCTTTGCACATCTAGGTTTTGCAATATTTGCCCACTCTTCTTTGCAGAACTACTCAAGTTCAGTTAAATTTGATGGTGACTATTTCTGGACTGCAGTCTTCAAGTTGTTCCACAGATTTTCAATGGGTTTTAGGTCTGGGCTCTGACTAGGCCATGCAAAGACATTCACCTTTTTCTCCTGTATGGTCATTTTTGCTGTGTGCTTTGGGTCATTGTCATGTTGGAAGGTAAACCTTCTTCCCATTGACCACTTTCTGGCAGAGGGCATCAGATTTTCCTCAAGAATTTGATGGTATTTTGAATCCATTTTTCTTCCATCCTGACAAGTGCTCCAGTCTTTGCTGCAGAGAAATGCCCCATAACAGGATATTACCACCTCCATTCTTTACTGTAGGAATTAGCGTTTAGATGGTGAGCTGTATTTGATTTCTTCCAGACATATCGTTTGGTGTTGAGGCAAAATCATTTAAATTTAATCTCCTCTAACCATGTGGCCTCAGAATCTTTAAGTTGGTCTGATGAGACAAAAATTGAGTTATTTGGCCTCAACACCAAATTATATGTCTGTTTTTATAGATTATATATGTAATCAGAGCAAGGTATAGGAGTGTCCGTTGTCTGTTTAAAAGCCTCAGCTATGTAGACCTGCTTTAGAGTATATTTTTCTCTGATTATGTATCGTTACTGTATGCCCACTTGTAGTAATGGAATTATTATCCATATTAGGGCTGAAATAACTAATCGATTAATCGACAACTAATCGATTATGAAAATAGTTGTCAACTATTTTCATAATCGATTAATCGGCCAGCCGATTAGTTGGCCTGCATACAGAATGCAATATTTGTTTACACATCAGGAAATACAGTGCAGCACACATACAGCTCAGTACACGGTCCATACATGTCAGTAAGTGCCTGAGAACTTGTGAATGCGTGAGGAGCAATGCCTTATGGAACATGTAGTCCTGGGCAGGAAGTGAGTGGGTGTAAAGGCAGACGTTTTTTTACCTTGTTATAGGGGCATGCTATACTATAATTTGTAGCTTGCTATTGGGGCACTCTGAAGGCAGGGAGGAGCCAGAAGCATCGGTGAGGAACCCAAGAAGAGAAGAATTTGGGCTGCTCTGTGCAAAACCATTACACAGAGCAGGTAAGTATAACATGTTTGTTGTTTTAAAAAAAAAAATACTTTAAAGACTGTGCAGGGAAGATCAGCATCTGAAACCAGAGAAGGTGAAGGCTGATAGACTGGAGGTAATAGAAGGCATTACAATTACATGTAAAGTAAACTTTTACATGGAGGCAAGCCACATTACGTGGGAGCAGGGCATATTACATGCAGGCAGGGCACATTGAAACAGGGCACATTACAAGGAGCCAACAAGTGTCTGGGGAATGCCCAGGAAAAAGCCAAAGTCTACTTACCACCAGCTTGCAGACAACCAAATTGACCTATCTAACAGTAAGCCAGGGGTGTCCAAACTTTTTTCAAAGAGGGCCAGATTTGATGAATAGAACATGCTTGAGGGCCGACCATTTTGCCTGACATTTTTAAACCAATAAAATTTGGTCTAAGTGTGTCCGTCCGAGCGCTAATACACGGCCCAACAAGAATTCTTTTGCCTTTGTGCTGTGTGTTGTGAATAGATGAGCTCGGGCGTGTTATTTGGATATACCGTATTTAATCGGCTTATAACACGCACCTTCACTTTAAAAAGGAAGTTTCAGGAAAAAAATCTTAAATTTTAAATAAAGAACTGTGAAGCAAAATAAGGGTCAGTGCCCATCAATGCAGCCTAATCAGTGCCTATCTGCAGCCCCCACTGTATTGACATGAATGCAGCCCCCACCGTATTGACATGAATGCAGCCCCCACCGTATTAACATGAATGCAGCCCCCACATTCACATGAATGCAACCCCCACCGTATTGACATGAATGCAGCCCCCACATTGACATGAATGCAACCCCCACCGTATTGACATGAATGCAGCCCCCACATTGACATGAATGCAACCCCCACTGTATTGACATGAATGCAGCCCCCACATTGACATGAATGCAACCCCCACCGTATTGACATGAATGCAGCCCCCACATTGACATGAATGCAGCCCCCACCCCATTGACATGAATGCAGCCCCCACCACATTGACATGAATGCAGCCCCCACCACATTGACATGAATGCAGCCCCCGCCACATTGACATGAATGCAGCCCCCACCACATTGACATGAATACAGCCCCCACCACATTGACATGAATGCAGCCCCCACATTGACATGAATGCAGACTCACCATTGCCGTCAGTGCAGCCTGATTCATGTCCATCTGCAGCCTTGGAGAAGACAGGGAGGGGGCGGGACGAGCGCCAACAGATATACAGGAGAAATTCCTGTTTTTATCGGCAGCCTCTTTAATTGAAAGTCCCGCCTCCTATGATGGACAAAACAATTGTCCAATGGCAGCGCAGGAGACAGGACTTCCTTTTACACAGGACGCCGTGTAAACAGGAAATTCTCCTGTATCCTGTACGGCGCTCGTCCCGCCCCCTCCAAGGCAGCCAGCATATTTATATCTTTTATGGCCCCCGGCGCTCGGGGATTCGTTGGGGGCCACAAAAGATATATATGTCAAAATTACCAGGCGGGCCGTCCGAAACCAGACCGCGGGCCGCAATTGGCCCGCGGGCCGGACTTTGGACATGCCTGCAGTAAGCGTTAAAAAAGGGGTTTAGTCCGCACGCATTTGCAAACGCATGCGTGAGCCACGTCACGGCACCCTTGTATCTGTGGTCCTAACACTAAAGTATAAGTGTCCCCACAGTGGAGGCACATGCATTTAATGGATAAATGAGAGCAGGTGGCTGGAGGTAGGAGATACAAGGGTGCCGTGACGTGGCTCTGTGGCTCACGCATGCGTTTGCAAATGCGTGCGGACTAAACCCCTTTTTTAACGCTTACTGTTAGATAGGTCAATTTGGTTGTCTGCAAGCTGGTGGTAAGTAGACTTTGGCTTTTTCCTGGGCATTCCCCAGACACTTGTTGGTACCTGTTTTAGCCTCCCAAAGCTGCTTACTGCGATAGCCAGCTATAAATGAGAGTGGTGGCACGTTTGTGTTTTCACGTGAGTGTTTGTATTGGTCCAGCAGTGCACCAACACCTTTGCAGCCATTGTGCTATTGCTGGGTGTTTGGTGTGCTCCTGTACCTTTTTTAAGGAGGGGTGGGCTCCCCTCCAGCCACCTGCTCTCATTTATCCATTAAATGCATGTGCCTCCACTGTGGGGACACTTATACTTTAGTGTTAGGACCACAGATACAAGGGTGCCGTGACGTGGCTCTGTGGCTCACGCATGCGTTTGCAAATGCGTGCGGACTAAACCCCTTTTTTAACGCTTACTGTTAGATAGGTCAATTTGGTTGTCTGCAAGCTGGTGGTAAGTAGACTTTGGCTTTTTCCTGGGCATTCCCCAGACACTTGTTGGTACCTGTTTTAGCCTCCCAAAGCTGCTTACTGCGATAGCCAGCTATAAATGAGAGTGGTGGCACGTTTGTGTTTTCACATTACAAGGAGGCAGGGAACATTACAGGCGTCAGGGATCATTACATGCGCCCCGTGTGAAAAGGGTCCACATAAAAAATGTGATCTCCTAGTCTGATATTTACCAGATTCAGCCTCCAAAAGTGTATACAGTATATCTGTCTGTTATTCTCAGAGTAGATTAGAGAATTTTCTCCCTAAACATATAGTTGGTTATTTATATTTACCACTGCATAGAGATTTTTAAGAATACATTTTTTTTAAACTTTACATATTAAATTATACACCACACTTTTTTTTTAAGGTTATTATCCGATTAATCGATTAATCGGCACAATAATCGGCCAACTAATCGATTATGAAAATAATCGTTAGTTGCAGCCCTAATCCATATTGTATAACACATTAAACTATAATCATTCAGCAGTCAAAATAAAAGCTATTTATATCCAATCAAGGAATATATTCTGCACACTCAGACATAGAATTGTTTGCCCTGCATAATTTCATTATGTCTCCTGAATGCCTTGAAAGCGACAAATAGGAGACATAATGTTCTAGCTATCCAATTTCATGCTTTGGAGATCAGGTAATAATGTGACGCCCATAAAAAGTGCTCGGGTTTATTAATATGTATATTAAAATGGTCATTAAAACCCTTTCAGGGCAGTTAATGTATCTTTTTTAATGTTGCATGTTCAGCCGCATTATAATTGTTTCCTTTCTTTTGAGATCGATATTTGGTGAATCCACTTCGGGGAATTTTGAAAGGCTAAATGGGGGTGTTGGGTGTTATAACTGTTCCCCTATAATACTGCAGCTCCATTGACCTATTTTTTTTGTGCTCCAGTGGTCGTTGGGAGTACTCAGCCCATCCTTGAACAAATTTTTGTATTTCCTTCCCTTCCCCTTTTTTTTTTTTTTTTTTTTTTTTTGTTATATGTTTAACAGACGTTACTTTCACATGTTAAAGAATATGCAAACCCAACATTTCATATTCCTGATATGTGCCTGCTGTACCATGCACTTGTAGGAAAAGGGATCCTGTTCTCTTGTACTGTGTTTTTTTTTTTTTTTTTTTTTTTTTTCTTTGTGTGAAATGCTTGGTGTTCCAGCTAGGCCCTCTGCTTTCCAAACAAAAACTGACCACAATAGGCATGAGGTCAGTTCTTTACCTGTTCTGGTGGCTCGGCCTACTCTCCTGCAGTGATCAGACTTGTGCACAGCCATTTACTAGGACCAGTGTGCTACTGTGCCCCCCCCCCCCCCCCACAGTGTTACACCCATATTTATGTGGCTGTAACATGTTACTGAAGGTGACCGTATCCTGGTGCTGACCATGTGTTCATTTATAGGCTTGCAAGTTTAGTTGAAAGCACAAGCAACTGTGACAGCTTTATTCAGGGTATGTCCTGAATGATAACTATTTCAGGAAATTGGATAGATTTGTTTAATAATAGGTATTTACTTGTCCCTATCTAATGCATCTAGGGGTGAGCGAGAGAGGCCCACTCTGCGTTTTTATAAGAAAATGTCACTTTCTAATTAAAATCCACTAACTGACACACTTCCCCACCCTTCCCAACCCCCTCTTACCCAATATACTGTAACCTAGAACCTCCCCCAGATGTTTCCTTGCTTCTACTGGTGACCTCTTGTGGTGTGTAAATCTTGTGGCCATAAATCTTCTCTGGTGCTGGTCGTGTACATCATAACGTCACAGTATACCTAACTAAACTCAGGTCAGTTCCTGATTACCAGGGTGCCATCCAATGGCTTCCCCAACACAAGCGGGGGGGCTTTTTTTTTATTTTATTTTATTTATTTTTATTTTTTTTTTTTTAAATTATAAAGTGTTTGGTCAGTACTCACCCAGCAGCAGCCTTCCTCAGCAGAGAGGGAGAGAGCCCTGGGCATCAGTCAGCTCACACACATAAAGGCCTGTGGACAGCTGAAACTAAATGAGGTCTGGACACTAGATGAGATGTGGACCTAGGAATGGAGGCTCCGTCCTACCCAAAACTCTACAAAGTCTCTGGGTTCCAGGACCTACTACAGAACCTAAAATTCAGGAAAAAAACAATGTTTATTCTCTCCACATTTTGTGAACTCTGGAGCCCTTTACCATGTGTAGGTGAGAAATCTACAGTAGATGACATGTACACACCGTCCATAAATGTTTACCACTTGAAATGACTGATATAACCCTAAATAGCCTAGATGGCCTTCTTGCAAAGCAAGTACAGTTGTTTGTTTGTTTGTTTTTGAGCCAACAAATTCTGTTCATTTGTTTTGTTTTTTTTTACCCAGGGAGCAAAGTGCTTGAACAAGGGTTTTTATTTAAAGAACTTCTGCAGACCCCGAATTTCCGTATAACTGTGGTGGACGATGCAGATACTGTGGAACTTTGTGGTGCCTTAAAGGTGACATTTTTTGTTTTTTCATGTGACTTCTGCTGCCCTCTTGTACATCTCTGCAACTTTGGTATAAGTCTCGATCTCAAATGCTGTTCAGATTCTTTTGAAAATCTCTTGCATTGTTATGTTTTGCATACCATTGTAGTATTTAAATAACATGCAGTATTCTATCATTTTACCTGACCAGAATGAGTTTACAATTCCTAAAAAAAAAAAAATAAAAAAAAAAAAAATAAAAGTTCCTCAGCATAGACTGCAAATATTTTATTTTTTGCTTTTTTTTTTGTTTTTTTGTTTTGGTGTGTGTGTATATAAATAATATGCAGCTCTATTTTTATTTATAAACCTTTTAAAACCAAAGTACATCTAAAGCGTTTTTGGCCATACTGCTCTTGTGGGACACAGGCGTGCACTTACTTTTGTTCTCCCAGAATCAGCCAACAGGAGGGTAAAGCCCACTCAGCTGAGGTCACAGAGCCGCTCCAGGTTCTGAAAGGATCCCGACTATATTGTCGGTATCCAGCCTGCTGGCTGGCTCTTAGCGTGTGGCTGAGAGCCAAAGACAGCTGTGCCCGGTGCTGTAGAGGCAGAATGGAGAGCAGTGGTTAAGTTACTGCTCCTTGCTCTCAGAAATGACTGATTAGCCATCATGTGATCACTCAGAGGCGGTGGGTGGCAACTGCAGCATCAAACCAATGATGAAGCGTGTGTGTGGTGTTTGTTTTTTTTTTTTTTTTTTTGTTTTTGTTTTTTTGTTTTTTTTATACCCCAAACTTCTTTTTAAATGTATCTTTGAAATGCAAGTACCTGAATTTGTCTTGATATCAGCCACTTTTAATCCTCAGTATAGCAGCACTTACTGTAGAATGGGGGAGAGAGAGGGGCATCACTTGAAGCCGACGGGACGTGCTACATGCTGACAATGAACATGATAGAAGAAAGGAGTGAGCAGAGAGATGACCTGATCAGTCACAGGCTTGGAGATGACACCACTGTGTTCTTTAGCTATAACCAAAAAAGTGATGTAATGGGCTTGGCTTTACTGTCTGGCTGGGCCTGTGTAAATTTCAGAATTAGATAGACAGATATAAAAAATAAAAAATACTTTGAAGAATAATCTCACTCCTTTTTTAATGCTCTTCATTTGTGTATGTAGATGTTTGCCAGGAGGTAAGCTTTAAAAGATACTGTACATGTCCTTTGCCTATTCAAGGCAAAATAACAGGTTGATAGCATAGCTCTGTTGCTGATGCCCCCACTACCCTGTTGGCTCACTGGATCTGTAAAAATAAAACCTTTTATCCCTGTGTGGGTTGGGTCAGAATTAGGGCTGCAACTAACGATTATTTTCATAATCGATTAGTTGGCCGATTTATTGTTTCGATTAATCGGTTAATAACCTTAAAGTGTGATGTATAATTTAGTTAATATGTAAAGTTTTAAAAAAAAAAGGCAATTTATTCTTAAATATCTCTATGCAGTGGTAAATATCAATAACCAACTATATGGTTAGGGAGCAAAATATCTAATCCACTCTGAGAATAACAGACAGAAGAGATATACTGTATATACTATTAGTGGAGACATACTGTATAAACTGTTAGAGAAGAGATATACTGTACATACTATTAAAGGGTGAATCTGATAAATATCAGACTCGGAGATCAAATGTCTTCCTTCAAAAAAAAAATTTTATTTTAAGAACGTTCGTCCGATTTTCTAATCGTTAGTGGGGTCATATCGACGTTCATTTTCAACCACAGTGATGGGAAAATTTGGAAATAGAAAACTTCTTGGTCAAAGGAATTTTCAGACAGAGTATGTGGTTTTCGTTCAGAAATTACATTCATTTTAAAAACAAGTGAAAATTTCAAGCAACATTCTTTCATTCAGCGAATGTAAAAAGATTTTTTGTTTTTAAAAAAACAAAAATTGCTGCAAAAACGCATTACATGCTTTTCTGCAGCTTCTCCATTGAAGTATATTGAACCAAAAAAGCACAGTTTTTGCGTTTTTTAAAAAAAAAAAGTCCCTGACCCTTTCCAAATACGCAACGGCTGAAAAAAGCATAGATGTGAACGTGTCCCATAGGAAACCATGTAAATGAACTGTAGTGAGCTTCTGCAAAAAAGCACCAAAAAACACATAGATGTGAACCAGGCCTAAGATGTTTAACATAATGGAGTTAAAAAAAACTAAAATGAGCCCTTTATAGTGCAAAAAAAAGCAGATAATCACTACTGTAAGGGGTTCATTTTTTTACTGTAGAACTGTGAAAGTAATATTTACAGTAGCGATTATTTGCTCTTTTTGTACTAATAAAGGGCTCGTTTTAGTTTTTTTTTAACCCCATTATGTTACTGGCCGATTAATCGATTATGAAAATAGTAATCGATTGATTTCATAATCGATTAGTTGTCGATTAATCGATTAGTTGTTTCAGCCCTAGTCAGAATATAAGTTCACAAAATGCTAAGGACCTTCTCCCCACCATTGTGATTTGGGGGGGGGGGGGGTAGGGAGTATAAAGTGAAAGAGACCCGCTATGTCCTGAATGGACACCATTTGGGTTGACTTTAAAGTGCAACTCCAGTTTTGTTGGAGGGGGGAGCAAACAAAGCCCCTCTGGGGATTTAAGATGCCTTTTTGCAGTTCCAAACCTCTTCTCTGTTTTGAAGACATTTATGGTTTGTTTCACTTATACCTTTTTCATACCGATTTTCTGATTTGGAAGATTGGAAGGGTCAGCATTTGTTTTTTTGCCACCTTTTTACAAATATGTGTGCCAGTTTCATGTAGGAACTTAGATTTCCAGGGACATTCTGTGCATGGATGTGCAGAATACTTTCACGTCACCATATTGCAACTAACATTATTTTGGATAACAGCAGCTGCTTATCGAGTCGGGACTTTTTTTATTATTTAAATTACACATGGCTTATGTAGAAGTTATATACACTATATTGCCAATATTGCCTATAAAAGTATTGGGATGCCTGCCATTACATGCACAAGAACTTTAATGACATCCCAGTCTTGGTCCGTAGGGTTCACTATTGAGTTGGCCCACCCTTTGCAGCTATAAAAGCTTCAACTCTTCTAGGAAGGCTGTCCACAAGGTTTAGGAGTGTGTCTATGGGAATGTTTGACCATTCTTCCAGAAGTAAATTTTCTGAGGTCAGGCACCGATGTGGACGAGAAGGCCTGGCTCACAGTCTCTGCTCTAATTCATCCCAAAGGTGTTCGATCAGTTTGAGATCAGGACTCTGTGCGGGCCAGTCACATTCCTCCACCTCAAACTCACTCATCCATGCAAATTCCAGAAGTATTGGGATACCCCTCCAAATCATTTAGTGGAGGGGGTGATTATGGTGTGGGGTTGTTTTTCAGGAGTTGGAATGGGCACCTTAGTTCCAGTGAAGGGAACTCCTTAAGGAGTCAGCATACCAAGACATATTTGAACAATTTCATGCCCCCAACTTTGTGGGAACAGTTTGGGGATGGCTCCTTCCTGTTCCAATATGACTGCACACCAGTACACAAAGCAAGGTCCATAAAGACATGGATGAGCGAGTTTGGGGTGGAGGAATGTCAGGTCAGGACTCCGTGCAGGCCAGTCACGTTCCTCCACCCCAAACTCTCTCATCCATGTCTTTATGGTCCTTGCTTTGTGCACTGGTGTGCAGTCATGTTGGAACAGGGAGGAGTCATCCCCAAACTGTTCCCACAAAGTTGGGAGCGTGAAATTGTCAAAAAATGTTTCGGCATGCTGACTCCTGAAAGAGTTCCCTACACTGAAAAGAAGAGGTCAAGCCCAACCCCATGCCATAATCTCCCCCCCACCAAAAGATTTGATACTGATACTTTTGGAAATTGTGTGAATGAGTGAGTTTGGGGTGGAGGATCTTGACTGGCCTGCACAGAGTCCTGACATAAACCTGATACAACACCTTTTGGGCTGAATTAGAGCAGAGAATGCGAGCCAGTCCTTCTTGTCCACATCGGTGCCTGACCTCATATAAGCGCTTCTGGATAAATGGTTTAAACATTCCCATAGACACGCTCCTAAACCTTGTGGACAGCCTTCCACTCAATAGTGAACCCTACGGATTAAGACTGGGGTGCCATTAAAGTTCATGTTCGTGTAAAGGCGGAAGTCACAATACTTTTGGCAATGTAGTGCATGTTACAAAAGTTTTGTTCACAAATGTCAGGTTTTCCTTTTTAAATGGGCAAAAACGGTTCGCCTGGTATTGTAGAGCGAATCCCTTTTTGTCCTAAATGTAACGGTGACCCCACCATTTGCTCAAAAATGGTTATCCCCCTATTGCCCCACTTCGGAGGAACTGAAAACACAAAGCTAATTTACCAATACAGGAACTGCCCATAAAATGTAAAAATAATTGGAATAGGTGGCTTGTTATCCCGGCTTTAGCACCAACTTCATTTCATTCTGAATAGATTATGGTCCTAAGGAGGGAGACACTGGCTGGCGTGTCCTATATTGGAGGGTACCTGGGTGATCAGCCAGTTATATTGTTTATGGCTGTATGAAATGTATATAGGATGGAGGGCAAGGCGCTGAATGTGGTGTGGGGGGTGTTATTTTTTCCCATTTACGTCTTTCAGGACAGCACCATAGAGAGACCTTGACTCCTCCCCTTCTGAGGAAACACCGCCTTCAACTTTTAGATTTAAACCTCACCGCTTCCCCCCGGCCCCTCAGTTCTGGTGTTTCCTCCGGTGGGGAGACATCGCAAGGAACCAGGGTCACCATAGCTAGGTGGTTAAGGTTAGCCATCAGCCAGGCCTATATAATTAGCGGGTTGGAAGCCCCCAAAGGTATCAGGGCACACTCCACTAGGGCAGTGGCGACCTCTCAGGCCGAGTGGGCTGGTGCGTCTCCGGAGCAAATCTGTAGAGCGGCAACGTGGTCCAGATTCGACACGTTCGTGAAACACTACAGATTGGACCTTCTGTCAGCAAAAGACCAGGCTTTTGGGCGTAAGGTTCTGCAGGCAGTAGTCCCACCCTAAGGTAAGGTGCTCGCTCATCCTCTCTATGGTGCTGTCCTGAAAGACGTAAATGGGAAAATCGGAGTTACTTACCGGTAACGTCCTTTTCCAGGAGTCTTTCAGGACAGCACAGTTACCCACCCTACTTTAGGGACATTCGTGAAGAGTTCATCGCAGAAGAACGTCAGGTAAGATCAGAATTATTATGACGTGTTCTTGTGTCTCCCCAGCTAACCGGAGGTCCTCTTGAAGAACTGAGGGGCCGGGGGGAAGCGGTGAGGTTTAAATCTAAAAGTTGAAGGCGGTGTTTCCTCAGAAGGGGAGGAGTCAAGGTCTCTCTATGGTGCTGTCCTGAAAGACTCCTGGAAAAGGACGTTACCGGTAAGTAACTCCGATTTTTCTGGTGTATTTATATTTGGCTTTTTTCTTGTATAGGAATTATTTTAAGAAATTCTATTTCTGAAAGGTTTATAATTATATTGACTTTTACCTGTAATTGAGAGATTGGATTACATGATTGATGGTTTTGTAAAAGATGTCTAAAGACTAATAAAAATTCTTAGAAGGAAGAAAAAAAAGTAACTTTAAAGTGAACATTTGCTCCATTTTAGCTTTTAAAAGGGAAGTCGTGCCTAAAATTGGACTGGGCTGCTATTACCTTTACTGGCCGAAAAGGCCTCCTCCTGTGCCTCTCCTTGATTTTCATTCACCTAAAGCCCTCCAGCCACCATTGCACAGGCCAGTTAGGCCGGCCATACACTGTTTGAATGTCAGCTGGTTCAGCAGGAACCGGCCGGGATTCAAACCATAAGAGCCCTTTCACACTGGGGCGGTTTGCAGGCATTATTGCGCTAAAAATACCGCCTGCAAACCGACCCAAAACAGCCGCTGCTGTTTGTTCAGTGTGAAAGCCCCGAGGGCTTTCACACTGAAGCGGTGCGCTGGCAGGAGAAGAAAAAATCTCCTGCAAGCTGCATCTTTGGAGCGGTGTATTCACCGCTCCTAAACCGCTCCTGCCCATTGAAATCAATGGGGCAGCGCGGCTATACCGCGGCTATAGCCGCGCTATTCGAGCGGTTTTAACCCTTTTTCGGCCGCCAGCGGGGGTTAAAACCGAACCGCTAGCGGCCGAATACAGCCGCAAAAACGAAGGTAAAACAGCGCTAAAAATAGCGCTGTTTTACCGCCGACGCCCCCACCGCCCCAGTGTGAAAGGGGCCTTAATGGGCAGGCTGAATGTACCAAGTTGATCAACTTGAGTACAACCAGCCTGCTGGATTTGCTTGCGATTATCGCAAGCAGATTCTACAGCCTTACCAGATAATCACGGTCTTCTGGCAGGAATGACTTCTCCCACCTGCCGTAATCGTGTCTCTGTATTGATGGGGGAATCGTGCAAATTTCTTCGTACCATGTGTGGCTGACCTTGGGCTGTCTAAGTGGCCAATAATGCCACTCCAATTGTTGGACTGAAGTCTAAAAATCAGGTCTCGGTATCGAAACGAAATTTTAGGTGCACAAAGCAGAGCTTTTTCTGGCTAATGAAGCATTGTGATGGCGCACATCTTGTGTCCATCTCCTCTTAGGCATGCCTTTCTAAAGTAAACATTTTTAGGATAGATTTGAAGTTCACCTCGAGGCAGAATTTTACCAATTACCGTACGTCTCTTAAAGCAGAACTAAGGGGTTTATTTACTAAAGGAAAATCCGCTTTGGACTACAAGTGCAGTCGCTGTAGATCTGAGTGGAACATGCATGGAAAATTAAACAGCATTTTTGCTTGTACATGATTGGATGATAAAATCAGCAGAGCTTCCCCTCATTTCAGATCTACAGCGACTGCACTTCCAAGTGCACTTGTAGTGCAAAGTGGATTTGCCTTTAGTAAATCAACCCCTTAAATGTCTCAATCCACATTTAAGTATTTTTAATCCTTCTGCTGCTAGCATTAGTAAATATATGGGAAAGAATGTTTTTTATATTTACTTGTTTTCAACCACTTGCACTCCAGAAAGTTTTACCCCCTTCATGACCAGAGCGTTTTTTTTTTTCTATTCAGCAATGCGCTACTTTAACTGGCAATTGCGCGGTCATTCAACACTGTACGTATATGTGTATGTATGTGTGTATAATCTGGCGCTAACAGACCCTTGCTGGGAGGTTGACTAACTGACGTCGACACAAACTGTGATCAAATATAATACTGTACACTGTATTAACCGCTTCAGCCCCGGAAAATTTTACCCCCTGTCTGACACGAGCACTTTTTACAATTTGGCACTGCGTCACTTTTACTGACAATTGTGCAGTTGTTCGACGCTGTACCCAAACAAAATTTGCGTCTTTTTTTTTTCCCACAAATAGAGCTTTCTTTTGGTATTTGATCACCCCCTGCGGTTTTTATTTTTTGTGCTATAAACAAAAGAAGCAACAATTTTGAAAAAAAAAATGAATATTTTTTGCTATAGTATCCCCCAAAAAAAAAAAAAAATTCATCAGTTTAGGCCAATATATATTCTACATATTCTTGCAAAAGAAAAAAAATATCGCAATAAGCGTATATTGATTGGTTTGCGCAAAAGTTATAGCATCTACAAACTATGGGAAAGATATTTATGGCATTTTTATTTTATTTTTACTAGTAATGGCGGTGATCTGCGGTATTGCGTCGGACAGATTGGACACTTTTGACACCTGTCTGCATGCCTGAGCTAAGGGCAGATGTATTCCAGAAGGCAAATGCTACGTGAATCATCTGCCCTTACTAATGATGGCTGTGGCTAGAAATGCTATCGGGTGGGGGGTTCATAATGATTTCTCGGCAAAATAAAGCATGGTGACATGGATGGCAGGGGTGCTTGCTTCAAATATTAAAAATAAATTTAAATTAGCGTTTTTCTGTTTGTGGTGCTCAGATAAAGTTGAGTTCCGCTTTAAGTGATCTAATAAGTCTTCTTAAAATCCTATATTTAAAAAGCGAAATTGAACAGCACTAATAAATTTGATGCACGCTTGGTTTTTTTTATGTGTATGGGTTATATAAAACCTTGCTTTGCCTAAGGGAAATATAGTGCGTGCCTAACATATATGGTGAACAGCAGATATGCTTATTAAGCCACAAAACTGGCCCAACAATAGTCTGTTTCTGACCAATGAGTTTATATTGTAGCTTGATTACATATTGGTTCTGGGAGACTGAGTCAAAAGATGTTCGCACTGATATTTTAACTGAGGTCTTATCCAAATTCAGCCTTCTGTTAAATTTCAGAGAATTCCATACTTGATGAGATCCTAAAACTTGGATAGACGTGAATGTGCCAAATGTGGCGTGGGGGGGGGGGGGGGGGCGGGCAGAGGCTGACGGGTGGAGTTTTCCCCTTTTTGGTGGAGCTCTGCTTTAAACAAGGAATGAGATGGAGCCTAATGCAGCCCATGGATTATGCAATTGTATTTGCTTCTAACACAGTTGGAAATAAAGAAAATTTTTGATTTTATTTTTTATTTTTTTTTCCCCACCCATCAACCGTATCAGTCTTGATGCGCGAATCCCTCCCGCAGCGCTATGATGTTCTGCCAGGGGGAAGCCTTCCCTGCCAGCAGAATACAATGGTCACTGCTGGTGACTATAGCTGCTGGCAGTGATGGCATGCAAAGAAATCAGACAGGCTGGTCGTACTGAAGTCGCTAAATGGATCAACTTCAGTACAACCAGCCTGCCCATAGATGGTTTGACTCTCGGCCTGTCCCTGCTGAACTGGCTGAGATCCGACCCCTCTATGGCCGGTTCCTTCCCTCTCTCTCCTCCTTCTCCTTCTCCTTCTCCTTCTCCTTCTCCTTCTCCTTCTCCTTCTCCTTCTCCTTCTCCTTCTCCTTCTCCTTCTCCTTCTCCTTCTCCTTCTCCTTCTCCTTCTCCTTCTCCTTCTCCTTCTCCTTCTCCTTCTCCTTCTCCTTCTCCTTCTCCTTCTCCTTCTCCTTCTCCTTCTTCTTCTTCTTCTTCTTCTTCTTCTTCTTCTTCTTCTTCTTCTTCTTCTTCTTCTTCTTCTTCTTCTTCTTCTTCTTCTTCTTCTTCTTCTTCTTCTTCTTCTTCTTCTTCTTCTTCTTCTTCTTCTTCTTCTTCTTCTTCTTCTTCTTCTTCTTCTTCTTCTTCTTCTTCTTCTTCTTCTTCTTCTTCTTCTTCTTCTTCTTCTTCTTCTTCTTCTTCTTCTCAAGGATTGACTTGTGTACAACCAGTTAGCCCATGCATGGATCGAAATGCCATTGGTCTTTGCTAAACCTGTTGTGTTTCTTTCTTTTTTTTTTTTTTTTCCTTGATCATGTATGGCTGGTTTAACGCTCCACTGTCTGGCTCAAAACCAGAAAACAAAACATTAAGTCCATTTTTAATAATGTGTTCAGTTTGCCAGGGAACAAAGAGTATATGGAGATGAGCGTTTCCCTAGGAAAGCAAGGTTAGGGGGAGGCTTGTCAGCTAAAATGTTTCTGGCAAGCAGATGCACCGGTCTACATAGAGAGAGCCTAAATTTTACCAGAATTGGGTCACTAATAAAGGAAAATTAAGTTCTGCATATTAATTGGCTCCAGTTTCCAAGATACAGCTTCAGGTCAAAATTGCATCCAAATAATTCAATTATGAGGAGGATGTGCGATTACGCTCCATAACTTTTCTTCAAAATGTGATCTAGCAATGAGAATGGTACCACACCAATCATTATAAATATACACTACCGTTCAAAAGTTTGGGGTCACCCAAACAATTTTGTGTTTTCCATGAAAAGTCACACTTATTCACCACCATACGTTGTGAAATGAATAGAAAATAGAGTCAAGACATTGACAAGGTTAGAAATAATGATTTGTATTTGAAATAACATTGTTTTTACATCAAACTTTGCTTTCATCAAAGAATCCTCCTTTTGCAGCAATTACAGCATTGCACACCTTTGGCATTCTAGCTGTTAATTTATTGAGGTAAGCTGGAGAAATTGCACCCCACGCTTCTAGAAGCAGCTCCCACAAGTTGGATTGGTTGGATGGGCACTTCTGGCGTACCATACGGTCAAGCTGCTCCCACAACAGCTCAATGGGGTTCAGATCTGGTGACTGTGCTGGCCACTCCATTACCGATAGAATACCAGCTGCCTGCTTCTGCTGTAAATAGTTCTTGCACAATTTGGAGGTGTGTTTAGGGTCATTGTCCTGTTGTAGGATGAAATTGGCTCCAATCAAGCGCTGTCCACTGGGTATGGCATGGCGTTGCAAAATGGAGTGATAGCCTTCCTTATTCAGAATCCCTTTTACCCTGTACAAAGCTCCCACCTTACCAGCACCAAAGCAACCCCAGACCACCACATTACCTCCACCATGCTTAACAGATGGCGTCAGGCATTCTTCCAGCATCTTTTCATTTGTTCTGCGTCTCACAAACGTTCTTCTTTGTGATCCAAACACCTCAAACTTGGATTCATCCATCCACAACACTTTTTTCCAGTCTTCCTCTGTCCAATGTCTGTGTTCTTTTGCCCATCTTAATCTTTTTCTTTTATTGGCCAGTCTCAGATATGGCTTTTTCTTTGCCACTCTGCCCTGAAGCCCAAAATCCCGCAGCCGCCTCTTCACTGTAGATGTTGACACTGGTGTTTTGCGGGTACTATTTAATGAAGATGCCAGTTGGGGACCTGTGAGGCGTCTGTTTCTCAAACTAGAGACTCTAATGTGCTTATCTTCTTGCTTAGTTGTGCAACGCGGCCTCCCACTTCTTTTTCTACTCTGGTTAGAGCCTGTTTGTGCTGTCCTCTGAAGGGAGTAGTACACACCGTTGTAGGAAATCTTCAATTTCTTTGCAATTTCTCACATGGAATAGCCTTCATTTCTAAGAACAAGAATAGACTGTCGAGTTTCAGATGAAAGTTCTCTTTTTCTGGCCATTTTGAGCGTTTAATTGACCCCACAAATGTGATGCTCCAGAAACTCAATCTGCTCACAGGAAGGTCAGTTTTGTAGCTTCTGGAAGGAGCTAGACTGTTTTTAGATGTGTGAACATGATTGCACAAGGGTTTGCTAATCATCAATTAGCCTTCTGAGCCAATGAGCAAACACATTGTACCATTAGAACACTGGAGTGATAGTTGCTGGAAATGGGCCTCTATACACCTATGTAGATATTGCACCAAAAACTAGACATTTGCAGTTAGAATAGTCATTTACCACATTAGCAATGTATAGAGTATATTTGTTTAAAGTTAGGACTAGTTTAAAGTTAGCTTCATTTAAAAGTACAGTGCTTTTCCTTCAAAAATAAGGACATTTCAATGTGACCCCAAACTTTTGAACGGTAGTGTATCTTTTTATTGATTCCAATAACATAACTTTCCTTTCATTTATTGGTTTTTGCTCCCTCCACACCATTGGGACTGTGAAGGGCATGGACTTTTTCTTGTTTAGCCAATGACGATAATGTAATGCAACAATGAGGGGCCCAAATCTTGTCCTGATTCCCTATTTTGCTTCCAAAATACAGGCGGTATGCTTTTTTTTTTTTTTTTTTTTTTTTTTTTTTTTTTTTACCACTGCCATCATGCTGCACTTTTGAGATGCAAATGTAGCAGAAGTTATTTGCATTTTTTTGTTCAGTTTCGAGGCATCTTGGCTTCTGAGTAGGGGTGCAACGGATCAAAAAACTCACGGTTCGGATCGTTCCTCGGATCAGGAGTCACAGTTCGGCTCATTTTCGGATCAACAAAAAAAAAAATCTCCCCCACTGTAATATCCACAATCTCCCTATTGGCAGGGTATTGCCGGGGCATTGCAGAGTATTGCCGGGGCATTGCAGGGCATTGCTGCAGGCTCTTGAGGAGCCGACGCACAGCTACGACAGGTCACGCAGGGGAGCCAACCTGCTGCAGTATAACTGCGGCAGTGGCTGGTCGGGAGGTGGTTAAAGATATACAGAATAGGAAAATGTGCCCATATACTGGATAGCTGTGCCGTTTTTTGATACTTTCGCAACCCTGCAAGGTGTTTTTCTACATTGAAAGAAGATTAAAAAAGTAAAAATCTTTGCTGCACCCTGTTTCACCAGGTTTTAGAGAATTACTCATTTTATTTGTGTTCTGTTGCCGAAAAAGCTTACTTTGAGCAGAAATACATGTGTGTTAAACACTTTAAGGCCTCGTTTTGGATTTTACGTGTTTACATGTTTAAAACTGTTTTTTTTGCTAGAAAATTACTTAGAACCCCCAAACATTATATATATATATATATATATATATATATATATATATATATATATATATATATATATATATATATATATATATATATATATATATATATATATATATATATATATATATATATATTTTTTTTTTCCTAACACCCTAGAGAATAAAATGGCGGTCAATGCAATACTTTATTTCGCACCGTATTTGCGCAGCGGCCTTATAAGCGCACTTTTTTTTGGAAAAAAATTCACTTTTTTGAATAAATAAGACAAGAGTAAAGTTAGCCCATTTTTTTTTTTTTTATATTGTGAAATATAATGTTATGCCAAGCAAATTGATACCCAACATGTCACGCTTCAAAATTGCGCCCGCTCGTGGAATGGCGTCAAACTTTTACCCTTAAAAATCTCCATAGGCGGCGTTTAAAAAATTCTACAGGTTGCAGGTTTTGCGTTTTTACAGAGGAGGTCTAGGGCTAGAATTATTGCTCTAGCTCTACCGGTCAAGGTGATACCTCACATGTGTGGTTTGACCACCGTTTTCACATGCGGGCGCTACTCGCGTATGCGCGCGAGCTCGTCGGGACAGGGCTCTTGAAAAAAAAAAAAAAAACATTTCTTATTTATTTTACTTTTATTTTTTTCACTGTTTTAAAAAAAGAAAAAAAAAAAAAAAAAAAAATTGGATCACTTGTATTCCTTTTACAAGGAATGTAAACATCCCTTGTAATAGAAAAAAGCATGGCAGGACCTCTTAAATATGAGATCTGGGTCAAAAAGTCCTCAGATCTCATATTTGGACTTAAATGCAGAAAAAAAGACAAAAAAGACAAAAAAAAAAAGCCAAATGGGCGGAGCTGACGTCGCTTCCGCCCTCCTATGGTATGGAGACGGGTGGGGGCTATCTTAGCCTCACTCATCTCCATACTGAGGAAGTGAAAGGACCCGATCGCCTCCGCCGCTACCGACGGCTCCGGTAAGCTGCGGCGGGAGGGGGGTGGCACCTCTCCCATCGCCGATAGCGGTGATCTTGCGGGGAACCCGCCGCAGAGACCACCATTATTGGAAACACGACTGGCTCCTGTAAAGGTGGATGCCTCGGTTGTTGCCGTTACCAAGATATCCACCTTCAAAGTGCCGACGTATATGTACAGGAGCCGGTCGGTAAGTGGTTAAACCCTACTTTTAGCATACTTCTCTTTCACATCATAGCTCCTAAAAGCTGGCATTTTTCTTAAGTTAAGCAGATATTTCTCAATACATTAATGGTTTTGAAGCAATTTACTGTTAGCTTGTTTTGAGAACACTTTGCTGTGATTCTTGCTGTTTTCCTTCTCCTGACGCGTGTGCAGCCTGTCAATGTACCGAGTGTTTACACAGCTGAGTAATAGATAAGCCACGTTTACCGTTGACAGGAGTGCCGCACATTTTGCCATCATCTGGTGCAGCCTGCAGTGTATAATAAGATTTGCTGCTTACATGGGAATAGCATTATATCCATATCGTGATTCTGTTTATAGATGCGACCTGCCAAATAACTCTTATTTCTGGCCCTGAGATTAGAGGAAGAAGTCAATTCCAGCGAAAGACTAATATATACGTATTTAAAACTCGGAGCCTGCATGGCAGATAGGAAATCTGTGTTCTTGCATCAGTAGTCATTAGAGTTTTGCTGGAAGATTGCTTATTTTTCTGTTGCTAATACTGTTGTGGGTTTTTATTTTTTCGTGTTTATTTTCAGCTATGTTGACATTCGTTTATTTTGCTTATGCCAGTGAGTTAAATGGTCCAAAAATGCACTTTTAAAAATCTAAATCTGGTTTATAGTGTAATTTTGTTGCTCATCAGTCACACATCCTTCTCGGCTGCTGCTTCTTTTAAACAGCCGGTGTCATTCTTGGTAGAAGCTTTTTCTCACTTGTTATTAAAGTGTCACTAAACCCACATCATAAAAAAACTATCAATGAATGCTGTATTACATGCTGTTCGTACTCGCTCAGTCACCATGAGATTAATTTTTCTGTATTCTGTTTATCCCGCTGCTCTCTATCTCCACCTTCTATCCAAGTCCCCAATTCCGCTAGGGATTTCTCAGAGCAGTGTTGGCAACTCTGCACATGCTCAGTTTTCAGGGAGTTTCCGATCACATCTGAGTAGCCCATGTGACTCTAGAGTCACACGTGGGTGTATACACAATGACAGCCCACTTCCTCCCTCCTCCTCCATGCTCACTAACCAGCTAAACACAATGGGGGTGGGGTATTGCATGTAGGTTGATGGAGGGGTGTGACGCAACCTGTGACTAGCAGAAATCTGCCCACGCCATGTTTTTGCCAAAATATATATTTTTATGACAATTTAAAACAGTTTATTTTTCACTTAATTTCCTTTCCTGTAGAATAATAGTGTCGCTTTTTTAGTTAGTCCGATGGTCCCCATGGAAAGATTTCCTCTCTAGTCCTGTGCTGGTAGCAAATCAAAATTTTTTTTGATTTTTACCCTCATTTTCATTCATTCATTCCCTGTGACATTGATCATTACATCATGATTATTCGAGCAAATTAATTTGCCGATGCTGAAAAACCTAGTAATGGTTCTATCCCCTCACCGCTGTATCGAAATCTAAAAAAATTTAAAAGTTTTTGCCTTTTTTAGTTCTTCTCTAAAGATAATGTGTGGGCAAAAACTGTATTGAGGTGTTGGGTACCAATAAGGTACCTCTTATATACACCAGTCAAGGCCACCCATAAAAGGGTTATAAACTCTGGTAGCCTTGGATGGGTACCCTGGGCAAGTTTGCTACTTGCATATAGCATTCTGGGGGTTTGTTTGTTTTGTGTGGTGTAAAAAAAAATTAAAACTTTTTTAAAAAACGTACCTCTAACAATGCACCTTTCTTGAAATATGTAGCCTCTGATAGTTAAAAAGTTCAGGTAGTAAAACAAATAGTTGTGACTGGAGCACAGCAATAACAGCAGGTCACTCACACGGCAGTTCCTCCATTCAAAAAAAAAAAAAAAACATTTTGTCTTCAAGGAATGCTAGGTGTTCTGTGATTGGACAAGGGAGTATAAAATCTTCCGTTGTCCAATCGCAAAATACCTTGTATTCATTGAAAATTATTTTCCTCGCTGTCAGAAGCTGCATTTTTAGTAACCTTGTAACACTTTTAGAGTGGAAATAATTCTGCAAAACTTGCCTCTGCTCCATTGGTTTGACGTTTGCAAGGTCCTTCGCTAGTGCGGCATCTTCTCTCTTCTGGGTGCTGTCTTTGGGTCGCAGGATGACTCAGAAGGCTGCAGTCAGATAACATTTTTATTTTATTCTGGGAGGAAGCATTGAACATTGCATGTCTCTCCTTCACTAAAGAGCCTGCTGGTCGTTGTTGTGTGTATGTGTATTGTAAAATTTTATACACACTCGCACACACACTGAGTACACCCCTCGCGTTTAAAATAACTCAACACACAGCCACTAATGTCTAAACCGCTGGCAACAAAAGTGAGTACACCCCTGAGTGAAAATGTCAAAATTGGACCCAATTAGCCACTTTCCCTCCCTGGTGTCATGTGACTCATTAGTGTTACAAGGTCTCAGGTGTGAATGGGGAGCAGGTGTGTTAAATTTGGGGTTATCACTCTCACTCTCTCATACTGGTCACTGGAAGTTCAACAGTGCACCTCATGGCAAAGAACTCTGGGGAGCTGAAAAAAAGAATTGTTGCTCTACATAAAGATGGCCTAGGCCAGGGGTAGGCAACCTTTTGAGCACACAAAAAAAATGTCAGCTTCACACTCTCAATCACAAAAAGGATTTTTTTTATAAAGTAAATGCTGTCAACTACTTTAGTAGTGAGAAATTACCATCCTGCACTCACGCCTCAGACTCCAATTCCTGCCACTCAACACCACAGATCACTGTCCCCTCTGCAAATCTGTTGCACATCTGCCCCATACATGTACCCCATTTCTCTTCTGTCTCACTACTGAGTCACTTACTCATCTGTCCTAACACTGAACCCATCTGCTCATCTGCCCCACCAATGTACCTCCTGCACATCTGTCTCACCTCTGTACCCCCTGCTCTTCTGCCCCACCACTGTCCCCCCCCCCCCCCCCCCACGCTCTCCTGCCACACCAATACACCTCCTTTCACATCTGCCCCACTGCTCTAACCCCCTGCTCTTCTCTTCCACCATTGTACCCCCTGCTCTTCTTCTGTTCCACCTCTGAACCCCTGTTGCTTTTTTTTTTTTTCCACACCGATGTACCCTCCTGCTCATCTGCTCCACTTCTGTACTCTTCTCTATGATATGCAGAGTGGTAAAAAGGAAGCAGAGATGAGATTCATCTACCTGTCCTGGCACATTTATCCTGCTGATCCACCTCTCGCATCCATCCAACGTGCTTGTACGTGATGTCACATACAAGCATCTGGAAAGGATGGGCAATGATGAGTTAGGGGCATTTTATGTAAGCAGTGGGTCTGTGTGCAGGATCATAAGTTGGGGCCCCCGCAGCTAAGAAAAAGTGGTTGGGTGTGATTTTCATTGCGCTGAATACTGGCTGTGGCTTAAAGGGAAACGGAGTGCAATGGTTCAGTAGTAAGTGAGGCAAAGTTTCAGGAATAATTTCAATAAAGTTCCCAGAAGATCAACAGTAATTCCACAAACTGTCACCTGATTGTGGTTTTCTTAATCACAGTGAAATCCCTTCTTTCTGAGATTGGTAGTGGCAACCAAGCGAGTCATCTTTCTCCATATGGTGGATGGGGCTAGCAGGACTGTGATTGGCTTTAGCAGTGGCCAAGACAGTCGTCCTCCTGGAAACAGTGACTGCCCCCCCAGCAGAACTGCACCCAATCTCTTCCCTATCACAAAACATGACGATCGCAGCTACAGCCAAGTTAGAGAACCAAACAATGTTTCCCATCTTTTACAATGTGTGAGGGCACAGTGCCTCCCCCTCAGTGCAGGTGCTGCGTGGGGAATTCTGAAATTTGAATGCATTTGTGTCTCTCCCTGTGCTGCTCTGCTGATGGGGAGGGAGTTGAGTGCTGGCAAAAGAAGCTTTGCGTGCTGGGGGTTGCCTACCCCTGGCCTAGGCTATAAGAAAATTGCCTAGACCCTGAAACTGAGCTGCAGCACGTTGGCCAAGACCATACAGTGGTTTACCAGGACAGGTTCCACTCAGAACAGGCCTCACCGTGGTCAACAAAAGATGTTGAGTGCATGTGCTCAGCGTCATATCCAGAGGCTGTCTTTGGGAAATGGACGTATGAGTGCTGCCAGCATTGCTGCAGAGGTTGAAGTGGTGGGGGGGTCAGCCTGTCGGTACTCGGACTGTACGCCGCACACTGCATCAAATTGGTCTGCATGGCTGTTTTCCCAGAAGGAAGCCTCTTCTAAAGATGATGCACAAGAGAGCCCACAAACAGTTTGCTGAAGACAAACTGACTAAGGACATGGATTACTGGAACATGTCCCGTGGTCTGATGAGACCAAGATAAACTTATTTGGTTCAGATGGTGTCAAGAGTGTGTGGGGCAACCAGGTGAGGAGTGCAAAGGCAAGTGTGTCTTGCCTCCAGTCAAGCATGGTGGTGGGAGTGTCATGGTCTGGGGCTTCATGAGTACTGCCAGGACTGGGGAGCTACATTTCATTGAGGAATCCATTAATGCAAACATGTACTGTGACCTACTGAAGCAGAGCATGATCCCCCTTCCTGGGCCGCAGGGCAGTATTCCAACATAACGACCCCAAACACACCTCCTAAGACAACCACTGCCTTTCCAAAGAAGCTGAGGGTAAAGGTGGTGTACTGACCTGGCGTGTCTCCAGGCCTAAACCGTATTGAGCATCTGTGGGGTATCCTCAAACGGAAGGTGGAGGCGCGCAAGGTCTCTAACCTCCACCAGCTCCTTTGATGTCATCATGGAGACGTGGAAGAGGACTCCAGTGGCAACCTGTGAAGCTCTGGTGTACTCCATGCCCCCAGAGGGTTAAGGCAGTGCTGGAAAATAATGGTGACCACACAAAATATTGACACTTTGGGCCCAATTTGGACATTTTCACTTAGGGGTGTACTCACTTTTGTTGCCAGCGGTATAGACATTAATGGCTGTGTATTGTTATTTTGAGGGGACAGCAAATTTACATGGTTATACAAGCTTTACACTCATGACTTTTACATTGAAGCAAAGTGTAATTTCTTCACTGTAAAAAATACTAAAGCGCTGATGTGAATAAATCTGTGAACCAAAAAAATGATTAAGGTGCTCAAATGATGGTGACTGCTATTATTGTGTTATGTGCTGATATCACAAGAAATATATATGAAATAAATTAATCAAGCACTACCCTCAACCTTTTATATTGCACAGTGATCCTATAGAAACGTAGAAAAAACACTTAACATATATAAATGTCCAGTGAACCCAACCAAAAAAATGAATTAAATAAGTACAGTGCTTCCAAACATATATGAATAAATTGCTCATAAACTTCTGAAGAATTACTGAAAAATAATCAAACACCCATAGTTGGTGAAATAAAAGCACAAAGGGACAACGATACCCAGATGATCAGGTGTGGAGTCTCTGTTAGTGTTCACATGTGATGGATTGCTTTCAGATCTTGATTCCTTTCAATCCTTCATAGATCTGTTTTGCTCAAACAAGAAAAAATGACAAACTAATTGCGCAAATAAATAGGCTAAAATCAATGTGTGTAATAAAAGCACAGTTGCACTCACACATGAAATCGCATCTAAGATCCCATACACACTATCAGATTTTATGCTGATTTTTGTCTTCAGATTTCCCAAAACCATGTAGTACAAGGGCCTCCCTGATTGCATACAAATTGAAACTCCTAAAGGTTTGACCTCATATTATATGGTTTTGGGAAATCTAAAGACAAAAATCAGCAGAAAATCTGATGGTGTGTATGGGGGTTTAAGACGGTCAGTTGCATATAACCGAACCAATCTCCTCACTTAGCTGTCCGTGCTCACACAGCACTAAGGTCTCTGGCTCCTCCCTACGTGTTACGTCACTGGACACATGACTTTTTCAAGGGTAGCTATATGACATGCTCACTGAATACTTATACCTTTTTATTGAGCGTAACTATTGCCATGGTTATAAAGGAGCGTTGTGCATCATACCATCAGATGCGATCATTACCGCATAGGCAGCATATAAGATGTGATACAAAATTTATGCATACAAACCATTTTAAAATAAAGAATTCGTATAATAAAAAATGTAAAAACAAGCAATTATACAGCTATACAAATATAGTTAAGACCCGAGAACAGGCACTTAACCTAACCAATAAGTTCAATAAAAATCCCTCTAGTGGTGACTTGTATAATTACCACTATTTTATATAAAGAAATATACAAATACAATTATTTTATTTTAGGTACTTCTATAGCGCTGTCAATTTACACAGCGCTTTACATATACATTGTACATTCACATCAGTCCCTACCCTCAAGGAGCTTGCAATCTAAGGTCCCTAACCCACATTCATACATACTAGGGACAATTTAGACAGGATCCAATTGACCTACCAGCATGTCTTTTGGAGTGTGGGAGGAAACCGGAGTTCCCCAGAGGAAACGCACACAGGCACAGGGAGAACATGCAAACTCCAGGCAGGTAGTGCCGTGGTTGGGATTTGAACCAGCGACCCTTCTTACTGCTAGGTGAAAGTGCTACCCACTACACCACTGTGCCGCTCACAATTAGAAATATTACTTAATCCCATAGGCGAGAGAGTGCCCATTTCAAAAATCCATCTGGATTCATTTTTACTGAGTTCTCTCACCTTATTACTGTCCTGCCAGTGTGGTTTATATTTTTCTATGGCCCAAAATTTAAGACCAATGGGATTTTTATCATGGCATAGTGGAAAATGACGTGAAACACTGTGTTTAGGGAAACCATTCCTGATGTTTTGTATGTGCTCTCGGATCCTCTTTCACATCGGTCGTTTCGTTCTTCCTATATACTGTATATACTGCAATATATATACTACCCCCTTAGTTCTGCATGATATGAAGTCTTTAATTTGATATTCCTTTTTATTACTGGTAGATATGAATTTCGTACATTTTTGGTCATTTTGTTTGGTGTTCCTGCAGGCGTAGCATCTCTTACATGGGGGAAAAAACCTTTTCCATGATAAAAGGTAAATTGCTGTGATTTTTATAGGAAGGCATCTACATTAAGAGATATAGTAGCCAAGAATGTCACTGATCACTGTGAGGCGCTCTGTGATCACCGAGCCAATAAGACTGATCACGTGATGTAAACAGAAGATCGGTAATCTGCTTCTTCTTTTTTTTTTTTTTTTTTTTTTTTTTTCCTCGCACTGTCAGCGTGAGGAGAAAAAGAAGCCGATTACTGGCTTCTGTGTAAGGGACATTGGTCCCGAAGAGGAAGAGGCATAGCCACCTCATCTGTGCCCTCAGTGTCCACCAGTGTATATCAGTGCCACCTATCAATGCCCACGAGTGCCACCTAGCAGTGCTGCCTTATTGGTGCCCATCAGTGCAGCTTATCAGCGTACATCAATGAAGGAGAAAAATTACCTGTTTGCAAAATTGTGTAACAAAATATAAAACTAATTTTTGTATTTATTTTTTTTATTTTTTTTTTTCAAAATTTTCGGTCTTCTTTTTTTTCATATTTTTATTTATTTAAAAAAAAAAAACCCCAGAGGTGATCAAATACCTCCGAAAGAAAGCTTGGTTTGTGGGGAGAAAAAATGATGATTTTATTTGGGTACAGTGTTGTATGACCGCGCATTTGTCAGTCAAAGAGTGACAGCGCTGAAAGCTGAAAATTGGTCTGGGCAGTAAGCAAGTGGGTAAAGCGGAGTTCCAGCCTGTTTTAAAAAAAACAAGAAAATTTAGTCATCAGCTGCAATTTCTGTAGCGCCGGACCTTTTTAATATAAGGACACTTACCTGTCCAGGAATCCTGCAATGTCAGCACCCCTAACCGATTCGTCAATGGGCTTTGGGTGCAGACGCCGGCATCTTCACTAAGAAAAACAGAAAGTGAAGCCTTGAGGTTTAACACCCTGTTTCCTACTGTGAGTCGTGCTACACTTTCTGAATGGTCCTGCTGTTCCCCCCTCAAAGTGCCAAATGTGGCAGTGGTGGGTGGGGGTTAGGGTGCGAGTAGGCGGAGCTTCCCCTTTTGGGTGGATCTCTGCTTTAAGTATAATGTGTGTGATGTGATAACCACCTCCCATGCTGTCTTCCTAGATGCAGCCCTTTAAAAACACTGATGCTAGCTCAGCAGTACTGTAAGCTGACAGATCTGTACATTCTGCTTGACATTATTTGAATGGAATTCGTCCCTGCAATATATGATGTGCATAAGTGCTGTTTAGTTTTCCATTGAGAGAAAGTCAATATAGAGTCTGTTCTACATGATTGGTGTGTGCAGGACTCTAGGTGTTAATATGCATTTGGTGACTGCTGCTTTAGGGCCTCTTATCACTACCTGCATGCTAATACATGTTTTGTATTCTCACTCAGGCTGTTATCAGTTTTGCTAGTCAGTGATGGGGTGGTGCTATGTGCTGTTTCAGTGCATTGCACAGTTTATTGTGTGTGTGTTTTTATTTAGAATGTACAATGCATTCAAATCCCCACACAGCGCTGTGCATTCACCTGTAAAGCCATCTGATTCACTGCAAAAAAATGCAACTTGACTGCATTTTCCCGACCCACACATTACCACAAGAGTGACCAACATTGTTTTGTAAACCACATATAGCGTGAACAGGCCATTTAAACAGATTTTTCTGAGGGCATTTGCCGTAATGTGCGGGTATGTACAATATGGCAAAGTTGCTTATGTGTTTGCCTCTCCACCAGCGATGGCAGCTCTTTCTTCTTTTAGGTGGCTAGTGTTGATACAAGCACTCGACTAGACCAAACCATTCTGCATCTTGAAGATTGCAAGTGCCACAGGCTGTGCAAAAAATAAATAAAAATGCTAGTTTTTATGTATTTATTTTTTTTTTACATTTTGCTCTGGGCTAAGTAAATATATTGTTTAAATAAAGAGGTATGTGCATTCTTACCTGAATCTTGGTGTGCTTTGCGTAATATATCTTCCTGATCTGTGCAGTAATCTGCATGAAACCCCTGCTGTACATTTGCCTCTATATGAACTTCTTGCATTAGAACCCCACTCCAGGAAACCTGAAAACCTTCCCTTGCATTGGGGCTGCACCAACACTGCAGGTGCTTAACTGCCCATTTTATGTCTAGGACACAGAAAAGCAGCTTTGCTTACCTGCTCCTCTGGTCCCCTGGCGTACAGTGCTCCCCAACACTCTTGATGGGGGACTGTTCCTTAGTGTCGTCATGCCCAGTGTAAGACGATGGGCCCTGCATCCATCAGAGGACCTCTAGGATGCCAGAGTATGGGGAGAAGGGACTGCAGGAGTAGAGGATCAGGTCAGTAACTGCTTTTTAGAGTCTTATAGACTTGAACAAGCTGTTAACCCATGCAGGTGAGAATTTTAGGTTTCCTGGAGTTAAGCTTTAAAGACCAGTCACTGCTGCTCACTCTCCTTGTGCAGGATAACTGGTCTTGTATCTGCTCCTCCTGTAGTTTTCCTCAGACAACCTATAATGGGTGGTCCTGCTGGTGTATAGGCTATGGGCAACTATGATCATGTCACCCCTACGTTTGCAATGTAAGAACACGGTTTGCAAAGGCACTTGGTGCACTAATAATTAATTTTATACCCTGTGTCGGTATTGTATTGAGAGGTCTATTTTAAGTCCGTGTCGAAAAAATGCAGCCCATTCCCTTATGAAGACTGTAGGCCAAGATGAGAACTAGGGGGTTTACCAATAACCCAGGAAGTGTACGCAAGACGCAGGATATCTTTGAATTTCTGACAAGATGACTTTTTTTTTTTTTTTTTTTTTTTTCTTCTTCACACTTATTATACACATAGCAAAATGCTTTGAAAGATATTTTTAACTGACCAAAAAGGAGCAAAAAATAGAAGTTCATTAATAAAGTTTTACATACACTTTTTAATACAAGTCTTAGTGCCTCAAATTCAGCTTTTAAGAGTATTGCTTTCAAGGGGAAATCGGGCCGTTCACACTTGTGTGACTTTTCCTATGACTATGGACATCAGTCGCATGACAAGTCGTACCCCATGATTCCCAATGATAACCATTCATATCTGTGCGACTTCAAAGTAGTCCCTGTGTTTCTTTTGATCTGCCTTTGATGCGAGTTAAGGTCCATAGACCTCGTTTACACAGACATTCCCTGAAATCGCCCAACTTTCAAATCGCGGCAGTATGAAATGGGCCTAAAGCCCAGCTTTTGTACTTGGTACAGGTTTCCTTTAAAACTGGCTGGGTGCATAGCGATGCAGGCCCACATATATTACAAGCATTCAGGTCTATGCAGCAGTATTTCCAAAATAAAATAGACTTATTTGGTAGCCTGTACATATGACTGCCATCTAGTGGCTATGCTTATTTTTACGTTTACAGTTATGGAACTAAAGGGAGAGAACAATTCTAACGAACACACATTTTTAGTTCTTATTGCAGCATTTACCTTAAAGTAATTTTTGATATGGCTATGCTTGCTTGAATGTATTTTGTTTTAAATGTAGAAATTTGCCCTTACGGGGGTAATACAGCCACCCTGCCTCTGCTTTACAACTTTTGAGATATCGGCCATCTAAGGAGTGCTTTTCTTTCAACAGTTGAACTGGCTCATGAGGGTTGATTTACTAAAGGCAAATAGGCTGTTGACTTTGGAAGGGAAGTTGCATTTTGCAATGGAATTTTTTCCCCAGAGCATTTTTCCTTGCATATGATTGGACGATGGAAGTCAGCAGAGCTTTACCTTGACACTAAGCACTGGGGAAATTTCCTTTGCAAAGGAGACAGTCTATTGTCCTTTAGTGAAAGGCTTGCATTGTGAAGGAGCAGTACAGTACAACAATGTAATATTATATTACCATGTTTATATATAAAGGAAAAGCTGAAACTGTTTTTACAACACACATTTAGCCACCTTATTCCCAGATGCAGTTTTAACATAATGTTGGTTTAGGCTGGGTTCACACTGGCTGAAATCGGTTTGCATAGTGGTGCCGGACCTTTTTTTTACTTTTTTATTTTATTTTTTATTTTTTTCCCCTCGCATTGACCGTTTGCACTGCGTTTTGCAAACCAATCTGGGGGTGTTGTTAACTTTACATTGACACCCCCCAGCAATTCGCAAATGTCAGTGTGAACCAGTGTGCGATGTGGCAACTGCCACTGATTCGGAGGGTTTCCCGCATCGCACCAGTGTAAATCCAGCCTGAGCCGTTGTTTGTCTAAGCCCTGTTTTTTTTTTAAAAGTACCAAATCTCATATGGTGAATCCTAGGGGTGTCTAATGCATTCCAGCAAAAAGCCCAAAACTAACTTGATCAGCTCCTGAGCTTGATCCTACTACAGAGAACTTCAAAGCAGCACAGTGCAAATTAATGCTTTCACATTGATTTTAAAGGGGCAGTGCAGTGATGTCACCTGTGATGTCATTGGCATGTCCTGTAAGTCCAGCAGCTTTCCCCCTACAGCAACGGTTCACTATAGTATTGATACATTTATTAACAGCAAGCAATAGATCAATATTGTATGTGAGCTGCAGAAGTAAATGGTCCCCAATGGCTTGATTTAGACAACCTCATGACTGATGTTCCTCTCATGGAATTTTAACTATTGCAAATCCGTGAAATGTTGCCATTGTGCTAGTTTCAATCTGTGAAAACCCCGACTTGATCTTGTTTTAGGCTCACACTTGTGATCTCACGACTTGTCCTGCAACTTTGGACATCCAAGTCACATGACAAGTCATTCCCCATGTTTTCCATCAATGATTATTTATATTTGTACGACTTAGTACAGCAGCCTCAAAGTACCGTAGTTCATGCACTACTTTGGTCTGACTTTCATACAACTTGTGGGCCATAAACTTCAATGTTAACCCGCAAAAGTTGCATGAAAGTCATACTTGAATGTTCTACAGTGCAACAGTTGTCTATTATCACTGGTCAAAGCCAAAGTTGTAACCCAAGTTGCACCTAGGGTTGCACCGATATCAGTATCTGTGCAAATGCTAAGCATTTGCAGGAGTATCTGTATTCGTGCAAATGCGCCGATACCTGAAACCGATACTTTCAGGCTGAGTTCTTTCAGCTGTCAGCGGGATTCCCCCACTGACGGCTGAAGTGTGGAAAAAAAAAAAAAAAAAAGCTGACAATTATTGGTTGTTAAGGAGCAGGGCCACCCGTTCTTAACAACCGATGACTCCTTCAGCTGTCAGTGGGTTTCCCTTGTGACAGCTGAAGTGTTAAATTTGGGCAATTGGAGCCGTCAAACAGTGCCTGGCTGCTTCTTCTTCTTCTTCTTCTTCTTCTTCTTCTTCTTCTTCTTCTTCTTCTTCTTCTTCTTCTTTTTTTTTTTTTTTTTTTTTTTTTTTTTTTTTTTTTTTGCTTTGCTCATTAATATTTTTACACCTTTTTAACTTGTATTTATACATTTCACATTGAAAAAAGTGCAAAATGTGAAAAAAAAAAATAAGTTACATTTTTACATAACTTTTCAATGCTTTGTACCATTGCTGACATCTGAAGTGTAAACAAAACAGTTGCATTAGGTATCGGTAATTCGTATAGGCGAGTGATAAAAAAAATTAAATTTGTATTGGTGCACCCATCCAAAGTTGCACTCCAATGTCCGCAACTTACGAGTCATACAAATGTAAATGGAGTCTTAATGCTGCACCAACAATATATACGAATATTGTTAATTGCATTTCTTATATCAGAATCGCACTCTAATATCCTTAAGTCGGGTTGATCAATTTATTTTTGTGTAAATATCTCAAGCTCTGCAAGTTACAATTTTTGGTAGCAAAATTGCATGTTCTAATTGTCCCGATTTTCTACCCAGTTAAAACATAGAATATAAACTTTAGGTGTCCAGATCTGCTACCAAATTTAATGCTTTGTGTAAAAAAAACAAAAAAAAAACGGGTGTATAATATTAGGATAGATTACAAAAGTTGGGTTTATAGGATCCAGAACCAAGACTGCATTTACATGTTTAAAATAACAAAAAGGGAAAATTATGCATTCTTTTTAACATTACAAATCGGTATGAGGACCTTGATACCAAGTCACCCTTTGTGTGTCGTGATGTCATCCCATGGCACACAAAGGCTCTATTGTGGCTTTAGTTACTAATTGCATACCCTATGATTAGTCTTGGAGTGAGACTCAATGGCCCTGATTCATGAAGCTGCAGTGGCATTTAAGGTGTGCTACACAGATCTTGAGGCATGCTAAAATGACATGCAGTAATACAGATTGGAGAGGCCACTTGTGGGTTAAAGTGTGTGTGTGTGTGTGTGTGTGTGTGTGTGTAAACCCTAACCATGAATTTTCTTTTGCTCTGCTAAATATACTATTAAATGTGTGTCTTATAGCAATATTTTTTTATATATATTTTTTATCGTTCTATCTCATCTCGTGTGTGTGTGTGTGTGTGTGTGTGTGTGCGCAAAAAAAAAAAAAAAAAGCACAGAGCACACACATTACCTGGAATTGGTCAGTGATGCATGTAAAAAAAGCAGTGGTAATCATGAAGAGGCAATGGTAACTGAATACAATGTCAAATGAGCTAGTGTGGACAAATCTAGGGATTCGGAAAGTAACAATACAAGGGATGCCCAATACACATATAGCCTTGTATAAAGTCCTAATTATGTCAATTGATCAAAAATGCTGAATCCCAGGAATGCAGACATCTATAATCAGAACCTTCCTTATGGAAATATGGGGAAAAATTATAAATCCCAAACTGCCCAGAGGAAAAGGAGAGCGCAATGCTCTATTTAGAAAGACAAAGAAGGGATGGGGGAATGCACGAACATGAAATTCATGTGTCCTGTAGGAGGGTGGCACAGAACACCCAGCTGGAGTGGGGACCGTTTAGGAAGAGTCGGGGAAATAAAGTACAGCCAGTAAGGAGTTGTTCTTATTACTGGAATGAATATTAATTCCCAGATGAGGTAAGTTATAACATTGCTCTTCTCTACCGGTCAGCATACTAGTTAATTCCTCCATAAACCTAATGTCCTGTACTCGGTGTAGCCATTGTTGAATAGATGGGAGGGGATGTCTGATTTCCAATGTGCAGGTTTACAGGTACGAGCAGCACTGATTAAATGGTGTACCACAGATCAATCCTAGGCCCATTAAAGGGTCATGCGGATAGTCAGGTCAACTCCGAGTTTAAAAAAAAAAAAAAAAAAATGTAGCGGAAGCAATCATGGGTTTAGGTGGTGTATGTTCCCTAGAGATGTTGGAAGCTTGTAAGAAAGGTCCCTGATACCAGTCTTTTTTCTGGGTTTGTAGCAGTCTGCAGTGAATGAATGAGCCGCGCTCAGATGTAACCTCTGGGGAAGTTTGTGTTCATGTCAGATGTCTGAATAAGTGACAACCTGTCATGGTGTTTGATTAGTTAAAATATAATATACTGCATAAAGGACAGGAATCCTGCACCCTTCTTACAATCCTCCAAAATCTCCAGTAAACATTCACCATTTAGACCCATGGGTGCTTCTGCTAATGTGGGTTTGTTTTTTTTTGTTTTTTTTTTGTTTTTTTTCCCCTGCTCTAGCACACTACAAATTACATAGCCTTTAGTTCATCTCGAACAACAAAGAGAAAGTGGCTACATTTCTACATACAGTGGGACTATGGAGAACGGATGTAGCCACCACCCCCCCCGAGCCATTAGCGTAAATGCTTAAAATGGTATTAAACCCAGAAGCAATCATTTTATTATATTGCTGCTTACCAATCCTTAGATGTGATGGTTGCATTAGGCGTGTTACTGGCCAGATCACCAGGTGAAAATGAAAAGAGGGCGGGGGGAGAATCATGTAATTATTGTTAAGCTGCAATCTATAAATGTTTTGGGTTTACTACCACTTTGCCAAAACTCCACCAACCGATGACGTTTGGGGTTACGAAATGGCCAACTGCAGCCCGGACCCGGACCAAGTGATACTCCTGTCAGGACCATCAGCATGTCAATTTGAATCGCTGGATCCCTGCTGGTAAGCAGTCATTGGTTGTTAAGACCACTGGCTTCCTAGCAACCAATGATGTCATGTGTATGCCCTGCCCCCTGCAGCAAGCTTCTCTGCCAAGCTCACACCCCCTGCAACTCGCTTCTTCTCCAGCTCCTGCCTGATTACAGGGAATTATCCATCAGGTACAAGTACATTGTTCACTTTGATGAGCTCTATAGGTCTAAAGGGACACCCTGATGGCGGCACCTTATCTATTTTTGATAAACTTACAATGACTACAATCAGTCATAGCACAAACTTGAGATTTGGACTTTGGAAGAAAATTTTAGAAATGGCACCTCCTTGAATTTTTAATTCATTACCCCTGGGCTAAAAGTCTTTCTTTTTTTTGATTTTCTTAAAATGTAACCACTCATATATAATTTTTTTTTTTTATTTTTTTTTTATTTATTTTTTTTTTTTTTTCATCCTTCAGTAAGTGAAAATGCCTACAAGATAAGTGCTTTTCTGTTCCTAATGGAATATTTGAAGCCTCTGCTCATTAAATAAACGCAGACCAGGGATGTCCATTAAAACTGGGCAACTCCCTTGATATTTGGCTTTGAAAAGATTACTAGGTTGTTAACCTGCTGTAATGCTTTTATTATATATTTTCATCCGCCCCTGATCTTCGGCCCATGAAAGATAATGGGGCTCCATTATAATAGTCATTTCCCCTGCATTCCTTGCTCGGCTCACCACCATCAGCCTGTTAATATGCCCGAGAAGCCTATGTTAAGACCTTCCATTGCATTTAAATCATTAAATATCTCCAGCTCTTATTACCTATAAAAATTTTAAATTGCCCATTACCTAATCTGCCACTGATGTTCTGTTTATTTGTTTGTCTTTTCCCATTGTGTTGTGCTCTGCTGCAGTGGCCACTCATTACCTAAAAGGGTATTTATATCCTGACTTGTAGCTCGGTGCTAAACACAGAAATTGCTTTTGCCTCATTTGGATGCAGCCGGTGTCGGAGTGCCTCGGAAGCAGCAAAGATAAGACATCCACGCTTTTTGTTTTTCTTATTTTTTACTCCTTTTTTTTATTATTATTATTATTATTACCCAGCAGCTTCATAGCATGCGAGATTGCTGAAGGGTATATTTGCTTCAGGGGAACATACACTTTACTGTTCTTCAAAAGGCACTCTGCTGTTTGACATTCATATGCCATTCTGTCAGTGAACGCACTCCTCTGATTCTTCCATCTTCACACTGACTCCGGAAACACACGCAGCCTTTGATCACTGCAAAATGTCTTAAAAACTTAATTGGCTTCAGTTTATGGAAGTAGAAGAAAAGCGAATTTAAATGTCTCCTATAATAGGGTTAGAATGATATGGATAATGCAAGATTAATTACAATACTTAGTTAAAAAAAAAAAAAAAAAAGAAAAAATCAACGCACTATGCTTGTATTCAGTATAGCGGAAACCCAAGCTGATCGCTGTTAAATAAGTATAGCTGTGGGGTCTGAAAACACTTAGCTGCTTAATTTGTTTTTTTTTTTTTTTTAAGTGTGTTTTTTAATCAAGCTTGGCTGCCCAGTGTGTTCTCATAAACCGTGAGAGCTTGTTAATATGGTTTTATGATCTTCGTGATGCATCACACATCACTTTACTCCACAGCATTCGTTTTGCCTCGGTACAGCTGTATTTGTTTGGAGGTTTTATAATTATTGTCTGAAATATTTTTTTTTTCCTTTTTCCTCTGGCTGGCCTTCAATCTTTTATTCAACGTGTGTGTGTTTTTATTTGTGTGTGTGTGTGTGTTGTGTTTTTTTTTTTTGTTTTTTTTTTTTTTGTACTATAGATGAGAGGAAGCTGAATTAAAAAGGGGGGGGGGGGGGGAGCTGCCTACCTAAAATGAACCTGTGCTTTGACAATAATACATTTTATTTATTGGTGCCTTTCAGAACACCCAAGGTCGTCTTACATGCCTTGCAGAACAAAGCTACAACTTAATTTAATTGTCACCAACCTTGCTTACACTGTTCTTCTGTTTGCGCCTCTGCTGCTTTTACTGCTTTTGTAGGTTGCTAGGGCAAGTGAAATTCAGTATAACTTTCAGGTACGGAGGAACATCTCTTCCATTCTTCCCATGATGCACCACTGACCAATATAGCAGCCAATCACAAGGCCTGAGTGCTGGCATTTGAGGATAGGGTAGATGTTCTTAGCCCTGTATAAGCTCCAACCAGATCAAATTGGACCTAAGATGGGGCTTTTTCTCTTTGCTGAGATGAACTCGCACTTTGTGCGTTTAAAGCAGAACTCCAGCCAAAAATGACTAGATAACAATAAATAGCCTCCAAAAAAATACATTTACAAAGGCATCTTTTGCTTCAATATTCACCATTTAACCCAGAACTTCCCTCCGCAGTACTTTTTTCAGCCTCCTAGATGTCCCCAGCCTGATGGCCAGCATCATTAAACCTACTTCTGTGCACAGGTTGTCCTGAACCCACCTCTGCCTGTGAAAGAAAGGTAGCACAATGATGCGCTCTCCTCTCTGAAACTCTCAATTTTCTTCCTATTGGAATGCTTCTTATCTGCATATGAACCAATTTGCTCCTTGTGCTGCTGCTCCCCCTCCCAGTTTTAGCTCTGCTGTATAGGAAATGCAATAGGCTGATGCTGGAACAAATTACAGTAACTGCATTAAGATCTCCTACCACCTTACCCCAGAACTGCTGTATTCAGAGACAAGTCTAAACCATATGAATAAACGTACCAATTGCCAAGTGGCACTTTGGACAGTGTTCATCTATCGTGGGATAAATAAGTCTCTGGGTTGTGTAGTAGACGGGATGCAGGATTTTTAATTGGCTGAACCTGTCTCTGGTTAAGATCATAAAGGGTAGGTATTGTTGCATTTCCTTTATCCTAGTGAGGATAATAATTCATTTTAGATATAATTCTCTCTACGGGTACACTGCCCTAATCTGTAGAACATTGCTGTGAATACCTTGTTTTAAACTGACACTCTCCTTTTACTGGGCCGCAGTAAATTATTACCTAGTCTATAGTGAACGTGACAAAAATCCATGTCAGCAGTTTTCATTTGAGTCTCAATAAAACGGGCTTGTTGCATTTTTTTTTTTTCCACATATTTCCTTAAGGTGTGATGGTTTTTATATATATATATATATATATATATATATATATATATATATATATATATATATATATATATATATATATATATATATATATATATATATATATATATATATATATATATATATATATATATATATATATATATATATATATATATATATATATATATTTTTTTTTTTTTTTTTTGCTTTATATTTTGGCCCAGAGTATGTAAGCTTCTATTCATATTACTATGTGGCATATTACGTTCTCAGTCTTTACCATGTTTGTGTTTTCCTGCAGAATATTGTGGCAGTCGGTGCTGGATTTTGTGATGGCCTGCAGTGTGGAGACAACACCAAAGCTGCAGTGATCCGTTTGGGGCTAATGGAAATGATTGCATTTGCCAAAATCTTCTGTAAAGGCCCTGTGTCAACTGCCACATTCCTTGAGAGCTGCGGCGTGGCTGATCTCATCACTACTTGTTATGGAGGACGCAACAGAAAAGTTGCTGAGGCATTTGTGAAATCTGGCAAGGTATTTCTATGAACTGAGCTCTATCTTGACTATGCATTTAAAGTTGTGGACCACTTACACTTAAAGTGCTCTCTGACCTCAATTAGAAAGTTAACCCTCTGTACCTCCCCATTCTGTACCTCATGATTGGTCAGTGAAGCCACCAAGTATAGTCATTGGCCAATTATGAGGCACAGCAGAGGGGCAGCACAAAGTGTCAACATCCTAGCTGAAGTTTTTGCATCTGGATAATGGACTGCTGCAGGTGTTGGGATTTCCAGGAAACTCCAGCAACTTACAAAGTGTAAGAACAGGTAAGTGTAGTTGCCTTTCAAAGATATAAAGGAAAAAAAAGTTCACTGGCAGAACAATCCTTCAAGGGTAGGTAAGACAAGCATCCATGCATCCATCCATCCATCCATAACACCCAGAAGAGCGTGGTGACAGAAGGGTTCCTCCTAGAACTTGCTGGTGGTGGGAGGTTGTGTTCCTTTTTTATGTATCCTTTCATGGGGGATGAGTGCCTATCCACTGCCTAGAAGATTCATGGTGGGGAGAAACATTAGGATCCATCCTTATCAAAGACCCGAGGCTGGGGTAGAAGGCCACACGCCTGCATGATCTCCTGTAACAAGAGATCTTAGGAGCTGGTAAGGGGCAGCATTTTTATTGGTGGAGGAACCCTTCTGTCACCACGCTCTTCTGGGTGTTATGGTCGTATGATTCACACCGCATGGATGCTTGCCTTAAATACCCTTGAAGGATTGTTCTGCCAGTGAACTTTTTTCCTTTATATCTTTGGAATGGACTGATTATACTCATTTATCCATGCTTTTTATTCTTTGATGTATTTCTAATTTTTTTCACTGCTTGTCACGTTATAATGGGTGCATAATCATTATATTTAGAGGTGATTGAATTGTTCTATTTACATTTATCATCCTAGTTTTGTGGTCTTTTGTATTTTACAGTGTGGGTGTCTCACATTTTTAGTTGCGGCTTTGTGTATTTGACCTATTATACACTGTATACTCTCGTATACAGGTTTCATGGGGATAGCGCAGTAATTTTTACCTGTTTCAGTGTAGTTGCCTGCTGACCATTTCTGCCAAGCATAGAGCACTCAAGGGCTTACTTTTAAGCAGGCTTTTCAAACTTGGAAAAAACAGTGGGAGAGATGACTATCTTCAAGGCGGCTGAATTCTGTCTTAGAGCCACACACACTTCCAGAAAAAGATTATGGTGTTTTGGAACTTAAAAAGATAGTAAAATGTCAATTTTACAATAATTAATCCCAATAAAAAAGAGCCACAAACCATATCTGCAAAATTTATGTAAGGAAGTTTAACTTTTTAACTGGAAAACAGCTGGAGGGCAGGGATGAGTAGGTCCCCTTTTTGGTGCCAAAACAGCCCTGACCAATCGAGGCATATACGCTTCTGATTCTGCCAAATGTATGCAGTGGTAGCTGGCACCAAGCTGTCAGTAGCAGATCCTTTAATTCATTGTTGGTTAACTTTGATGTGGGGGGATCTCAAGTGCAGCGCTCAACATCCCCAAAGGGCCACACATAAAATTCAATGAACGCTCAAATGTCAAACGGCAGATGCATAACAAGAAGTCTATGGGCATGATACAAGAAATGGTAAGACACATTGGAGACATTAAGGGAACTGATCAGAGACTGTGGACAGGGTATAGGAGATGGGCAGGGACTGCAGATAGGGTACAGGAATTTCTGGAGATTGGGGACATGCTTCAGGAGACCGTCATTGTCTAACAGAAATTAGTGCTATAACAGGATAATATGGAAACTGATTAGTGTCCGCAGGAGGCACGAGGGCTGCACAAAAAGTGCCAAAGGGCCACATGCGAACCATAACCCGCAGGTTGGACACCAGGGCTTTAAGTCCTGTAAGTTGCAAGATGGGACCTCCCATGGATCGAACTTTGTTTTTCCAACGCATTCCACAGATCTTTGATTTAAATTGAGATGTGCTGAAATTGGAGACCTAGTCAAAGTCTCAAACTTGTGTTTCTTCATTTTTAAACCATTTGTGCATTGTGAGAGTGTATTATCCTGCTGAAAGACCACTGCCATCTGGGAATACCATTTACACAAAGGGGTGTACTTAGTCACCACCAGTTTGCCTTCTTCCCATAGTGCATCCTGGTGCCATCTCCTCCCCAGGTAAGCAATGCACATGCACCTAGCCATCTACATAATGTAAAAGAAAATGTGATTCATCAGGTCACGCCACCTTCTTGCATTGCTTCATGGACCAGTTCTGATGCTCGCGTGCCCATTGTAGGTGCTTTTGGCTGTAGACACAGGTCAGTATGGGCACCCTGACCAGTCTGTGGCTTCGCAGCCCTATACACAACAAACTGCATTTTTATTCCTGCTTTCAACCCATTAACTTTATGGACAACATGTCTACTTGCGCCTTTAAACGTCCATTGCTGTAATCAAAATGAAAAAAAAAATTGCCTATTCTACTGTAATATACTCTGCAGTTAAAAAAAAAAAAAAAAATTATATATATATATATATATATATATATATATATATATATATATATATATATATATATATATATATATATATATATATATATATATATATATATATATATATATATATATATAATATATATACAGTGGAGTTGGAAAGTATTCAGACCCCCTTAAATTTTTCACTTTGTTATATTGCAGCCATTTGCTAAAATCATTTAAGTTCATTTTTTTTTCCTCATTAACCACTTCAGCCCCGGAAGGATTTACCCCCTTCCTGACCAGAGCACTTTTTACTATTTGGCACTGCGTCGCTTTAACTGCTAATTGCGCGGTCATGCAATGCTGTACCCAACGAAATTTGCGTCCTTTTTTTCCCCACAAATAGAGCTTTCTTTTGATGGTATTTGATCACCTCTGCCGTTTTTTTTTTATTTTTAGTGGTATAAACGGAAAAAGACCGAAAATTTTGAAGAAAAAAAAGATATTTTCTACTTTTTTGTTATAAAAAAAATCCAATAAACTCAATGTTAGTCATACATTTAGGCCAAAATGTATTCGGCCACATGTCTTTGGTAAAAAAAAAAAATGTCTAAGTGTATATTTATTGCTTTGCGCAAAAGTTATAGCGCCTACAAACTAGGGTACATTTTCTGGAATTTACACAGCCTTTAATTTAGGACTGCCTATGTCATTTCTTGATGTGCTAAAATGGCAGGGCAGTACAAACACCCCCCCCCCCCCCCAAATGACCCCATTTTGGAAAGTAGACACCCCAAGGAAATTGCTGAGAGGCATGTTGAGCCCATTGAATATTAATTTTTTTTTTTCTGTCCCAAGTGATTGAATAATGACAAAAAAAAAAATCTACAAACAGTTGCCACTAAATGATATATTGCTCACACAGGCCATGGGCATATGTGGAATTGCACCCCAAAATACATTTAGCTGCTTCTCCTGAGTATGGGGATACCACATGTGGGACTTTTTGGGAGCCTAGCGGCGTACGGGGCCCCGAAAACCAATCGCCGCCTTCAGGATTTCTAAGGGCGTAAATTTTTTGATTTCACTCTTCACTGCCTATCACAGTTTCGGAGGCCATGGAATGCCCAGGTGGCACAACCCCCCCCCCCCAATTACCCCATTTTGGAAAGTAGACACCCCAAGCTATTTGCTGAGAGGCATGGTGAGTATTTTGCAGCTCTCATTTGTTTTTGAAAATGAAGAAAGACAAGAAGAGAAAACATTTTTTTTCAATACTTTGTGACAAAAAGTGAGGTCTGCAAAATACTCACTATACCTCTCAGCAAATAGCTTTGGGTGTCTACTTTCTAAAATGGGGTCATTTGGGGGGGGTTGTGCCACCTGGGCATTCCATGGCCTCCGAAACTGTGATAGGCAGTGAAGAGTGAAATCAAAAATTTACGCCCTTAGAAAGCCTGAAGGCGGTGCTTGGTTTTCGGGGTCCCGTACGTGGCTAGGCTCCCAAAAAGTCTCACACATGTGGTATCCCCATACTCAGGAGAAGCAACAGAATGTATTTTGGGGTGTAATTTCACATATTCCCATGGCATGTTTAAGCAATATATCATTTAGTGACAACTTTGTGCAAAAAACAAAAAACTTGTGTCACAATATAAAATATTCCATGGACTCGATATGCCTCTCAGCAAATAGCTTGGGGTGTCTACTTTCCAAAATGGGGTCATTTGGGGGGGTTTTGAACTGTCCTGGCATTTTATGCACAACATTTAGAAGCTTATGTCGCACATCCCCCACTCTTCTAACCACTTGAAGACAAAGCCCTTTCTGACACTTTTTGTTTACATGAGAAAATGTATTTTTTTTTTTTTGCAAGAAAATTACTTTGAACCCCCAAACATTATATATTTTTTTAAAGCAAATGCCCTACAGATGAAAATGGTGGGTGTTTAATTTTTTTTTTTTTTTTACACAGTATTTGCGCAGCGATTTTTCAAACGCATTTTTGGAAAAAAAACACACTTTTTTCAATTTTAATGCACTAAAACACACTATATTGCCCAAATGTTTGATGAAATAAAAAAAGATGATCTTAGGCCGAGTACATGGATACCAAACATGACATGCTTTTAAAATTGCGCACAAACGTGCAGTGGCGACAAACTAAATATATTTTTAAAGGCCTTTACAGGTTACCACTTTAGATTTACAGAGAAGGTCTGCTGCTAAAATGACTGCCCTCGATCTGACCTTCGCGGTGATACCTCACTTGCATGGTGCAATTGCTGTTTACATTTGACGCCAGACCGACGCTTGCATTCGCCTTTGCGCGAGAGCAGGGGGGGACAGGGGTGCTTTTTTTTTTTTTTTTTTTTTTTTTTTTTTTTTTTTATTATCTCAGGGAATGTAAATATCCCCTATGATAGCAATAGGTAGTGACAGGTTTTTTGTTTTTGTTTTTTGAAAAAATTGGGGTCTATTAGACCCTAGATCTCTCCTCTGCCCTCAAAACATCTGACCACACCAAGATCGGTGTGATAAAATGCCTTCCCAATTTCCCAATGGCGCTGCTTACATCTGGGGAAATCTAAGTCATGAAATGCTTGTAGCTTCTGGTTTCTTAGGCCATAGAGATGTTTGGAGCCACTCTGGTCTCTGATCAGCTCTGTGGTCAGCTGGCTGAATCACCGGCTGCATTCTCAGGTTCCCTGTTGGGACAGGAGAGCCAGAGAAAAACATGGAAGATGGTGGGGGGGGGGGCATTCCCTCCCACTGCTTGTAAAAGCAGTCTAGAGGCTAATTAGCTGCTACATGAAAGCCGACCGCTGGCTGAAAAGAATGATACCAAGATGATACCTAAACCTGCAGGCATCATTCTGGTATAACCACTCAAAGTCCAGCAACATACCAGTACGTTACTGGTCCTTGTTGGGCATATATTGTAATCCTTCTTTTTTTTTTTTTTTTTTTTTTTCATGCAGCCTGTGGGCTGAACGAAAAAGAGATTGATCGGTGGGTATGCCCACCATTAGAATACCTCCCTTCATCCACCCACTTCTAATGATGGGCATACATGCACCATTTATATATGCTGACGGATGGGGGCATCCTCCCACAAAAGGTAGGAGCAAATCGCTCCTCTGCCCCTGCTGCCCCCATGCTTCGGCATATATCACCTGTAACTTTTGTAACTGTAACCGGTTCCAGGTTCGGGTCTCTCAAAATGCGATGGCATCTTGGGAGACCCTGTGAAAGTGTGCCTAGTCTGTGCAATGCTGTACCCTATGCTAATACTAAACTAGTGAATGGTAGCGTTCAAAACATTTGCCAATACAAAGACCAGGATTGCCAGGACAGGAGGGACAATAATAGCGGGTGTCACGCCTATATCCGCGTTTGCTGCAGACACAACATCTTTTTTGGGGGGGTTCGTTGGGTAGAGGTACTCGGGAGGACATAAAGAAAATGCCTATCATGCAGCCGACTGCATTTGGTTGGGGATGTGAATAGGGGAATTACAGGTGCTGCAGAAATGGTGGGTTCCCAATTGGGATTGGCGAATGCAGCAGGAAGGGCACTATGGGCACGACGGGCCTGTGTTTGTCTTCTTGGTGGCAGCGGGACACTACCTGTGCTTGCCACCTCACCAGCTTGAACTGCACTTGTGGGACTCGCTACGTCACCAAGTGTTACTGCAGTGCTGGTTTGACTACGACCGGGGTGTACTAGGCTGCTGGTGCTTGCCAGTTCACCAAAACGCTACCAAAAAAACTGTTGGCGCTTGCAGGGATCAGGCCTGACTCTGCGAACGCTGCAGTTATGCGTTTAGTGTTTTTGTAAGTGACAGTGATCGATCGATACTGCACTTGGGTGGGCTGGGCCGGGCGGAGGGGCAAAACGCAGATGCTAGCAGGTATCTGGGCTGATCCCGCTAACACTGCGTTTTTGGGAACCCTAAACTGCTGGGGACGCTAGTATAGATCTGGTTGGATCAGATATTGATCCGTTCAGATACTATATCACTAAGGGAGGTGTATGCTGCGTGCGTGGGTGTTAGCGGTACTGGCGCTAACCTGACGCTGCCTGGGGCGACACAGACCCTATCTGACCCTAAAACCTAAGTTATATCACCGCCGGGCGATCAGGGGGCTAAACCTTTATTCGGTAATAGACGGCGGGTGCCTTGACACTATTAAAAAATAAACGAACTAACCAGCGTCACCCGTAACAGTTATACGGTGAACACTGGTGAAAGGGTTAACTAGGGGGCAATCAAGGGGTTAAAACATGTATTGGGTAGTATATGGGGGTCCCTGTCGCTATAAAACACTGACGGCGAACCTATATATTTACCTCCCTAACTAGCGTCACCAGTGACACTAATATAGGCCGTACACACGGTCGGACTTTGTTCGGACATTCCGACAACAAAATCCTAGGATTTTTTCCGACGGATGTTGGCTCAAACTTGTTTTGTCTACACACGATCGCACAAAGTTGTCGGAAAATCCGATCGTTCTAAACGCGGTGACGTAAAACACGTACGTCGGGACTATAAACGGGGCAGTGGCCAATAGCTTTCATCTCTTTATTTATTTATTCTGAGCATGCATGGCACTTTGTCCGTCGGATTTGTGTACACACGATCGGAATTTCCGACAACGGATTTTGTTGTCGGAAAATTTTATCTCCTGCTCTCCAACTTTGTGTGGAAAATGATGGAAAATGTCCGATGGAGCCCACACACGGTCGGAATTTCCGACAACACGCTCCGATCGGACATTTTCCATTGGAAAATCCGACCGTGTGTACGGGGCAATACAGCGATCAGAAAAACTATCGATTAGTGACACTGGCGACGGGGGGGTGATCAAGGGGTTAAAACTTTTTATTAGGGGGAGCCCTAGACCTAAAGGGGGCTAACACTAACTTCCCTACCACACTAACTGTCACAAACTGACACCAATGCAATAATCAGAAAAAAAACAACAAAAAACTGCTTGGTGTCAGTGTGACGGAGGGGGGGGGGGGGGTGATCAGGGGGTGTAAAGGTGTGTGTGTGTGTTTTACACTCACATCGATGTCTTCTCAGCGCCGGAACGGAAAATACCGAGCTGAGGAGCGATGACATTCCTTCCTCTGCCTCTGTTTACTATACAGAGGCAGAGGAAGAATCTCATTGGCCGGGAGCGATCGCGAGGGGGGGGCCACGAATGAATGGCCTTCCCCTCACGTCTGAAGCCGACCGCCTCGGGCTCCCGGACAGAAGCCGACCGCCTCGGGCACCGGGGGGGGGGGGGTCCGAAAGGACCCCCCGCCCGCGGGAAGCAGATCACGTACAGGTACGTGATTCTGCCTGTCCGTGCCATTCTGCCGACGTATACAGTGCCTTGCAAAAGTATTCGGCCCCCTTGAACTTTTCAACCTTTTGCCACATTTCAGGCTTCAAACATTAAGATATAAAATTTTTATTTTTTGTGAAGAATCACCAAGAAGTGGGACACAATTGTGAAGTGGAACGAAATCTATTGGATTGTTGAAACTTTTTTGACTAATAAAAAAATGAAAAGTGGGGCGTGCAAAATTATTCGGCCCCCTTGCGTTAATACCTTGTAGAGCCACCTTTTGCTGCAATTACAACTGCAAGTCGCTTGGGGTATGTCTCTATCAGTTTTGCACATCGAGAGACTGAAATTCTTGCCCATTCTTCCTTGCAAAACAGCTCGAGCTCAGTGAGGTTGGATGGAGAGCGTTTGTGAACAGCAGTTTTCAGCTCCTTTCCACAGATTCTCGATTGGATTCAGGTCTGGACTTTGACTTGGTCATTCTAACACCTGGATACGTTTTATTTGTGAACCATTCCTTTGTAGATTTTGCTGTATGTTTGGGATCATTGTCTTGTTGGAAGATAAATCTCCGTCCCAGTTTCAGGTCTTTTGCAGACTCCAACAGGTTTTCATACAGAATGGTCCTGTATTTGGCTGCATCCATCTTCCCCTCAATTTTAACCATCTTCCCTGTCCCTGCTGAAGAAAAGCAGGCCCAAACCATGATGCTGCCACCACCATGTTTGACAGTGGGGATGGTGTGTTGAGTGTGATGAGCTGTGTTGCTTTTACGCCAAACATATCGTTTTGCATTGTGCCCAAAAAGTTGGATTTTGGTTTCATCGGACCAGAGCACCTTCTTCCACATGTTTGGTGTGTCTCCCAGGTGGCTTGTGGCAAACTTTAGACGAGACTTTTTATGGATATCTTTGAGAAATGGCTTTGTTCTTGCCACTCTTCCATAAAGGGCAGATTTGTGCAGTGTACGACTGATTGTTGTCCTATGGACAGACTCTCCCACCTCAGCTGTAGTTCTCTGCAGTTCATCCAGAGTGATCATGGGCCTCTTGGCTGCATCTCTGATCAGTCTTCTCCTTGTCTGAGCTGAAAGTTTAGAGGGACAGCCAGGTCTTGGTAGATTTGCAGTGGTCTGATACTCCTTCCATTTCAAAATGATCGCTTGCACAGTGCTCCTTGAGATGTTTAAAGCTTGGGAAATCTTTTTGTATTCAAATCCGGCTTTAAACTTCTCCAACAGTATTACGGACCTGCCTGGTGTGTTCCTTGGTCTTCATGATGCTCTCTGCGCTTTCAACAGAACCCTGAGCCTATCACAGAGCAGGTGCATTTCTACAGAGACTTGATTACAAACAAGTGGATTCTATTTATCACCATCAGTCATTTAGGACAACATTGGATCATTCAGAGATCCTCGCTGAACTTCTGGAGTGAGTTTTCTGCACTGAAAGTAAAGGGGCCGAATAATTTTGCACGCACCACTTTTCAGTTTTTTATTTGCTAAAAAAGTTTAAAATATCCAATAGATTTCGTTCCACTTCACAATTGTGTCCCACTTGTTGGTGATTATTCACAAAAAATTAAAATTTTATATCTTTATGTTTGAAGCCTGAAATGTGGCAAAAGGTTGAAAAGTTCAAGGGGGCCGAATACTTTTTCAAGGCACTGTATCGTCGTGAGGCGGTCGGCAACTGGTTAATGTACACACAGCACCCCATATTAACAGAAAAACACAGAATTGTTGACTTTTTTGCATATTTATTAACCACTTGCCGACCGGGCCATTGCCGAAAGACGGCAGCAGCGCGGTCAGCTAGTTCTGGGTGGACGTCATCCCAGAATCCTGCTCACGCGTGCCCCCTGGGGCGCGCACCCGAGAACTTCCGTGACCCCGGCGCATCACGTTAAACGCCCGCTGATCGCGGCCGTTTACCATGTGATCGCTCCGTCAAATGACGGAGCGATCACATGTCAACAAACCGGCGTCATCTCATGACGCCGGTTCCTCCCTCCCCTCTCTGTACCGATCGGTACAGTGCGAGAGGAGAGGGGGAGGGATCGGATGGCAGCACCGCTGTGGGCTGCATGTGTAGTGCCCACAGCGGTGCTCAGTGACAATTGCAGTCACATCCATCCCTCCATGCTGAGCCATCCCGGCAATACTCGGCAATACTCTGCAATATACTCTGTACTACTCTGCAATACCCCGCAATTTTTAACCAGTTCCCGCCCGCCGTCATATGATGTCCTTGACTTTGAGCGGGGATATCTGAATGATGCCTGCAGCTACAGGCATCATTCAGATATCAGCTTTTTCAACTGGCGATTTCCTACACCATAAGAATGATCATAGCAGCTGTTCCACTGCTTGATCGTTCTTATGGGAGGCGAGAGGGGACGCCCCCCCCCTCCCGCCAACCTCCGGTGCTTCTACCGACTCACCGCTACGATTGAAGCCAGGATCTTATTGACCCCATATCTCACTGTAAAGAGGACCTGTCATGCCATATTCCTATTACAAGGTTGTTTACAGTTCTTGTAATAAAAATAAAAGTGATCAAAATTTTTTTTTTGGGGGGGGGGGGGGGGGGAGTGTCAAACTAAAATAAATAAAGTAAAATGAACAATAAAAAAAAAAAAATTTAAAGCGCCCCTGTCCGTGTGCTCGCATGCAGAAGCGAACACATACGTAAGTCCCGCCCACATATGAAAACTGTGTTCAAACCACACATGTGAGGTATCACTGCGAACATTAGAGCGAGGGCAATAATTTTGGCCCTAGACCTCCTCTGTAACTCAAAACATGTAACCAGTAAAAAAATTTAAAGCGTCAACTATGGAGATTTTTAAGTAGCGAAGTTTGGCACAATTCCACGAGCGTGTGCCATTTTGAAGGGTGACATGTTGGGTATCTATTTACTCGGCGTAACTTCATCTTTCACATTATGCAAAAACATTGGGCTAACTTTACTGTTTTGTTCTTTTTTAAAGCACAAAACTGTTTTTTTTTTCCCAAAAAAACGCTTTGAAAAATTGCTGCGCAAATACCGCGCAAGATAAAAAGTTGCAACAACCGCCATTGTATTCTCTAGGGTCTTTGCTAAAAAAAAAATATATATAATGTTTTGGGGTTCTATGTAATTTTCTAGCAAATAAATGATTATTTTTACATGTAGGAGAGAAATGTCAGAATTGGCCTGGGCGCTCCAGAACGCCTGGAGGTGCTCCCTGCATGTTGGGCCTCTGTATGTGGCCACGCTGTGTAAAAGTCTCCCACATGTGGTATCGCCATACTCGGGAGTAATAGCAGAATGTGTTTTGGGGTGTAATTTGTGGTATGCATATGCTGTGTGTGAGAAATAACCTTCTAATATGACAATTTTGTGAAAAAAGAAAAAAAAATCTTGCTTTTGCAAAGAATTGTGGGAAAAGATGACAATTTCATAAAAACTCACCATGCATCTTTTCAAATACCTTGGAATGTCTTCTTTCCAAAAGGGGGTCATTTGGGGGGTATTTGTACTTTTCTGGCATGTTAGGTTCTCAAGAAATTGGATAGGCTGTCAGTACTTCAGGTGTGATTTTCAGATATTGGCACCATAGCTTTTGAACTCTCTAACATTCACAAAGACCAAATAATATACACCAAGTTGTACTTACTTTTACCAAAGATATGTAGCAGTATAAATTTTGGCCAAAATTTACGAAGAAAAATTACTAATTTGCTAAGTTTTATAACCGAAACAAAGAAATTCATTTTTTTACCAAATTTTCAGTCTCTTTTTTTTTTTTTTTTTCTTTTATAGCGCAAAAAATAAAAGACCCAACGGTGATTAAATACCACCAAAAGAAAGCTCTATTTGTGTGAAAAAAAGGACAAAAATTTCATATGGGTACAGTGTTGTATGACTGAGTAATTGTCATTCAAAATGTGAGAGCACCAAAAGCTGAAAATTGATCTGGTTAGGAAGGGGGTTTAAGTGCCCAGTGGTCAAGTGGTTAAAAAAGAAAAACTGAAATATCACATGGTCCTAAGTATTCAGACCCTTTGCACAGTATTAAGTGGAAGCACCCTTTTGATTTAATACAGCCATGAGTCTTTTTGGGAAAGATGCAACAAGTTTTTCACACCTAGATTTGGGGATCCTCTGCCATTCTTCCTTGCAGATCCTCTCCAGTTCTGTCAGGTTGGATGGTAAACGTTGGGGGACAGCCATTTTTAGGTCTCTCCAGAGATGCTCATTTGGGTTTAAGTCAGGGCTCTGGCTGGGCCATTCAAGAACAGTCACGGAATTGTTGTGAAGCCACTCCTTTGTTATTTTAGCTGTGTGCTTAGGGTCATTGTCTTGTTGGAAGGTAAACCTTCTGCCCAGTCTGAGGTCCTGAGCACTCTGGAGAAGGTTTTCGTCCAGGATATCCTTGTACTTGGCCACATTCATCTTTCCCTCGATTGCAACCAGTCATCCTGTCCCTGCAGCTGAAAAACACCCCCACAGCATGATGCTGCCACCACCATGCTTCACTGTTGGGACTGTATTGGACAGGTGATGAGCAGTGCCTGGTTTTCTCCACACATACCGCTTAGAATTAAGGCCAAAAAGTTTTATCTTAGTCTCATCATACCAAAGAATCTTATTTCTCACCATCTTGGAGTCCTTCAGGTGTTTTTTAGCAAATTTCATGCGGGCTTTCATGTGTCTTGCACTGAGGAGAGGCTTCCGTCAGGCCACTCTGCCATAAAGCCCTGACTGGTGGAGGGCTGCAGTGATGGTTGACTTTCTACAACTTTCTCCCATCTCCTGACTGCATCTGTGGAGCTCAGCCAGAGTGATCTTTTGGGTTCTTCTTTACCTCTCACACCAAGGCTCTTCTCCCCCGATAGCAGTTTGGCCAGACGGTCAGCTCTAGGAAGGGTTCTGGTCGTCCCAAACATCTTCCATTTAGGGTTATGGAGGCCATTGTGCTCTTAGGAACCGTAAGTGCAGCAGAAATTTTTTTGTAACCTTGGCCAGATCTGTGCCTTGCCACAATTCTGTCTCTGAGCTCTTCAGGCAGTTCCTTTTTGACCTCATGATTCTCATTTGCTCTGACATGCACTGTGAGCTGTAAGGTCTTGTATAGACAGGTGTGTGGCTTTCCTAATCAAGTCCAATCAGTATAATCAAACACATCTGGACTCAAATGAATGTGTAGAACCATCTCAAGGATGATCAGAAGAAATGGACAGCACCTGAGTTAAATATGAGTGTCACAGCAAAGGGTCTGAATACTTAGGACCATGTGATATTTCAGTTTTTTCTTTTTTAATAAATGTGCAAAAATGTCAACAATTCTGTGTTTTTCTGTCAATATGGGGTGGTGTGTGTACATTAATGAGGGAAAAAAAATGAACTTAAATGATTTTAGCAAATGGCTGCAACAGAGTGAAAAATGTAAGGGGGTCTGAATACTTTCTGTCCCCACTGTGTGTGTGTGTGTGTGTGTGTGTGTCCTATCTATCTATCTATCTATCTATCTATCTCTAGAGAGAGATATCTATATCTATATATAGAGAGATATCTATATCTATATATAGAGAGATATCATATCCTAGACAAGTTTGGCTAGCACGCTTTATATTTTGAATGGACTGAAGAGGTTTTTATTGCCCCGTTAGGGAAATTCACTTTGTTCTTATGTCCACTGTCACTGAGACTAAAGGCGAGGGCAGATCCAACATTTTGAGTTGTCACCAGAATAGAGGGAAAATCCTCCGATGAGGACAATGGCAGGGGCTTTAACCATTTCCTTCTCTATCCAAAATGGGGGGGGGGGGGGAGCTTTAGGTTTAAAAACAGACCCACATTTGATATGAAATACACTTTGTACCGAATATTGTAATGTTCCCTTATTTCACCAGAAGCTGAATCTTCTGATGTTAGTAAAGCCTGTAAAGTGTTGACATGAGTCTGTGAGAATCCCCTGCATTCTTTGATTGTGCACAGCAAGCTGCAAGTTTACTAACAGTTTGCATACCTCTGCATGTGTTCTTGTTACTGGGAAGATTCAATTTTACTGTATGCTGTCACTGCATTATCTTCCTGTGATGACACATTTCTGTTTGGCCATGGGGTATCGGAGCCTTCCGGCTGAGAAATTGGTAAAGAAAGAGACTTCTTTTTGGTTACATTACTACAACTTGTGTACGAATAAATATCTTAAATTTTTGTTCTCCCTGGGTCATCTTTTATATTGGTTATTAAATCATTTTGTAATTCTCAAATGTTCTGGTGATCACCTCAAATGTAATACTGTAAGTGTGTTTCTTTGTTGCAGAATATTGAACAGCTTGAGCAGGAGATGCTTAATGGACAGAAACTTCAGGGTCCTCAAACCTCAGCAGAAGTCTACCGCATCCTGCAGCAGAAGGGCATGATAGATAAGTGAGTGGGGTTTTTATTTTTTTATTTTTTTATCTTTTTATTAGTGGAATTTTCAGCAAATAGAGATGGCATGGCATACAGAGGACTGTGTGATGTTTCTTTTGTGCTTACCGATAAAAGAATGCATTTTTGAATAGCATATACAAATGGCACATGGCTGGCGAGCAGGCATTGTTGCAGATAAAATGTTGCTTTCATTCTCATAAAAGCGTGTCGTGAGCAATGATGACTTTGACTTGCCAAAGGGCTTGTTTACATGGCAGTTCAGACCTTCCTCCTTCCCAAAAAAAACCTCCTTAATGGAACGGAAGAAAGACAGGTGCAGTGTATGGTTGAATAGCTGAGAATTGTCATATCTGCAAAAAAAATTAACCTCTGTGCCCACTAATGTAAAATGTAACAAAAAAAAAAAATTAAAAACTGGTTGCGCTGTACCCTTCCGTTTGTGTTTTTTTTTGTTTTTTAAGCTTAGTGGAAAAACTATGTTTTTACAAAGAAATCTCATCAGGGCCGCCGAGGGCCTTGCACAGTTAGTCTAAACTTTACTATACCTTTTTTTTTTTTTTATATCTATACAGAAATGTTTTTTTCTTTTTTGCTTTTCATTTCTATTTTAAACTGAATGGGTTGCTTTTTATGTCTTCTTAGTATTTCTATCATGGCTAAATTTGTTGTGAATTTTTATATATGCTAATAAATAATTGTAATTTTAGATTTCATAATGGAATCTCCATTGGTCAGGGTGGTTGTTTAAGTCTCAGCCAGGTTATTATTTTTTTGGTTATTGATCTACTTACTACCAGTGACTTCTCAACCTTTTATGAATATATTATATTACATAGTTTGGGGAACCTTGAGGATATTGAATACATTTTTGAGTCTCTCAACTCTTCAGAAACCGCCCTTTGAGCATGTCAGCGGTATGTCCCTGTCAACTTTTACTCTCAAAGTTGCCTATCTTGTTGTCCTCACCACTGCATGTTTTTTTGAAGCTCATCACAGCACGTCTTTCAGTTGGCGACCTTCGCCCGTAAGGGCCCTTTTCCTTGTGTTGCATAATAACGGTTGTATTGTGGGCAAAACCCTTCTTTCTTCCCAAGGTGGTTGCTCCCTTCCACCTCAACCAGGACTTTGTCCTACCTTCTCTGTGTCCACCTCCTCGCCATCCTAAGGAATCTCCACTGCTTGGATGTTGTACTAGCTTTTCGAGTCTACCTCTCATCTACAGGATGTTTAGGAAAGCTGACCTTTCTCATTCCTGAGGGTCCCCACAAAGGACAACCTGCTTCTCTCTCCACTATTTCCAAGTGCATTCGACAAAAGGAGTTCAAGCTTTTGGGCTTGAGGGCAAAGTCCCTAGTTTCCCATATAAAGTACACTCTATTATATCAGTTAGTGATGCATGGTCTATCCAGCATCAGACATCTGTTTCTCAGATATGCAAGTCTTCTGTCTGGTCCTCTTTGCACATGTTTAAGGTTTTTTTTTTTTTTTTTTTTTTTTTTTTTACCAGGTAGATGTTCAGGCCTAATCTAAAGTCTAGTACAAGTAACAAAGCTATTTCAGAAATGTTAACGTGGGGCATTATAATGTACTACTGTATAAAAAAAAAAGTGAGACTTTAGTAGGGTTTTAATAAAATTGTTCCTGTTTACAGTATATATTTTTTTACACATTTGTTTCTTTATCCAACAGATTTCCACTTTTCACTGCTGTTTATCGAATTTGCTATGAGAAAACACCTGTGGAAGAAGTAATTTCTTGTTTACAGAGTCACCCAGAGCATATGTAACTTGGGGACAAATATCTTCAACATGACCAGTCTTTTTTTATTTTATTTTTTTTCTTGTTTTATGCTGCAAAATCCTGGAGAAAATGCTCCACTAACGCACAAAGGCATGAATGTGTACGTTATCATTTGCTTTGGGTCTGGTTGCAGACTAGTAAGGTTACAGACACCAAAATATTTAAATGCCTCCTTTTTATATTGACCAATTGTGGACCTCATGAAATTTGTAGGACAGAATGTTGTAGGCAAATTTTTAGGCATGTTTTAAATCTGATTGTTTGTGAGTCCAGCAAATGCTGTAAGTATTATTCCTATGGGCAACTGACACTTGTATTAAGGGAAGAGGCCTGTGCTGACAACCTGGTTCAGTGCAGAATTTTATTCTCCTAGAGATCATGAATTGAATTATACTACTTTCTCTGAAAGGGAATGAATCTTACTAATCTATTAGTCTGTATTTCTTGTTTCTCCAACAAAATGCCATTATCTACATGCTGCATTCATTGTAAAGTTGGCCCTCCTGAGTTCCGAGGTACCAGCTAGACACTGTTACACAGTGCAACTATATCAGTTTGTTATTATATCAGCTTAGTGTTATCAACTTTTATTACTACAAGGCAAAATTATTTCATATTTTTGTTTTTGTTTTTTGTTTTGTATTTTTTGTGAACCACACTTGTAACATTGGGAGCACTCTTTATACGACAAAGACAAATTAAGTGGGAAGTCCTATTTTAAGTGTATATCTTTTAAATACTTTTATCTTCTATTGTATGTAATGATTTTAGCATTGATGCATATTTTATAAAATCCTAGTACTGTGCCATTCCACAACGCGGTAATCCGCGCATGAGATTTACCATCACACTATTAAATCATTCGGTAACAATTTGAGTAATGTGAATTTTTTTTTTTTTTTTTTTTTTTTATTCAAAAAACAAGTTTTTAATTGTAAAGAAGCAATTTAAATATACAATTGCATGGCACGGTATATAGTAAAAAAAAAAAGAGGTACATAAGTGGTCTCCATAGTTTTAAAGTCACAATATGGAGTTATCAGACATAACACAATAGAGTTAGTACAATGGTAATAGAAATGCTTAATACCAACGTTCATAGAATGGGAATCCTGTGTGAAATGGGGACCAATGGTAGGGAAGGGAGGAAAAAGGGTTGATCATTGAAGAGGGACATAGTGGCATTACACATAATGCATTACAAGGGTGCAAGCATAGATGTAGAACCCCATAATGAATTATAAGAGCCTGAGCACAATATCATACAGCACAGGTGTCTGACTGCTCAACCATCTATCCCAAATTTTATTATATTTCTATATACAGGTCCACAGGTGAAATAGAGTGCCCATTTCCCCTTGACAATGGACTGTGGTTTGGGCAGTATTTATAAACTCGCAGTGGAGTTGGGTATGCTCTATGTCTAATATACTGTTGCATGAGTCTGTTAGGTAATCTAAATGAAACCAGTTTGTTGCCCTCCAGTACCTTCTTCTACTCGGCATCCTATAAAGACCCAACATCCAGCTTCCCCTGAGATTTAACCCTGTGGGCTATATGGGTGGCAGTGGGGATGCACAGGGCATTGTACAGAGCAGATATCAATCTAGTGGGTTCTGTGCCAGTGATATTGATAAAGGGCAGAGGTTGAAAGGTAGGGATATCATCTGGGAACTGAGCTTGTAGTGCATGATGGAGCTGTAAATACCAAAAAAAAAAAAAACCTATGGTTAGAAAGCTCAAATTCCTCTTTCAGGGTTTGAAAGGGTGTGAGCACCAGATGAAGGGGCTTTTAAAAACACCTTTTTAGAGGCCCAGATGTCAATATTGGGTATGGAGGAGAGTTCTTGAAATTGAGGATTGTGCCACAGGGGAACATGTGTATAAGGAAGGGCGTGAGTCCGACTCGGAGCTAGCTCACAGACATGTCTGGCATAGGCTTGCGTGTATTCACTGCACCCGTCTGTCCACACCTTCTAAAGATCACCATCAGCGGTTCCTCCCATGGTGGTTGGGCTTTTAAAGGGTGAGCCATGGCAGTTTGTCTACCCGATCCTTTGAATGTATTAAGGATGGCATCAATCAGTCATTTTTTAAAGAGTTTAAGGGGGAGTATCACTGGTGGGGGGGAGGGGTGGTTCTTAATTCTTTTACTATAAACCACCCTCAATGGGTTGCCCAATTTGTCCCCCTAATATTGTCTTCTTCAGACTACCAAAATTATTGCCAGTCCTAATAAGCACAAGTATGACCTAAAGAGATGGCAACAACTTGATTTCACATAGCTAGGCAGAACATGATTTTATAATCTGTGTTTTTTTTATAATATAAAGGCACTCCGCCAATATACAAGATAGCTACAGCTAGTGAGATTTTTGCTGTTTCTTTTTGCAACCAAAACATGTCACTTCAAGGTAAAGTAACTGACCGGGTTACCTGCATTTCATATGACATTAAAATGTAACTAAAGCCAAATTATTAGTTTTTAAACGTGCAGTAGAACTTGTTTTGAAAGTAAACTAAGTGCAATGAATGTGCTATTACAATTTATAAATTAGGACATGAACGGTACCATACAATGATTTAATTGAACTAGTTATTTTACGAGTGGGCAAAGGGGAGATGGGGTTACTAATGTAGGATGCTGACCTAGGGTCAAGACCAGGAAAAGGGCAGGGGTATAGCAGAGATTGTGTAACAGTATACGACAGGGAAAACAAGGGGAGGGGGGCATGGGTGTTTAAGAGCAGGGGCAGATGGGGGGGGGGGGGGGAGTGGTCGTTTGGGGAGGCCTGGAGGTTTAATACATTATACATACATTATACAGTTTTCTTGTACAATTTTCCTTTTTAGATTTACCAAAACCATATAATATGAGGTCAGACCTAAACACTCAATTTGTATGCAGTCAGGCAGACCCTTGCACTACGTAGTTGATGTAAATCTAAAAAATTGGAGAAGAAAATTGTATAACATATGGCCAGCATAAGTGTGTGTGTTTTTGACCTAAAAAAGGGACTGCGGAGGCTTTCAGTTTAGAGATAATCTGAAGTATTTATTCCTAGAAGTGCTGTGCTACAGAAGAAGTCCACTATATATACATTGTTGTTCATTCCATGTGGCGATTCAGTTCCATACCCCGATTTGGATCCCATACACCCAGGGATTATGGATAACCCTGGCTCAAATCCCCTGCTGTAATCTAGTACAGCCAATGCTCTGTAATATGCAGCAAGTTTTTGAATAAACTGTGGTTAGAGCATTTCAAAACAACAACAAACACAAATGCCCAGTTTACTTGCCTGCAACAAACCAAATTGACCTTGTCTAACAGTTCATGTTACAACCAAGGAGACTGTCAAAATTATTACGTTAGGACTGTAGTACACTGGGGTGCCATGATGTGGCTGCTGCAGCTTGCACATGTACTTGTGTGTAAACTAAACCCTTTTTGGTTTTAACTTGAACTGTTAGACAGGACAATTTGGTTTGTTGCAGGGGAGATTCCCCCATTACACATCTCTGTGTTGATGCAGAGATCTGTCAGGTTTTTTTTTTCCCTTCAACCAAAACTGAAAGTGTATACCCAAGGACTTGGTGATCACAGAATGCGCCACATGGGTTACGCGAGAACAGGGGGACATCATGTACGCCCTCCCGGCAATTTAAGCCTACGATGTAGCTGTCTTTTGGATAAAGCACGGGCTCCAAGTGGTTAAAATGTTTGTGTTCATCAGTGTATATACAGTATCTCACAAAAGTGAGTACACCCTCACATTTTTGTGAATATTTTATTATGTCTTTTCATGTGACAACACTGGAGAAATGTCATTTTGCTACAATGTAAAGTAGTGAGTGTACAGCTTCTATAACATGTATATGTAAATTTGCTGTCCCCTCAAAATAACTCCACACACAGCCAGTAATGTCTAAACCGCTGGCAACAAAAGTGAGTACACCGCTAAGTGAAAATATCCAAATTGGGCCCAAAGTGTCAATATTTTGTGTGGCCACCATTATTTTCCAGCACTGTCTTAACCCTCTCAGCCATGGAGTTCATCAGAGCTTTACAGGTTGCCACTGGAGTCCTCTTTCACTCCTCAATGACTACATCAGGGAGCTGGTGGATGTTTAGAGACCTTGCGATCCTCCACCTTCCGTCTTGAGGATGCTCAATAGGGTTTAGGTCTGGAGACATGCTTGACCAGTCCATCACCTTTCCCCTCAGCTTCTTTAGCAAGGCAGTGGTTGTCTTGGAGGTATGTTTGGGGTTGTTATGTTGGAATACTGCCCTGCGGCCCAGTCTCAGAAGGGAGGGGATCATGCTTGGCTTTAGTATGTCACAGTACATGTTGGAATTCATGGTTCCTTCAATGAACTGTAGCCCTCCAGTGCTGGCAGCACTCATGCATCCCTGTACCATGACACTCCCACCACCATGCTTGACTGTGAGCAAGACACACTTGTCTTTTGTACTCCTCACCTGGTTGCTGCCACACACACTTGAAACTATCTGAACCAAATGCATTTTTCTTGGTTTCATCAGACCACAGACATGGTTCCAGTAATCCATGTCCTTAGTTTGCTTATCTTCAGCAAACTGTTTGCGGGCTTTCTTGTGCATCATCTTTAGAAGAGGCTTCCTTCTGGGACGACAGCCATGCAGACCAATTTGATGTAGTGTGCAGCTTATGGTCTGAGCACTGGCAGGCTGACCCCCCCCCCCCCTTCAACCTCTGCAGCAATGCTGGCAGCACTCATACGTCTATTTCCCAAAGACAACCTCTGGATATGATGCTGAGCACGTGCACTCAACTTCTTTGGTGGACCATGGCGAGGCCTGTTCTGAGTGGAACCCGTCCTGTTAAACTGCTGTATGGTCTTGGCCACCATGCTGCAGCTCAGTTTCAGGGTCTTGGCAATCTTCTTATAGCCTAGGCCATCTTTATGTAGAGCAACAATTCTTTTTTACAGTTCCTCCGAGTTCTTTGCCATGAGGTGCCATGTTGAACTTCCAGTGACCAGTATGAGAGAGTGAGAGCGATAACCCCAAATTTAACACCCCTGCTCCCCATTCACACCTGAGACCTTGTAACACTAACAAGTCCCATGACATCGGAGAGGGAAAATGCCTAATTGGGCCTCAATTTGGACATTTCCACTTGGGGGTGTACTCTATTCTGTTGCCAGCGGTTTAGACATTAATGGCTGTGTGTTGAGGAGACAGCAAATTTACACTGTTATACAAGCTGTACACTCACTACTTTACATTGTAGCAAAGTGTAATTTTTTTCAGTGTTGTCACATGTAAAGATATAATAAAATATTTACAAAAATGTGAAGGGTGTACTCACTTTTGTGAGATACTGTATAAGGCCTCATGCCCACAGGCATTTTTACAGCCGTGTTTAGGAGCATTTGTTTTTTACAGCATACCCTCATACCCACACAGGCGTTTTTTAAGCTCCCTATGGGATCCCATTGATTTGAATAGAAGTTGCATCATGATGATCTGACTTGCAGTGCTTCTTGTATGCTGAGGATCTTGAAGGGGAACCCCCGCCAAAATGAGAAAAAAAATTGGTGGGGTTCCCCCCAGAACTATACCAGACTTTTTGGTATGGTATGAATTTTAAGGGGAACCCCCATGCCAAAAAATGGCATGGGGACCCCCCAAAATCAATACCAGACCCTTATCCGAGCACGCATCAAGGCAGGTCAGGAAGCGTGGGGGGGGACGAGAAAGCTCCCCCCCCCCCCCGGACCATACCAGGCCACATGCCCTTAACATGGGGGGGTGGTTGCTTCAAAGCACCTTGTCCCTATGCTGATGAGGACAAGGGCCTCTTCCCCACAACCCTGGCTGTTAGTTGTCGGGGTGTGCGGGTGGAGGCTTATCGGAATCTAGAAGCCCCCTTTAACAAGGGGGCCCCCAGATTTTGGCCCCCCCCACCCTATGTGAATGAGTATGGGGTACATTGTACCTCTACCCATTCACCTAAGAAAAAAAATGTGAAACGCAGTGCAAAGGTTTTTAAAGTATTTTATTAAGGCAGCTCCGGAGTCTCTTCCAATTTCTTCTCCCCTCTCTAGCTCTTCTCCCTCTTCTGGTGACGTCTTCTCCCTCTGCCGATCCTTCTCCTCTCTGTGCTGTCTTCTCTCTCTGCTGTCTTCTCCCTCTGTTCTGTCCTTCTTCCAATGTTGACTTGATGCGATCTCCCGGTGCAATGCTGGGTCCGCTGTGTGCAATTACTGATATTGGCATGGGGCGGGGGGTGCGCTGATGTCATCCGGAGGCCCCGCCCCTTGTGATGTCATTGCCCAGTGCATGATGAGTGATGGCGTCACAAGGGGGTAGGGCCTCTGGATGATGTCAGCGGGTGGCCCCGCCCGATGCCAATATAAGTGCTTGCACATGGTGGACCCAGCATTACATCGGGAGATTGCGTTGAGTCAACATCAGAAGAAGATCTGAGGGAGAAGATGGGTCGGGGGGGATGTCTTCTCCCCTCTGCGCTAACGGGCTGCATGCTTGGATAAGGCTCTTGTATGGATTTTTGGGGGGTCCACGCAATTTTTTTTTTTTTTTCTTGGTGTGGTGGGTTCCCCTTAAAATCCATACCAGACCGAATGGTCTGGTATCGTCCTCGGGAGGAACCCCACGCCAATTTTTTTTTTTCATTTTGGCGGAAGGGAGGGGGGGGGGTTCCTCTTCAAGATCCTCAGCACACAAGTCGGATCATCATGATCCGACTTCTGGTGTGACTTCTATTCAATTCAATGGGCTCCCATAGGGAACCATTGATTTTGAATAGAGGCAGAGAAACGCGGCTAAAAGCTAGCAGGGCTAAACGCACATTGACGCCAATGCAAGATGCTGGTAAAATCAAGTTTTTTATTCCTGGTGTCGGTACTTGCTTTACAGTTCGTTTTTTTTAGAATGCCTGTGGGCATTAGGTCTAATACTGTATGTAGCAAAGTGGCCACATCATACAGTGTATAAGCAATGCTACACATTTCAAATATACACATCAGATGCAACATAAAGCAAAGTGCAAACCCGTTTTATCCCAGCACAGAGCCTGAAAGTAAAGTCTCAAAAAATATTGGCATTTTGGGGTGCAAGACCACTTCTCTGTTCTCTCTCTCTCTCTCTCTCTGTGCTGCTATCTGGAATAAATTGCTTTTATACTATGTGACAGCTGATGTGTATATTTATTTGATATACAGTAAAACCTTGGATTGCAAGCATAATTCATTCCGGAAACATACTTCTAATCCAAAGTACTTGTACAGTTGTGCTTATAAGTTTACATACCTTGGCAGAATTTGATTTCTTGGCCATTTTTCAGAGAATATGAATGATAACAAAAAAACATTTCTTTCACGCATGGTTAGTGTTTGGCTAAGCCATTTATTATCAAATTAACCATGTTTACTCTTTTTAAATCATAATGACAACAGAAACTACCCAAATGACCCTGATCAAAAGTTTACATACCCTGGTGATTTTGGCCTGATAACATGCACACAACTTAACACAAAGGGGTTTGAATGGCTATTAAAGGTAACCATCCTCACCTGTCATCTGTTTCCTTGTAATTAGTGTGTGTTTTTAAAAGGTCAATGAGTTTCTGGACATCTGAAAGACCCTTGCATCTTTCATCCAGTGCTGCACTGACGTTTCTGGATTCTGAGTCATGGGGAAAGCAAAAGAATTGTCAAAGGATCTGTGGGAAAAGGTAGTTGAACTGTACAAAACAGGAAAGGGATATAAAAAGATATCTAAGGAATTGAGAATGCCAATCAGCAGTGTTCAAACTCTAATCAAGAAGTGGAAAATGAGGGGTTCTGTTGAAACCAAGCCACGCAAAATTTCAGCCACAACTGCCAGGAAAATTGTTCAGGATGCAAAGAAAAACCCACAAATAATTTCAGTGGAAATACAGGGCACTCTGAAAACATGTGGTGTGGCTGTTTCAAGATGCACAATAAGGAGGCACGTGAAGAAAGATGGGCTGCATGGTTGAGTTGCCAGTAGAAAGCCATTACTACGCAAATGCCACAAAGTATCCCACTTACAACATGCCAAACAGCACAGAGACAAACCTTCTGGCAAAAGTAATTTGGAGTGATAATACCAAAATTATGCTTTTTGGCCACAACCATAAACTCTACATTTGGAGAGGAGTCAACAAGGCCTATGATTAAAGGTACATCATTCCTACTGTGAAACACAGAGGTTTATCGCTGATATTTTGGGGATATGTGAGCTACAAAGGCACAGGATCTGATAATAAATGGCTTCAGCCAAACACTAACCACGAGCAAAAGAAAAGTTTTTGTGTTATCATTCATATTCTCTGAAAAATGGCCAGGAAATCATAAGTTCTGCCAGGGTATGTAAACTTATGAGCACAACTGTATATCGAAGCAAATTTCCCCATAAGAAATAATGTAAACTCGGGTGTGTCGTTCCACAACCTTTTATTCATAGGTCTTTCAGTTTATAGTCCATATAAAAATATTATAGCAATATGATTGTTTGTTGTGTAACCATAAAATGTCCATCCACAAATGGAAGCCTCCACAAGGGGATTAGAAGCAAAATCCAGCAGGAGCTACAGAGTATAAAAGAGAAGAGAGGCACCTCTAAGTGTAGCAATATGGTTACATTTAATGAAGGTACAACATTTAGCAACTCGCATGGTTGATGATTAAAACAGGCACATCTAAGTATGCAGGCATCTGGGGTAAAGCTGTCCACATAGGCCATCCTCCACAACGCCGGCTCTCACCGCTGTCAGTCTGCAATTGTGAGCGGGAAGACTACCCTGAAAGCGAGGCTTGAAGTGCTCGTGGAACGCAGCATGGAAGGGATGACGTTGATGGCGGTGCGGAGGATGGTCTATGTGGACAGCTTTACTCCGGATGCCTGCATACTTAGATGTGCCTGTTTTAATCATCAACCATATGAGTTGCTAAATGTTGTACCTTCATGAAATTTAACCATATTGCTACACTTAAAGGTGCCTCTCTTCTATACTCAGTTGTGACATGACACTACTTGTGTATCAAGACATTGCTTGTATACCAAGTCAAAATTTATTTTAAAATTTTGCTTGTCTTGCAAAACGCTCTCAAACCAAGCTTTTAGACCTCCTTTCACACTGAGGTGTTTTTTCGGGCACTAAAGGGCTAAAAATAGCACCTGAAAAACGCCTCCCTTGCAGCCCTAGTGTGAAAGCTAGAGTGTTTTCACACTAGAGTGGTGCGCTTGCAGGACGTTAGAAAAAGTCCTGCAAGCAGCATCTTTGGAGTGGTTTAGGAGCGCTGTATACACCGCTCCTCCACCACTTTCTTCGGCCGCTAGCGGGGGTTAAAAGCACGTTAAGACTAGCAGCACTTTACCGCTAACGCTGAGTGGTGCCAGTGTGATAGGGCTTTTATTGTATGTACAGCATTGTTTATGATGTAGCCACTTATATATGATATACTGTATGTGTGTGTGTGTGTGTATAAGTTTTACACAGGTTTAAAAAAATGCTGTAAATTAAGAATGCTTTCATAAATAGAAGTGTTAATAGTTTATTTTTTATAAATTAAACTGGAAAGTAAATGAACAGAAGAGAAATTCAAATCAATATTTGGTGTGACCACCTTTTTCCTTCAAAACAGCATCAATTCTTCTAGGTACACTTGCACGCAGGTTAAGGAACTCGGCAGGTAGGTTGTTCCAACCATCTTGGAGAACCAACCACAAATTTTCTGTGGATGTAGGCTGCCTCAAATCCTTTTCTCTCTTCATGTAATCCCAGACAGACTTGATGTTGATCAGGGCTCTGTGGAGGCCAAACCATCACTTCCAGGAGTCCTTGTTCTTTACACTGAAGATGGTTCTTAAAGCGGTGTTACACTCGTTTGTTTATTAAAAGTCAGCAGCTACACTTTTTGTAGCTGCTGACTTTTAATAAACAGACACTCGCCTGTCCCACGATGCAGCCGCCTGAAGCCTCACTCCTCACCTTCGCCTCTCTGTGGCGCCGGCATTGCAAGCATGGGCACCCGGCTTTGACAGCTTGTGGCTTCACAGCCGGGTGCGCATGCGCGAGTCGCACTACGCTCTTAGTGGCCAGGCAATCTTCTGGGACCTGACCGAGGGAGGGAGAGGAGGAGTCGCCTAGGTGACAAGAGCAGGAAGTAGGAGCTGGGTACCTGTCAAAACTAGGTACCCGCTCCCCCCCCCCCCCAAAAAAAAACGACATGCCAAATGTGGCATGTAAGAGGGGTGAGTGCTTAAAGCAAAAATTCCACTTTTGGGTGGAACTCTGCTTTAATGACTTTGGCTGTATGTTTGGGGTTGTTGTCCTGCTGCAGAATAAATATGAGGCCAGTCACATGCCTCCATAATGGTATGGCATGATGGATAAATATCTGTATGTAATTCTCAGCATTGAGGACACCATTGATCCTGACCAAATCTCCAAATCCATTTGCAGAAATGCAGCCCAAAAGAGGTACCGCTCTCTAACCCTTTTGCAAAAAAACTGCCTTTTGTTACAGCCTAATATTTCAAATTTTGTTAGGTTTAGTTAGGTTTCCATGTCCTATGCACAAAAACATAGGACTTTGGGTACAGAAAAATGACAGCAGGGTTTGGCTGTAAAAAAAGGCAGTTTTGTTAGTGAAGGCCGTGTGAGCAGTACAATAATGAGTGTCTGCAGGCAACAGTGAAGCATTGTGGAGATGCCTTGCAAGTTTGGAAGTTCCTCCATTGAGGCTTTTTTTGGGGACTTCGAAGAAAAGGGAAGCTAATACCTTCTGAGGTACCACCTACTATTTAAATATACAGCGGGTAAAATAAGTCACCATTTTTCTAGGTAAATCTATTTCTAAAGGTGCTATTGACATGAAATTTTCACCACGTGTCAGTAAAAACCCATGCAATCCATACATACAAAGAAACCAAAATAAATAAGTTCAGAAATTAAGTTGTGTAATAAAATGGAATGACACAAGGAAAAGGTATTGAACACATGAAGAAAGGAGGTGCAAAAAAGTATGGAAAGCAAAGACACCTAAATCTCTCAGTAATTAGAAAGCTATCCTGCCACTTGTCAGTGCAAATTAATATCACCTTGGTTACCAAGGTTTCATACAAGAAACTAATCCTAATGATGGGTAAAAGCAAAGAGCTCTCTCAAGACCTTCGCAACCTTATTGTTGCAAAACATATGGATGGTATTGGTTACAGAACGATTTCTAAACTTCTGAATGTTCCAGTGAGCATTGTTGGGGCCATAATTTGGAAGTAGAAAGAACATCATTTCACCATAAACCAGCCACAACCAGGTGCTAGTCGCAAGGAGTTAAAATAATTATCAGAAGAGTTGTCTAAAAGCCAAAGACCACTTATGGAGAGCTTCAAAAAGACTTGGAATTAGCAGGTACAATTGTTTCACGAAAAACAATAAGTAATGCACTCATCCGCCAAAGCTTGTATGGATACTGACTATCCAATACTCCTTTGCTGAAGAAAAAGCATGTTGAAGCTCATTTAAAGTTTGGTGCACGTAAATGTAGACAAGCCTGTGAAATACTGGGAGAATGTGGTCTGGTCAGATGAGACCAAAATTGAACTCTCTGGTTGTCATAATACACACCATGTTTGGAGATCAAATGGCATGGCACATCACCCCGAAAACACCATGCTTACAGTGAAAATTGGAGGTGGGAACATCAAGGTGTGGGGCAGTTTTTCCAGCATACGGTACTGGCAAACTTCATATCATTGAAGGAAGGTTGAATGGAAAAATGTACCAAGACATTCTTGATAAAAATTTGCTGCCATCTACCACGTTGATGAAGATGAACGGAGGGTGGACATTTCAGCAATACAATGATCCCAAGGATAAGGAAACTCTCAATTGGTTTCAAAGAGAGAAAATAAAGATGGTAGAATGGCCCAGCCAATCACCTGACTTGAAGCCAATAGAAAATCTATGGAAAGAACTAAAGATCAGAGTTCATAGAAGAGGCCCAGGGGACCTTCAAGATTTAAAGACTGTGTGGAAGAACGGGCCAAAATCACACCTGAGCAATGCATGCGACTAGTTTCTCCATACAGGAGGCATGCTGAAGCTCTCATTAATACTTTGTGCAAAATCCTTTGTTGGTAAATAAATTTCAGTTAGCGTGTTCAATACTTTTTCCCTGTGTCATTCTATTTTATTACACATCACTTCATTTTTAAACTGATTTTTTGGTTACTTTTGTATGTATGGATTGCATGAGTTGTTACTGACGTGGTAAAAATTTCATGTCAATAGCACCTTTAGAAATCCACTATATTACCAAAAGTATTGGGGCACTTTGCCTTTTCCAGTCTTATGCCCCGTACACACAGTCGGATTTTCCGACAGAAAATGTATGATCGGACCTTGTTGTCGGAAATTCCGACCGTGTGTAGGCTCCATCACACATTTTCCATCGGATTTTCCGACACACAAAGTTTGAGAGCAGGATATAAAATTTTCCGACAACAAAATCCGTTGTCGGAAATTCCGATAATCCGACGGACAAAGTGCCACGCATGCTCAGAATAAATAAAGAGATGAAAGCTATTGGCCACTGCCCCGTTTATAGTCCCAACGTACGTGTTTTACGTCACCGCGTTCAGAACGATCGGATTTTCCGACAACTTTGTGTGACCGTGTGTATGCAAGACAAGTTTGAGCCAACATCCGTCAGAAAAAATCCTAGGATTTTGTTGTCGGAATGTCCGAACAAAGTCCGACCGTGTGTACGGGGCATTAGTCCGTAGCATTTAACCGCTTGCCGACCAGCTGCCGTCATTATTCTGCGGCAGGTCGGCACAATCCCTCGAACCATCGTAGCTATACGTTGGCTCACAGAATCGGGATAGCAGGCACGCGCGCCGCCGCACAGCGGGGGTGCCGATGCTCATGGCCGACAGTCCCGATGACCACCGGCCACAAGCGATCGTGAGCAGGAGACACAGAACAGGGACGAGTGTGTGTAAACACACACTTCCCTGTTCTGTTCTGAGAAAAGTGACAGATCGTGTGTTCCTATTAGCTAGGAACCACGATCCATCACTTTCTCTAGTCAGTCCCCACCCCCTTCAGTTAGAATCACCTCCCAGGGAACACAATTAACCGCTTGATCGCCCCCTAGTGTTAACCCCTTCACTTCCAGAGACATTTTTACAGTAATCAATGCATTTTTATAGCACTGATCGCTGTATAAATGCCAGTGGTCCCAAAAATGTGTCAAAATTGTCCCATGTGTCCGCCATAATGTCGCAGTCACGATAAAAATCACAGATCGCCGCCATTACTAGAAAAAAAAAAAATAATAATACTATAAACCTATCCCCTATTTTGTAGATGCTATAACTTTTGCGCAAACCAATCAATATACGCTTATTGCGAAAAAAAAAAAAATTTCAAAAAATATGTAGAAGAATACATATCGGCCTAAACTGAGAAAAAAAAAAATTTTTTTATATATTTTTGGGGGATATTTATTATAGCAAAAATTAAAAAATATTGTTTTTTTTTTTTTAATTGTCGCTCTTTTTTTGTTTATAGCGCAAAAAATAAAAACAGCAGAGGTGATCAAATACCACCAAAAAAAAGCTCTATTTGTGGAAAAAAAGGGTGCGTCAATTTTGTTTGGGTGCAACATCGCACGACCGCGCAATTGTCAGTTAAAGCGACGCAGTGCCATATCGCAAAAAGTGCTCTGGTCAGGAAGGGGGTAAAATCTTCCGGGGCTGAAGCGGTTAATATTGCATTAGCCCACCCTTTGCACCTATAACAGCTTCAACTCCTCTGGGAAAGCTGTCCACAAGGTTTAGGCGTGTGTCTATGGGAATGTTTAACCATTCTGCCAGAAGCGCATTTGTGAGGTCAGGCACAAATTTGAATGAGAAGACTTGGCTCGCAAATGTGTTCTATTGGGTTGAGGTCAGAACTCTGTGCAGTGAAGTTCCTTCACCCCAAACTTGCTCATCCATGTATTTATGGACCTTACTTTGTGCACTGGTCCAAATCATTTGGTGGAGGGGGGATTATGGTGTGGGGTTGTTTTTCAGGGGTTGGGCTGGGCCCCTTAGTTCCAGTGAAGGGAACTCTTAAGGCGTCAGCATACCAAGACATTTTGGACAATTTCATGCTCCCAACTTTGTGGGAACAGTTTGGGGTTGGCCCTTCCTGTTCCAAAATGACTGCGCACCAGTGTACAAAGCAAGGTCCATAAAAGACATGGATGAGCGAGTTTGGGGTGGAGGAACTTGACTGTCCTGCACAGAGTCCTGACCTCAACCTGATACAACACCTTTGGGATGAATTAGAGTGGAGTCTGCGAGCCAGACCTCTCGTCCAACATCAGTGCCTGACCTCACAAATGCGCTTCTGGAAGAATAGTCAAACATTCCCATAGACACACTCCTAAACATGGGGGACAGCCTTCCCAGAAGAGTTGAAGCTGGTATAGCTGCAAAGGATGGGCCTACTCAATATTGAACCCTACGGACTAAGACTGGGATGTCATTGAAGTTCATGTGCGTGTAAAGGCAGGTGTCCCAATGCTTTTGGTAAAATAGTGTATATTTTTACCTAGAAAAATGGTGGTTTTCACTACTTATTTTACCCACTGTATGTAACCTTTTATAGATTTAGAAATATTTTATATCTTCAAAAACAGTAAGGCAGGCTCCACACCTTTGCATCCTCATTATCAACACACACCTACAGCATGTGTTGGGATATCTTATTCATCTCGAATAGGCCCTAACGTATGCTGTCAACAACGCACCTCTACCTTTCAACACTCTGCAAAGCATAGATGTGTAAATACACATGCATTGTGGTACCATGTTGGCAAAAAAAAAGTCAGGTAAGTGTTTTTGGTCTGTGTGGGGCTCATAATAAATGTATAATCCAATGCAAGACATGTTTAAAATGCACGTGTAAGTGTGAAAAGGTCCTAATAAATGTTCTACGCTTTACATGGATGAGTGTACATTTTTATATATTTGATGTTTTATTGCTGCTGCGTCCAGGGGCTCACTGACCTGGTGCAGGTATGTAGCATAGAAGTTTGGACATAATTTGCTGCCTACTTCTTCCAGTCAGAGGATCAGGATGACTCCTAGGCAACTAGAAATGTATATGCAAGTTTTCACATGACATATGCTGTACCTGTGGGCATTGTCCTAGTGAAGAATTAATCTTGAATGCCTCCCAGGTAGGCATGTGAACTGGAAGCCATCCATGTTCTACATCCAGCACATGTATAGGTACAAAGCAGAAAGGTTTGCCTCAAATGCTTGTCACTACCAACAGAAATGTAATGAGTGCAGAAAAATATTGTCAAATCTTTTCATCTCACACATACAGTATCTGCTTTTATATTCCTATATTATTAGCATTTCTAAAGGACCTGACAACTTAAATTACAAGGTGACCCGAGATCAGTGGCGGCTGGTGCTCAATTTTCTTGAAGGGGTGGCCCGCAGCCTCCCCAGCCATGTGCTTCTGAAAATAAAAAAACCCATTGGAATCCATGCGTCCGGTGCCCTGCATGTAGATTAGGGACTGGGCGCATTGGATAAGCCCTGCATGAGCGGCCACCACTTCCTCGGATAATACCTAAAAGTTTCATGGTTAAAGTGTACCTAAACCCAAGAACAAAAATGTAATATATTGCAAACAAATGTTCTAGGCCTTTTCCTATACCCCAGTCCCATAGGTGCCTAAACCTGGTGGTATATATCTAGTCGAGTCTATGATTTTATGACCTGGCCAAACTACCCCCTCCCCAACCACTCTTAGGTGGGAGGAGGAAGGAAAGGAAAGGAAAGGAAAGGAGAAAATACATTTTTTACCTCCCACCTCCCTTTTCTCTTTTTTTTTTTTTTATTCATCTATGGATTTTTAGTGCCCTGCACTTCCCTGGATTGGGGTTTGTGTTTTTTTCATCCCTTGGTCGCACTTCTCCATGTTAAGCTTTGGTAACTTCCCCTCTGCACCATCTGAAATCTTAAAATATAAGTAGATTTACCGAACATTCTATGCAAACAGTACTATGTGTTCTCTTATTATATCACATACCATTGTGTTGCGTACATTTTGTAATGGGTATCTTGACAAACTACCTTGTAGTCTATCATGTATAATGTGGAACTTTGTCGGTTTGGCTCCCTTACTTTATATTTTGTGCCTGATAGCTGTTTGTTTTTTCCTGCTCTAGTGAACCTCTCAAATAAATAATGTTAAAAAAAAGTAATATATATTATTTTTTTTATATTTTATTAGTTGCCATTAAAAGTCCCCACTACAGTTCTCAGATCAGCAGATGATCTTGATCAAGAGCACCTAAGTTGGCTGATCAGAACTTCCCCCAGCACTGCCACTTATCCCACCCCCCCACCAGCAATGCCACTCATCCCAACTCCCCGCCAGCACTGTCACTTATCCCACCCCACCCCCCCCCCCACCAAGGAGTAAAAGAAGGAAAAAACATACAGAATACATGGAAGGGAGAGGAAAAGAGGGGGAGGAACAAAGAAAAAGGGAGAGAAAGAACAAGAAAGACGTCTAGAGAGAGCGATGGGGAAAAAAAACAAGAAATTAACATAGTGAGGGGGTGTGGCCTGAAGCTGTGGTAAGTTGTACCTGAGCTGAGCTCCGCCAATGAGATCCTGAATCTACCATCCTGTCTCTCTCTTCTCAAGATATCCCACCTGGTATCTTACCTGCAGTGCCACGGTAACCCCTGGAGAGATGTTGCCACCTTGCAAACAGGCCGACATGGTCGCTAAACTTGATAGATTCCGCCGACAGGATGGAGACACGCAGGCCAAAGATGGCGGTTCCCCCTCTACCTACCATGGAGCTACTAAGGTAGAAATCCTGGAGGCTATCGCAACTTGTCAGAGGTGAAGGTGGACATCTCCCTACTCCGCCAGGATATGCAACACCTGCGGGAGAGAGTGGGTGAGTCAGAGCAACGCCTGAGACGCGTGGAGGGCACCCTCCTGCCCCTGCACGAATCATTAGATCAGGCACACTGCCTCATCGCCCAGCTACAGCAGAAACAGGATGATTTGGAGAATCATTCGAGATGAAACAATCTTAGCTTCGTAGGCCTCCTGGAAGGAGAAGAGGGTAACAACCCAGCCACATTCCTGGAAGACCTGCTCATCAACACCTATGGCAGGGAGGCCTAGTTCTCGCAATCATTCGTTGTGGAACAAGCTCACCGAATGCCTGCAAAAAAACACCTCGGGGAGAACCTCCACGTGTCTTTATTGCCAAGTTTCTCAACTGCAGGGATTGTGATGCTATTCTGCGACTAGCTCGGGAGAAGGGTAATATCCCCCTGCATAACCATCGGATCTTGGCTTTCCCCCACTTTTCAGTGGAGGTACAGCAGAAACGTAGTCAGTTCAGCGAGATTAAGCGCCGTCTGAAAGTCCGCCACCTAAAGTACTCCAGGCTATTCCCCGCTCGTCTCTGTGTGGTCGGTGAGGATCGTGTCCATTTTTTTGAAGAAACGGGAGCTGCCATTGAATGGCTCAATTAATCCTGCTTGAGCTATAAGTACTATACAGGCACCTGCTGTGAAACTCTCCTACCTACCTATATGATGCTGCCCACGGCCCCTGCTCCCCCGTCTCCAGTCTACTGGGGACACTGGACTTGTGTTTTTTCTTCTACTTCCGTGCCTTTTATGTTGCCTATGCTACTTTTCCATTGTTCCAGTGTGCCCCACCTGTCAACACTTTTGGGCAGCTCAATGACTGATTACAATAGGGTGACCAGACATCCCCGGTTTCTGAGGACAGTCCCCGGATTGAGGACACTGTCCCTGGACCAAGTCTGTCCCCAGTTTTGTCCCCTGATTGGATTTGAACAGGGGCTGGGGCAATTTCAAGGACAGCCCGTGCAGAATAAAAAGAAAAAATCTGAATTGCCCCCCCTCCTCTGCTACTAGCAAATGGGGGTTTATTTTTTTCCATTATCTGTGCCCTTTTCTGATGATCATGTGCTGGTCGGAGCGGAGGGACTATTTCTTCAGTTTTGGGCGCATGCCCATTCAGCTCCACTCGCATGTTCTTCTGCCTTGGCTCAAGTCCCAGCCAGCCGCCTGCCTGCTTACCTCCTTGCCTTCCCTGGTGGAGTGATCTTCCTCTGCTCCCCACCCAGTAGTCGCCGGGGCCTGAAGAGTAAAGCCCCATACACACTATCAGATTTTCTGCTGATTTTTGTCTTTAGATTTACCAAAACCATGTAGTGCAAGGGCCTGCCTGATTGCATACAAATTGAACCTCCTAAGGTTTGACCTCTTATTATATGGTTTTTTTAAATCTGAAGGAAAAAATCAGCAGAAAATATGATAGTGTGTATGGGGCTTTAGACTTGACAGGCTGGCGGCGGCGGTGGAGACGGGCAAAGAGTCGCCGATTGCTGCCATTACAAGTAAAAAAAAAATATGTCCCCAGATTTCATTTTAAAAATCTGGTTACCTTAGATTACAACAACATATTTTACACACGGAAATATAATGTGTTTATTCATCGCCGGTGGACATGGAACAGCTCTGGGGTTAGATTCACATCTCACTCGCCTACCACGGGTGATAGCCCCTCCGACGCCCAACTGCACGCAGTATTTTTCAGAGGATTTTCGCCCCCATACTGGGACGCTTACCTTACAAGATTAATACCCCAGTCGGTGGCCCTGGAGCCTCAGACACCGAGCTGGTGCTTACTTTGGGAGCCTATTTTTTTGTTTTCGGTTTTGGGACTTAAACTTACACAAGTTGGGGTATGTGTAGAGCTGGGAGGGTTGGGGTGTTATTTTCTTTTTTTTTTTTACTGATGATGGTTTTCCACAATTGTGTGCTAAGTCTAACCATACGTGTGCTGCCACTTACTGTTTTATTACATACCTGGTGTATTTTATTATGTACCTATTTACCGATGCCTACGAATGGGCTGCCCAGGACCAGGGTGCCTCTGTCCTACCTTACGCATGTACTATGGCCAGGTTGAGGTTTCTCACGTGGAATGTACGTGGTCTACATGATAAGCTGAAATGTACTGCTGCTCTGTCCTTTCTCAAGACACAACACGCAGACGTTATAGTTCTGCTCGAGACCCACGTGGAGGGGTCCATGCAGCAGGCGCTGCGGCGTCCCTGGATTGGATGGACATTTCATGCCACACATACATCCTACTCCAGGGGTGTCTCTGTGCTCGTGGCCAAATCAGTGTCCTTCGAGATTCAGACAGTGGTAACAGACCCCCAGGGCAGATATATTTTCTTACTTGCTAAGATAGCGGGTGATTTGATACTAATATTGGCTTGGTATGTCCCTCCACTCTATAATTTCACTATACTTAGTGAGGGCTTTTCGTTTATGGCCAGGTATCCATCTATACCAGCTGTCTGGCTGGGAGACTTCAATATGGTTGCAAACTCATGTCTGGACTGAATGACCTTGGGGCAGCAGTCTTCCATGCCAGACCGTGACACCAGGTTCAATCGCCTGATGACTTGTTTTACTTTGGTGGATAACTGGCAATACTTACACCCCACCCGCCAGGCTTACTTCTGCTTTTCTCTTTCACACTCATCAATGTCTCGTATAGACTATATATTGCTGTCCTGTGCCTTAATCCCTAGGCTGCGGGATTTGGCCCCCCGAATATTATCAGACCATTCCCCATTTTGGATTGAACTCTCCTCATATACTGCTCCATGTCCTTGAAATGGAGATTGAATCCATTCTGGCTGACCATTCTCCCTGATAGCGACAGGTTAGCTTTGGAATGGACAATTTTCTTCAATAACAATGCAGACACGGTCTCTCCCTTAGTGATCTGGGAAACCCTCAAGAAACATGCCAGGCTATTACTATAATATTATTATTATAACACAGTTCTAAAGCAGATTTTGTACAACGCGTGACTCAGTTGATGATGTCGGAAGAACCTTATGTCTCCTCACCGTCTTCTGACTCCCTGGCACAATTGAAAATGCAGACCAGGGTGGTGGAACAGCTGTGCCAGGAAATGGCTAAACACAAATTTTTTTTTCGCAAACAAAAGATCTTCAAGCAAGGAGAGCGCCGGGTATATTACTGGCCTACCTGGCGCATCTGGACTCCAGACCCCCAGTGGTTATTACCTTGCACACAACCATAGTAGGGGACATCACAGACCCCACTATCATTGCCAAGGAATTTGTGCATTTCTTCGAGGAAGTCTACACATCCAAAGTGCATTATCCCCCTCAGGATCTCCTAACCCTTCTTGAGACACTAGATCTCCCCAAACTATCTGCCGAACAGGTTGATTTGTTGGAGGCCCCGATCTCAGCAGATGAAATTACCCTCGCCCTAGCCTAATTTGCAAAGGCAAAAGCCCCGGGTTCAGATGTTTAAATTATATACTGGGGTATGGCACTCCCTTTAGGATAATGGGGTAGTGTAATAGGGGGGAGTTTTGTATAGTTCCTTGTCTCCAACTGTACCCCTATTGGTGGTACAGAATACCATCAACCCTATAAAGTGCAGAAACTTAATGTGCAATAGTGCAATCTTTAGTGAAACAATAACTCATACAAGTGGTCACGTTAAAAAATATATAACCAAACTAATATTCATATATCACACATGTGACCACCCTGGAGTAAAGGGGGGTTATGTGCTGAACCCCTAATTATGTATTAGATCTTCACCAACAGGCCAGCATAATTAGTGACTTATTCGCAAAAACCCATACATACACCTTAAACCAAATTAAATTAATTAATAGTGTACCAATAATCGTAGTCCTAAATGTGCTAAAACGATGATTTCCAGCAAACCCCTATATCACATGAACTCAGTGCAGGTGTGTGCAAAGCAATTAATAATAAGTAGTAAATGATAATAAATAGTTATAGTCCATATAATAATCAAAGTCTTCAAATCCAATATTCAAAGTTATTTCCAAAGCTGTGACTGGGGTGCTCTCAGATGATATTAGTGACTTGTTGTGCTCCCCCTCACGGGTCCCCACTCACCGAATCCCGCAACCCCAAAAGGGGCAAACAGCGTAGGGTATCACGGCCACAAACTCCTCTCCACCATAATCATCTGGGGTATCCGGATTGGTCTCCGCTCACCGTGTTGTATTAAGGTATGTTCTCAATGGCTCCCTCGTGGAAAAAGGAATAGAATGCTCCCATAGTGTAGTAAAATAAAAAGTTTTATTCCACAAATCTCCAAATGATTACACCATAATGTTGATTAAAATGACTGAAAAAACAGCAGCCAAAAGCTAAAAACGAAATAATAAAAAGTAAAATCATCCAGTGCTAGTAAGTCAAAGTACCACCCCGGGTGCATATACTAAGTACTGAGTGGAGCGTGCCTGAGATCAGGCTGATGTGGATGCAGCAGCGTAGGCTGGTAGCGATGTGTTTGCGCTCCACCTGCGTTCCAAACAAAGTCCACACCCGGAAGTGACGTAGCGCGCGTGGCGCCATCGTATGCGTTTCGTCATTGACGTCTTCAGCGACGGGTTCAGATGGCCTGCCAGTCAAATTTTATGTCCATTTTTCCGATGTCCTAGTCCCTAGACTTCTGGCCCTCTATCAAGCCATATTTAAAGCCACAACCCTTCCTGAATCTATGAGGGAGGCGATCATAGTCTTTATCCCTAAACTGGGTAAGGACCCCCATAGTGCAGAATCGTATAGGCCTATTTCCCTACTACAAACAGACATTAACATTTTGGCCAAAATCCTGGCTCTACGCCTAAAGTAATTCTCTCATTGATACACTCAATCAAACTGGCTTCATGCTGGCAAAAAACATGGCATTCAATACCAGATGCCTCTTCATGAACCTTGATGTGGCCAAGGCATTAGACTCTGTTGAATGGCAGTACCTGTGGCAGTGTCTTCGCTGCTATGGGTTCGGCCCCAACTATGGCCCACCATACTTTATGATACACCGCAGGTTAGGGTGGTGGCAAATGGCTTAATGTCTGACGCTTTCCCACTTTCGCAGGGGACACGACAGGGGTGGCCCATTTCAACCCTTCTATATGCACTGGCTGTAGAACCCTTAACGGTGGCACTTAGGGATCTTAGGGATTAAAGCCAAAATACAGACGTGGGCCAAATTGCCACTGAGAGTTATGGACCGCGTGGGACTAGTCAAAATGATACTATTGCCCAAAATTCTTTATGTACTATGGCACTCTCTGGTATATATTCCACTTAGATACTTCAAAATGATGGACACTTTGCTACAGTCTTTCGTATGGGGGCACAGTAGACAGAAATTATCCTGGAAGGTTCTCCAGATCCCAACTTCCCTAGAGGGCCTGGCAGTCCCGGACTTCGGATCATATTACTTGGCAGCATAGATCTCACATTTTTATCATATTGACAAGACTGACAATTGTAGATACCTTGCCGTGGCATGTCGCTCAGTGGGCTCCCGGGCTCCACATCCATTCTGCGACCTGCTGCGTGGTCTGCATGGCTCATTGGAGCTCCCAAGCCGCTCGGGCCTTATATTCCAGCACAAGCGGATATGGGATCTGTCAATGTCCAAGATGGGAACAACTGGGTTTCACATGAATACTCCCTTGTGGTACAACAGGAACTCCTTCAGATACCCGATCCTACAATATGGATATCCAGGGGAGTATATCTGTTGTCCCACGTTCTCACAAATGGAACACTCAAAACATTTGATCAATTAAAGGCAGAATTTAACCTCCCCAACCGTATGTTCATTCATTATCTTCAGGTGCACCATCCCCTATAGACCAAGTTCCCGGGCTCCTACCTCGACCTAACATCCCTGGATGCACTTGCTATAATCTGTAACAATGAGCCATGTCAACTCATATCCATTTTTTATAACATGCTCATTACTCCAATTGAAACTAAACTAGCCTACAATGCTAAGACCAAATGGGTTGACGATGCTGGGGAGTTGGATGATGAGGACTGGGGCGAGGCTCTAGAAACCTGCACACTTGTCTACCCCAAAAAGGTTGGAGAGGCTTACACAAGTCTACATAACACACAGGGCATTCTTAACTCCACACTGCTTAGCCAAATTCTGTCCTTCACATAACTCAATGTGCCCCAGATGCTTGATATCAGTTGGCACTTTTGTCCATCTCCTCTGGCACTACCCTTGTATTCGAGGATACTGGTCGCAGATTGTCCAGTTCCTACATGATCAGATGGGCTCACTGGTGTCCCTTGATCCTAAGCAATGTCTGTTGGGAATCTTCCCTGACATTGATATAGACAAACACACTCTCAGATTCCTAGATAAAACCTTGTTTGTAGCTAGAAAGATTATAGCCCGGAATTGGATTCAGGCTACAACTCTTACAACGGCTGCCTGGATTTCTGAAATTAATAATACCCTTACATATAAAAAGATAATCTACATCTATAGAGGGTGTCTGGGCAAATACAGTAAAATCTGGGACAGATGGCTCCAGTCCTCGTCAACCTGTGTCTCCTGAATCTGCACTATGCATTACTAGCTAAATGCACCTGGCCCTATGTGGCATGTGTGAATTATATACACCTTTTGGTTTATACCATAAATGAAACACAATCATCATCAGTATTGTTAATTTATGTGGGTTTATTTTTTCTATGTATGTATACATTTGTTTTTCTTTATTGGGTTATGTCTCCTTGATACAACTTGCAATGCTTAAATACCCTGTATACTTTTGCATAAAACTCAATAAAATTTGTTTCCAAAAAAAAAAAAAAATTAGCATAGAGAGAGATAAAAGGGAAAGAAAGAACAAAGAGAAAGAGTGGTACATCCTAAAATGTACCATAAGGGGGTTTTAATACTCTACGAGTGGAAGGGACTCAGGGAGCAGTAAGCACTGTCCGCGTGTTAGGGGCGCAAATTACTTGTCTTGCCTTGGGTGTTGACAACCCACGCTATGAAAATAATTTTACTGTTAGGGGTCCCCACAACTTGGGAAATTTTATCAAGGGGTCACAGCACTAGAGAGGTTGAGAACCACTGCTTTAGAGGGTATATCACATCCCTTGATGTATCCTTGTACTCACAGGACAATATAGCTCAGTATAAGCAGCATGATTTACATAGCGCAATATGCTTTGATGTACACAGATGCCAAATAGTGATAAAAATGCACACTTGCATTGTAGGGTGCTAATAAGACAGCACCAACATGTACAGCAATATCACTGAGACGCCGTTTAGCCACATCTCAGCGTGCGTTCCACCACAGCAAGGATCGCACACTCTCGTCATTTCTTGTACGATTGGTATTGCGCTGCTGCTATGTGCAAAAAAAAAGGTGTCAAAACAGATCACAGTAAATTATTCCAAATTTGTACAAAACACCAACACTTTAAAAAAATTCAATAATAAAAATAAAAAAGATTGACGTAAAATCTCCATAATGACTCTAACCGTGTCTCAAATTACACAAGTGCATGCAAGAAAAAGTAAACCTATAACTGTTTTTTTCTTGCATAAAGTGTCCGTGCAAACTCTGTGTCTTCACTCTCTTGTGCGTAATTCTTCACAGCCCATACACCTGTGGTTTAAAAAAGTGTTACTACTGGTTTCATATCGGAAACTGATCCCACAATGCCAGTGCTGCAAAGAAGCCCAATCTTCACACTGTGTGATAGACACCCAGAAAGTAACTATGGATGTACCCTCACCTTGATCCTTTGACCCATACGTTAATATACACTCAGCAGCCAGCCAGTGTTTGGTAACACAAATTGCTAATCATTGGCACACTTTGGGCCTCTTAGTACCAATTGAGCATCATGTAAACACCACGGCCTACCTGAGTATTGTTGCTGACCATGTCCATCCCTTTATGACTACAGTGTACCATCTTCTAATGGCTACTTCCAGCAGGATAATGCACCATGTCACAAAACAAAATCATCTCAAACTGGTTTCTTGAACATGACAATGAGTTCGCTGCACTCCAATGGCTTCCACGGTCACCAGATCTTGATCCAATAGAGCACCTTTGGGATGTGGCGGAATGGGAGATTTGTATCATGGATGTGCAGCCGTCAAATCTGTAGGAGCTGCGTGATACTATCATGTCAATGTGGAATAAATCTCTGAGAAATGTTTCCAACACCTTGTTGAATCTATGCCACAAAGAATTAAGGCAGTTCTGAAGGCAAAAGGTGGTCCAACCCAGTACTAGCAAGGTGTACCCAATAAAGTGGCTGGTGAGTGTAGGTCACATAACGCTGTCCCCTACCTGGGAATAATGTGTAATGCCTTCACGGGTCCACCAAGATGTTTTACTAGCCCACTTCAATTCTGAAGGTCACTGTGACCTTAAATCTCCACTGTGCTGCTATGTTCCTCTGTAAAGCTAACTCAGAGCCAATATAGATGCCATCATAGTGTTCAAGTAGGTTTATTAAAATTGTACTTACATTCAAATAGGTTAAATCCGCACTATCTGCAAAGCTTGTACTTGGGATCTGACAGATCTCCTGCCGCTCTTCCAATCCTGCAGTCTCAGCATCACCTTCTACCACTCCACGCGTATCATCACAAGTCACGTGACTTCATCAGGAGCTGGTAGGCGGGTGCAAAGGGATACAAGCCTGTCCATAGGGGTAAATAGACAAATTCGATCAGGTCTGCCTGAAAAACTGACAGGTGGACCTGATGCTGAATTTTCATGTGAAAGGGGCCTAAATATGGTGACTGCATTCATTTTTTAACCAGACTTTCTTTGCCTTTTAATTTCACCTGGGAGTCGTGCCAGTAACACACTTCCTGTCCTAGGATAAAAATACTCAGTCCCTGTACTGCATCTATGGAGAAGCAGTGTTGTCACCCTAGAATGCTGTTGATTTGGATTACAGAACACCACCCCTCTCCTCATATCAGTAACATAGGGGTAGGTATTCTTTAGTAGGCAAAATGGGCAGGGCTGATTATATTTGCTTTTTGTTGCTACAGAGGCAAAGAGTAAAATAAAAGCCCACTGCATTCCCGGCAGGATCCACCAGGTATTTTTGCACTTTTCAAACAGCTATAACTAAACATTTTAATGGTATATATAACAGACCAAAAGGGAGCAAATAATATACTTTACAATTTGTTACCCCAACATTTCATATTCCTGATATGTGCCTGTTGTATCATGTACTTGTATGAGAAAGTATCCTGTTCTCTTTTTATTGCTTCCTTTATGTGAATTCCCCGGTGTTCCTGCTGGTCCCTATGCTTTTCTATTAAAAACTGACCACACTAAGACCCCTTTCACACTGAGGAGCTTGAAAACTGCCCAAAAAAAAGTCAGGCTTTTTCTTGCGGCAGTTTTGCGGCGTTAGCATTTTTTTTACGGTCACGTGACTCAAAAGAACCATTTTGCAGCACTTTTGAAGCTCTTTTCGTGTGCTTTATTGGTGCTGTTGAAGCGCTTTCCTTTCGTTTCAATGGACAGGGGCGTTTTTGGGGCACTTTTTTTAAAGCGGTTGTATACCTTTATTTGTAACTTTTACCTACAGGTAAGCCTATAATAAGGCTTACCTGTAGGTAAAAAAAATATCTCCTAAACCTGTAAGGTTTAGGAGATATTCCCCTCGCAATGAGCCGCTGACTGCAGCGGCGCATGCGCACAGAGGACTCTCGGCTGACAGCCCGGCAAACTCCGGAGCTTGCCGGGCAGAAGTCTCCCGCGCGCATGCGCGGGAGTGACGACATCGCGGCTCCGGCCACTCACAGCGCCGGAGCCGCGATACCCGGAAGACACGCCGAGGGGAGATGTCGGCTCCCTCGGCGTGGACCAGGTGAGATGCCGGCGCCTCGTTCTAAGGTAAGTATCTCATAATGAGCTAGTATGCGGTGCATACTAGCTCATTATGCCTTTTCCCTTGCAGGTGTAAAAAAAAAATGACAGCAGGTATACAACCGCTTTAAGCGCTCCAAACATGTTCCAAACATGCTGCTTGCAGGACTTTTTTTCACCGCCCCAGTGTGAAAGCAATAATTGATCCTAATGGAAATAGGTTTTCGTGAGCTTTTCAGGCACTTTTTTTTAAGCACAAAAGCGCCTGAAAAGCACCTCAGTGTGAAAGGGGTCTAAGCAGGAGAGTACGCTGTGGTCAGTTCTCTAGCTATGCTGGGAACTCAGTGTGCTCTCCTCCAATGATCAGACTTGTCCTGGCACACTACCCCACTACACAGCCATTCACTGGGAAGCTCAGTGTACTGCTGCTTCTCCTCCCCCCAGCTTTTATGCAGCTGAGAACAGAGGGAATATGATCACTTATAAAAAAGGTATTCATAATGTTTTTTTATATCTATACAAAAATGTTTTGCATTTCATTTCTATTTTAACCTGTTGCCGACCAGATAGGCATGGCTGTGCAAACCGCCGTAGGTGTACGTCGGCCACTTTAAGAGCTGTGGGAGGCGCGCACCCACAACACCAGAGCTGATGTACGTTGCCTGCGGCCGCGATGTCCACCAGCCACCTGCGATCGCTCCACAGAGAGCCAGAAAGGGAATCTGTCAAGGTAAACAGACAGATCCCGGTTCTGACAGGGGAGGAGAGAGATCTGCTGTAAACTACTTTAGTAGTAAGAATTTAACATCCTGCACTCAGATCAGCCCCAATTCCTGCAACTCCACACCTCAGATGAGCCCCAATTCATACACCTTCATACCTCTGATCAATGTCCACCCTGCTCATCTGCCCCACCACTGTAACTCCCTGCACATATGCCTCACCACTGTAACCCTCTGCTCATCTGCCCCACCAATGTTCCCCCTTTCTCATCTGCCCACCACTGTACCTCCATGCACATCTGCTCCACCACTGAACAATCTTCTCATCTGTCCTAACACTGAACTTATCTGCTCGTCTGCCCCACTACTGTAACCCCCTTTCCCAACTGCCCCACGACTGTACCTCCTGCACATCTGTCCCACCTCTGTTCCCCCTGTTCTTTTGCCCCACCACTGTAACTCCCTACTTATTTGTTCCACCGTTGTACCTCCTTTCTCCTCTCCACCCCTCTGCACATCTGTCCCACCTTTGTACCCCCTGCTCCTCTCCCCCACCGCTGAACCCCCTGCTCATCTTTCCCACCATTGTAACTCCCTTCTCATCTGGCCCAGCACTGAACCCCCCCTGCTCATTTGTTCCACCACTGTACTCCCTTGCTCTTCTGTCCCACCACTGTAACCCCCCTGCTCATCTGCCCCATACATGTACCCCTTTTCTCATCTGCCCCACCACTGTACCTCCCTGCACATCTGCTCCACCGCCGTATCCCCATGCTCTTCTGTCTCACTACTGAATCACCTTCTCATTTGTCCTAACACTGAACCCATCTGATGCACCACTGTAACACGCTTTCTCATCTGCCCCGCCAATGTACCTCTTGCACATCGGTCTCACCTCTATACCCCCTTGCTGTTCTGCCCCACCTCTGTTCCCCCTGCTCTTCTGCCCCACCTCTGTTTCCCCTGCTCTCCTGCCCCACCACTGTTCCCCCTGCTCTCCTGCCCCACCACTGTAACCCCCTGCTCATCTGCCCCACCAATACACCTCCTTTTACATCTGCCCCACTGCTCTACCACCTGCTCATCTGGCTCAACACTGAACTCTCTGCTCATCTGGCCCATCACTGTACCCCCTGCTTTTCTGTCCCACTGCTGAACCCCCTTCTCATCTCTTCCACCACTGTACCTCCCTGCACATCTGCCCCACCACTGTACCCTCCTACTCTTCTGTTCCACCTCTGAATTCCTCCTGCTCATTTTCTGAACCACTGTACCCTCCTGCTCATCTGCTCCACTGCTGTACCCTCTTCTCATCTATGATATGAGTGATATGAAGAGTGGTGAAAGGAAGCAGAGATGAGACACATCTACCTGTCCTGGCACACTCATCCTGCTGATCCACCTCTCGCATCCAGCCCACGTGCTTGTATGTGATTTCACATACAAGCATATGGAATGGATGTGCAATGATGAGCTCAGGTCAGGGGCATTTTCTGAAAGCAGTGGGTCTGTGTGCAGGATCATAATTTGGGCCCCCCATCCTGAGAAAAAGCAGTTGTGTGTGATTTTCATTGCGCTGAATACTGGCTGTGGCTTAAAGGGACACAGAGTGCAGGGGTAGTAAGTGATGCAAAGTTTCAGGAATAATTTCAACAAAGTTCCCAGAAGATCAACAGTAATTCCACAAATGTGTCACCTGATTGTGGTTTTCTCAATCACAGTGAAATCCCTACTTTCTGAGATTGGTAGTGGCAACCAAGCGAGTCATCTTCCTCCAGATGGTGGACAGGGTTAGCAGGACTGTGATTGGCTTTAGCAGTGGCCAAGACAGTCTTCCTCCTCCTGGAAACTGGACCGCCCCCCCCAGCAGAACTGCACCCAATCTCTTCCCCATCACAAAAGTTGACGATCGCAGCTACAGCAAAGTTAGAGAACAAACAATGTTTCCCATCTTTTACAACGTGTGGGGGCACAGTGCCTCCCCCTCAGTGTAGGTGCAGCATGGGGAATTCTGAAATTGGAATGTATTAGTGTCTCACTAACACTTCCCTGCGCTGCACTGCTGATGGGGAGGGAGTCGAGTGCCGGCAAAAGAGGCTTTGCGTGCCGCTTGCGGCACCAGTGCCGGGGGTTGTCTACCCCTGGCCTAAACTGATGAAGAAATTTTTTTTTAATTTTTTTTTTGAATATTCATTATAGCAAAAAGTAAAAAATATTGTTTTTTTTTTCAAAATTGTCAGTCTTTTTTTGTTTATAGCGCAAAAAATAAAAACCACAGAGGTTATCAAATACCCCCAAAGAAAGCTCTATTTGTGGGGAAAAAAAGGACAAAGTTTGTTTGTGTACAATGTCGCATGACTGTGCAATTGTCAGTTTAACCACTTCAGCCCCGGAGGATTTTACCCCCTTCCTGACCAGAGCACTTTTTACAATTCGGCACTGCGTCGCTTTAACTGCTAATTGCGCGGTCATGCAATGCTGTACCCAAACGAAATTTGCTTCCTTTTCTTCCCACAAATAGAGCTTTCTTTTGATGGTATTTGGTCACCTCTGCCGTTTTTATTTTTTGCGCTATAAACGGAAAAAGACCGAAAATTTTGAAAAAAAAATTATATTTTCTACTTTTTGTTATAAAAAAAATCCAATAAACTAAATTTTAGTCATACATTTAGGCCAAAATGTATTCGGCCACATGTCTTTGGTAAAAAAAATGTCAATAAGCGTATATTTATTGGTTTGCGCAAAAGTTATAGCGTCTACAAACTAGGGTACATTTTCTGGAATTTACACAGCTTTTAATTTATGACTGCCTATGTCATTTCTTGAGGTGCTAAAATGGCAGGGCAGTACAAACCCCCCCCAAATGACCCCATTTTGGAAAGTAGACACCCCAAGGAAATTGCCGAGAGGCATGTTGAACCCATTGAAGTGATTGAATAATGACAAAAAAAAAAAAAAAAAAAATTTTTACAAAAAGTTGTCACTAAATGATATATTGCTCACACAGGCCATGGGCATATGTGGAATTGCACCCCAAAATACATTCAGCTGCTTCTCCTGAGTACGGGGATACCACATGTGTGTGACTTTTTGGGAGCCTAGTCGCGTATGGGGCCCCGAAAACCAAGCACGGCCTTCAGGATTTCTAAGGGCATAAATTTTTGATTTCACTCCTCACTACCTATCACAGTTTTGAAGGCCATAAAATGCCAAGATGGCACAAAACCCCCCCAAATGACCCCATTTTGTAAAGTAGACACCCCAAGCTATTTGCTGAGAGGCATGGTGAGTATTTTGCAGCTCTCATTTGTTTTTGAAAATGAAGAAAGACCAGAAATTTTTTTTTTTTCTTTTTTCAATTTTCAAAACTTTGTGACAAAAAGTGAGGTCTGCAAAATATTCACTATACCTCTCAGAAAATAGCTTGGGGTGTCTACTTTCCAAAATGGGGTCATTTGGGGGGGGGGGTTTGTGCCACCTGGGCATTCCATGGCCTCCGAAACTGTGATAGGCAGTGAAGAGTGAAATCAAAAATTTACGCCCTTAGAAAGCCTGAAGGCGGTGCTTGGTTTTCGGGGTCCCGTGCGCGGCTAGGCTCTCAAAAAGTCTCACACATGTGGTATCCCCGTACTCAGGAGAAGCAGAAGAATGTATTTTGGGGTGTAATTTCACATATCCCCATGGCATGTTTGAGCAATATATCATTTAGTGACAACTTTGTGCAAAAAAAAATAAAAAAATTTGTCTCTTTCCCGCAACTTGTGTCACAATATAAAATATTCCATGGACTCGACATGCCTCTCAGCAAATAGCTTGGGGTGTCTACTTTCCAAAATGGGGTCATTTGGGGGGGTTTTGAACTATCCTGGCATTTTATGCACAACATTTTAGAAGCTTATGTCACACATCACCCACTCTTCTAACCACTTGAAGACAAAGCCCTTTCTGACACTTATTGTTTACATGAAAAAGTTATTTTTTTTTGCAAGAAAATTACTTTGAACCACCAAACATTATATATTTTTTTAAAGCAAATGCGCTACAGATTAAAATGGTGGGTGTTTCATTTTTTTTTTCACACGGTATTTGCGCAGCGATTTTTCAAACGCATTTTTTGTGGAAAAAACACACTTTTTTAAATTTTAATGCACTAAAACACACTATATTGCCCAAATGTTTGATGGAATAAAAAAGATGATCTTAAGCCGAGTACATGGATACCAAACATGACATGCTTTAAAATTGCGCACAAACGTGCAGTGGCAACAAAATTAATACATTTTTAAAAGCCTTTAAAAGCCTTTACAGGTTACCACTTTAGATTTACAGAGGAGATCTACTGCTAAAAATACTGCCCTCGATCTGACCTTCGCGGTGATACCTCACATGCATGGTGCAATTGCTGTTTACATTTGACGCCAGACCGACGCTTGCGTTCGACTTAGCGCGAGAGCAGGGGGGACAGGGGTGCTTTTTTTTATTTATTTATTTTTTTCTTTATTATTTTTTTGCTTTTTTATCTTATTTTTAAACTGTTCCTTTCATTTTTTTTTTTTTTAAATCATTTTTATTGTTATCTTAGGGAATGTAAATATCCCCTATGATAGCAATAGGTAGTGACAGGTACTCTTTTTTGAAAAAATTGGGGTCTATTAGACCCTAGATCTCTCCTCTGCCCTCAAAGCATCTGACCACACCAAGATCGGTGTGATAAAATGCTTCCCCAATTTTCCAATGGCGCTGTTTACATCCGGCGAAATCTAAGTCATAAAATGCTCGTAGCTTCCGGTTTCTTAGGCCATAGAGATGTTTGGAGCCACTCTGGTCTCTGATCAGCTCTATGGTCAGCTGGCTGAATCACCGGCTGCTTTCTCAGGTTCCCTGTTGAGACAGGAGAGCCAGAGAAAAACACGGAAGACGGTGGGGGGGGGGGCATTCCCTCCCACTGCTTGTAAAAGCAGTCTAGAGGCTAATTAGCCGCTAGGATTGCTTTTACATGAAAGCCGACCGCTGGCTGAAAAGAATGATACCAAGATGATACCTAAACCTGCAGGCATCATTCTGGTATAACCACTCAAAGTCGTGAATGGCGTACCTGAAGACAAAAAATGGTTAACAATAAAGCACAGTAAACAGTAAAGTATAAAAAATTGCATACCTGAAAAGCAAACATGATAAAACATAACAACAATAAAACATTGCAGAATAGAACACAGTAAAAAAGAGCAGAACAATAGAGAGAATAGAGAGAGAGAGAACAATAAAACGACAACTATTTTTTTTTTTGTGGTTTTTTTGCAAACTTGTAACTTTTATAACGGTAACCGGTTCCAGGTTCGGGTCTCTCAAAATGCGATGGCATCTTGGGAGACCCTGTGAAAGTGTGCCTAGTCTGTGCAATGCTGTACCCTACGCTAATACTCAACTAGTGAATGGTAGCGTTCAAAACATTCACCAATGCAAAGACCAGGATTGTCAGGACAGGAGGGACAATAATAGCGGGTGTCACGCCTATATCCGCGCTTGCTGCAGACACGACATCTTTTTTGGGGGGGTTCGCTGGGTAGGGGTACTCGGGAGGACATAAAAATGCCTCTCATGCAGCCGACTGCATTTGGTTGGGGATGGGAATGGGGGAAGTACGGGCGCTGCAGAAGCGGTGGGTTCCCAATTAGGATTGGCGAATGCAGCAGGAAGGGCATTATGGGCACGATGGGCCTGTGTTTGTCTTTTTGGTGGCAGCGGGACACTACTTGTGCTTGCCACCTCACCAGCTTGAACTGCACTTATGGGACTCGCCACGTCACCAAGTGTTACTGCAGTGCTGGTTTGACTACGACCGGGGTGTACTAGGCCGCTGGCGCTCGCCAGTTCACCAAAACGCTACCAAAAAAACTGTTAGCGATCGCAGGGATCAGGCCTGACTCTGCGAACGCTGCAGTTATGTGTTTAGTGTTTTGTAAGTGACAGTGATCGATCGATACTGCACTTGGGTGGGCTGGGCTGGGCCGGGCGGAGGGGCAAAATGCAGGTGCTAGCAGGTATCTGGGCTGATCCCGCTAACAATGCGTTTTTGGGAACCCTAAACTGCTGGGGACGCCAGTATAGATCTGATCGGATCAGATATTGATCCGTTCAGATACTATACCACTAAGGGAGGTGTACGGTGCGTGCGTGGGTGTTAGCGGTACTGGCGCTAACCTGACGCTGCCTGGGGCTGGTGCTTGCCAGTTCACCAAAACGCTACCAAAAAAACTGTTAGCAATCCAGGGAATCAGGCCTGACTCTGCGAACGCTGCAGTTACGCGTTTAGTGTTTTGTAAGTGTCAGTGATCGATCGATACTGCACTTGGGTGGGCTGTGCTGGGCCGGGCGGAGGGGCAAAACGCAGGTGCTAGCAGGTATCTGGGCTGATCCCGCTAACACTGCGTTTTTGGGAACCCTAAACTGCTGGGGACGCTAGTATAGATCTGATCGGATCAGATATTGATCCGTTCAGATACTATACCACTAAGGGAGGCGTATGCTGCGTGCGTGGGTGTTAGCGGTACTGGCACTAATCTGACGCTGCCTGGGGCGACGCATATCACCGCCGGGCGATCAGGGGGCTAAACCTTTATTCGGTAATAAACGGCGGGTGCCCTGACACTATAAAAAATAAACGAACTAACCAGCGTCACCCGTAACACTTATACGGTGATCAGTGGTGAAAGGGTTAACTAGGGGGCAATCAAGGGGTTAAAACATTTATTAGGTAGTATATGGGGTCCCTGTCGCTATAAAACGCTGACGGCGAACCTATATATTTACGTCCCTAACTAGCGTCACCAGCGACACTAATACAGCGATCAGAAAAATGATCGCTTAGTGACACTGGTGACGGGGGGTGATCAAGGGGTTAAAACTTTATTAGGGGGGGTTAGGGGGGTACCCTAGACCTACAGGGGGGTAATACTCACTGTCCTAACACTTCTAACTGTCACAAACTGACACTATGCAGTAATCAGGAAAAAAAAAAAAAAAAAAAAAAAAACCTGCTTGGTGTCAGTTTGTGACAGGGGGGGGATCGGGGGGTGATCGGGGGGGGGGGGATCGGGGTGTTTAGTGTGCCTGGCATGTTCTACTGTGTTGTGTAGTGTTGGTGCACTCACTCACATGTCTTCTCTCCTCGGCCCGGAACGGAAACTCCCGAGCCGAGGAGAGATGACATCACATCCTCTGCCTCTGTGTACTATACAGAGGCAGGGGATGTTTCTCATTGGCTGGGAGCGATCGCGAGGGGGGGGCCACGATCGGATGGCCTCCCCCTCATCTTTGATCGCTGCCAGACGAAAGCCGACCGCCGCTGGCACCGGGGGGGGGTCCGATCGGACCCCCCGCCCGCGGGAAGGCAATCACGTACCAGGTACGTGATTTTGCCTGCCCGTGCCATTCTGCTCACGTATATAGGCGTGAGGCGGTCGGCAAGTGGTTAAGCGACGCAGTGCCGTATCGCAAAAAATGGCCTGGTCGGGAAGTGGGTAAATCTTTCTGGGGCTGAAGTGGTTAAAGGAGAAGTACAGCCAAAGCTGGCTGTACTTTTCCTGTGGATCACAGGAGTGCAGTTTGTTTTGAACTCCTGTGACCTGTTTTCAGCAGGCAGCAGGCTGAAGTCCACTATCTGCTGATGTCACTGAGCCAGTCGAGGCTTGGGTGGGATCGCAATGCTAGGGTCCGGATCCACCCACATGCCTGGACCAGTACCCAGCTCAGCCTCTCAGCGAGCCGCTGAGAGCCTGAGCCGACCGCTCCCGCTCTCTCCACATCCCAGTGCTCCAGTGAGTGAGGAGGGGACAGAGCAGAGAGCGGTGGCTGACAGTCACCGCTCTCTACTCGCAGAGCTCTGAGAACTGAGCAATCGGTGGTGTTAGATCACTTGGTTCTCAGTGCTAGAGGTGGTGGGGGACAGATGCAGCATCGAACCAATGCTGCATCCACCTAGGTAAGTATAAATCTGCAAAAACCCAAAACCCCATACTTCTTTTTTAAACTGAACGGGTTGTTTTACAAGATGTCGTTTACCATCACCTTAAGCTTTACAGTTACTTTAAGAAAATATTGCAAGAAATTATTTCAGGACATCACTGGCAGGTGAAAGCTTCCTTTGAGTTGGAGGTTTTCTATTTAAACTGTTCCGATTACAAAGAAAATACTCATTCTCAGTTTATGCTTGGCTTGTCTGTGAGCAACATTTTACATTGTAATTGTCCACTAAACACATGCAGTGTTTTATTCTATAAAATGTTTGAACTGTTTCTGTATCAGCCAAATATTTCATGTCTATTGCCAGACTTTAACAAAGAGCTGTAGATTTATCAACTTTATTGCTCAGTAAGGCAGTGCTATACAGGAGCAGTGAGACAGATTACGAGTCAGATTTACTATAAAGCTGCAGCTTGATTCATATATTCCTGCCTACACTGCTCCAAAGTAGCATTAGAGCAATATAAAATATACCCCTTACCATTTTTTTTTTGTTATTAACCTTCGATAAGAGAAGTATGGGGGCTGCAATTGAAGGGCTCGCAGTAACTCTTTGCAAAAAGTTTGCAGCTTTTGGCAAACTAAAACAAAACAGTTTAAAGGGTTAGTTCACCTTTTCACAAAAAAGGAAAAGGAAAAGGTGAACTGCCTCTCAACACCCTATCTATCTTAATCATACAGTACAGTACACAAGAAAAGTATTCATAGACCCTGGGCTAGTACATTTAGGTGAATGGACACTAGCAAATCATTCAAGGACATGCCCCTGGGTCCCTGCCCTATAACTCTACTCCACAACGTGAGCCCTTAGTTATTTGCTAGTGTCTTAAAGTGGTTCTTAAGATAAAACTATTTTTTTTTTCAAATCTTTTATTTATTCAAACGACAAGATCCACTGGGCCAATCTAATGAAAAACACAAAAAGCATATTACACAAAGGCATATAATACAGCACAGTGCATCAGTCTGTAGTGTTACAGAGTTAAAGAGGATGGCGACAAAATCAAACATGTATCATTAGCAACTGTATCACATCCTGTATGTTCGGTGTATAATTGTACTAGTCACAACATATGGATTATATCTCCCCTGCGGACATAGCGGAATATGGGATGCAAGAATGTGGCATTAGGCCCTGTATCCCTTCTCTTACAGTTTCCCTTTTTTTTCCTTTAAATAATAGAAACCAAAAGAGATAGCAGCAAGCAGAAGATAATAAAAAATAGAGATAGAGAAGTACAAGGGTGGAGGCGAAGAAATTGGAAAAATAGAAGAGAGGAAAGAAGGGAAGGGAGGGGGGAAGAGGAGTGTCAATGCACATTGATTGGTAGAGTGGCTAAAGAGTATAGTGTCCAGTGGATTCGTCACATATTAGAGAATCAAAAAATAAAATTTTTAGTCAGCAGTATCATTTCTCAGGAGAGCCTGTCCCTCTTCAGAGAATACAAACACGTTCCATAAGGTCCAGGTCTTGGAATATTGGTCCTGTCGGTGTCTGGCTGTGAGGATGAGGTCTTCCATTTTGTTTATGTCCTCAACTTTTCTCAGCCAGAGGCCGATGGTTGGTGAAATGTAAAAAGAAGACTAATACCGCGCTTGACCTAAAAAGCAAGAATAGCAGCAACTAATATATGGAATACATACATATATACAAAATGGAAAAACAATAGCTGCGCTAAAAATTGATATACCTACTGGTGATAAACTAACGTGGGACAAATTAAGTAAAAAATGAATATAAAAATAAAAATGAATTGTGATAATATATGTGATAAATCCAGGATAATAAATGACAACCCAAAAATAAGAAAAGGAAAAGTGGGTAAATATCAAGTAAATTATGATAAAAGTGATAAAAAATACAAAACAAATATTCTTATGTCTAATGAAGATGCTGTGACAATAAAGTGTAATCTTCCACCACCATTGAGTGCTCATCACCGTAAGGAATATGCGCTTACCAGAAGGCAAGCAAAATACAGCTTGCGGCTAAACACCCAGCCAGGGCCTTTGGTGTGTGGATCCTTGATGGATAACTCAGAACACCGAACTGGGACTCAGTGAGGCCGACAACCCGCTAGGATGTATGGAATCTCCCGAGTGGGTACCAGGTATTAGCCGAGAATACAAAAACTGAGCTTACCATAGTGTATTACCATTAAAAAGGGTTTATTTATAAAGATAAGGTTGCACTTCCATTAGAATGGATAAAAACAGCATGAATAGCCGGCCAGCTTGCGAAAGCCCGTTCGCTCAGAAGGTCCAATGTGATGACGTCAGCACGTTCTGTTCCCCCGACGTACGTTTCGTCATAAATTGACTTAGTCTGGGGCACGGGGAACGCACTGACGCATCACGTTATATACACACCAATATTAGCCAAGCCTCGATCTGAGATGAGGATAGAGGCGCAAACAAACCAACCATATCATCTAGTCCGCCATGGTGTATATGGGCAAAGTAGTGGCAAAAAATATAAAATATAGTCCCCGGAGGTACACATTAATGGTAATACACTATGGGAAGCTCCGTTTTTGTATTCGCGCATAATCGCATATTCCTTACGGTGATCAGCACTCAATGATGGTGGACGATTACACTTTATTGTCACAGCATCTTCATTAGACATAAGAATATTTGTTTTGTATTTTTTATCACCTTTATCATAATTTACTTGATGGTTGGTGAATGTGGGGACTTCCAATGAAGGGGGATGCATGCTTTGGCAGCGTCAAGGAGGTGGCATAAAAACAGATTTCTTGTAAATTTTCTCCAAAGTGGCGGAGGCATGAAGGAGAAAAAAGGCTGGGTCATCTGGGATGGGACGTTCTGTGAACTTCTGTATGATTTGACGGACCATTTTCCAAAAGTCTGCGATTTTAGGGCAGGACCAGAAAATATGTAGGAGTGTTCCTCGCTCCTCCTGGCATTGCCAGCATAGATCTGACGTTGAGGGAAAAAATGTGTGTAATTGTGATGGTGTAGAATACTACCGTGGCATTAGTTTAAAGTTAGTCTCCTGTATTCTCGCACAAATGGAGGATTTGTGCGTGAACTGAAGAATATGGTGGCGTTGGTGTGGGCTGAATTGGCGGTTTAAATCCCGTTCCAAGCCTGGGGGTTGATAGTCTGCTAGGGGTGTAATCAGCAGGTTGTATGTGAGGGACAGAGCGTGAGGCAGGACGCCGGTGTCCGAGAAGTACTCCTCAAGGGTTGTGAGAGGTTGGTCAGGGTTGCCAGGAGGTGACCTATGGGGTCTGTAAGCTTCAGCATGGACATCCATCTCCCTGCGGTCCTGAAATGGGAGGTTTGAAAGTGGTCTGAGCTGATCAAATTCTGGAAGACGACATCATGGAGTCCCGGCGTGATTAGTGGGTCCCCCAATATGGGGAATAAAGGTAAGTTCCAGGATGTAAGGGAGGCTTTGGTGAATAGTTGGGCGCATATGCGCGTAGTGGGGCCAATAAGGGGGTGTTTCTTGAGGTTGGAAGGGAGCGATGCATAACACCAGGGTTCCCATCTGAGGGGTATGCCACTCTGGGCTTGTTCCAATCTGGGCCATAGCTTGGTGTCACGATGGCGGCACCAATCCACAAGTCTACTTGAGTGTGTTGCGTGATAATATGTGCGAATGTCCGGCATTGCCAGGCCTCCGTGTTGCTTGGGCAGGGAAAGAAGTTTCCTGTTTGGATGTGGTCGTTTGTTAGCCCAAATGAATTCAATGAACAGTGAGTGCATCAGTCTAAAATAACTTACGGGGATAGAGATGGGTAAGGCCTGAAAGAGATATAAAAGCTTAGGGAGAATACTCATTTTAAGTATACTACAGTGGCCAAACCACAAATGAAGTCCCGTGTGCCATGTATTAAGGAGGGTCTTGACTGTTATCAGAAGTGGGGGGAAGTTCAGTTCAAAGAGTTTTGAAAGCTTTGGGGGGGTGAATGGCCCAAATATGTCAGAGCGGTCTCTGTCCATTTCAATTTAAAGCTCGCTTGGAGGTGTGAGAGGAGGGGCTGCCGTACACCCACCCCCATTGCTTCAGATTTGGTAAAGTAAATTTTTAGATTGGACAATGCTCCATAAGTTTCGAATTCACGCAGCATATTGGGGAAAGAAATTAGGGTGTTCATAAGTGAGAACATCATATCGTCTGCGTATGCAGATACTTTTTGTTGGGAGTCCCCCACATCTATTCCATTGACATCAGGATTCAGACGCACATGACTGAGGAAAGGTTCCAGGGTTAGGGCAAAAATGAGAGAGGCGACAGAGGACAACCCTGTCTTGTCCCATTAGTGATCGCAAAGGGATCAGATAGAACTCCATTAGCCCTGACCAAGGCTGCTGGGTTAGAGTAAATGGAGGATATCCAGTTGAGCATATTGCGTCCCAATCCTGCATGCTGTAGGACCGAGAACATAAAAGGCCAGTGTACCGAATCGAATGCCTTTTCCGCATCTGTCCCCAGGAAGACACACTAGGTGTTAGTGGTATTGACGATATGTAAGAGGTTGAGGACTTTGATGGTATTGTCTCTGGCTTCTCTGGATGGAACAAAGCCCACTTGGTCCAAATGAATCAAGTAGGGCAGGTGCTGCTGCAGTCTGGTTGCAATAATTTTGGTAAATAGCTTGAGGTCCATGTATAGTAGGGATATGGGCCGGTAGCTCCCACAAGAGGCGGGATCCTTGCCTTCTTTTGGGTCTTTTTGGTCTTGGAGGGTAGTCTCACGGAAATATTTCCCTGTGCCTAGATCATTAAATAGTTCAACCATGTATGTTCGGAGAGAGGGGAATAGGGTTTTGTAATACTGAATTGTGAAGCCATCCGGCCCTGGTGCTTTCCTTGGTTTGGTGTTCCCTATAGCTAGTTGGAGTTCAGGTAGTGTAATGGGGTCGTTAAGGAGTTCACTAACATCGTCAGGTAGCGAAGGCATCTGGGAGGAGGATATGTAATCCATTATGTGATTTTGGGAGGGGGTCACTATTTGGAGATTATAGAGCGATTAATAAAATAGTTTAAATTCTCGTGTGATATGATTAGGTAGGGTGGTTTTATGACCGGTAGAGGACATGACGTGTGGTATGTAAGACGCTAGTTTCTGTGACTGTAGGGACTGGGCCAGTAGTTCATTGCCCGATTTGTATGACCGTTTATGGCAGACCTGAAGCGCTGCTATGGCTTTGAAATCTAGCAGGTCAGTGATTTGTTTACGGATGATGTTTAATTCCCTTTCCAGAGGTGGTGACAGGGCATGTTTATGACGTGCTTCAATGGCCTGCAGATCCCGCAGAAGGGAGGTCAGTTGTAATGCGTGTTGCCGTTTAATCCTGGACCCGTGTTTAATAAGCACCCTGCGTGTTAACGCCTTGTGGGCTTCCCAGACAATGCCCTTGTCGCAGTCAGGTGTGTCATTGGTGTGAAAATAGTCCCCTAGTTCTTTAGCGATACCAGCCGACACGTCCTGGTCTTGTAGAAGGCTCTCATTTAGCCTCCATGACCTATTTTGAGCTGTGGAATTGTCAGTGAGGGCAAAGGACAGAGTCACCAGAGCGTCATCTGACCATGTTATGGAGCCTATGGAGGTATCCTGGACTGCACGTAACTGGGCATGCGGGATGAGAAAGTAGTCTATACATGAGTAGACGTTATGTGGTGGGGAGTAGAAGGTATAGTCTTGTTCGCTGGGGTGAATAGAAAGGACTTGTTAATGAGTATAGGCAGTTTGTCGTCTCTAAAATGTGTTTCTTGGACAAAGGCGATATCTGCTTTAAAGCGGAAGTCCGCCCAAAAAAAAACAAAAAACTAAAAGCCAGCAGCTACACATACTGCAGCTGCTGGTTTTTAATAATAGGACACTTACCTGTCCTGGAGTCCAGCGATGTCGGCACCGCAGCTGATGTTTCCATCAGTTGTCGGGTGCTGCCACCGCCATTGCGGGTAAGGGAACCCAGCAGTGTACCCTAACGGCTTCATGCCGGGAACCCTACTGTGTATGCGCGAGGCTCCGCTCCTCACTCCTACTGGCCCGGTGACAGGGGGAGGAGGAGGAAGCCCCGCGGTGAAGTCATGGGCCACGGTGCGGACTCCTGAAAGTGAGAACAGGATACCTGTCAAAGACAGGTATCCTGTTCCCCCTCCCCCCCGAAAGGTGCAAATTCTGGCACTGGAGGGGGAGAGGAGACAAATGAGCGGAGACTGTGCATGTTATATAAGTACATCCGTCTCTTATCAGGGACATTTAATTATTTTGGCATTAAGTGAGATTACTCTGAGTACATCCATGGTTATAGAGTATGTCAAGGGAGGAGAAAGGAAGGGTGCAGTGGTAGGTGCAGCTATGGTGTTTTGCCAGTTCCAGGACCGGGTGGAGGAGCGCTCTGCATCTCAGTGTCGCTCTGGAGAGATCAGGTAGGATCTTGATTAAGGCCCCATCGAATTCCAAATCGCCATGCTCCCAGGCTCTGTGCAGAATCTCCTCCTTCTGTGTGTAGGGGTGGAGTCTGCATACCACATCCTGTGGTCTGTTGGGATTGGGAGATCTAGGGCCCAGGGCCCTGTGAACCCTGTCTAGTTCCAGCGAGGTTGGAGGGGTATCCAGGCTCTTGTGCAAGATGGGCGTGACAGTGACCCCCAGGTTTTCGTGCCTGTGCTTCCAGGAGTCCTCGAGAGCCTCAGGTTGTTTCTCCAGAGTGTAGAGAGATGTCTCTCCCGTGGTCATCCTGTCTGAGAGCGCGTACCTCATCCCCCAGCTCCTGAAGGTCCCGACGGTGCATCTCCTCCAGCTGGAGGATTTGGGCCTCGATGTCTGTTTTAGTAGGTAGGGCTTGCAGCAGGGAACAAATGTCCTGGTCTAGCTGAACGGCGCTCGGGTGGAGGAGGAGGCTGACATCTCTGGCCAAAAGGCTGCTGGTGTCCCCGAAAAGCAGTCCAAGGTGGCAGAAGCACTAGGAGAGAGGGGTTGTGTGTGTGAGGCCTGGGCTTTCTGAGGAAGGCCACGTGGAGCCGCCATTGTAGCGCCCGGGGAGAGCCTCTGAAGCTGTGAGATGAAGTGCTGAATATCGCCTTTTTTTTTGTTTAACCTTTGTTTATTAATCAGACAATAGAAGCAGTTTTACAAAGATGTGGATGGAACAACAATATATGCATATAGTTATAACAGTTGTAGTGTCCAAAAATGCACAGATTCGATCACACGAGTGATATACAACAAGCAGTTTTGTACAGTGACCTGGGTCTGGGATGGTGTATGCATATTAACCATAAAGTAAATGGACAAATAGTAGGTAATTTAAGAGAGGTAAGGGAGAGAGGAGAGGGGAAGCAGTAAGGGGTTGAGAGAGAGGGAGAGGTGGGGTAAAGGTAAAAGTGGGGGTGGTAAGGAAAAGAAGAGAGGGTTAAGGTGGAAAAGTGCTGGTAGACGATGTACTACATAAGACGACGTGACGCAAGTTACATACAAACAATGCATTACTTTTGGCTAAAGCTATATCTACTACATGCCCATGCATCATTTAGGTATGAGAGGGGGAGTTTGTTGTGTGGGACCATGAGACACATACATTATGCTCTTGTAGGCAGTGGAACTTTCGAATTCAGACCATTGGGCCCAGATTGCAGTGTGATGATTGAGTTTGTCTCTGGCTAAAAAGGTAAGTTCTTCCATAAGACAGGTATTCTCTACCGCCTTTATCCATTTTTCCAAGGAAGGAGCAACAGATTGACCCCAAATGGCCGGGATGAGCGCTTTAGCAGCGTTCAGCAGGTGTGGTGTAAGAGAACGTTTGTAGGAGCCAACTATTTCCATAGTGTTATGTAAAAGTATAGTCCATGGATCCATGGGTAAAGACAAACTCGTTATTTGATTTACAAGTTGGGTAATGTTTGTCCAGAAAGGTTGGATGACTGGGCACGACCACCAGATATGTGTGTGAGATGCTGTGTTCCCACAATTCCTCCAACACATCGGGGAACTGGAAGGGAACATACTGTGTAATTTAGCGGGGGTATAGTGCCACCTTGTCAGCAGCTTGTAGTTCATTTCCGCTGTTTTGGAGGAAGCAGAAGAGACATGAGCCAGCTGTAGAATTTTGTCTCTCTGGTCCTCATTGATATTAGATTGTAAGTCGGACTCCCGTTTGTTGAGGTATTCTGGAAAGGAAGGGTTATGTATTTGTATGATGGCTTTATAGAATTGTGAAATACAATGCAGGGGTGGATCCTTATGCAAGAATATATATTCAATTGGCGTAAGCTCCTGTATATTCCATATTGGGTGAGGAAGGGAACGGACGAATTGCTGTATTTGTTTGTATCTCCATTTGTCCATGAAGGTGATCTGTTTAGAGTCCAGTATATCGGATAGAGGTCTGAGGTTGTTCGATTGAATGAGATGGTGAAGGAGAAGAGGGCCTTCCACTGACCAGGATTTAAAGCCACTGTCCATGGGAAGAGAGAAGTCATGGTTCAGAATGGGTAGTAGAGGGCAGTTGTATCCCCAAGAGAATTTTCTATGCATAGAGTCCCAAACTGCAAGCGTAGAGACAGTTAGCGGTGAGGTATTGGGTGAGAGGGCTCTGAAGGAGCGGGGGATCCATGGTATAGTGGACAGATCAATTTCACTCAAATCTTGTTCCAATTGAACCCATAGTTTAGTATTACTCGCATACTCGCATACTTCCAATCAGCTATCCTAGAGAACGTAATGGCTTGATAGTATGCCTTAAAGTTTGGGAGGGCAAGACCACCCATACTTTTGGAACATAAAAAGGTAAATCGGGAAATCCTAGGGTGTCTGCCCTTCCAAACAAAGCGGGACACCATGGTTTGTAAGATGGAGAAGAACCATATAGGCACACCCAGCGGCAACATTTGAAAGATGAAGAGCACTCGGGGAAGAATGTTCATCTTAATGATATTTATTTTACCCAACCAAGAGTGTAGGAGTGAGGACCATTGTCTTAAGTCCGACTTAATATTGTTAAGTAAAGTAATGTAGTTACTTCTAAAAAGAGAGTGGAGATTGGGTGTGAGATGGATACCCAGGTATTTTAGAGTGTTTGATTTCCATTGAAACAGGAATTGTGGTTTTAAACGCATGGCAGGGGAATTCGGTATAATAATATTGAGGATTTCTGATTTGGATAAATTTATTTTAAAATTAGAAAGTGTTTGAAAGGTTTGGAAGAATGACATAATATACGGAAGGGAGATATGTGGTTGTTGGATGAAAAAAAGAATATTGTCCGCGTATGCTGCGTACTTGTGTATTCTAGTGCCCACTTTAATTCCATGAATGCTACTGTCACGGAACGTCCCACACTCCGCTTGAGTGCTTCCGTCATATACCGCTTCCTAAGTTCTGGAACACGAGTCCAATGGATCTGGCTATAGGAACCCCAAGAACTAGACAACACCAGTCTTGGAGTACATCAGAACTAACTTTTATTTGAGATCTCACACACATTTATACACCAGGATGACTCAAAGCTAACCTAATTAACATGAGCTCCAATAGGAGTCGTCCCGTCTCCTACATTGTATGGAGGACAATGTCATTAGCTCATTCAATTAACATAAGCACAAGTTGACACCAGCATCTCCTCACATGATGTGTCCCAACAGAATGAATCAGTCTTATCAGCAGGGGGCTGCTGGAGGAACCCCCCCTCCCTCTTCAGGGACACAGATCCACAGCAAGGAGTCCCCATACAATATATACATGACTGAGTCCGATTAATACAGTTCAGACTGGATTTCTCATTCACCTCAAATGCTAGGGCCCATAATCGGTGGGCAACAGGCCCGCACACAGTCCTCTCCAACAGCCTCTGCTCCGGCCAGGTCCGTGACATTTCTCCCCTTTCGGCAGGAGACTAACATAGGAGGAGACCCCAGACGGGTTGACTCCGAAGTTAGTCAGTAGTTCCAGTCCTCTACTGCCTGTACCCACACAGTACCCCAAACAAATTATTCCAAACAGTGTGTTACTCACCCAGCCATCCTCTGCCTCTCTCAGAGAACATATCTGCCGCTGGGGAGAGGCCCGGACTGGCCCTTCTCCCTGGAATCCTTTCTGCCGCTGGAGAGAAGACAGTGGGACTGGGCTCACTCCATCCTGCTGTTGGGGATCTGGGCCCACTGCCCAGCATCCCTGGGGTATACAGGTGGGGACTGAAGCCCCATCAACCGACACCAGATCAAGCTGCAGTTGTGAGGTGATGACTGCATTCTCTCCTTGGATCCTGATCTGCAGCTCGCGATAGACTGCCACCTCCTCACCTTGGGCCTCCACAATTGCTGCAGGTGTGGGGCAGAGGTCTTGGACCCTCTGTCCGGTTGCCAGCACTTCTGCTGGGGGTTTGCCAGGTGGTTCCTCCTCTACAGAAACGTCTATTAAATCCCCAGTCTCTGGAAGTGGTAAAAGTGTGGGACAGAGGTCTTGGACCCTCTGTTCAGTTACCAGATCTTCAGCTGGAGAAGTTTGTTTTAACTCCATAGATGCTGCTGGCAGAAAATCACATGTCCCTGTCAGTGTTGTGGGAGAAAGGCCGACTACCTCTTCTCTCAAGAAGGCCAAAGCCACTGTTGGTGCTGGGCAGAACACAGTGAACTTTGGCCCTGATAGCAGCTCTTCTGCTGGAGGCTCATCAGGTTGTTCTTCCTCAGCAGAAAAGTCTATCAAGTCCCATGTCTCTGCAACTGATGTCTGGGGATAGAGGTTCACCATCTCCTGTCCATGGAACCCAGAAGATGTTATCAATGCTGGGCAGAGGTTAGCAGAGCTCTGCCCTGTTGTCAGCACTTCAGGTTTGGGGACGGCAATCTCCGGATTTTCCACTGCCGATTCTCTGGCATGCTGCTGAACTTGTTCTAGCAGTTTCCTGTATGCCCTTTCCAGATGCTGTTCCTTCCTTAGCAAATGGTCCAGATCAGGTTTGAGCTCTGAGACCCCTGCAAGACTGAGCATAGACTCTCTATAGTCTCTCATGTCCTCAAGGTCAGGTTCCCCCTCATCGCCAAACATAAAAAGATCTGTAAGGTTCTCCCACAGCAATCCAGGGCCGCCAAAGTCATATCCCTCCGGAGAGCATTCTGTTGTCTCCCCTAAATATCCCTCCTCTGCGTGCCATTGCAGAGCCCGATACCGATTGTCCAGCTCTATCTCCTGCTGGACCAACCTGTCCAACTCAGTCACCCATTGCTCCTGGGGCTGCTCTCCCAGGAATGCCATCCGCAATGCCCGTTGATCACTGGCCCGTTGCTCTTGGGTTGGAAAGCACTTGCCCTGTTTTATACCAGCGAGACGGAGGGCTGCAATCCAGAGCTCCACCCGAATCAGCTGCCTGAGCTCCAGGCATTCATCCTCAGACACAGTCCTGGTGTACGTTGAAAGGATGATCCGCAGCAGCCCCGGGAATTCTGATGCCAGGTCCATATCTCCGCTGGGGTGACTGAAGTCTGCTATGCTGATCTTGGATCCAGTTGGAGGTTTGGATGTCCCAGACTTCAGGAAGCTATCCCACTGCTGCCACCAATGTCACGGAACGTCCCACACTCCGCTTGAGTGCTTCCGTCATATACCGCTTCCTAAGTTCTGGAACACGAGTCCAATGGATCTGGCTATAGGAACCCCAAGAACTAGACAACACCAGTCTTGGAGTACATCAGAACTAACTTTTATTTGAGATCTCACACACATTTATACACCAGGATGACTCAAAGCTAACCTAATTAACATGAGCTCCAATAGGAGTCGTCCCGTCTCCTACATTGTATGGAGGACAATGTCATTAGCTCATTCAATTAACATAAGCACAAGTTGACACCAGCATCTCCTCACATGATGTGTCCCAACAGAATGAATCAGTCTTATCAGCAGGGGGCTGCTGGAGGAACCCCCCCTCCCTCTTCAGGGACACAGATCCACAGCAAGGAGTCCCCATACAATATATACATGACTGAGTCCGATTAATACAGTTCAGACTGGATTTCTCATTCACCTCAAATGCTAGGGCCCATAATCGGTGGGCAACAGGCCCGCACACAGTCCTCTCCAACAGCCTCTGCTCCGGCCAGGTCCGTGACAGCTACTGCTGTGCCTGACATGTGCTAAGAAAGGTTCAAGGGAAATAGCGAACAATAGGGGGGATAGAGGACATCCCTGCCTAGTGCCATTATGAAGTGTTAGAGTGTCACTTAGCGTACCGTTAATTCGGATTTGTGCCGATGGATAGGAATATAGGGAGGAGATGCGATAACATTTTGGGGCCAAGGCCAAAATACTTGAGCATCGTCTTAAGGAAGTCTCAGTCCACCCTGTTAAAAGCTTTTTCAGCATCAGTAGATAAGAGAAGGGTGGACTTAGAGCACCTACGGACGTGGTGAATGAGTGAAAGAGTACGTAGAGAACTGTCTCTGGCCTCTCTGGTTGGAATGAATCCGATTTGATCTGCTGAGATCCAATCAGGGAGAAGAGGTAAGAGTCTGGTGGCCATGACTTTAGTAATAAGGTTGATGTCTAGATTTAGTAGGGATATGGGGCGGTAACTGCCGCAATGAGGAGGGTCCTTACCAGGTTTGGGGATAATAGTAATATGGGCTGACAGGGATTCTGGGCGGTATCCTGAGTTTTTAAAAATAAAGTTAGCATAAGATGTGAGTCTGGGTAGTCGGATGTCACTAAAGGTCTTATAATACTTTGCAGTATAGCCGTCTGGGCCAGGTGCTTTACCCGATGGAGTGTTTTTCAGCGCTTCTTGAAACTCCTCTGTTGTGAAGTCAGACTCTAGCTGATTGAGACTTTTGCAGGATAATTTAGGTAGTTTAGCTTGTTTCAGATAGGTTAGGATTCGTAAACCTTTCTCTGATGGAGTGAGCGTGTCTAAGGCCCCATTGACATTGTAAAGGTCAGTATAATATTCCTGAAACGCTTTGGTAACTTAACTGGATGACTCGGCTATTTCTCCCCAGGAGAATTTGACTTTAGAGATAAAGGAAGCTGATTTCTTTGCTCGAATGGAGCATGCCAGTTACTTGCCTGGTTTGTCCCCCATTCATATAATGTTTGGGAGAAAATTTGAAAATGTCTTTTAGTTTGAGAGTTTAGTAATATTTTGAGTTCTTCTCTTTTCTGCATTAAGGCTTCTAGATGTGATTTATGTAGGGATAATTTGTGTTGTCTGTCAAGATCTGCTATTTGCTGTATTAAGTCATGAAGTTGCTGGCCCTGTTCTCTATTCCTCCTAGTACCTAGCTCAATAAGTTTGCCCCTCATCGTGGCTTTATGGGCCTCCCAAAGCAGAGAGGGAGTTGTGTTTATGTTCCCATTCTCTGCAAAGTATTGTTTCATGGCGATGGCCAAAATGGATGCGTCGACTGGGTTAGACAGGAGGAAGTCATTGAGCTTCCAATTGGTGGAGCGTTTGGGTAGAGAGGGGATAGTTATCCGGATAGAAACCGGGGCATGGTCGGACAATGAGGCCGTACCTATTGATGCAGATTTCAGGAGGGGTAGGTGGAAGTGATCAAGGAAGATGTTATCAATTCTAGAATAAGAGTGATGTGTTTTAGAGTATAGGGAGTAGTCCTTATCTTTGGGATGGAATGTACTCCAAGCATCAATTAGCTGAAGTTCGTGTAATCTTTTCTTAATGAAAGCTAAACTTTTATATGGTATGTTGGAACGACCCTGAGACGTGTCTAAAATAGGGTCTAATGGCATGTTAATGTCGCCTGCTAGAATAGTAATTCCCTTTGCGAAAGTTATCAGTTTGGACAGGACTTGAGACATAAAAGATGGTTGGTTATAGTTTGGACAGTAAATGTTTGCCAGTGTGCACTGGGTGTTGCCCATAGAACCCCTCAAGAACAAAAATCTACCATGGGTATCCGACATAATCTCCTCAAGCTGAAAGGACACATTTCCACTGAACCCAATGGCTACACCTTTAGCTTTATTTGTGTCTGAAAGACTGTAATACCATTTGGGGAACTGAGGAGAGAAGAGCCGAACCGGAGTAGTAAGGTGCGTTTCTTGCATAAACGCAATGGAGCCGGAGGCTTGTTTTAATTCTATTAGCACTTGGTGTCGTTTGGTTGCATGGTTTAAAGTAGCCATTGGGAAATCGGAATGTGTGTCTCTAGCCCGTGGAGTCATCTGTACCAGCAAAAGATAAAAGAGGACAGAAAAGAGGAGGAAAAGAAAGAGATAGGTACGGGAGGGGAGGTGGAAACAAGTAGGTAAAACATTGAAAAGTAAGGCATTTAGACCTTTGGGAAACATTTTAGAGGCACGCGAAATATTGCGGTGTTCCCGTGGGGGTCTGTGGGGGCGAGCGACCCAGGTGGCCCCGGAAAGGAAGTCACCAGCAAAATCCCAGGGGCCGCTCACTTCCACCAACCCCAAGAGGAGAGGGGGGGGCGTTGATTTTGTAATATGAGCATGTACTACTCATGATTGGGGAACTCGTCCAGGTCTGGCCTAAAAATAACACAATTAAAACATAAACGTATAAACCTCTGGCATAGGATAAACTATGCAAGTAATTAAAAAAATGAAGTCAGTCCATAGAATGAGGACATAGATGGGTGTCTGCAGTCTATGAAAAGTGGGATATCAGCATTTAAGCCTTGGCATCATTGTGTTTAAAATAACACAGTAACAAAACAAACAACAAAGTTATTGCCAACCCTGCATGCAGAGCATGTGTGTTAAATGAGTAATGCGGGAGATCTCACCCATTTTTTGAGAGGAGCCCGGTGTGTTGGTACGCTTCTTTTTAAGAGGTATGCTTTTCCAAGCAGGATCCAGTGGAATAGAAAATTCTGGTAGCATGTCGTGCCATCCAGGGAGATCGACCGGAGGAATTCCAATTTCACGAAAGAAGGCTGGGAGATCTTCCGGGAATCTCAAGGTGGAGTAGCGTCCATTTTGGTAGCAATGAGGCAGGCAGGGAAGCCCCATCTGTATGTGGCTCCATCCCCTCTCAGTTGATCCAGGAGTGGTTTGAAAGCTCTGAGACGTTCAAGTGTCTCTTTGGAAAAATCCGTGAATATACTGATGGTGGCGCCATCAAAATCAATGCTCAGGGTACCACGTAGTTTGAGCATGATGGCATTCTTTTCCTCAAAGTAATGTAGGTGACAGACCACATCCCTGGGCAGGTCTGTGGCCAGGTTGCGTGGGTGTAGTGCTCTATGGTCTCGGTCAAAGCGTAGGGGTTCAGTGACCGATCTTCCTAAAATAGTATTTAGGATGCCACGAATCGTGGGTTCAAGATCAGAGTCTTTAGTCGCTTCAGGTAATCCACGAATTTGCAGATTGTTCCTGCGATTCCTGTTTTCTAAATCCTCTAATTTATAGAGAGAGGAGCGGTGAGCCAGTGCAAGCCTTTTTACAGCAGTCTGCAACTCCTTAATGGCGGCTGCTTGTGAGTCCTGCCGCCTCTCAGTTTCCTCCACTCTCTCTAGCAGATGTGACATATCAGAGCGTACTGCTGCTATATCCTTCTTGAGTGATTTCTCAAAGCTGCGGAACAACAGGAGGATGCAGGAGAGCTCTCTCGCGGTGATGCTGTGTGCTCGGAGCGAGATCCACCGGACCTCGAGGCTCTGGCCTGTGAAGGCCACGCGCTGGGACTGAGCTTCTCCGCAGCTAGAAACCTCTTAATGGATCCTGAGGAGGAGATTGAAATCGCGGGTCCTCTCCCGGACCTTTTACCCGTGCTCCTTTGGGATTTAGAGGCTTTTGCAGGCATTGCCAGAGGTAATTAGACCTATGCTGGGACAGAGCTCTGCTTAGATACGTCCGACCAGCGCCATGCGGAAAACACTGAATATCGCCTTTTAAAGCGCCAATAGCATGCTGATGATAGTAAGCTGAGAAGGCCGGGGTAGATAGGGGGAGGCCAGGAGCTCACAGAAGATGCGACTTTACCATGTCCAGGCCACGCCCCATGGTAAATAATGTTTTATCACTTACTGTGCGCCCCCTTCAATCACTTACCTGAGTCCTCTATCAATCCAGCATTGTGCCTAGCAGTAAGAACAGCAGGAGCCCATGACTGCTGCCAATCAAATCCTGTGAGGAGGGAACAGGGGCGTGGGCAAGCCATGCTGTGTATGTCAATGGGTGCACACAGCATAACTGGGGTGCATGTCTGCACATATGTCCCCATAGCACACAGCTTTGTATGGGGGCATATGCAGAAGAGGAGGAGTGGAGAACGCTGGTGGGGGACCCCAGGAGAAAGGAAAAGGGAGCACTCTGTACAATACCAAGTATAACATGTGTAGCACCCTCTATTGTGCTACAGTGCCTTGAAAAAGTATTCATATCCCTTGAGATTTACCATATTTTGTCATGTTACAACCAAAAACATAAATGTATTTTATTTGGATTTTATGTGATAGACAAACACAAAGTGGCACATAATTGTGGAAAATTATAAATGTTTTTCAAAATGTTTTACAAATAAATAAGGGAAAAGTGTGGCGTGCATTTGTATTCAGCCCCCTTAAGTCAATACTTTGTAATAGTGGCAGCTGGTGCTCAAAATTTTAGAGGGGCGGCACAAACTAACAGCACCTCCCCCCCAAGGGAGATGGTCGGCGGCAATCACCAAGCACAACCCCCACCTCCCGCACAGGAGACAGACAGCGACAATGCATTGTGAATGTGCATGGTGCCTTACCTTATGGAGGCTGCGCAGAAACAGGAAGTGTGTCCTGAGACACAATTGGCCAGGGAGCCCTAAGACTCCCTGGCCAATAGGGGTTTCCTGATTGGTTGGGAGGAGAATGAGGAAGACAATAGTGATCAAAAACCCCATTGGAATCCATACGTCCAGCGTCCTGCATGTAGATTAGGGGGCCGGACACATGGATGGGGTTCCACCACTGCTGGAGCGCCCACCACTGCTCTGTAGAACCACCTTTCGCTGCAATTACAGCTGCAAGTCTTTTGGGGTATGTCTCTACCCACTTTGCACATCTAAAGAGTGAACTTTTTGCCCATTCTTCTTTGCAAAATAGCTCAAGCTCTGTTAGATTGGATAGAAGAGCGTCTGTGAACAGCAATTTCCAGGTCTTGCCACAGATTCTCAATTGGATTTAGGTCTGGACTTTGGGTCATTCTAACACATAAATATGCTTTTATCTAAACCATTCCATTGTAGTTCTGGCTGTATGTTTAGGGTCATTGTCCCGCTGGAAGGTAAACCTCCACCCCAGTCTCAAGTCTTTTGCAGACTCTAAACGTTTTTTTTTCTGATTGCCCTGTATTTGGCTCCATCCATCTTCCCATAAACTCTGACCAGCTTCCCTGTCCCTGCTGAACAAAAGCCATGTTTCATGGTGGGAGTGGTGTAATGCTTTTAGGCCAAAAAGTTCAATTTTGGCCTCATGTGACCAGAGCGCCTTCTTCCACGTTTGCTGTGTTCCCCGCATGGTTTCTCAGAAACTGAAAACAGGACTTCTTATGGCTTTCTTTCAACAATGTCTTTCTTCTTGCCACTCTTTCATAAAGGCCAGATTTGTGGCGTGCACGACTAATAGTTGTCCTGTGGACAGATTCTCCCACCTGAGCTGTGGATCTCTGCCGCTCCTCTAGAGATACCATGAGCCTCTTGGCTGCTTCTCTGATTAATGCTCTCCTTGCCCAGCCTGTCAGTTTAGGTGGACGGCCATGTTTTTGTAGGTTTGCAGTTGTGCCATACTCTTTCCATTTTCAGATGATGGATTGAAAGGTGCTGAGAGGTTCAAAGTTTGGGATATTTTTTTTAGAACCTGACCCTGCTTTAAACTTCTCCACAACTTTATCCCTGACCTGTCTGGTATGTTCTTTGCCCTTTATCATGCTGTTTGTTCACTAAGGTTCTCTAACAAACCTCTGAGGGCTTCACAGAACAGCTGCTCTTTTTTTTTTAGACTGAGATTAAATTACACACAGGCGGACTCTATTTACCAACTAGGTGACATATAAAGGCATTTGGTTCCACTAGATTTTAGGGGTACCAGTGTAAAGGGGGCTGAATACAAATGCACGCCACAATTTTCAGATATTTATTTGTAAAAAAAAATGAAAACCATTTATCTTTTTTCTTCCACTTCACAATTATGTTTGTCTTGGTCTATCACATAAAATCCCAATAAAGTACATTTATGCTTTTTGGTTGTAACATGACAAAATGTGGAAAATTCCAAGAGGTATAAATACTTTTTCAAGGCACTGTATGTGTCTTTAAAGGCTATTATAATTTTGTTTATTATAGAAATGATTGTTATATATAGTGTCAAATATACTAAACTTATTGTTCACATTAACGTGCCTGAGTTGTAGATATAGTAATTATTATCAGGAGTTGCCTGGGACCTGAAAGTTATTTCAAGGGTTTCTCCTTGTTCTAGTGTTGCCTTTCTCAACCTTTATAAGGACTACTGTTACGGAATGCGCTATTTATTTAGGGATACTTTTACATTAAGAATCTAAATTGTGCAATTGCAAAGCTACTCGTGTCATTACCATTCATATTCATTTGCATGATTTTTGCTTTATTTGCATTATGCATACAACCTATCTACATTCATTCTGATTGGGCTCAGGCCTAGTAAGAATCTTTGTCTTTTTATGTATAAGACTATACATGTTTTATTAGAGAATATAATTGTATGTGCTTATATTAGACAAAAAATATCTCCCATGGGACTTTGTTTCAGCAACAGAAATCGCACAATTACAAATTGGTGTATAAAAAGTAAGAAAAAAACTTTTATTGAACAACAGAATTAAAATTGGCTGATCTAGACACTTCACGTCCTGATCTTATACCATTCCTTCAATATACATATACTGCAGGGATACATGCCACAAAGTCAACCCAACGCGTTTCAACTTTTATAAAGTCTTCATCAGGGAATAAGGAGGTGGAAGCAATCAAAGATATGAACATGACTGGATGCACATGGGTCTCAGCCCAGACCTCAAGCTCCACAGAAGATAAATGGCTGTCAAGCAGAAGGCAACAGAGGCGGCTTGCTCGCGTTCACTAATGGAAGATTATACAAAAAAGATTATACAAAATATATGTATAGAGCTGAATGGTAGCTAACCGCAGCAAAAGGAGAGCATTCTCCTATAAAGCCATTGAGCATGGGTCGACAGCATGGACAACACTGGCTCAATCTATCTACATTCATTCTGATTGGGCTGAGGCTTAGTAAGAATCTTTGTCTTTTATGTTTAAGACTATACTTGTTTTATTAGAGACTATAATTGTATGCCTTTAAGCAATATATTAGAAGTTATATTTTATGCCCTGTACACACGATCGCACATTCCGACAACAAAATCCATGTTTTTTTTCCGACGGATGTTGGCTCAAACTTGTCTTGCATACACATGGTCACACAAAGTTGGTCGGAAATTGCGAACGTCAAGAACGCGGTGACATACAACACGCCGAAAAAAAGGAAGTTCAATAGCCAGTGCAGCTCTTCTGCTTGATTCCGAGCATGCGTGGAACTTTGTGCGTCAGGAATGTGTACACACGATCGGAATTTACGACAACGGATTTTGTGATGGAAATTCCGATGGAAAATGTTTGATGGAGCCTACACACGGTCGGAATTTCCGACACAAAAAGCTCCCATCGAACATTTTCCATCGGAAAATCCGACCGTGTGTACGGGGCATTATTGTACTTCTATTCTGTGCTCCCAGATCTAAACATAATTATAACTTCCTTATTTTGTTTTGAGTGGGCACACAGAGAGTTTGCTCCAGGGCTGGGGAATTTAGATTGTATGGTGTATATTTTTGAAAGTGAGAATAAGCCGATCACAATCACACATGTACTGTATAGCTAAAACCACGCTTTTTGTATATACGTGTAAAAGAGACCTGCTTCAAATCTTTTCAATGTGTGTTAAAGGAAAGCTTTCATGAGCACAATGCAGAGGATACCAGTGTGACCTTTGAAAATGTTTTTTGCCTGGCTTTTATGCTAATACCCTTGCTTCAATACTTTGAACCACTGAGTCGAAACAAGCATGCAGATTCGAAATGTCAGAAATTCATAAGTCATTATCTGCATAATTGTTCTGGGTCAGTGACTCAGAAGGGGAATGAGCCAGTGACTTAGCACATTAGCAAGTCATCTATCTTTTTCAGAGAGAGCTCTTTCTGGTAAATTGAAATCTATTAGTTGACCAACTCATGGAAACAATGCACTACGAGTCTTATGGAGTCTGCCATTGCTGGGCTGACTGTGCTAGTTCTCCAGCTGTCTGTGGCTTTAATATTTTGAGTCTTTGACCCTCAACAAGGATGCAGATTAGAAAATAGTAATCTTTATTCCTAGGTCAGTGACTCAATGTGCTGAAGCCATTGAATTAGCTTGACAGCCAGACAACAAGAATTTTCAAAAGTAGGTCTCAACCACGGCAGACTACATACTTCTCTCAGTTGAGGTCTCCATTAAAGCACACATATAAGAAAAATTAGTGGCAGACGACTTCTGCTTCTGAAAATGCTAGCAGTTAATAAAAATAAAATGTTTCATTAGTCCTAAACATAATAAAGAAAATATATACACTAAATAACCTCTGAATGCAGATCCTAGTTCAGTAACCAAGATAATTAATACTTGATGTAATGGAGTAATACATGACATAACCTCTAGGGGGAAGTAGGGAATCATTCATTCTTCTCATCCCTACAAATGTTTTCCTAAATGTGACACATAAAAGATTTTTGCAGTTCTGGAAAGTAATATAGATTTTTGTGTTTTTCAATACTTACATGCATAAACAAAAATCTATTGTTTTCTATATTATTCTATTCGGTCACAAATCCCCAGCACTATGTGGGAGCATCTTCTTACGAGATTTGAAATTCTCAGGATCGCAATGAAAGTCTCTTGACATCACTCTCAACTAATTGAGGCTACTTTAACATAGGCCAAGGATTTTGGTGGCAGGAGGAGGCATCTCTTCAGTTTCCTCTCCCCCTAGTGATGTGCAACATTGTAAATTGTGCAACATTGTAAATTAGGATTTTTTCCGACGGATGTTGGCTCAAACTTGTTTTGTCTACACACGGTCGCACAAAGTTGTCGGAAAAACCGATCGTTCTAAACGCGGTGACGTAAAACACGTACGTCGGGACTATAAACAGGGCAGTGGCCAATAGCTTTCATCTCTTTATTTATTCTGAGCATGCGTGGCACTTTGTCCGTCGGATTTGTGTACACACGATCGGAATTTCCGACAACGGATTTTGTTGTCGGAAAATTTTATCTTCTGCTCTCCAACTTTGTGTGTCGGAAAATCCGATGGAAAATGTCCGATGGAGCCCACACACGGTCGGAATTTTCGACAACACGCTCTGATCGGACATTTTCCATCGGAAAATCCGACCGTGTGTACGAGGCATAAGTGTTACATTTAGCAATAATTCACTTACATGAAAAATACTGTGAATCTGGTGCAGCTAGCTGTCCATGGTAGCCAATCAGCTTCTAACCTCAGCTTGTTCAATTAAAGAGTAACTCCACTTTTGTTGAGAAAAAAAAATATTCCCCTCTGGGGAATCTATGTACGTTACAAGGATTTTGTTGCAGATTCTGACCTTTTTGTTGTTCTGAAGAAATCCCTGTGTGTGTTGTCTGTGCCCATGTGCCAAGTGAGTCTAATGGGAGTGGTTTTATAATAATTAACCAGCTGCTGCACCTGCAGGGCTCTAATGAGGAAAATGTAAGGGCCTGCATCCCTTTAAACATGATTTTCCATTGGGAGTATCTCACCAAAAATGTCATTTTTTGTTGCAGGGGATGCCTGAAATTTGACTTGTATCTTAGGGCAGACTTCTGAGAAAATCAGTGAGCCAATCACATAAGCAGGAAATTACATATGGGGGGGGGGGGGGCGTTCTGTATACGTACTGTGTACAGAACACCTCCAGATAGCCATATCGCATTGCATTTTACAGAAAATGACAGCGCTGAAGATTGAAAAGAAAGGTAATTTTTATTGATATTCAATATTTCCCTTGAAGGTCAAGAGGCATGGCTTCAAAGATCAGGAAATTTGGCTTCCCTCCATCCATCAAGTTGACCTAATGTAGAACACGGCTCACATGCTTTGAGCACTTCACGCACGTGTCCAAAGTTGCCCATATACACATGGCCTATCGGCTGAACAAAGACAGATTGAACAGACTCTCCTATCTACCTTAAACAGCAAGAGTGGGCAATTCTCCCGCTGCAGCTATTGCATTTTGACAGTTTGCACTGCCAGCTGTCAAAATCCCCAAACAGTGCCTGCATCGGACTGGATGCAAGCACTGTTCGACTGACAATTATCTGCTCTGTTCCTTTTTTTTTTGCCGACAAAGCCAAACGCAGAGCGAATTCCGACTGTCTCATGAGGAGCTGGCTGCAATTCGCTCCATGTATGGCTAGCTATACTTGAACAAGTCTTACGCTATGTTTGCATGGCATCAGAGACAGTAACAGCCAGTGGAATTTTTTTTGGGGGAGGCAGCAAACAGCATGCCACTGACACAACCTCCCCCCCCTCTCCCCAGTGGGTAGCACTTACCCCATCGCCGGCGGCTTCCCCTGCTCCACGGCCTCCCATTCTTCGGAAGTCTTCTCTTTTCGGCCAATCACAAAACGTGTCTCACACCCGCTTTTGATTGGCCGGATTGAGCATCAGCGTTTCAATAGCGAATGTTCATTTGCTGTTGTAACATCTGGGTGCGCTCTGTGCTCCGAACCCACCCTATTTTGAAGCCTATTAGAGCCTATGGCTCTAATCAGATGCTTTAAAAAAAACACCCCACCGCTATAATTCATGCGCCCGGCGTCCTGAAAGGGGTCGGACGCATGAATAGGAGGTGGCCGCAGCGGCCATTAATAGATTCATGCTGTGCATATATCTATCAATTATGCATATAGGGGGTGGCATGGAGATAGGGGCGGCACCTGTGTGTCCCTAATGGACGGGCCACCACTGAATCAGAGAACTGCTGGAGCACTTTACTAATACAGCAGCCGTCCGTTCCCAACTGTGGTAGGGTACAATGTGTTACATCACACAGCTCCCTTTTTTTTGTGTGTGTTTTGTACCAATGTCATTTAAAGTGTACAAAACGTACACTTAATTCATGGTACTGTACAGATCCATATGATTCAGTACAGTGCCCTGCGATAAAATGCAGCAAGTCTGCATTTTATGTCAGCATGCTGCAGCACAGTGTATTCTTGCGTTGACAGACATTTTACAATGCAGTAAAACGTTGGTAGTAAAACACTGTGAATTCAGCCGCACTGCTCGACATTTTTAGGGCTGGTTGTGGCTACCAAGAAATAAAAGAAGTTGAGAAAAAGATTGTACAGGCTGCACATAAATCTGATCTGGTAATGTGCCCACATATAAGCAAATCATTCCGACAGATGTATGACCATTTTATTGCATGGTTGCTAAACCTTAAAGTGGTTGTAAACCCTTACATATACCTAGTGAAGTGACTGGCCTCAGGCGATACACAGAGATAAAACAAATCCTCCGATATAAGTTGTATCTGTTTATCTGCAGCTCTTTGTTCTCTACATCTGTTCAAAGTGCTGAATTTTAAATCTTGTCTGAGAGTTCAGAAAAAAGTAGGTGGAGTTACACTCTGCAGAGCTCAGTGAGGAGAGCTCTGAGAGCTGACTGGAGGGAAGGGACACAGAGAAGGCCTGGCTCGCAGTCTCCACTCTAATTCATCCCAAAGGTGTGCTATCGAGTTGAGGTCAGGACTCTGTGCAAACCAGTCAAGTTCCTTCACCCCAAATGTGCTCATCTATGTCTTTATGGACCTTACTTTGTGCTCTGCTGTGCAGTCATGTTGGAACAGGAAGGGGCCATCCCAAAACTGTTCTCACAAAGTTGGGAGCATGAAATTGTCCAAAATGTCTTGGTATGCTGACGCCTTAAGACTTCCCTTTACTGGAACTAAGGGGCCAAGCCCAACCCCTGAAAATCAACCCCACACCATAATCCCCCCTCCACCAAATGATTTGGAGCAGTGCACAAAGCAAGGTCCATAAAGACATGGATGAGCGAGTTTGGGGTGGAAGAACTTCACTGGTCCTGACCTTAAACCAATAGAACACCTTTGGGAGGAATTAGAGCGGAGACTGCGAGCCAGGCCTTCTCGTCCACATCAGTGCCTGACCTCACAAATTTACTTCTGGAAGAATGGTCAAACATTTCCAAAGACACACTCCTAAACCTTGTGGACAGCCTTTGTAGAAGAGCTGAAGCTGTTATAGCTGCAAAGTGTGGACCAACTCAATATTGAACCCTACGAACTAAGGCTAGGATGCCATTAAAGTTCATGTGCATGTAAAGGCAGGTATCCCAATACTTTCGGTAATATAGTAGGGTGACCAGACGTCCCCGGTTCGCGGTGACAGGCCCCGGGCTGAGGACACTGTCCCCAGACCAAGTCTTGTCCCCGGCAGATGCCACTACTTGCATTTGTCACTTTTTTTTTGTACCTGCACATCCTCTATTGATGCCAGAAGGCTGGGGACTCTTTTTTCCTGTGGAGAGATACAGCTGCTCCGGCCTCATAAGGCCGATAATCTTTAGATCTTTAGTTAGACCCGGCAGCCTGATTTCAGAGGCGGAATGATATTCAGCCTCTCTGCTGCTTTCTCAGCCAATGACAAAGCATTGTACCCGCTCCCTTCCTTAGCCTACCTGATTTGACTGTTAAGCTAAGCTGTATCAGGAGGAGGTGCCAGCAGATTTATAGGAGGAGGACAGGAGAGGAGTGGAGAGAACACAGCCTGCTATGGAGGATGGATTACAAGAGACAGACGGATCATTTCTCAGCCTCTGCAGTGAGCCCAGTGAGTTTAAAGAAACAGCTACTGCCAGCAATGAGAGAGCAGAGGCTGTTTTCACAGTGTGTGATACAGAAAGTTAGAAGAGCAGCACCAGGACAGGATGTCTGTGTGTTCTATCCATCTATCCCTCCCTCCATCCATCCCTCCTTCCATCCCACCATCCATCCATCCATCCCTCTTCATTCATCCCTCCATCCCCCCATCCATCTCTCCTTCCATCCATCTATCCCTCCATTCCTCCCTCCTTCCATCCATCCATCCAGCCCTCCATCTATCCCTCCTTCCATCCATCCATCCATCCATCCATCCTTCCCTCTATCCATCTCTCTATCCAACCATCTCTCCCTCTATCCAACATCCCTCCCTCATCCATCCATCCAACCATCCCTTCCTCCATCCATTCAACCAGCCCGCCATCCATCCAACCAACCATCTTTTGTTCCATTCATCCAAACATCCATCCATCCCTCTCTCCAACCATCCCTTGCTCATCCATCCATCTATCCTACCCCCCACCCATTCCTCCCTCCATCCAACCATCGCTCCCTCCATCCAGGCCATCAGGGCAGGGCTCTTGCACACAAGGTGGCTGAGCCCATTCAGTGCAATTGCAGCCCAGGTGCAATGTACAGCCCGTCACTGACATGAACAGTTGTGTGTTATGCTGTAATACTCTATACAGTGATCATACGTGAGTACAGCAGCGTACAACTATTCATGTCAGTGATGGGCTGTACATTGCACCTGGGCTGCAATTACACTGCAAGAGCCCTGAATCTCAAAAAAAGTAATGTGAACTTTCTGTCTGTACAATCGCTCTCTTCTCATGTTAGTGTAAATTATATTCCATGTTGAGTTTGGTGGTCAGTACCATCACCAAATGCAATCTTTTCAAGAGAATCAGCTAATTCGCAACCCCGCACTCTATGTAGTACGTGCCTGAATGCTATACTCTGTACATAGCACGTTCCTGAACCCTGCACTGTGTACATAACGTACTCCTGAACTCTGTATGTAGCACACTCCTGATCTCTGCACTGTGTACGTAGCGCACTCCTGATCTCTGCACTGTGTACGTAGCGCACTCCTGATCTCTGCACTTTGTACGTAGCGCACTCCTGATCTCTGCACTGTGTACGTAGCGCACTCCTGATCTCTGCACTTTGTACGTAGCGCACTCCTGATCTCTGCACTGTGTACGTAGCGCACTCCTGATCTCTGCACTGTGTACGTAGCGCATTCCTGATCTCTGCACTGTGTACGTAGCGCATTCCTGATCTCTGCACTGTGTACGTAGCGCACTCCTGATCTCTGCACTGTGTACGTAGCGCACTCCTGATCTCTGCACTGTGTAAATAGCGCATTCCTGATCTCTGCACTGTGTACTTAGCACACTCCTGATCTCTCCACTGTATATGTAGCGCACTATTGAACCCTGCACTCTGTACGTAGTGCACTCCTGAACTCTGTATATAGCGCTCCCTTAAACTCTGCACTCTGTAACGTTGTGCACCCCTGAACTCTGTACTCTGTACACCCCGCACCCTTGCACTCTGTACATCACGCACCCCTGAACTCTGCACTCTGTACATTGCGCACCCCTGAAATTTGCACCCCTAAACTCTGCACATCGCGCACCCCTGAACTCTGCACTCTGTACATTGTGCACCCCTGAAATTTGCACTCTGTACATAGCACACCCCTGAATTCTGTACTCTGTACATAGGGAACCCCTGAACCCTGCACATAGCGCACCCCTGAACTCTGCACTCTGTACATAGCGCATCTCTGCACTTCTTTGGTAAGAATAAAGTACAAAATATGCATTGAAAAGTTCTTTATCTATCTTATCTTCTTAAAGGGGTTGTAAACCCTCTTTTTTTTTAAAAAAATAACAAACATATCATACTAAAAAAAACACCAGAGTTTACAACCCCTTTAACATTTGGTAGTCATATCCCCAAAAATTCTAAATATAATTTTTTTTTTAAATCTCATGGACGAAATGTGAGAGATAATGAATATATCATACATCATTCCATAAACACATACCACATACACTGCATATATAATTTGAGGAAAATATGCTTATAAAATAGTTTACCATTTGCCAATAAAAAAAAAATGTCCCTGAATTAAAAATTTTAAAAACCTGGTCACCTTATAATATTTTATATATATATATATATATATATATATATATATATATATATATATATATATATATATATATATATATATATATAAATTACAGTATACCTGTAAACAGGTGCAGTTAGCTTTCCTGCCACCAGGTGGCTCTGTCCCAAAGTAGTGTGGTGAGAGGGAATTATACACCTAGTTGTATTAGTATTTTTTTAGGAACCTGCAAAGCATTGTACCTTTGATCAGCAGTTTGTGGGTGCAATGTCAGACTCCTGCCTAGAGCTTTCTCTTCTCATACCTCTGTATGGGCAGACAGCTCCTGAGACAGTGTGGGGTTTATTTACTAAAATTAGAGTGCAAAATCAGGCTCACTTCTGCATATAAACAAACCAATCCGCTTCCAGGTTTTATTACCAAAGCTTAATTGAACAAGCTGAGGTTAGAAGCTGATTGGCCTTGCACAGCTACACCAAATTCTGAGTGCTCCAGTTTTAGTAAATCAACCCCTGTGATTGAACTACAGGCAAGCTTATCAGCACTCCCACAGTTCATTCAAACTATGAGACCGTCTGCCACTGATGGATTTGTGTGATTACCACCTCAATACAGTGCACTTACACCCCCTTCCTGCCCAGACCAATTTTCAGCTTTCAGTGCTCTTACACTTTGAATGACAATTAATCATGCAACACTGTACCCATATGAAATTCACATCCTTTTTTTTCACACAAATAGAGCTTTCTTTTGGTGGTATTTAATCACTAGTGGGTTTTTTATTTTTTGTGCTATAAATAAAAAAGTCCATACATTTTGTGAAAAAAATGCCTTTTTCTTTGTTTCTGTCATAAAATTTTGCAAATTAGTCATTTTTCTTCATAAATTTTGGCCAAAATTTATACTGCTACATATCTCCAGTAAAAATAACCCAAATAAGTGTAAATTATTTGGTCTTTGTGAAAGTTATAGAGTCTAAAAACTATGGTGCCAATCACTGAAAATTGATCACATCTGATCACACCTGATGTACTGAAGGCCTATCTCATTTTTTGAGATACTAACAACTCAGGAAAGTACAAATACCCCCCAAATGACCCCTTTTTTTAGAAAGTAGACATTCCAAGGTATTAAGTAAGTAGCATGGTGAGTTTTTTTACGTTGTAATTTTTTCCCACAATTCTTTGCAAAATTAAGATTTTTTTTTTTTTTTTACAAAATTGTCATATTAACAGGTTATTTCTTTCACAGAGCATATGCATACAACAAATTACACCCCAAAATACATTCTGCTACTCTTCCCGAGTATTGCGATACCACATGTGTGAGACTTTTACACAGCCTGGCCACATACAAAGGCCCCATATTGAGGTAGCATCTTCAGGCGTTCTACGAGCATAAATGACACATCTCATTTCTCAACCACCTATTACACTTTTGAAGGCCCTGGAGCACCAGGACAATGGAAACGCACAGAAAGTGACCCCATTTTGGAAAGCAAACTCCCCAACGTATAATCTATGAGGCACAATGAGTCTTTTGAACGGTTCATTTTTTTCCAGAAGTTTTTTGAAAATGTGGAAAAAAAATGAAAACGCATATTATTTTTACACAGTTGTCCATTTATCAGATATTTCCAACACATAGCATGTGCATAGCAAAGAGGACACCCCAAAATACATTCTACTCCTCCTGAGTATGGCAATACCACATGTGTGAGACTTTTACACAGCCTGGCCACATACAAAGGCCCAACATTGAAGTAGCATCTTCAGGCGTTCTATGAGCATAAATGACACATCTCATTTCTCAACCACCTATTACAATTTTGAAAGCCCTGGAGCACCAGGACAATGGAATTGCCCCCAAAATGACCCCATTGTGGAAAGCAAACACCCCAATGTATAATCTATGAGGCATAATGAGTCTTTTGAACGGTTCATTTTTTTTCCAGAAGTTTTTGGAAAATGTGGGAAAAAAATGAAAACGCATTTTTTTTACACACAGTTGACAATTTATCAGATATTTCCAACACATAGCATGTACATAGCAAAGATGACACCCCAAAATACATTCTGCTACTCCTCCTGAGTATGGCGATACCACATGTGTGAGCCTTTTACACAGCCTGGCCACATACAGAGGCCCAACACTGAAGTAGCACCATCAGGCATTCTAGGAGCAGAAATGACATATATAATTTCCTGGCAACCTATCATTTTTGAAGGCCGTTCATATTTCTAACACATAGCATGTACATACCAAGAATTACAATCCAAAATAAATTCTATTGCGGAAAGGGTAAAAAAAAAAGCATTACCTGTGCTTTTAGTAGTATTCACAGAGGAGAGCACTGGTCCAGGCAGCAGGCAGGGATGTGCTTAGCGACAACAATAGTAATTATCCAGGCAGCAGGCAGGAATATTGTCTATAGTCCGCACAAGGATATTGTCAGCACAGCACAGTCCATAGAAATTGTCCAGGCAGAGACAGCCAGCACAGCCATAATACTGGTCCTGGTACACTGTTACCTGCAGACACTCATTGTACCGCTCTCCAGCCCTTCATAAACATACTGCCTCTTGCTACAGCTAATTATTTGCATAGTCCAGGTAGCGGTGTGGTCCGTTCATGCGGCAGGCAGAGGCATGATGGCAGTAAGTCAGCAGAAGGCTGAGGGCCGCAATCAGGTAAGACCTGTGGACAGGGGCACAGGGGTAGAGGCTTCGACCCACCTAAATCTCTATGAAGCCTCCGTACTCCAGACCCTAATCCGGAAATTCCGAAACCCAGAGAAAACAAAAAAAAATTGTTTTCAACATCCGGAAAAACAATTCTGGAGCCCCTCACACATGTGAGACCCCTGTGTACTACAGTAGCAGGGTAACAGATCAGTCCAAGCAGTAGACAAAAGCATAGTCCATAAAACAGGCCAGGGTCAGTTCACGTGCAAGCAGTCCAAGTGGTAGGCAGTAGCGTAGTTGATAAAACAGGCCAGGGTCAGTTCACGTGGAGGCAGTCCAAACGGTAGGCAGAGGCATAGTCACAAAACAGGCCAGGGTCAGTTCACGTGGAAGCAGTCCAAACGGTAGGCAGAGGCATAGTCAAAAAACAGGCCACGGTCAGTTCACGTGGAAGCAGTCCAAATGGTAGGCAGAGGCATAGTCAAAAAACAGGCCAGGGTCAGTTAACGTGGAAGACAGTGGCATGGTTATTTGGGGAAGCATGGAAAATGGTCAGCACAGATTATGAAAATGGGGAAATGGTTAAAAATATGGGCTAATATTTTAGGGATGTATGATAAAATTGGAAGCATTCACCAATGCAAAGGCCAGGTTGGGAGGGACACTGGTAGCTGGTATCCTTTCTAAATCCTCTTTTGGTGCACACGCAACATTTTTTTTGCCGTCTTCGGCCTGCTTCAGATGGTGGAATGTTAAAGGGGAAGTGGCGCTCATGAAGTTGGCAAACAGCCTCAGAGCGAAGGTCTTCTGGGGGGGGGGTCTTTGGTGATAGATGAGGGACGTAACAACTTCTTCTATGAATTGTAGAAAGGGGGGCGGCTTTCTGTGGATTTGGTGCAGACTACCTAGGAATTATAAATGGCCAAATGGATGAGATAAATTGCTACCTTCTTGTACCAGAATCGGGACCTCCTTATTGACAAATAGGGCTAAATCATTTGATCATTGAAATCCACCCCCCCCCCCCCCGCCCATGTAGAGAATATAATCTTGAACACATACTGGCTTTTCAATGAAACCTCTTCTTCTTTGAACCTCAATTGTTGTGTCATCATGGATGGTGGACATCATGTGCACGTCCCTTTTATCCTTCCACCTCAAGGCCAGCACTTCGTTGCATCTCAATGCTGCTTTTCCCCCCCTTTGCAGCTTTTTGTTTGCTAGAGATTGTGGGAAGCCCTTCCAATTTTTCTGGAGGTTCCGCAGGCCAGGGTTTTTGCAATGTATAGGTGTTTGAAAAGGGGCAGGCCAGTGTAGAAATTGTCAAGGTATATGTGATATCCTTTGTTCAGAAGTGGGTATGCCAAGTCCCATAAATCTTCCAGTTGTGCCCATGTAGGCCGGGCACTCAGGGAGCTAGAGCTGGGAATCTTTTTCTTCATATATGCGGAACGCATATAAATTTCCCGTGGCTCTCTCACAGAGTTTGTATAATTTTACTCCGTATCTGGCCCTTTTGCTAGGAATATATTGCTTTATTCCTAGCCGGCCTGGAAAGGGTACCAGGGACTCATCGACACATATATTCTGATCGGGGACATAGAGTTCTGAAAATTGTTGGGAAAAGAAATTTATCAGTGGGCGAAGTTTATATAATTTGTCGTAATTTGGATTGCAGGGAGGGCACTGGGTGTTATCGCTAAAATGAAGAATGCGCATTATCATTTCATATCGGGACCTGGCCATTACGGCAGAATAAATGGGCATGTTGTGGATAGGGTTGGTGGACCAGTAGGCATGTCTTTCATTTTTTTTTGTAAGCCCCATGTTTAGGGTGAGGCCCATAAACAATTTGAACTCCTCCAAATTCAGATCTCTCCACTCAAACGGACAGGCATAGGATGATTGGGGGTTGTTGGCAATATATTGCTGGGCATATAAATTTGTCTGGTCCACAATGAATTGCAGCAAAATGTCGGGCAAAAACAGATAAGAAAATCAATCGCTGTGAAATTTTGGGTGTTGGCCTGCGCACCTGGCTGTGCTGTGAATGGGGGAATAATTGGTAATCCCGAGTCGGATGGCAGCCATGTTGGGTTGGCAAGACCATCTGGCATATATGTAGAGGCCCTGGCACTTGGGGGACGTGACACTCCAGTAGTTAGGGGAATTAAATTTCCTGTGCTGGTACTCAGGCGTGATGTGGCAGCACTGGTACTGGGCATTTGTTCCTTGGGCCTATCGCTGGCGGCAGCGCTGGTACTGGGCCTGGGAATTTGTTCTTGGGCCCTATTGCTGGTGGCAGCTCTGGTACTGGGCCTTGGAATATAATCCTGGTTTCCAGAGTGCCCTGCACTTTTAGGAGGGACCCATTCTTCCTCCGAATCATTTGCCGATTCACTATTGGGTTCAAATGCCGAATTTGATTCGGAATCAGAATTGAAATCTGATGAGAACTCCCCGTTGCTCTCATCAGTCATGGAGAGGATCTGGAACGCCTCCTCACTGGTGTATAATCTTTTGGACATGATGCTGAAGGCTGTGTGACAGGTGGCAGGTGACGGTCACTGATGGGCTGTGAGATGGGTGGCAGGTGACGTTCACTGATAGGTGATGACGGTGTGACAGGCGATGCTCACTGATGGGTGACAGGCCACGGACGGTGACGGGTGATGGTCACTGACGGGGGATGGTCACAGATGGGTGACAGGCCACGGTCACTGATGAGTGCACCGCTGATGGTCACTGATGGGTGACGGGTAATGGCTGACGTCACTGATGGGTGACGGATAATCGCTGACATCAATGATGTGTGACGGGTGATGGCTGATGGTCACTGATGGGTGACGGGTGATGCCTGACGGGTAACGGCTGACGTCACTGATGGGTGACGGGTAATGGCTGACTGTCACTGATGGGTGACAGGTAATGGCTGACGTCACTGATGGGTGACGGGTGATGGCTGATGGTCACTGACGGGTGATGGCTGACAGGTGATGGCTGACGGTCACTGATGGGTGACGGGTGATGGCTGACAGGTGACGGCTGACGGTCACTAATGGGTGACGGGTGATGGCTGACAGGTGCACCGCTGACGGTCACTGATGGCAGTCTTATGTGACAGGTGCACTTTATGGGGTGACTGTGGTAACTGTTGGGTGACAGATGACAATTGGGGGGGGGGGTGAGACAAGTGTTGTGCTTGTGCAGTACAATACAGACACAGATTGGTAACTCACTGCTCCTAGCTCTTCTCTCCTCACACTGGAAACGGTGTGTGAGGAGAGAAGAGCTGATAACAGCTAGTTACCGCTCTGTGTTTACATTTAGTGATTGGCTGTGAAAGGATCACAGCCGATCACGTGGTAAACAGCCGCCGGCCAATGGCTGATTAACATCGTCGGTGATGAGCAGGGTTCCCGGGAACACGCCGCCACCGACGTAATTGCGCGCATGCGCTGTGCACAATGGGGTGGTACCAGCTGTCATTGTCCGTGACTTCATCACAGCCGATCACGTGGTAAACAGCCATGCCCAATGGCTGTTTACCCCCCTCGGTGGTGAGCGGTGTCTCCGTGACAGGGTACAGGGATGCGCGCGCACGATCGCGCGCATTCCCTGTTTGAAGGGCAGGGCGTCATACGACGCCCTCCCAGAACAAGAGCCACGCCGCCTGGCCATCATATGACAGATGGCGGGCGGCAAGCGGTTAAACGGTGTGGCTGTGCGGGCAGAGCCCTGCACAGCCGCGCCAATTTTAAATTGTGACAGCGGGTGCGGGGAGGAGGAACCCTGCCCACTGTCACAGTGGGAGATGGGTGGTTCAGTGGGGGGATGCTGCCTAGCAACATGTTACATACTAAGAACCATTTCACACCAGCAGACAGATTGGGTCTGCCTGTTCGTTTTTGAGGCGGACCCAATCAGACCACCCAATGGGCAGTGGCAGCTGGTGCTAAAAATGTTTGGGGAGGCGCAAACAAACCCCTCCAGGTCTGCACTCACCAGAGGACGCCGTGAGACTTGCCTACAAACTGAGCCCTCCATCCAAAGCTGGGCTGTCACGGCTTCCCTGATATCCGGCAGCTTCCGTGTTAACCCGGTCTTCTTTCAGGTTCCAAATATTCAGCCTCCTCATTGGCTGGGACAAGAAGCCGTAAAGCCGGAAGTGACATAATGGCGAATATTGATTTGCTAAAATCAAAAGTGGGAGGGTTCGGGGTGCAGTGCTCTGTGCCCCTAGGACAACCTAAGACAAGCCAGTTAGAGCCTCAGGCTTAAAACACATGCTTGTCAAAAATTGACAGACCTAATAGATACCCATTAGTCCGGCGCCCTGCATAGTGCACACACAGAATGATTTATTTCTGGTGCAGATTGGCCAATCTGGCATGACGTTGACGGGGCCCCTCCCTGGGAATGGGAGTATATAGTAGCCTTGGAGCAGCCGATGGTTCATTTGCTTGACTCAATCACAAGAAAGCACACACTGATCCCACACACGGGTTACCCTTTTTGCTGGGATATCAGTCATCCTCTTTTGATATGTTTTTTCTACCCTCTACTTGGTTTTATTTCACATATACCCCCTCATGTGTTCCCCTTGTGGGAACACATAGATATTTTGACACATTATTTTTACACTTTTACACATTTAATTAATCCCTTTTTGACACATTTTTTCCAGGAAAACTATGCACTTTTGGTGTACACATAGTCTATTGGATCATGCTGTGACCACCGTGTTGGGCTCCGGGCGCTGTTCCCCATCCTTGGAGGGTTCCCCCGTCTCAACCCCGGGGGGAGACATCATGCCTGTTACCCCTGTCTTCCTTGGTGGATACCGGACTTGGCCTTGAGGCTGTGTAGTAAGTATTCCAACTTATCTCCATCCTGCTGGGATATAATCTCTCTGTCCTCCCTTATTTTAAGGGCATTATCAATAACCCCTGTCCATTTCCTTTCCAGGATATTACTTCACTGCACTCCTGATGAATGGCTGTAATGCCAGGAAACGCGTTGAGTGCCACTAGATGCCCAAAGTTATCTGTTCCCATAATACATGTTTTTTAACTCGTATATCTTATCATGTACATTTATTATCTCTAATTCCTATTTCTATTGCATGCTATGTAGCAGCATATTTAGTGTAAGTCATGTGACTACCTATCTATTTGATACAATATTTTTCTTCAATGTAATAATAAATCATGTACTGCAACTTCAACTTTATGTGGTTTTTGTCCATATCTGACATGGTGGTCGCCTCATTTAAAGTCCCACAGTTCTATTTTTCTATTTTTAAATAAATGATAATGTGACTAATTTTTTTTAACTTTAAGATGTTAAAAAATGTTCGTCATATTATCATTTATTTAAAAATAAATCATTCTATGATTAGCTTTCTTATTTGGCAAACTAACTTTGGGGGGGGGGGGGGGGGGGCGTCCCTCTGCCTCTTATGGACCGGCTGTCACTGCCATTGGGGTTGCTTTATAAAAACTGGTGCCCTCAGAATCTGGTACAGCTGTGCATGGTAGCCAATCAGCTTCTAATTTCAGCTTGTTCAATTAAGCTTTAGCAATAAATCCCGGGAGCTCATTGGTAGCTGCACCAGATTTTGCACTCTCTAGTTTTAGTAAGTAACCGTAACCCCCATTGTTCTCTGAAAAAGAGGGGGGGAGGTTGGGACTTTGAATGAGGTGCGCATGATGCAGCCCAATCACACTCACAGAGGTGCAAACATATGTATGTTTACTAAGGACCAATGATGAACATGGCATAAAAACGAATTGCATACATTAGACATAAAATAATCGCATATAGACAATGAATCTATGTATATACAACCATGGGACATGGGTAGGTACAATTATGCATATTAATCCCCCAAGCAAGATAAAAGTCATGTGAAGTAAAAAAACATCTGAAAATTGGTCAATGTGTGTTTGATGCATCAAAGGTAGGCCCGACGCTGCGTTTCATGGACTTCAATCCACTCTTCAGGAGCCAGATGCATCTAAATTCTATAAAAAAATGTATAAAAAGCAATATAGTTTCATGGGTCTAACAAAATCAGCAGAAAAGGGGGAAATTTGGGCATAATGGGCCATGCCAAAAAATTACTCACATGATAGCCAAAACTGGGCCCGTGCAACAAAACAAAGCCATGGGTAAGCCATGGAGCCTGGCCCAGGAGCTGAGAGGGGGACCTCAACGAGTTACACCGGACCGCACACACCAACACCCCGCAGTGGAGGGGACTTCTATAATGTAGGAAATATATAAAATGTATCTATGATGATACAAGTAACAAAAAACAAGATGATATAAGCTGCAGATATCACCAAAGTGATTGAAAAAAGCACCCGGAAGATTACCTTGAAAAATACATGTGATGTTTGAAGCCACATAGGTAGGAGAGGATCAGGGTGTGCATAGGTTGTATCAGCACCATCTCTGAATACCATGAAGCAGGGAGTGAGATGCAGCCCCAGTATGAAACGCCATCTCCCCCTCAGCGTCATGCAGGCACGACACAGTGGAGCAAAACCTCGGCGACCGCCAGAGAAGCTCACCGCATGTCAGCCCAGCTGATATACTGGACGTCTGTGTGTGCAACGCCCTACCAAGGAAGTCACATTCACAGTGCCGTCAAGTTTCATCTTGTTTTTTGTTACTTGTATCATCATAGATACATTTTATATATTTCCTACATTATAGAAGTCCCCTCCACTGCGGGGTGTTAGTGTGTGCGGTCCGGTGTTCCCCGTTGAGGTCCCCCTCTCAGCTCCAGGGCCAGGCTCCATGGCTTACCCCTGGCTTTGTTTTGTCTATCATGTAAGTAACTTTTTTGGCATGGCCCATTATAACTAAATTTCCCCCTTTTCTGCTGATTTTGTTAGACCCATGAAACTATATTGCCTTTTATACATTTTTTTTATAGAATTTAGATGCATCTGGCTCCTGAAGAGTGGATTGAAGTCCATGAAACGCAGCGTCATGCCTACCTTTGATGCATCAAACACACATTGACCAATTTTCAGATGTTTTTTACTTCACATGACTTTTATCTTGCTTGGGGGATTAATATGCATAATTGTACCTACCCATGTCCCATGGTTGTATATACATAGATTTATTGTGTATATGCGATTATTTTATGTCTAATGTATGCAATGCGTTTTTATGCTATGTTGATCATTGGTCCTTAATAAACATACATATGTTTGCACCTCTGTGAGTGTGATTGGGCTACATCACACGCACCTCATTCAAAGTCCCAACCCCCCCCCCTCTTTTTCATGATATTAAGGATGGGGGCGCAAACTTTGCCTTGCGTCCCATTTAAAGTCCTAAGTTCGCTTTTGCCCCCCATTGCTTGCATTGTTCTCTGTGGAGCAGCGGATGTCAGTGGACACGTGTCCACTGACACTCATCGTCATCTAATCCGATCAGCTAAAAACAGACGGATGGGGATCCCCATCAGTCCGGTGGATTGGATCGAATGACAGTCAGATAGAAACAGACTGGCGGTCAGTTTTCATCCGACCACCCTATAGAGAACAGCGTGCTGTGTTCGGGTCCGCTCTGCATAGCGAAGCAGACACAGACCTGTCATCTGCCTGCTCAGCGAGGATCAACGGAGAGATCCCCCCGCTGAGGAGGCAGATCAGCTTGCCGGATTACGCTCCGTCTGAAAGGGGTCTAAAATACTTGTATATAACCTACAATGCAGAGTGACAGAGAACATAAGCTTTCCTTTTATGTTCAGGACCACATCCAAAAAGTCTATCTAAAAGTCAAACCAAGTTGCTTAACAAGAACAATGTTGACTGCATAATAGAAACTACATTGGAACAAACAGAAACTGTGTGCAAGGGAAACAACCTGATTAAGGCTCACTAAAATGCATTTATTGAACATTGTTTTGGCTTTAAACAACACACTGCTCTGGAGAACAGGAAGTCATTCGTTCACATAGCCTTGTATGCGCTCTTCAGATAAAAAACAATACTATTAAATTCTAAAATCTACCAGTGTTAACCTACATTTGGTTTATTTTCTGCACTAAGGTAAAGCTGGATGTTTGGATATGACCTGACTAACAAATGATCCACTTTTCCATAGCACAGACTGAGATTTAGCTACATTAAAAAATGGTAACTGGCCGACAAGTTCTTTTTTGTTAGAATAAAGTTCAGTTCTTAAAGTGGATGGCAGTCTGGACTAGGGGGCAGTCTGGACTAGGATGTAAGGGGGCACTAACTGAGGGGGCAGTCTGGAGGAGGATGTAAGGGGGCACTAAATTAGGAGACACTCTGGAGGAGGATGTAAGGTGGCACTTAGTACCCCCAAAGTGCCCCTTTACATCCTCCAGAGTTCCACTTGAGTACAGTCCCCACTGACATCATGGTTCCTATCGAAGTACCCATTCACATCAGGGTGCCAATCAGAGTCCTCCCTCAAATCAAGGTCCTCGCAAAAGTCCCCATCACATCAGGGTCCCCATCAGAGTGCCTCCCTACATCAGAGTTCCCATCAAAGTCCCCCTTACATCAGAGTTCCCATCAAAGTCCCCCTTACATCAGAGTTCCCATCAAAGTCCCCCTTACATCAGAGTTCCCATCAAAGTCCTCCTTACATCAGAGTTCCCATCAAAGTCCTCCTTACATCAGAGTTCCCATCAAAATCCATTTTATATCAGAGGGCCGAATAAAATATTGTAGCGGGCCGGATTCAGCCCACGGGTCTTAGTTTGGAGACCTCTGGGCTAGACTACAAACCTGCCTGCTTTTGTTCATCTCCAATACATGGTGGATAGGGAGATCAGTAGTTTACAAAAAAGATAACATTGTTCTATGCTTTCAGTTCTGCTCAAATGAAGAGACAAGGACATTGCATTTCTAGCACAATCAACAGGTAGTTTCTGTACTTGCTGAAAGTGTTCTTAGCCCGAAAAACAAAACTAGAGCAGGCATAACATCCAAGAACTGGTAAATATGATATATTTTTGGTTTTGGGCTCATCCTTTAAGCCTCTTACATGTGAATGTGCCTGGTATGTGTGGTCTTTGATTTTCCTAACTCTGTTTTTGGGGTATGTACTATTTTTATTGTTCATATTGTTATTAGGTTGCAATTGCAGCAATAAAAATTGCTGTGGTGGTACAGCATGTACTGTGGCCACTTTCAAAGGTGGAATTTTTTTTCACGCTGAACCACTGATTGGCTGCTGTTAAAGATGTCTCACATGATCAACTGCTACAGCCGTGTAATCAATGAATTGTAAAAAAGATCACTTTTGACTTTTTCCTCAATGTGCTATAACTGTTAAATGTGAGATACATTAAATGGTTTCCGATCGATTTTTGAACTGGAAACAATCTGTTCAATGTAGGCATTTCTTTTTCTGTAGGTGCTGCAATTAACAATCATTTACAACCTCCAATCAAATTTCAGAATTAATCTGTGTCTCTATGGTCAGCATCAGCATAGGCTACAGCTTCTAGAAGCAATTTACCAGAATTTTATAGACAAGCTCACAGATTTTAAGATTTTCAATATAAGAAAAGACAGCACTAAGAAAACATTTGTTCCAACCGTGTACAATGAGATTGGATTTTGCCAGTACATATAGTCCTGAACAGCTGGTGTTAAAGGTTTGTACAGTAAAAGTAAACAATCAAGTCCTTTTCTTTGTATGTCCTAGTTACTGGAGGAACACAGAAAGAGAAAAAAGTAAAAAAAAAAAAAAGAGACTACATATTAAGGGCTGGGTTCACACTCTTGCCGCATGCAGCTCACAGAGAGGGGTCCGGTGTGTCCCGTTTTTTTTCATTCCCTGCTGCTGATCCCCTGTAGCCTCATTGCACCTGCTTCCTGCGATGGTTGCATTTTATTTATTTATCAGGATGGGCTTCCTGATGAAGAGAACAGCAAAACAATGCCAAGACCTTGTGACAGGGTGACAGCACAGAGACACAGCTGGGAGAGTGTTGTCACCCTGTAACACACATGTATCAAACAGAAGGCCCATGGGCCAAATCCGGCCCCCCCGGACCATTTCATGTAGCCCTTGCAGCTTTCCTCACCTTGTCGTAGTCATCAGCAGAGAGGAGAGATCTCCTCCACCAGATCCTGCACTTCTCTGTGCAGGCACAACACCCCCTCGTCTTTGCCTCCTCTGGTCTCAGCATTCAGCAGGCTCTGGCAGCTGACTCCAGCCCTCCTCTGGTCCTCCTCCAGACCCTGCACTTCCTGCTTCCCAGTTCTTCCCCCAGCTTCTTCCCGGCAGCTGCACAAGGTAAGGGGGTGCACTGTGATGTAAGGGATGGGGGGGGACTCTTAACATCTGATGTAAGGGAGAGTGGGGTGCTTTGAACATGTAGTCTAATGCCGCGTACAGACGATCGGAATTTCCGACAACCAAACCGTGGATTTATTTCCGACGGATGTTGGCTGAAACTTGTCTGGCATACACACGGTTGCACAAATGTTATCGGAAATTCCGAACGTCAAGAACGCGGTGACGTACAACATGTACGACGGGACTAGAAAAAGGAAGTTCAATAGCCAGTGCGGCTCCTTTGCTTGATTCCGAGCATGCGTGGCATTTTGTGTGTCGGAATTGTGTACACACGATCAGAATTTACGAGAACAGATTTTGTTGTCGGAAAATTTGAGAACCAGCTCTCAAATTTTGTTGGTTGGAAATTCCGACAAAAAATGTCCGATGGAGCCTACACACTGTCGGAATTTCCAACAACAAGCTCACATTGAACATTTGTTGTCGGACATTCCGATCGTGTGTACGCCGCATTACAGATACAACCGGCCCTTTGAGGACAACCATAATACTGATGCAGCCCGCAATGAAATTGAGTTTGACACCCCTGCTGTAACAGAGAGTGCCTGAACCAAGGACCTTCATGCAGGATCCCCAGGTGTTAAAGTGGTGTTCCGGCCGAAATGATACTTTTTAAATAAAAATACCCCTATAATACACAAGCTTAATGTATTCTAGTAAAGTTAGTCTGTAAACTAAGGTCTGTTTTGTTAGTTTATAGCAGTAGTTTGTTATTTTATAAATTACAGCAGGCCGTGGCCATCTTAAGTGTGGGCATCTGAAGCCAGACTGTATTTCTTCCTGGATCTCATCCTTGCAGAACTCGCACATGCTCAGTGCAGCACAAGCAGTGTAATAGATTTCAGGTAAGGTTTCCATAGCAATGGCAGTGTCAGAGGAAGTTGCTGCCCCTTCCCAGAAGGCATTGCAAACAGGAAATGATGCTATGGGCCACGGCCAGGGAGGAGGAAGTTAAAAATGAATACAGCAGATATACAGTAGGTGCTGAGAAAAAAAAAATATATATCCAATTCGTTTACAGTGCACAGTTTAGTGAGGGATGCTGAAGAAGTGTAAAAGTGAGTGGAACTCCACTTTAAATTACTGAAATAGCTGCAAATGAAAAAAAAATGACTTTTGAAATAAAATTAACAAACCAAGCTTGTATGATATTTTAGTTATTGGGTTTGCCTATATTTTAATCGAATAATGAGGACCACTTTTATAATTTCATTCATTCAGTTAAAAAAGAAACCAAGAAACATTTTCCATCCTTTGCCTTTTATTTTTTGTATTTTTTTGTCTCTATGGCTGAAAACGATAGTCGATTTGCTCCTATTAACAATAAGAAAATCATTAAAAGGTTTTAAAAATTAACATTTTGGAACGGATGCCACATACACGCGATCGGAATTTCCGACAACAAATGTTGGATGTGAGCTTGTTGTCGGAAATTCCTACCGTGTGTATGCTGCATCGGACATTTGCTGTCGGAACTTCCGATAACAGATGTTTGAGAGCTGGATCTCAAATTTTCCGACAACAAAATCGGTTGTCCTAAATTCCGAGCATTTGTAGACAATTCTGGCGCACAAAATTCTACGCATGCTCGGAATCAAGCAGAAGAGCCGCACTGGCTATTTTTCTCGGCTCGTCGTACGTGTTGTACGTCACCGCGTCTTTGACGTTTGGAATTTCCGACAACATTTGTGTGACCGTGTGTATGCAAGACAAGTTTGAGCCAACATTCGTTGGAAAAAAATCCACGTTTTTTGTTGTCGGAAAATCAGATCGTCTGTACGCAGCATAACTGTGTAAGTCATGCCCATTATGAATGGGGCTGGAGGCTTCAAACCAAAAACAGTGAACCTCAATCAAGGCAAACTGTAGGGTATATAAACAGGGCTAGTAAATAAGGTTTCATTAAAAAATATTTCTGTAGCAGGCTACAAAGACTTATTGAAAGCAGGTAAGACCGTCCCTGCTTTCTGCATCATGTATAATAGGTGCTATAACTTTCACGCAAACCAATCAATGAACAGGATTTTTTTTAGCAAAAACATGTAGCAGAATACATTTTGGACAAATTCAATTTGTTTTATTGGATATGTTTTATAGCAGAAATAAAAAAATATTGGGGGTTTTATCAAAATTTTTGGTATTTTTTTGTTTATATCACAAAAATTAAAAAAACAGTGGTGATAAAATACCAACAAAAGAAAGCTCTATTTGTGGTAAAAAAGACGGAAAATTATCAAATGCTTACCGTAATTTTCCTTTCCTGATGGACTCCATGGCAGCCTACGTGTGGGTTAACCCCACCTCCTCTCCAATGCTATAGGACCCCATTCCCATAAGTTTGAGCTCACAGCCAGAGACTGTGTTCCGTAACTAGCCAACTCTTGACCGATGGGTGAGAACTCTGTCTGCCATGGAGTCCATCAGGAAAGGAAAATTACGGTAAGTATTTGATAGAAAATTTTCCGTTTTCCTGGCAGACTCCATGGCAGCCTACGTGTGGGAAATAACTAGCCAAATCACACGGGAGGGTATGCTGATCAAAAACAAAACTTTAATTTTAAAAGTAATAAAAAGGTTCTATGCAATAATGCGACATGAAAGTATTAATGGAGGCCCACAAGGCCACTTTGCAGATGACATCTGGAGCCACCTGTCGGGCCACCGCCCAGGAAGTCACCATGCCTCTGGTTGAATGTGCCATCACTGCCTCCAGAGGAGCCAAGCCCTTAGCCTTATAAGCCTTATAAGCCTGCTGTATGGTATGGACAATCCAGGCCGCAATCCCTCTGGTCGAAGCCCGTTTCCCCTTGTTACTCCCGGAGTGTAGGATAAACAGATGATCCGAGCGCCTAAAGGAGGAAGCAGCTTGCAGGTATTCCTTCAGTATTTCCCCTACATCCAGTGGGTGAGCCTCCGCGGTCCCTGGGGCCCTGAATGTAGGTAGGGCAATTTCTTGATTCTCATGGAACACTGACGTAACTTTAGGATTTGAGCCAAGCATAGGGATGAGGACCACCCGGTCTGGAAAGAAAGTCAGGAATGGTTCTTTATGACCGAAGGACCCAATCTCAGAGACCCTCTTGGCTGATGTGATGACCACGAGGAAAGCGACTCTTGCGGAAAGATCTCTGATAGCAACCGAAACGGTTCCCGTGGTACTAAGTCCAGCCAGTGAGTCGAGAACAAGGGGAAGATCCCACTTGGGGAACCTTGGCCTCCTTTGGGGTCTGAGTCTTGGCGCCCCTCTAAAGAACTGTTGGATTAGAGGGTGAACGGCCCATGATGTTCTGGAGAAGGCCGACAGGGCTGAGACTTGGACCCTGAGGGAGCTGATGGACAGAGCCAGATCTACACCAGATTGTAAGAATTCCAGAATGTCTTGGACTCCCGGATCTCTGTATGATCTTCCCATAGAGGATGAGAATTCCACGAACTTGGTCCATATTCTCCCGTAGACCTTATTTGTGCTTGCCCTTCTTGAACTCATGAGAGTGGAAACTACATCTGACGCGCAGTGAAGGGTTTCCAGCCTCTTTCCAGGACTGCCATCTGAGATAGAAGGTCTGGCCTGAGGGGAAGAGGTACTGGGTTTAGAAAGCTGAGCTCGGTCAGGAGGGGAAACCATGGCCTGTTTGGCCAGTAAGGAGCTATCACCACCATCTCGACTGCTTCCACTCGGAGTCTCTGCAGAAATCTGAGAATGACCAGGAAGGGGGGAAAGGTATATGCCCTGCTGAAGCTCCACCGATCTGTCAGAGCATCTACTCCGAAGGCCTGGCTGTAATGGCTCCAGGTGTAATACTTCTTGATCATGAAGTTGCAGGGGGATGCGAATAGGTCCACTTTGGGATCGACTCCCAAGGACAGGATCCACCTGAACGACTCCGCGTGAAGGGACCATTTGTTGTTGTCTAGTTGCACGAGAGACAGGAAGTCCGCCTGGACATTCTGGGCTCCGGGAACGAAAACTGCCTAGATATTGGCCAAGTTTTTCTGGGCCCATGTATCAGACTCCTACTTACCAGACCGGTGAGTCCGCTTGGGCAGAGAGTAGGCTCCCTTACGCGTCCGACTCGCGGCCCCTGGTAAGGTAACAGGAAGCACAGGAGTGCGGAGTGGTATGAGAGCCTGTGAACTAGAGTCCAGATGCTGGTGGAATAGCAGTCTATGAACAGCAGGTGCAGGCTGGAACACAGGCGATGAGACTGAGCAGGATGGTCAGGAGACAGGCTGGGTTCGGCAACAGACAGGCAGCAAGGTACAATAGGAGCAGGCAGAAGCGGAGTCAAACAGGCCAAGGTCGGGTACAGGCAGCAAGAAGGGGAATCCAAGGGCAATCCGGGTCGTCAGGAGATCAGGTAAACAGGAAGACAAGACAGGAAACAGGAACTATGGCACAGGAAGCTGATGATCAGGCAGCACTGAACAGAGTGCCTGACAAACTTAAATAGGCCGGCTTGCTCACAGGCACTCCCTCTGGTGGCCAATCCCATGACCAGCAAGGTGAGCTCTCTGACAGTGCCCCCTCCCCAAGGGCAGCCTCCGGATGCCCAGCCGGGCCAACCTGGAGGCATGAACATTTCTGAAAGTCTGCAAAAGTTCCGGGGCATGCAAATTGTTTTCTGGTTCCCAGGAATTGTCCTCCGGACCATACCCCTTCCATTTGATAAGATACTGTATTTGATTGCGCCTTTTCCTACAGTCCAGGATAGCCTCGATTTCAAACTCCTCCTCGTTATTGATCATAACAGGCTTAGGAGGACTGGTACTACGGTTGGGGAAAGGATCAGGAGTGACCGGTTTCAGTAAGGACACATGGAAAACCGGGTGTATTTTGAAGGAGTCCGGCAGACTGAGCTCGTACGCTACGTTGTTTATTTTTCTTCTCACCGAGAAGGGTCCCATGAATTTAGGCCCTAGTTTCCTAGAAGGGCAAGCCATTTTTAAGTTAGTTGTGGACAGCCATACTTGATTGCCAGGTTCCAGGATAAGCTCCCCGCGCCTCTTCTTGTCGAACGTCTTTTTATAAGAAGCCTGGGATTGGGCCATTGTTTCCTGCAGAAGTTTGTTGTTGGTAGAGAAGAATTCCAATGTCTCGGTCACTGCAGGGAGGGAACATTCAGGTATTGAGCTGGGTAGAAAGGAGGGATGAAATCCATAATTGGCAAAAAATGGCGTCTGGTTGATGGCTGAGTGCAGGGAGTTATTGTATGAAAACTCCGCAACTGGTAGCAGAGAAACCCAGTCATCCTGGGAAAAGGCAGAGAAACAACGGAGGTATTGCTCCAAGGTTTGGTTGGTTCTCTCCGTCTGGCCGTTTGTCTGAGGGTGATAGGCTGAAGAGAACGCTAACTCAATTTCGAGGGAACCACACAATGCCTTCCAGAACCTGGAGGTGAATTGGACACCCCGGTCCGAGACGATATTAGAGGGAACCCCATGTAATCTCACAATTTCTTTAATGAAGATCTTCGCCGTTTCCACGGCTGAGGGTGTGCCTTTCATAGGCAAGAAGTGAGCCATTTTTGACAATCTATCAATTATGACAAAGATGGTAGAGAAGCCTTCGGATGGGGGCAGTTCCACAATGAAATCCATCGCGATCATTTTCCAAGGTCTGTCAGGGATGGGCAAGGGTTTCAGTAAGCCCCAGGCCTTCGTCCGAATATTCTTGCTTCGGGCACATGTGTGGCAGGAACTGACGTAATTCCTACAGTCCTCGGCCAACTGTGGCCACCAAAAGGTGCGCTGCACCAGTTCGGTTGTCTTCTGAGCCCCGAAGTGCCCAGCCAACTTGTGGTCATGGCAAAGCTCTAGTACTGGTACCCTAAGGCTCTCAGGAACCATGATCTTCTCCTTATGCCAGAGTAAACCATCTCTTAGGCTGGTCTCAGTGGGTTGGGGTATAGTTGTGGAAGCTTGCCTTATTCTGGAGATTAAATCCCCCTGAAGTAATAAAAAATTTCCTGCAGGCAGGATAGTGTCCGGAGGGACGGTTTCTTTGGAGTCATGGAACATTCGTGAGAGAGCGTCTGGTTTGATGTTTTTGGAGCCGGGTCTGTAGGTAATATGAAATTGAAAGCGAGAGAAGAAGAGCGCCCATCTGGCTTGTCGCGGTTTTAGTCTCTTGACAGATCTCAAATATTCCAAGTTCTTGTGGTCCGTGTAGATTAGAATAGGATGTACAGCACCCTCCAAAAGATAGCGCCACTCCTCCAGAGCCGTCTTGATGGCCAGAAGCTCCCGGTCTCCTACATCGTAGTTTCTTTCAGACACCGATAATTTGCGAGAAAAAAAAGCTATTGGAAACAGAAGGGCCTTGGGGCCCTGACGTTGGGAGAGTACAGCTCCTACTGCGACCTCTGAGGCGTCAACCTCCAACACGAATGGCAAGGCAGAGTTAGGGTGTTTGAGGATGGAGGCCGACGTGAATAATCCTTTTAATTTTTCAAAGGCCAATTGAGCCCTAGGGGTCCAGCAGAATCGGGTTCCCTGTCTTGTTAATTCAGTAATGGGGGCGATGATCTTGGAAAAGTCTCTGATGAATTTCCTATAGAAATTGGAAAATCCAACGAAGCGTTGGACCCCCTTCTTGTCCGTAGGTGCAGGCCAGTCCAGGATGGCGGACACCTTTTGAGGGTTCATTTTAATACCTTCCACTGAAATGATGAGCCCCAGGAATTGGATGCATTGGAGTTCAAATTCACATTTATCGAGTTTAGCATACAGCCCGTGTTGCCTGAGCCGGGCGAGGACATTCCGGACGTGCCTGCGATGATCAGTCAGTGATGATGAGAAAATGAGAATGTCATCGAGGTAGACGATGACGTAGAGATCCAAAAATTCCCGGAAGATGTCGTTCACAAAATGTTGGAATGTGGCTGGGGCATTGCATAGACCGAAGGGCATAACGCAATACTCGAAATGCCCAAAACGAGTGCGAAAAGCGGTTTTCCACTCGTCCCCCTCCCGGATACGGATTAAATTATAGGCTCCGCGAAGATCCAGTTTTGTGAAGACGGTTGCCGTTCCTAGCCTCTGGAATAGTTCAGGCACCAGGGGTAAGGGGTAGCGATTCTTGATCGTTATCCGATTTAATTCCCGGTAGTCGATACATGGCCGAAGGGAATGATCTTTTTTTTCCACAAAGAATATGCCTGCGCCGGCCGGAGATGTGGACGGGCGGATGAACTTTTTCTTTAAATTCTCATCAAGGTATTGTTTTAGTGTATCCAATTCCTGCTCAGTCAATGGAAAGATCCTACCGAAGGGTACTTTGGTTCCAGGTAGCAGCTCTATAGGGCAATCATAGGGCCTGTGTGGCGGTAGAGTCTCAGCACCTTTCTTGCTGAATACATCAGAGAAATCTCGGTAGGGTTCTGGGATGGCTTGGTGTGAGTTGGTTTCAGGGTGTAGGCCGAGGAGTTGAGGTATCTCATGGGCCATTCTTGGCAGGCAATGTTGTTGGCAATAATCAGACAGAAACTCCACTTTCCCAGAAACCCAGTTGATATGGGGGTTATGGCCCAGCAACCACGGCATGCCCAGGATGACAGGGAACAGAGGAGAGGAAATGACATCTAAACGGAGGAATTCCTGGTGTTGAGAGTTTATAGTAGCTATTATAGGGATAGTCTCTTGAATGACAGGACCGGAACGGAGGGCGGAACCGTCTGCAAGATGAACAGCCAGGCTCTGGGTCTTGAGTCGGAGTGGGATATCATGCTGAGCTGCAAAGGCCTGGTCCATGAAGCAGCTGCATGCTCCGGAATCAACGATGACTGGAACTTGGATAGCCTTTCCGGGAAGCTGCAAAGTGACAGAGATGGTAAGGTGAGTACTAGGTTTTGGCATGATAGTAGCACATATACGAGCAGAAGAACGACACTTACGCGTCTTGTTGGGGCAGACGCTGGCGTAGTGCCCAGGTTCCCCACAGTAGAGGCATAGGTTAAGGTTACGTCTTCGTAACTTCTCTTCGGGAGTCAAGGAAGGACGGAGCAGACCAAGCTGCATAGGCTCTGATGTGTCGAAAACTGGAGAGGTTGGAGGAGCCAAAGGCCTACTAGGAGGACTGGGAACCTGTGGAAGCATCCAAGTGGGTCGATAGGCACTGGTAGACCTTTCGGTGCGTCGTTCTCTCAGACGACGGTCAATTTGGATTGACAGGTTAATTAATTCTTCCAGGGTCTGAGGTATCCCAACCCATGCTAACTCGTCCTTGAGTGGATCGGACAAACCCATTCTAAAGTGATGACGCAGAGCCGCGTCATTCCATGCCGTATCGGAACTCCAGCGCCTAAATTCAACGGCATAGTCCTCCGCTGCCCTGCGGCCTTGCCGAAGGGAGTGCAGGGAAGCTTCAGCAGAAGCGGTTAGTTGAGGATCCTCATAAAGTTGAGACATCGCCAAGAAGAAGGCGTCCAGACTTTCCAGGGCATCCGACTTTTGTTCCAGAAGGTGATGGGCCCAGGTTTGAGGCTCACCGGACAACAGGGAAATAACAAAGCCCACTTTGGTGGCTTCTAGGGAGAAGGTCCGAGGCTGCAGAGCAAAATAGAGACTACATGCATTCCGGAATGCACGGTATTTACTACGGTCTCCAAAAAATCTCTCCGGTATAGGTACTTTGGGCTCTGGAGGGAGCATGACTACGGAGGGTGCCCCGGTTGCAGACGAAGTCCCCTGAGGATTGGTAGGTGCAGACAGGGCCTGAACACGTTCCTCTAGTCGGGTATAGCCATCCTGTAAACTTTTGACTGCTTGGGTTAATCCTGCCAAGTGTCTGCAAAGTTCGTCCATAGGGGAGGCCCCCTGCCCGGACTCGGTCATGGCTGCCTGATACTATCAGACTCCTACTTACCAGACCGGTGAGTCCGCTTGGGCAGAGAGTAGGCTCCCTCACGCGTCCGACTCGCGGCCCCTGGTAAGGTAACAGGAAGCACAGGAGTGCGGAGAGGTATGAGAGCCTGTGAACTAGAGTCCAGATGCTGGTGGAATAGCAGTCTATGAACAGCAGGTGCAGGCTGGAACACAGGCGATGAGACTGAGCAGGATGGTCAGGAGACAGGCTGGGTTCGGCAACAGACAGGCAGCAAGGTACAATAGGAGCAGGCAGAAGCGGAGTCAAACAGGCCAAGGTCGGGTACAGGCAGCAAGAAGGGGAATCCAAGGGCAATCCGGGTCGTCAGGAGATCAGGTAAACAGGAAGACAAGACAGGAAACAGGAACTATGGCACAGGAAGCTGATGATCAGGCAGCACTGAACAGAGTGCCTGACAAACTTAAATAGGCCGGCTTGCTCACAGGCACTCCCTCTGGTGGCCAATCCCATGACCAGCAAGGTGAGCTCTCTGACACCATGACATGATAGGCTCAACTTCTTGGAGCAAGGTGGAGCTCCGAGTCCCCCCTTGTCTCTTCACAAAGGAGACTGCTGTGTTGTTGTCCATGTTCAATAAAACTGATTCCCCTTTCAGGAGTTGACTGAAGCCTGAAGGGCACACCAGGCTGCCAGTTCCAGGACATTCGAGCCCGGGTTGTGGAGACGGGCATCCCACCTGCCTTGTGCCAGCTCTGACCTGCAAAGAGCTCCCCATCTGGCACTGTGACAGTGAGCCACGAGGCGGGGGCGATGGAGTGGCACGTGAGCAGGTTCCTGCATTTTAGCCACCAGAAGAGGCCCCCTTTGGAATTCTTCGCCTTTCGGGACAGGCACCACGGCTCCCTGCACCATTAGCGAATCCACATTGGACAGTAGCACCTGCTTTTTCTTTTTGACCGCGGTAGCAGGGTAGAAATAAACCTGAGGGGAGGAGTACTGGTGAAGGACTATGTGTGGCCTGAGGAGACCGTCCTGATGGTCCAGTAGTTGGAGATTGAGACCACCCAGACATGCAGGAAGAGAAGCAGTCATGCCCCCACCCGACCCGCCTGGGCAGGCCCAATCTCAAAACAACTTAGCTGGATCACGTCCGCTGGACACCTGGCTTTTGGAAGGATGTCTGACCCTTTCTCCAATTCCTTCTGAAATCCCGGCCGGGCCTATAGGAGCGTGTTTCCCGTGAACGCTCAGTGCTGCGTCTTCTCCGCTGGGGCCTCTTCTGGCCGAACAGGTGCCTATCCTGGGTCAGTAAACCAGACTTTCCACCCTTGGCCCGGGCTACAGCGATATCCAGCCTGTTGCCAAACAACAAGGGCCCTTCAAAGGGGACCCTACACCAGGCTTGCTTACAAGCCATAAGGCCCGCTTAGCCATGACCGAGGATAGCATAGTCCGGGCCAACAGGCGGATCAGATCGATGGAAGCCTCCCCCAGGAAGGCCGTTGCCAGCTTCAATTCTTGGACAGCCAAGCCCATGGCCAGTTCATCTGAGACGCCCCTGAGCACAGAATCCACATTTTCTGTCCAGGCTACCATTGCCTTGGACATAGCAGCGAGGGCCAAGGCGGGCTTTCAGGCCATACCGGCTATCCCGTAGATCCTCTTGAAGTCTTGATCTATTCTTCTCTCGAGCCCATCTTTGAAGGACACAGCGTCCTCTAGAGGAAGAGTAACGTGCTTAGCCAGTCGCCGGGTCTCATCAGCTAGGGAGCCTGATATAGTGGTGGACTGGCTCCTCATGCGGGTCGTACCCCATTCCTCTAGGGACTGCTGCACCACACGCTTCACTAGAGACTCCATTTGTTTGCTTTCAGTCTCTTTTTTCCCAACCGCCCGGGCATAACATGGGTCACATAAAGATTTGCGGCCTGGCAAGGTCTCTGTCGTCTCGAGCCATGATTTGGTGGTCTAACCTGGAAGGGCTAAAAGAAAAGAAAGGCAGGGAAAAAACGCAGAGGCTGGCGTTAAAACATATTAACCAACCATGACCTGTCCCGGCCCCTCCCCCTCGCCCACATGTACCTTGTGCGTGAGGGCTGGCCGCATGAAGGGGTGTCCTGTCCATGGCATCTTGAAGGAATGTCAGTCAAAAGGATCTCACAGCCTGCAGGAAGCCCCCAATAAATCTAGGACAAAGGCTGGGGAAGAGACAAGCAGCCATAATGACAACCAAAAACTGAAACTTCCCCTTTAGGAAGGCCACTCCTCCGTGACCACAGTCCCAAGATGAAGCCTTACCTAGTGCTGGAAGTCCAGGGCTTGGGGACGCTGCCACACACTGCCCTCATGAAATTCCCATAGAGAAAGGGGCTGATCAGCTTTTAAAAACCCTGCCGGACTGACGTCACCCCCCCCCCCCCACGCCTGCGCCGCAGAGAGCGGCCTTTCGGCGCATGCGTGGCCGCCGGGACCTCCGCTGAGCTGTGCATGCGTGAACCAAGCCTCAAGATCACTCGTGGCTTCGCGCATGCGCAGATGCTCGTCGCAGCCATGACCTGGAAGTATGCGGTGTCCTGAAACGCAGAAGCGCTCCAGACGCCATGAGAGGCCGATACACCAGAAGCCAAGGAATAGGGAGGAATAATAGGACAAACAACACAAATAAAAACATACACAGCTGCCATGGGGAGGACATTGCAGATTCCAGACCTTGCCAGCCGACTGTATCGTGCTAGACGTCCCATGCTGGGCATACGCAGGCAGCCCCCCCACCACTGGGGTATCCGTGCCTGAAGCCACTCACCCGTGGCTGGGCCCTGGGCTTGCACCGCTTGATTGGTATGCCCAACTCTGGCCCCCTCAGGGCATCTTCATCCGGACTGGACACCAAGAGAACAAACGTAAGTGCATACATTGTAGGTCCATAGAGGAGGACAAAAAAAAAATCGCAGTCTCTGGCTGTGAGCTCATACTTATGGGAATGGGGTCCTATAGCATTGGAGAGGAGGCGGGGTTAACCCACACGTAGGCTGCCATGGAGTCTGTCCGGAAACTATAAATTTTGTTTGGGTACAGCATTGCATGACCATGCAGTCACCAGTTAAAGTAGCGCAGTGCTGAATAGCAAAAAATGGCCTGCTCATAAAGGGGGTAATATCTTCTGGAGCTCAAGTGGTTAAGAAATTATGTAGTTTCTACATATTGTGACAATAATTTATTTTGGCTGACTTGTAAATTTACTAAAGGGTCGACTTTAATCCCCTACAGCCACCCACTAAATGATTACCTTATTCTCCAAAAAAAATCCATACACATATACTTCTTACTTGTCCTGTAATTAATTTTATTGAAATTGTTTCTTACTGTGTTTTTCTGCTTCCTTGTAACGTCCTCCGTGAGCTCCTGAACCCCCCCAAAAAAACTTCCATTTGTTAAGAATGAGCAGTACACGTTAGTTACGGTCATTTGTACTGTTCTATGCACGCTACATGTCCCATAGTCTCTAGTCTACTTCTGGAGTGGGAGCAATGTTCCTACAAACAGTGGGACCATGGAGAGCAAACGTAGCCACCTTCTAAAAGGGATTTGGAACAGCAGCAGAATCAAAAATAAGAATCTGGAGATTTGAGAGCAATAGAAGGTACTTTTGATTTAGCAATACATATTTGTATAGAATTTTATTTTTTTCTGTTTTAATGTATTTAGTGAGTTTATGACAATGACATAAGAAATCAAAAGCAAGCATATAGATCGCCCATGCAGGGGCTAAACAGTAATCAGGTATTACAGAGGAATCCACAAGGAATACGAACATAACAACCGTTGTTAAACAACTTTGTGCAATTGGAATAATATCGAAATATAATAAATGCAAAATGTAAAGAAAAAGAAAGAAAAAAGGCCAAATTCCATGACCTACTCGCAGTCATCCCGGGGGCGGCCCAACTCCTGCGACCAACCCCAGAGGATGGCATCTGTATGAATGAGAAAAAAAGAAGAGCCAAAAAAGTAGAGGGGAGTAAGGGAAGGTCAGAGTTGTAGAGAAGGGAAGAGAAAAGCAAGGGAGAAAAGAACTCAGACACGGACGCGCAGTCGGAAGCAGTCAGAGAAGGTCCAATCAAGCCGGAGTCAGGGAAACTCGTAGAAAATCCATGCTTCCCAGACCTTGAGAAATTGAGGATGCGAGTCATTCACAATGCTGGACACAGTGGTGGCTGGTGCTCCATTTTTTTTTTTGGGGGGGGGGGGGTGGTTTGTCTACAAACAAACCACCCTCTGCGCCCCAAACCCAACCTTTTTGAAGCCAATGAGAGCCTCCAGCTCGAACCATGTGCTTCACAAAAAAAAAAACACTCGTAGAACTCTATGCGTCCAGCCTTATGGACAGGCCGCCGCTGGTTGGACATCTGTTCATGGAGTATCAAGGCAGTCATACGTGACTTCCCCCCTTTGGAAGGCATCATGCAGAGTCTTCCAGGCTTGGGCTATGTTCCGTTTGGCAGAAATAAAAGTGTAAGTAGCCAGCTTGTGCTGGGGGGCGTATGAGCCGGGAAGCGAGCAATGCAATAGGGCCAACTTTGTATCCCTGTGGACCGTTAAATGGAAGAGGGTCAGGAGCAGGCCTAAAACCCTGGACCAGAACCCCACCAGTCTCAGGCAGGTCCACCAGGTATGCAGGATATCTCCTCTTTGTCCACAGTTACGAAAGCATCTGTCATTACTCCCGGGGTAAGCAGGGACGCATTACCACCTGAAAAGAACCTTAAATACAGCATTTGTATTAAAGGAGCATTTTGCAACTGTCTTCCAAGCCTTACTCCAGTCCTCTCTAGATCTATTGGGGATTGGTAATTTATTTTTTTTTTAAACAAAGTTTAATGTCACTTTAAAGGCTATTTTCTTTTTTTTTTTCTTTTTTTGCGCAAGCGGTTGGCTTTTGTTTCACTTGATGAATGGAGCATGTTGGCAGATGACCTCCTCGAGTTATCATATGACACGGCCCCAAACTGTGCACAGTTGATCTGTGTGAGCTGGCTGCAAAGCAAAACAAATATTAAGAAGAACATGAATATTATTATGATGACAGCACCTGCAATAGCTTCCAGTTTAATAATGTTTAGGGAGTTCCCATCCACTAATGCTGACATACACATTTATATCTGCAAATAACAAAATGGATATTTGTACTATTTCTATTTACCGATAAAACTTTCTTCCCAATCTACATGTAAATGTATCACAACTGCTGTGGGTGTTGCGTGTTTCAGTGGCCGCTCCACTGTAAACTGAAGCTGCTGGGTTTACTACCCCCCCCCCCCCCCCCCCTAATTTTGCCTAAAACACTGTGCTGCTATGAATGGTCTATATATTGGGACCAAAAAAAAGCAGTCAACCAAGAATTATACAAAAAATGTATCATACTTTTTAAAAAATATATAAATGTCATTGCTTTTTGCTTAAAGCAGGACTTTACCCATAACAACTTGATAAAAAATAATGTTCTTTAGCATGGTAATAAAATTCCACATTATTAATCATGCTACCAAAATGAGTGTGCGTTAAATCCAACATTGCTCCTGTTTCTTTTTGCTGGAGGTTGCCATTTTGCTAAAGCTCAGAGCCCTTGAGCAGCAGTAAATCTTTAGACTTTCAGCAGATTGGCCTCTAGTGGCTTTGATTTCCGGCACAGTGCCGAAAAATAAAGAGCAACTGAGCATGTGCAAAGCAGTGTGATACAGTGTATTACTGGTTTTTAAACGTCATAGGCGCTCATTTTTGAAGTTTTACAAAACTATACCTGCAAAGGGGGCCAGCCTGAAGTGATCTAGCAGGATTTAACTTTCTGACTAAAGTTTTCATTTAATATTAATTATGCATCAAGGTATAACTATATTCTATATAAAAGTGGTTGTAAACCTCAGACATGAAATATGAACAAAGCATATCCCTCTATCGTGCGTACTTGTCTCAATCCAGAGCACTAAGTGTCTTTCTGTCTGTTGTCTCATTCCTTTGCTATTAGCATAAATCACTTCTGACAAGTTTTCCTGACACCAAGATAAAAAGTTGACATGGGAGTTAGTTCCAGCTGATTGACAGTCTCAGCTCTAATTCTGTGTGCAGTGTGAAGAGGGGGTGTGTCCCTTTGACCCAATCAGCTCTCAGAGCTCTCCTCACGGAGTATAATTTCAGCTCTACACCCCCTATTTTCTGACAGCTCAGACAAGCTTTAAAAATTCTGGACTTTAAACAGATGTAGAGAAGAGAAGACTGCAGATAAACAGGGATTCCGCCTGCAATTCCAGTATGCAAAGTTAGGGTTTATTAAAATCTTTATGCATCTCTTCCAACATGTTGAGCTGTCCAGTGCACTCACCAAACAATTAAGCACACATGTACTCGCTAAGAGCACTGCTAGTAGGATAGAATGAGCCCTAAGCACCTTTGGGTGGGGCACTCTGGGTCCGGTTCATTCTGGGCCTTGCACATTGCTTTTACACTGGCTCTAAATATAATTAAAAATGTTTTTAAAAAAAATGTTTACTTTATTTTCCTTGCAGTTTGTCAAATGCAGTATAGGCCTTGTAGGGGTTGTATGTTAATGCAAACATATGATCTATGATAGTTTTATGCGAATTATAAACATCTGCAAGTGTTCACAATGTATTGGGAATATATCACAGTGGCATTATATCAGAGATCAAAACTGACAAAAAAATTGGAACGTAAATCCATGTAACAAAAGCTCTACAAGGCTTTCCATGAAGCACAGAGACAGCCCTGTTTGTGCAGCTATACAAAAATGTTAATATTCTGTCTCGTAATCACAACAGACATCCAGGCTTCATGCTCCATTTATTTATTACAATTACAACTGTGGGTTTTGGCTGAGGCCAATCTTACATTCTCCCTATTGTGAAAGAAACAATTAATTGTGATGGACCTGTTACCTGGGTGAGAGCCCTAATATATTAGAGCTCTGGTGTCAGTTACCAAACAATAAAAAGCATACCTTTGAATTAGGAGAAGGATCTGGTTATCAAATGCTTTCTTGGCGCAGAGTAAAGTTGATGGTGTAGGCGTCTGTAGGGTAAACAAGAAAACAAAACCACATGGAAAACTCTGAGTTAAAGACTGCCCATCCATTTCGCTTTAAACAGCTAGGCCTGAGAATAACACAGACGTAAGTTCAAGCTAGCCTCTTCTGGCACTAATCCATAGCTAATAGTAGATATTAATCTTTATTATTCTCAGCCACTCTCACACAGTCAGTAATCTTGCTGGACTGTAATGTATACCATGTGTACCATCAGTTATTTACCTTGTAAACATGAAGCCGCCCATAGATGGAGTGATTTTCTTTCCTGTGACCATGGGTTGCAGGAAAGAAAATTGCTCGATTCCCCCCTCAATACAGTCACTGTTGATGGGGGAATCCCTCCCATGGACCCATTGTGTTCTCCCGGTGGGGGGTGGAGGGATCCCTCCCCGCCGGGAGAACACAGGGATTACTGCCAGTGGCTATAATAGCTGCTAGCAATAATCGCATATAAAATCCAAAAGGCTGGTTGTACCCAAGCTGATCAATCGTTCAACTCGGGTACATTCAGCCTGCCCATACATGGTTCAAATCTCGGGTGCTTCCTGTTGAATTGGTCGAGATTTGAACCATGTATGGCCAGCTTGAGCCTACCGAGAGCACACGGTACAGGGAGCCCGGGTTGTTACTGTACCGTAGGACCTTTTGTAGATGCACAGGTCATTAAAAAAAGCCAGCTATTATTCATGTGCAGCTGCCCCATCTGATGGACATACCTAGGTTTTGTAGTAGCAATTCAGTGTGGGAAAGAATGACTGGATTCCAAAAGAAAGATATAAACCGACATTACTGTATACTTTAGCAGACTTTCCCAACCTGTTTACTCCAGAGGCCCCTTGAAATAACATTCAGATCTCAGGGAACCTCTGCTAAAATCAACTCATTGAGGGTCACTGTGAATAATGCTCCTTACATTGGTGGTCAGTGGGAAGAATAACCCCTCTTATGCCGCGTACACACGGGCGGACTTTTCGACGGACAAGGTCTGGCGGACTTTTCGACTGACTTTCCGACGGACTTTCTGAATGAACGGACTTGCCTGCACACGATCAACCAAAGTCCGACGGATTCGTACGTGATGACGTACGACCGGACTAAAACAAGGAAGTTCATAGCCAGTAGCCAATAGCTGCCCTAGCGTGGTTTTTGTCCGTTGGACTAGCATACAGACGAGTGGACTTTTCGACCGGACTTGAGTCCACCGGAGAGATTTGAAACATGTTTCATTTCTAGGTCCGGCGAACTTTTGGGAAAAAAAAGTCCGCTGGAGCCCAAACACGATCGAATTATCCGACGGACTCCGGTCCGCCGGACCAAGTCTGCCGTAAAGTCCGCTCGTGTGTACGCGGCATTAGACAGGCCATACACAGTGAATTTCGTTCCTGCAAGCAAAGAAATTTGCTCAATTCCAATTCATAGTCAGTGTTGATAGGTGAATATCTCCCGCGGAGCCATTGTATTTTCCCAGCGGGGGAAGCCGTCCCTGCCAGGGGAAGACAATGATTATTGGTAGCGGCTATACCAGCCATTAGCGATAATCGTACGTAAAATCTGTCAGGCTGATTGTACCCAAGTTGATCGATCGATCAACTTGGTACATTCAGCCTGCCCATACATGATTTGAACTGTCTATGGCCAGCCTTACAGGGGTGGCAATTAGGAAGAATACCCATGATGGTCAATGGGAAGAATACCACCACCCCCCCCCCCCCCCACCTTACAGTGGTGGTTAGTGGGAAAAATGCCCCTTTACAGTGGTACATTCTGGAATGGGTATTGAGGAGCGCCTAGTACGAAAGTTCATATCACTGAAAGGTCTTTTTGAAATATATTTGTTAGGAGCATCAAATATATTTAATGCATTTTGGGGGAAAATCCTCTCCTTCCTCAGGGCTTAAGCAGTGTATGTTATGAGAATCATTATGAGATTGCAAGGGAAGATCTATTTCAGGGCTTGATAAAGACTGTCATATCTTAACAGCATTATGAACTGCTGACTGGGTTAACTATTAAAATATGACAGTCTTTATCAAGCCCTAACAAAGGCCTTCTATTGCATCTCATCGTAATCCTAACAACATCCACTGCTCAAGCACTGAGGAAGGGGGAGGCCTTTACCCTACGTTGGCCTCATTTGATGCTCTTAACCAATAGGCATTTTAAAAAGACCTTTAAGTTATATGAACTTTTGTACAAGGCATAACTTAACCTCTTCTGGACCAGCCGCCGCAGTTATACTGCGGCAGGATGGCACTGCTGGGCGAGTCGTTGTAGTTGTACGTCGGCTCTTTAAGACGCTTTCGCTCGTGACAGAGCGAGAACCGGGATTTGTGTGTGTAAACACACAAATCCTGGTTCTCTCAGGGGAAAGGATACAGATCGTGTGGTCCTACTAAGTAGGAACACCAATCGGACTCCTCCCCTAGTCAGTCCCATCCCCCCCACAGTTAGAACACACCTAGGGAACACAGTTAACCCCTTCATTGCCCCCTAGTGTTAACCCCTTCCCTGCCAATGACATTTATACAGTAATCAGTGGCTATTTTTAGCTCTATCACTGTATAAATGTTACTGGTCACAAAAAAGTGTCAAAAGTGTCCCATCTGTCCGCCACAATGTCGCAGTCACGATAAAAATTGCTATTCACCACCATTACTAGTAAAAAAAATAAACAAATAATAAAAATGCCATAAATCTATCCCCTGTTTTGTAGACGCTTTAACTTTTGCACAAACCAATCAATATACGCTTATTGCCATTTATTTTACCAAAAATATGTAGAAGAATATATATCGGCCTAAGCTGAGGAAAAATTTAGTTTCATTTTTTTAAATTTTGGGATATTTATTATAGCAAATAGTACAAAATATTGTGTTTTTTTCGAAATTGTCGCTCTTTTTTTGTTTATAGCACAAAAAATAAAAACCGCAGAGGTGATCAAAAACCACCAAAAGAAAGTTCTATTTGTGGGGAAAAAAGGACATCAGTTTTGTTTGGACACAACGTAGCATGATCGGGCAATTGTCAGTTAAAGCGATGCAGTGCCATATCGCAAAAAATGGCCTGGTTCAGGAAGGGGGTAAATTCTTCCGGGGCTGAAGTGGTTGATACCCACCCCAAAAGTTATCATCTGTTGAGTGCTCCTTTTGTTGAAATCAGGGAGCAGCTTAGGACCAGCACAGGGACCATGTACACTATATCTTCATCACGGATCAGCTCCTTTGAAAGAAGACGCACTCCATTGTATGTCAAGCAAAACCAAGTATCACTTCTACTGTATCAGTCTCACACTATTACACACACATCAGACACCTTTACAGTGGTGGTCAGAATGCCACTCTTACAGACAGCTAAAAAGATCATTGTGAGTGGAGTAGAACCCTGAGATAAGCATGCATTACCAGATGGGAGCTCATTCAGCTGCAGTTTAAGGAATGCTTAGCAACTGCTGCAGGAACCTTGGGGTTTCACAGAACCCTGGTAGAGAATGGCTGGTATAAAGTATCTCCATTTTACTGATAATACCAATCACATATAAGTGCAGCGTTAGACATAGCATCCATTTTCTGTTTCAATCATTTTTATTGTTTTGGAGTAACCATAGCATCCATTTTATAGGTACAGTGGGTAGGAGCTCCGTAAAACATAGAAGTTCATTTTGAGTCAGGATTGACACACCGAGCCAAATGGGAAAGGTTGGCAATGTATAATGATGAAGCAGGGGGAAGGGTTCTTGGACTGACTTGAGAAATATCATTTTGAATGGATCAATAAAAGAATCTTCAAGGATTCTTCATAACAACTTGGTGTATACAGCAGGATTGGTACCCCAAAGACATCATGATGGAGCCCTCTAAAACACTAAGCTTCCCAGTGTGTCCCAGAGTGCAGGCCATAGACACAGCTTTCTACAGACATAAGGTCTGATCATGTGTTTTGTAGGCGGAGAAGAAGTTATATTGTCCAAACTCCAAAAGAGTGATCATGGTTCTTAGATGGTGGGGCCAAACTGTGGAGAGAAATTATATAGACTGTAACCTAGGCATGATCCCAGCAGATAATAGTTATTGGACTAGAATGAGGGGCATGTTCCCCTAAAAGAAGAATAGTTGCATTGGCTAAAATGCCAGAGGCCACAGATGGAAATGTGTCTGGATAGAAAGATTTATGTATCCCTATTCTGTGCTTTATTTGGATGAATAGGGCATTTTTGTATAGCTCATTCTGAAATGCTTAGTTCCACTAAGGCTTTTGGGTTTTTTTTAGTATTATGAAGTAACTTAATTACACACTCCAAGATGAGTAGATAAAGAACAATCTTAGGGGGCATACTCACGGGCTAAATATCAGGTGGCAACGGCCGGTTCAATAAAAACCGGCCAACGTTTGGCCCAAATATCAGGTGGCAACAGCCAGTTTAATAAAAAACGGCCAACATTTGGCCTGTTTGTTAGGCCGGCTTCTGTCGAAGGGGCAAAAAGGTCTGGCATCCGATCAGCACTGACCAGTGTGTTCTGGCGGGGGGCAGTCCCCCTTTCAGAACTCAATAGCTCAGCGGGGGTGATCGCTGTACTAACATTGGATATTTAGTACAGTGGTTCCTCCCGAGCGCTTCCGTTTTTCTTTTGTTCAGCCCACTGGTCCATCCCAAGCTGGACCAATGTAATTATGAATAAAATAACATGGAATTCTTCTTTAACTGTCTGCCTGTTATGGAAAGCCAGCCACAATGTTGTTTTAGCTAGACAGGGACAGTCTTTCTTATCTTTTTACCATGGAGGAACCCTTAAAATAATTTTCAGGATTCAGGAAACCATTGACAAAAAATATTATATCTACAGCTTACAGTATAACTCTGCTGGTCAGGAGAAATCATGGCAGGTTACAATGGTGATTAGTGTAGTTCTCATAATTTGGATGTCAATGGGAAGAATGCTCCTTACATTGGTGGTCAATGGGAAGAACATTCTACTCACAGATACTGCTAACATGATTACTGGTGCCATTAGTTACCCAGGGCTGTCTTTAAGGCAGGGCAAAAGGGGCAGATACCCTGGGCCCCATCATTGTTGTGGGGCCCAAAGCAGCTGCCTCATACTTGCCAACTATCCCAGTTTAAATTCCCTTGTCCCTTGAAGTTTTAATCCCGTGCTGTGTCCCGATATCTCAGTGTCAAGTTATGTTACTAATGCTGCCCAGCTCTGCCCTATTGTCGTGTACAGATGACTCACCTGCAGACCCTGTGTTTACATGTAAATAACCTGCATTGATATGTAAATAGTGGCAGTATTAATATGTAAATCGCCACAGACCACTGCATTGATATGTAAATAGAGGTGGCATTCATATGCATATCATGCCCCCCTGAGGTCATATCCACCATCACTTCTGCTGAATGCTGCCCACTGGAGAGGTAAAGGGTCATGCTTGAAAGTCCTGCCTACAACTGTTGTCATTAAACCCAACATGAGCCTGTTCTGCAATGGTAAGCAAATTTCCCCTTACATTGGTGGTCAGTGTAAAGCCCTTCTTACATCGATGGTTACTGTGAATGCTCCTATTACATTGGTAGTCAGTGTAAATCCCCATTACATTGGTGGCCAGTGTAGAAACTCCTCTTTATATTGGTGATCAGTAAAAAAAAAATCCAAACTTGCATTTGTGGTCAGTTTTGAATCCTCCCTTACATTGGTGGCGCATGTCATGGACCATCTTCTGACCTCCCCCGAAGTCACGCGGTCCATCGCGCGATCACATCGTACGGACGGACGTACTAGGTGCTCCAAGCGGGAAAGGATGATCCAAGCCTCCCTCTGAAAAAGGAGGCCGGTCCTATTGCACATGATTAACCAGCCAAGTATCTCTCACATGACATAGTAAGGCCAATCCCAGACAACCTGGCCGGCCATATGACATGGAGAAAAATCAAGTCAAGTCTCCTAATGCGTCCCAGGGTTCATGGCGCCAAATGTACAAGTCCACAGCCACTCAAAACGCCACCTGGAGGTCTGAAAGACAATAACATCCAGATGGACAGAGAAATTCTCATCGCACAGGCATAGATCCACTTCCAGGTATCAACTCAGTTGTCTCTCAGGATAAATCCAGATGGACTGCGTGACAACGGAAGAAGATAAATTGTACTAGATAATCAATAAACATATAATTCTGAGCGGGTAATAAAGCAATTGGAAAAATACGCGGACGATACTATTCTATACTTGGCAGACCAAGGTCCATCGCTGCAGGCAGCGTTAAGGATCATAGAACAAATGGGAAGCTTCTCAGGACTGCGCATAAATTGGGATAAATCCCAAATTCTCCCCATAGATCATTTCCCTCCTCCAGTCACTTATCCAGAACTACCCCTAGCCAGAGTAAACACTATCAAATATCTTGGGGTGAAGGTCACGCGGGAGTTGGGAGACTACATTACTAATAATGTAGAGCCACTGTTCCAACTGATAAAAACCAAAACGCAGGCCTGGTCCAGATTGCCCCTAGGGGTAACGGGTCGAATAAACATCATCAAAATGATTTTACTCCATTATACATTCCCCTCAAGTTCTTTAAAAAGATGGAGGCTATTCTCAACTCGTTCGTATGGGGACATGGAAGGCATAAGCTGGCCTGGCATATTCTCAAAAACCCCACTTCCATGGGGGGGATGGCACTGCCTGACCTACAGGAATACTACATAGCCGCCCAACTATTTCACATGTATTACTTCAATAAGAATGAAATGCAGCGATACAAAATGTTAATATGCGATGACCCAAGAAACCGACTGTCATCCCTGCTGCAAGCTATTTTTCGAGGGGGACTAATGAGTAAAAGACTTCCCCGATATAATGAGGGCATGCTAACACATCACCGGAAAATATGGGGAGCAACCCTAAAGAGGCTTAAACTGGGGCATATACACTCCCACACCCCCCTTTGGCTCAATAACCACATGCCAGAGCTTAAAAATCTCCCAGATCCGCATATATGGGCTAGGTATGGAATAATATATCTTCACCAGGTCTTGACTGATTCACGGCTCAAGACTTTTCAATCCCTCAAAGATGAATACTCAGTACTGCACCATCTGTTATTCAAATACTTGCAACTTCGCCATGCTCTGCGCTTTCAACTTAGGGACATTGCTAATGCTATTGCTCACCCACAGGTCCTAGATATAATTATGGGTACTGAACCTCAAAAACTGATTTCAAATTTGTATTACACTATCCGACTCCCCAGAATAGCAACAGTAATTCAAAAGGCTAAATCAGGTTGGGAAAAGGACGTGGGGGATATCAGCGACTCCGACTGGGACGAAATTCTAGATAACGTTAAACAGACATCACCTAAACTCTCAGACAGGTTGACACAGCTCTATATTGTTCACCAAGCATACTTGACACCCAAAAGGATAGCCAAATTCCAGCCGTCACAGAGCTCGACATGCCTCATGTGTACATATGGACCGGGTACCTTTTACCACTTGATATGGGAATGCCCATGTATACAAGTTTATTGGGAGCAAATGATAAAATTCTTACATGATAAAATGGGCTCCCCAGTGGTATTGGACCCAAAATTATGTGTGTTGGGGCTATTACCCGATGCAGATATAGATAAGTTCCAGGCTACCTTTATATATGAAACTCTATTTACAGCCAGGAAAGTCGTAGCTAAAACCTGGATGCAGACTCTGCCCCCTACAGTGTCGTCCTAGAAAAGAGATGTAAACAATACACTACCGTATAAAAAGCTGATTTACACACATAGAGGATGCACACAAAAGTACTTATAGGTATGGGATAGATGGCTGGAAGACGGAGAGACCTGTACTTAGAGGCTTAACATTAATATATATAAAACAGTATATATGACTTGGCGGAGAGGGAGGGGGATACAAAGGCTGCGAAATAAAAGAAATATAAAAAAGTGTGGATTAGGAATGTGGTACCAAGCTTACCAATGGTTCTTTCTCAATCGTAAAACTATTAAGAAACGGAATGTAATATTTTCAATGTGCAAGGTGTATAGCTATTTTCCCATCTCTGTACACGGCTAATGCTTGTTATGTACCTGTGAATTCAAGTTTAATAAAGTTGGATTTCCCAATTAAAAAAAAAAAGCAAATTGGAATAAATATACATACAGTATCTCACAAAAAGCGAGTACGCCCCTCACATTTTTGTAAATATTTTATTATATCTTTTCATGTGACAACATTGAAGAAATTACATTTTGCTATAATTTAATGTAGTGAGTGTACAGCTTGTAAAACAGTGTAATTTTTCTGTCCTCTCAAAATAACGCAACACACAGCCATTAATGTCCCAACCGCTGGCAACAAAAGTGAGTACACCCCTAAGTGAAAATGTCCAAATTGAGCCCAATTAGCCATTTTCCCTCCCTGGTGTCATGTGACTCGTTAGTGGTACAAGGTCTCAGGTGTGAATGAGGAGCAGGTGTGTTAAATTTGGTGTTATCGCTCTCACTCTCTCATACTGGTCACTGGAACTTCAACATGGCACAGAACTCTCTGAGGAACTGAAAAAAAAAATGTTGCTCTACATAAAGATGGCCTAGGCTATAAGAAGATTGCCAAGACCCTGAAACTGAGCTGCAGCACGGTGGTCAAGACCATACAGCGATTTAACATGACTGTTTACACTCAGAACAGGCCTCGTCATGGTCGACCAATGAGGTTGAGTGCAGATGCTCAGCCTCATATCCAGAGTTTGTCTTTGGGAAATAGACGTATGAGTGCTGCCAGCATTTCTGCAGAGGCTGATGGGGTGGGGGGTCAGCCTGCCAGTGCTCAGACCATACGCTACACACTACATCAAATTGGTCTGCATGGCTCTTTTCCCAGAAGGAAGCCTCTTCTAAAGATGATGCACAAGAAAGCCTGCAAACAGTTTGCTCAAGATAAGCAGACTAAGGACATGATTACTGGAACCATGTTCTGTGGTCTGATGAGACCAAGATAAACTTATTTGGTTCAGATGGTGTCAAGTGTGTGTGGCGGCAACCATGTGAGGAGTACAAAGACAAGTGTGTCTTGCCTACAGTCAAGCAAGGTGGTGGGAGTGTCATTGTCTGGGGCTGCATGAGTGCTGCTGGCACTGGGGAGCTACAGTTCATTGAGGGAACCATGAATGCCAACATGTACTGTGACATACTGAAGCAGAGCATGATCCCCTCCCGTTCGGAGACTGGGCCATAGGGCAGTATTCCAACATGATAACGACCCCAAACACATGTCCAAGATGACCACTGCCTTGCTAAAGAAGTTGAGGGTAAAGGTGATGGACTGGCCAAGCATGTCTCCAGACCTAAACCCTATTCAGCATCTGTGGGGCATCCTCAAATGGAAGGTGGAGGAGTGCAAGGTCTACATCCACCAGCTCCATAATGTCATCATGGAGGAGTGGAAGAGGACTCGAGTGGCAACCTGTTGAGCGGTAAGGATATGCAGTAACCTCTAGCAACCAATCAGTGAGCCTTAATAATGTGCGGTAACCTTTAGCAACCAATTAGTAAGAGGTAAGGATGTCCAATAACCTCTAGCATCCAATCAGTGAACAGTATTGATGTACAGTAATCTCTAGAAACCAATCAACTAGCAGAAGTCGTGTGCTGTAACCCCTAGCAAATAATCAGTAAGAAATAATGTGTGCTGTAACCTCTAGCAGCCAGTCAGTGAGCGGTAATGATACACTGTAACCTCTGGCAACCAATCACAATCGCTGCCTGATCTGATTCAGTAAACTGATTTTGAGTCTAGCTGCTATTTATTGATTGTGTGTCTCAGAGCAGAAGGAAAGTGAAATTGCATGGGGGGGGGGGGGGGGGGGGGGGGGAGACAAGAAAATGTTTGCCCAGGGTCCAATCAATATTAAAAATGGTCCTGTAGTTACCTACCTGAGAAACCAGAGGAGGTCCTATGCCACTGGATCTATGAAGTGGCGTTGATGTCAGAAACCATCAGACAGGAGATCCATTTTTCACTGCTCACCATTCAAGGAATGGCTAGCAAACCTCTGAAAGAACCCTGAAAAAAGTAAGGCTGAGTTAGGACAGCTGCTGTGTTTTTTGTTAACTGTTGTCACCAGGACCAAGGGGTAATCCAAAATATTATCAAAAAAGTAATAGAGATTTATGAATTAAAAAAAAATAATCACAATAGAGGTTGAATCATGACTGTGATCTTTATTTTAAACTTTTAGGACATTTCACACACAGGGGTAGTAAAAACATGCAGTTGATCCATGTATTTACCGCCCCTCATCCATCCACTGATATCTTAACACTGCAGCCGGACAGTTTAGTACACATGCTGCTCCCCCTGTCAAACTTGCCCACTGAGGTCAATAAGACAACTGTGTGCCAGCTGCTTGCCTTGCGCTTGCAGCACAGTTTGTCATGCAAAATCTCAGTTGGGATTAAAAACAAAACATAAAATGCATTTAGAAGGTGGCAGGTTTACCTCCTGAACACCTGGCAGTTGCTGCTTTGCCACCAGGGTGTTACAGACTGCGGCTCATGTGAAAAAGCCCTAAGGGCCCTGGTTTTACTGCCCCCTTATCACCACTCTAAATCCAACACAAAGGCTGGGGGGGTTGTTCACATGCTGTGACCACCCAGAAATGCCTCCTGAATGCCAATCTGCCAGCTGCTGCTATACCGCCCTCTAAAAAGCAATCCACTACAGGTTGTTTTTCAGAATGGTAAGCGCTAGCCTAAAGCCTGGTACACACTAATAGTTTTTTTTTTCGTTCAACCCAGTGGTGGCCCGTCTCTCCACTCCACCCCCCCCCTATATGCAATGGATAGATTTATGCATAGTATGAATCTATCCATGGCCATCGCGGCCACCCCTTATTCATGCATTCGACCCCTTTCCTGGCAGTGGGTGCATGAATTACAGCAGCTGGGTTTTATTTTTTGAAGCACCTGATTAGAGCCAAAGGCTCTAATAGGCTTCAAAATCGGGTGGGCTTGGGTTGCAAAGGATGCGCTCCGATCCCACCAAGGTGTGTTACAACAGCGAATGAAGATTCGCTGTTGAAACACTGATCCTCAATCCGGCCAATCAGAAGCAGGTGTGAGACTCCTGATTGGCCTCTGAGGAGGAGGGAGAAGATGGAAGCTGCCGCCTCCGTGATGACCCAGAGAACGGGAGGCCGCAGGAGAACAGCCGGAGAACGGGAGGCCACCGAGCAGGGGAAGCTGCCAACAACCAGGGGAAGCCACCTCCGAGCAGGGGAAGCCGCCTCTGAGCAGGGGAAGCCGCCGGTGATGGGGTAAGTGCCCTGAGAGGTGGCATACCGTTTGCCGCCCCCCCAAAAAAATGTCCACTGGCTGCCACTGGTTGCACGAAAAAAAGCTGACAGCTCTGGTCGGGGCCGCTGTACTAACGTCAGTGATAGGGTAAATGGAATAACTATTTATTTATCAAACATTTAGTTATGATTATCAAAACATGTATTCTGACTAAGCAGAGGTACTTTTTACAAATGTTTAGAAGTCATATGAGTTAACAGCTGTTTTGGTGATCAAATGCCATTCACACCTTCAGCTGTGAAAAGTTCTATATCTGGCTTTCCCACAGAACTTGGGAAGTGACGTGTATATGTGAAATGACCATTTGTATATCAATGAATATCACCAAAGAGTTGAATGGTACTTCAAAAGAGTCCTATTCAAGGTGCCACCCCTGTAGAATGTATAAATTGTACTAAGGCTCTCAGCCATTTCAGAACAATCATATTGAATGTATGCCATGTACTTACTGTGTTGTTCTCCCTGCCTATAGCTAAAACTATGGGCTTGTATATTAAATACATCATCTATAATTTGGCTTCAGCAGTCAACGTTATTGAAAGTCCTTAAGTTCTGGGCTTTCCCTATCAGTCAGGATCTCCCCCGCTGAGCTATTGTGTTCCGACAGGGGGACGGCCCCCCGCACCAGAACACACTGATCAGCGCTCTCAGCTATTGGCTGAGAGCGCTGATCGGGAGCCGGTCGGCTTATCGTTTTCCAGCATGCTTGTCGGACAGAAGCCGGCCAAAAGGCTGGCTTCTGTCGAACCAGCTGACATACACACAGGCCGAATGTTGGGCGATTTTTATTGAACTGCCTGTTTCCCAAGATTCGGCCCGTTTGTACAGGGCTTAAGGCTGGCCATAGATGAGTCAGTTGGTTTTTTTTTCATTCAGCCAGCGTGTTGAATGTAAAAAACTGACCGGATTCCCTTATTCGCACATTCCGATGCGATGTCTGTGCGATGCGAATTCAGCAAATTCAACCATACAAATTGTATGGCTGAATTTGCATCGCATTCAGACCAAAGTCGTGCCTTTTGGTCCCTTTTTTTGGTCCGCACCAGAATCGGATATTCCATATGTGAACCAATCCGGGGGTGTCATTAACTTTGTATTGACACCCCCAGCGGTTCGCATAGGGCAGTGTGAACTCAGTTGTATGAGATGCAGGAACCCGTACTGGATTCGCCAGGGTTCTCGCATCACAGCAGTGTGAACTGGACCTCCAGGTGGAATACACAGCTCAGTCTATGGCATGCAGGGCGGTTGAACAAAAGTCAATCAGTAGATCGACTTCTGTTCAACCAGAGTAGCCATGCATGGACCGAAATTGGGACGGTCCCTGCTGAATCATCGGTCCCTGCTGAGCTTGTGTTGGGATCAGCAGTGACACCTGTTGTTGATTTGCATTTTGTTTGTTAGTTCATTTTCAGGTTAGGAGGTATATCTTTGATGTTTATTTGCAGTGTCACAATGTAATTGTTTCACTCCTCTGGTTCCTGGCTATATTTGCCATTAGTTACTTCGTTATCTATAGCTTGACAAAGGGCAAGGATTTCTGAAACTTGCTGGAATCTCTATTAGTGAAAGAGCAATACAAATAAGCTATTTACTGAATAAGCAATAAAAGCGGAGACAGCCAAGAAACTGAAATTGATGTATTTAAGGAAAGTTTTCATTAAAAAGTCTCTAAAGCCCAAAGTTTTTTTGTTTTACACAGAGATTGGCAAAGGATTTAACGCCGTGTCCTTTTTACTTTATTAGCTGGCAGAGATGTCAACCTGAGAGACTAGTTTACAGGTTAATCGGAATGTGAACTGCAGCATAAAGACTTCTATTTAGTGTATATAACAAAAAATATATGTATATGGACAATGTTCATATATACTGTGAATGTTGTTAACATTTTAGGAACAATAACCAAAACAGCAAAATAAACCATTACTATAAAAATCATATATTTAGGGCCGGTAGACTCCTGAATCGCACAGGAATGCGGTCTGTGTTCCTGTGCAATTCGCTGCAGTGCGTTTTTCAGCTTATTTAAATGGCATGAAATCGCACTGAATCGCACTGAAGGTGGTGCATCTACTAATTTTCAAAAATTCCACTGCACTGGATCGCTTGGTACAGCGTTACCATTCAATCTGGTGCAGGCAAACACACAGTGTTTGCGATCTGCATTTGGGGTGTCTTTAGGGATATATTGACACTCGAAGCAGATTGCACACCCAGTGCGTTTTGAATGCGGTGCAGGAAACGCGCATGGATCGCGGGTTTTATGCACCATGTTCTGGTGTGAACAAGCCCTTATATATGACACATTAGGACTGTCTTGCAAAATATAAGTCATCTGGCAGAGAAGAGGTTTGGGTCAGGTCTCTGGTGAATGAGAGGAATCAAAAGAGATTCAGGCTTCGCTCATGCTGCTTTTGTTTTGCCATCTGCATACAGCACCAGCAGCATGCAGATAGTTAGGGGCCTCATTCACAGCAGCGCACCTATCTGTACCCCCCCATGAGAAGGGCCATCTTTGCCTACACAGAATGCCCTGGTTTTCTTGGCTTCCATGTGTAGGCAGGCTGCAGAGGCACAGCCACTGGTCTCAAACCGACAGCTATGAGAGTGCGTGCCCCTGAATGCAGATAGTGTACGTCATTTGTGTAAATGAGCTTCTATGATGTGCTGGTTATATCCTGCTGTTTAGGAACTTAGGCCACATTTTTGCGAGTGGCTACCAGCAAGACCCATTATATTCTTACCAGCGGAGGTCAATGATCAATGGTCAGTACCACTACTGCTCACATGTAACCTGCTATGACACCATTCACTTGCATGTTTAGCCAAGGTGCGAATCTCAGTGGCAAGAATCCACCGATTCCTGCAGCTGAAACTGACAGTTGTGTGCGGACAGCTATGGCTGCTGCGCCTGTACACTGCAATGACAGGCTTTTGGTGGGCGCAGCCATTTGTGACTGTTTGCACAGCCAGTGATTGCTTATGGTGATCGCGGATGGTCGCAAACAAAGCAGGTACTGCAGGTAATCGCTGGCTGTGTGGCCAGTCATGAATAACTGTGGCCGCCAACAGCCTGTCATTGCAGTTTGTGGGCTCTGACTGACCCCAGATAGAAAGAGAGGGATGCCGCTTTTCCACAGCTACAGTACTTTGAAAAAGTATTTATCCCCCTTGAGATTTTCCACATTTTGCCATGTTACAACTAAAAACGTAAATGTATTTTATTGGGATTTTATGTGATAGACCAACACAAAGTGGCACATAATTGTGAAGTGGAAGGAAAATGATAGTTTTCAAATTTTTTAACAAATATGTGAAAAGTGTGGCGTGTATTTGTATTCAGCCCCCCTTTACTATAATACCCCTAACTAAAATCTAGTGGAACCAATGTGTGCCACTTTGTGTTGGTCTATCACATAAAATCCCAATAAAATACATTTACGTTTTTGGTTGTAACATGACAAAATGTGGAAAATTTCAAGGGGTATAAATACTTTTTTAAGGCACTGTACGCGGACATAGCACAGAATGCAGCTGCCTTCAGAGGTGGTGTTTAGCTGCCTCTGAATATGCAAACTATCTGCCACTGGCTTTCCGTGTGAGGCCCCATTCACACTTGGTAAATTGAAAAATCACAGGCAGAGTCAGCAACTCGCATTTGGGTGCCATTGATTCTAGATGGCACCTCATACACTGCAATCTTGTCGCTACAGAATCACCTGGCAATCGCAGCAAAATGTGCCTTTAAAACCGCTCGTCATCCAAAAAGAAGCACAAGCTTCTTTTGGGCGACAAACGTGGATAGAGCAGCCCATTGAAGTGAATTGGCTGCCGTATGTGGGACACGCGGGATCACGTGAAAATCTCCCACACCAAAGCGCAAGCTGGATCTCCAGTTCTGGCTACACGAAGGGTGAATGGGGCCTGAATGTAGCCTTGGAGTGAGTTGGCAGGCCTTTCATTTTGAATACTTTGCCTTCATATGCCACAAAGAAGTAAATGAGCCCTTAATATCTGTCTGTTGGGACATATTCACACCTCAGCATTTGTAGCTTGAAGCTCCAAAACTTAAAAAAATCTAATATTCTCTATGGTGGTGGTTCACATCTCAACTCCAAAACACCTGAAGCTCCAAAATGTTGTGGAGCAGCTGAAAGCAGAAACAAAATGATGTAATAGATGATAGTTTGGCTAATACAAAAACGCCAAAGCTCCAAAATGCTTGGAAAACATTGTACAAAAACTCACAAATGTGCGACGCTCAGGTGTGAATGCAGCCTTAAGCATTCAGGGAAAGTGTACCAAACTATGAAAAGCTCTATAATCCTGTCAGAACAGGAATACCACCACAGAAGATGGTTTCCTCAGCAGCTCATTAGTGGTAGTCTGTAGACGGAGGCCTGAAGTCCAGGACTGTCAGGGATCAGAACCTCTATCCAGTGTGCAGGCAGTGAGCACCTGTCCTGGTTTTTCTCCTCACCTTCCCTACAAATCTCCCTTCCCTCCCCAGCTAGGAGTGTGATCATTGCAGGCTGCCATGTCTGCAGGCAAAGCCCCGCCAGCTCTGTATGATAAGTGGCATCACCCCCCTTCCAGGTGCTGGGGACCTCATTTCATCATCACCCGCTCTCCATTCCTTGCACCCTCAAGCCTCACATTTAACTTTGAAGATGAGGAGATTTATGAGAATGCAAACAAAGGTACATATTGTGTGTACTCAGCAGACCGTCTACCTGAGCAGTGCCCTGCCCCATGTGTGGAGGAGGAGGGAGGGGGGAAGTGACTGTCCCTTTGTGTAGTGTGATGGGTGCAGTGCCAGGGACATGAGAGGAGCACAGCTCCCAGATCACATCACTTGTCAGGAGTGTGCAGTCCTTGTGTGATCTCTATACAGGGGGGGGATGTGCTGTATACAAGACTTGTAAAGTGTCCTTGGCCTCTCTACAGGGGAGATGGAGGAGGGAAGAGCCCGTTCCCACACCGTCACCACCACCACCAGCTCCTACTCTGACACCTTTACCACCACTGCCAGCTTCTCCTATGACAGGAACTTCCTCGCCACTGCCCCAGGACTGCTGCTGTTGGCAGAGATCGTGAGTACACATCCGCCTACTATTTATATATGTCTATGTATACTGTGCCACGGCGACATCTCTATGTACAGACAAAATGTTCTGCTTTTGTTTTGGACAGGGAAGGGTTACAACCCCTGCCAGGTAATTTCTCTGCTGGCCATTTCTTCTATGGCGTCATGCACAGGGCATAAGCCCCCTGTGAACTCCTTTTTCCTGGCAGGAGACAAGCTGCTCAAAAAACACATCTAATGCCGCGTACACACGAGCGGACTTTACGGCGGACTTTGCCCGGCGGATTTTTCGACGTACTTTACGACGGACTTTCTGAATGAACGGACTTGCCTACACACAATCCACCAAAGTCTGTCGAATTCGTACGTGATGACGTACGACCGGACTAAAACAAGGAAGTTCATAGCCAGTAGCCAATAGCTGCCCTAGCGTGGCTTTTTAGTCCGTCGAACTAGCATACAGACGGCGGACTTTTCGACCGGACTCGATTTCAACGGATAAATTTTAAACAAGTTTCAAATCTAAGTCCGTCCAACTTTTGAGAAAACAAAGTCCGCTGGAGCCCACACACATCGAATTGTCCGACGAAATCCAGTCCGCCGGGCAAAGTCCGCCGTAAAGTCCGCTCGTGTGTACGCGGCATAAGGCTTCATGTACACGGGACGTTTTTACAACCTCTCCTGAACGATTTAACTTGACAGATAGTAACCGACGTTTAAAACATCCGTTTAGCTGTGTGTGCGTTTTAAAAGTGGGTTTTTAAAAAAAAAAAAAAAATTTTCAAATGGCCAAAAATGAAAAACGCCTGTAAACTAAACGCGACTTACCGCGTTTACAAGCATTTCACATGCCTCTAAACATCCGTCCTGAACGCTTTTTCTTCCTCCCCTTCTTCCCTTTTTTTTTTTTATAGTGTAAGGGAGTGTTATAACACCTGTCAGTTTTATTTTTACCATTTGTATCCCATTGGGGAGATTTCCCTTCACTTCCTGCTTTTTTTTCTTTTTTCTATGGCACAGGAAGTGAGAGGAAATTTCTTCAAAGTGAAGGAATTCCTGGTTGTCACCAGAATTAGTGTCCCCATTTTGTTTCTCCCCTATTACTGCTTGGGGATGATGCAAAATTTGGGATTTTTCTTTTCCTTTCAGTAATAAAGGTATACACGACAAATAGAGAGAGTGAATCGCCCTAAAGGGGACATAGAAAGCAATAAAAACCTGACAGGTGTATTTAGATGTTATTGCTGTCTGTGTCCCCGTTTAGGGAGATTTAACCCTATTTATCCAGTATACCATTGTCATCGAAAATAAAAAAACAAATGGGTTGACGCCAGAACAGTAGTGTGTGTGTGTGTGTGTGTGTGTGTGTGTGTTTAAAAAAAAAAAAAAAAAAAAAATTAGTTTTTTTTTTTTTTTTTTTTTTTTTTTTTTTCCTGTGCTTGAACAAGGGGGGTTGTAATGTTTATCAGCTCCTCCTGTATTTACAGGACATCTTGCATTCTGTGAAATATAATACAAGACAATCACTAAATGGATGAGGTGCCAGGTGACTGACCATTCAACCCTCGACAACACTGTCTCGAGACCAGGCGTGCAGTCCTTTGAACAATCAAAACATGAACCACTTCCGGACCACCCACCGTCGATTATACATTGAATACCGTTGTTATGGCAGCAGATAGCTGCCATAACCGGTAGATTCTTAAACAGCGAGCGGTCTGCTTCTAGATAAAAGTGGTCTCCGCAGCGGATTCCCCGCAAGATCACTTTTATCGACGGCGAGAGAGGTGCCAAATCCCCCTTCCGTCGCGTTCCGGTCGTCCCTGCCGCTTACCGAAGCCGTTAAGCAGCGGGGATGATCCGATCCTTTCCCCTCTGAGGGAGTGTGTGGAGTGAGGGAATGATGGCCCCCACTCGACTCAATGACATTGGATGACGGAAACGTCACTTCTGCCCAACGGCCTTAAAGGGACTTTTTTTTTTTTTTTTTTTTTTATTACTATTTTTTTCTATTACAAGGAATGTTTACAGTGATCCACAAATTTTTATTTATTTATTTTTTTTTTTTTAAAGGGACAGTGTAAAAATAAAAAATGAAAAGTAGAACAAGGAAAAAAAAATAAATAAATTTTTAAAGCGCCCCGTGGCAGAAGCGAACGGGCAGAAGCGAACGAATACGTAAGTCGTACCCGCATATGTAAACTGTGTTCAAACCACACATGTGAGGTATCGTCGCGATCGTTCGAGCGAGAGCAATAATTCTAGCAAAAGACTTCCTCTGTAACTCAAAACTGGTAACCTGTAGAAATTTTTAAACGTCGCCTATGGAGATTTTTAGGGGGCGACATTTGTTGCCATTCCACGAACAGGCGCAATTTTGAAGCATGACATGTTTGGTATCAATATACTCAGCGTAACATTCTTTCACAATATATAAAAAAAATAATTCGGCTAACTTTACTGTTTTCTTATTTTTTTAAATAAAAAAAAAGTGTATTATTTTACAAAAAAAATTGCGTATTTTAAGACCACTGTGCAATTACAGTGTGACGTAAAGTGTTGCAATGACCGCCTATTTATTCTCTAGGGTGTCTGAAAAAATGTATAAGGTTTGGGGTTTTCTAAGTAATTTTCTAGCAAAAAAAAAAATGCTTTTGACTTGTAAACAACAAGTTTGGAAAAATAGGCCTGGTCCTTAAGTGGTTAAGGCAGTTCCCTGACATAGAGATGAGCCTGTGTGGTCACTGTGTTCAGTAATGATGTACAGAGTTCCTCTGATAAGCGACTTGTTCCATGTCATTACACACTGTGACTTGTATGTTTTCATTAGGAATAGGGTTGCCACCTGTCCGAGATTCACCGGGACAGTCCAGTTTTTACATCCTCCATCTGGGTTTCTGGCTGCCTCACACCTGGACACCAGGGGACCCTCAAATTCATCCAACACCCCCATGAAAGCTTAATCAGAATATAGCATCTATTACATGTATCAATGTCACCTATCATATTTGTAGTTGTCTGGATGCAAACAGCCCTAGTTACAAGGGACTTGTTTGTCTCTGTGGAGGGATACAGAACCTCCTGGCCGCAGTTTCCGATGCTCTGCTCATAGTTCCGGTTACTGGAGCCCTCTCAGGACTGCTCACTCTGGCAGTCCGATCTAGTGGAGAAGATCTGTGAGTGTGGGCTGGAAGAGGAAGGAGCTGCATGGACTGGGCTGTGAGTGTGGGAACAGCAAGACCGAGAGGGGAGGAGAGAAGCTGGCTACCCATTACCAGACTACATATCTGAGTGTGTGTATGCATGTATCTGATTGTATATCTGTGTGTGTGCGCACATGTACTGTATGTAATTGAGCATATGTATATATCTCAGTATCTGTATGCATGTGATAAACTAAAAATATTTATATCTGATTTATGTAATTTATTATCCTCCATTGGTGTGAACATCTGATAATTCATACAATTAATTACGGTACTAATTTCCCTATACCCTGTGTAGTACTGACCCCCGAAGGAGCTGCTGATATTTGATTGGGCCTGTACTCTGCTTTAACACCCCCCAATGACTTGACTCAATCCCCTTGACACAGCTGTGGTGCAGTTTTAGTGTGGAGCTAATAATGAAGGATAACCCCACAATGTACATTATAATAACAGTATACCTTTGTTATTACCTGGGTTTCCAATGTTCCACCTGCCAGGGAAAGGAACAACGCTCCACACAAGTTGTACTTAACCAGGAACGTAACTTTTACTGGAATCAGTATAAAAGTAGTATTACAATATTTGGTCTGTCACACAAACAGTGCAACAGCCCAATAAGTACACACAATAATGGTTACACATAAAGTTGTCTTAGATGACCTCTGGAAGTGCGTCTCCAAGTGGGACTAATGCCAGAATGGGAAATACCTTAATTCTGGACACCTTCCCACTTCCAGTGCGCCCTTGTAACACAATAAGACAATGCTAATAGATAAAGCACAAATGCAATGCCTAGGGAGCTCCCCCTGCTTTAGAGTGTAAATTCTCTATTAACCTGAAATAGGATGCAAGGCCTTCTAATGAAAGAGACAGTCTTTTTTTTTTTTTCTGTCTTCTGCTAGCTATTTATGAATTGTAATCCAATGGTTAAATGAACCAGGGTTAGATAAAGTAGATGCTGAAGATTATTCTTGTAGTGTAGTAACCTGTAACTGTCTCCGATGCAATTAACTTTGGGGAACACAGTGCTAATGGTGCAGTGAAGGGTAGGCTTGAGGCCTATTTGAACTCAGTCTTTGGTTCCTTCAATTCTCCTGTGTAGGACTACAGGTCCCTGCACCCTGTGTTACAGATTCAGGTATGTAAAAGTGCGTTAGGAAAACTTTGGGCAGCAGCCCTCTCACCACACTGGGTCCAGGCAAATGGATATAGAAGGAAAAGGAAGTAAAACTGCGCTAAGGTATTGTGTAAAAAAAAAAAAAAAACAAAATCAAATGTGTGAACGATCAAAAAAAATGACACAAGCAGTACAACAAAAACAGTGTGAAAATAAAGGGAGAAAAATGGGACCGCGCTATAATAATATGTTATTATCCGTAAGGCATAAATGTGACTGCCACAAAAAAATTACCACAAAAAGATGTGGTAACAAAAATTAAAAAGAACAGAATAATCATGAAAACAAATACTGAAATATAAATCATTAAATAAATACAAAGTGTCCAATGAGTATGAAGAGTGATTCAACACCAGTGATCAAATAAAAGCTAAAGTCTATCAGTCAATGATGCATGAGAAATCTTCCATAATGTGAATAATGCTGTGTGACATCCACCACCAATAATGAAGATTGGCCGCTTACCAGAACCCCGTGACACCCCCCCCCCCCCCACTACAGAGGGTCCGGGGAAGCTTGTACAGAGATGGCCCTCCGAAGCTAAGCGAATAAACACAGATCCAATGTGCACAGGTGGTCATGGAACATCCACGGATATCATACAGGATTAATGGAGCTTTGATCCCATCGTGTCTCCCCAACTCGTGCGTGGCGTAAATAGCATGAAAAGCAAGAAAGCTCCAATAATGTATAACCTTCAATTTATTGTATAAAAAAAGGGATATATTGCACTTACATCAGATTAGTAGAAAGAACGCCTTAAAATGTCTGGTGTTCCGGCCGTGAACACGCAAGACAAATCCGTCCTACTGGAAACATCAACGAACAATGCGAGGTGACGCAAGCACGTCGCTCCACCCTACGCGTTTCGTAATAGATTACGTCATCCAGGGGCAACCCCTGAAGGTTTTACACTATTGGAGCTTTCTTGCTTTTTATGCTATTTACACCACGCACGAGTTGGGGAGACACGATGGGATCAGAGCTCCATTAATCCTGTATGAAGGCTGGAAGCCTTTTGAAAGCCCATGGCGTGTGAAACACACTCAAACTTCACCCGGTGCCAAAAAAATGTGCACACACAAAGAGTGAAACACAAAAAAGTGCAACAGGTACACAAGCCCTCTAAAATCAGAGGGCCTTGCCCTGAATCCCCTGGGGCATTAGGCTCCTGACGGGGACAGGGGTACTTACGCTTACTTGGTCCATCTGGCCGAAACCAGATGGACCCCTTTCTCTGGAGGATCTGCTGAAACAGACCCACCCAACTACTCGGTGGGGCTCCCCCCGAAGAGAGACCCAATGAGAGAGAGAGCGAACCAAGCCAAAAGGCCATGTCCACCCCCTCCCAAGACTTTCAGGGCAGGCCCAAGGACCTGCAACTCTACCAGTCACACAGTGCAAAACCGTGTGCAAACACAAAAATACAAAAACGTGACACACAAAGGAAATTAACCCCCCCCTGGCGGTATTCCCGAGTCTGGCTCGGGGTGGATTTTTCATACCAAAAGTGGTATCCCTGAGCCAGACTCGGGCTTGCATCGCAGGATCCAGGAAGAGTTTACTTACCTTGTCCCCTGGATCCTGCGATGTCTCCCCGCTGTGATCGGCGAGCCGCTGTGTCTTGCTCGATTCACAGTGCCGAGCTCCGTTCCCTGCGAGCGTTGCGACGCACGGGGACGGAGTTCGGCGGTAAATTCAAAAGTGAAACACACAGTATAGATACAGCATACTGTAATCTTACAGATTACAGTACTGTATCAAATAACTACGCATCCCCTTTGTCCCTAGTGGTCTGCCCAGTGTCCTGCATGCAGTTTTATATATATAAAACTGTTCTTTCTGCCAGGAAACTGGAGATTGTCCATAGCAACCAAAACTGTCTCTTTACATCAAAAGTGGTTTTAGACCAGCTAGAAAAAAGCGATAATAAATTATAATCGCTTGCAGAATTGAGCAATAGTGATTTGTGAGGAGATCCGTCATCAAACACTAAAAGTAACAAAAGCTACAATTCTGCAACTGAGCAAATTTCACGTGTTTTTGATTTGATTACATTATTATATAATTTTTATTATTATATTATTATTTGTTATTATTTATAGTTATTTATTATAATTTTTTATTTCGTTTTTCAAACTTTATCATACCCGGGATGTCTACTAGACTCTTGTTTGGACAGATTTAAGTGAACTATTCCTAAGAATTACAGGCCTACAATATAAAACGCCAAATTTCTGTGCAAAATAATTGTACCGCTTTCAGCACCTAAAATCTGAAATAATCATACCGCCAGGGAGGTTAATAAGAAGAAAGTCGGAGAGAAGGAAGTAGAGGAGAGGCCAGGAATAAAGAATTCCTCTGGTCCCAGCCAAAAGGCCCGGCCCAGGAGGCAGGTGCTAAAAAAGCGTGTAATGGTGCAGTGACCGTGGTACCACAAATCAAAGTGACCCTCACTTACAGCACATACACCATAGGCTTTCGGTACCAGCCCTGACCAACAACCCAGACCACAGCAGCCCCCAGCCCAGCCAGGAAGGCCTGAAGTTCTGGAAGCTTGGTGAGAGCCCTTTGCCATCGGGCCCCACCGTCGCCCCCTTCACCTAATTACCTAATTACATTTGGGGAATACTAACCTCTCCTCCCCCTCCAGCTAGAGAGGAGCCATGTTCTCTCCCGAAAAACTGACTGGAGCTAGAGCTACCCCAATCTAGGCCAAAAGGCCAGGGACACGACCCTCTGGATCAGACCCAGATGCAGCACCCATCCTCACCAGGAGCACCCTTCTGGACGGCTCAGACTCGACCATGATGACGCCAGCAAAGGACGCCCACACTCTGGCCACTACTGAAACCGCCCTTCCAGGTGCAATGACACCATTGTATTTGCATCTGCCCTCACCAAACTCGGGAGTGACATAGCGCCTCCTCTGGCAACTGATAAGAACAGATACTACACTTGATCTTAGCCAAAACGCCCAGGTGCTGTAACATAGTGTTTCAGCACTCGGCACCCGCCGTCTCTTTGCGGTGTCCGGGTCCTGCAGGATTTGAGACACCTGCTAACTAATGCCTAGTACACATGCTGAGATTATCAGACAAATGATCGTCCATCCTTCCCTTTTTTTTTTTTTGTTTGTCTTTTTGCATACCTGTCTAGTATCGAAAATTAGGAGGTTATCAACATGTCATCAACATGCTAATTTCTTTCTACACAAACCTAATTTGACCTTCTCTCTAAGGACCCATTTGTGCTATGCATTGTTAATGCATGTGAATATAGGTGGCATGAAAGGCCCTTTAAGATACTGTGACTAGCCAGTTGTTTTTGACGGTAATATCTCAGCCAGGAAGGTGTGTGGAGCCCAGTAAATTGGCAATGAATGTTTTTCAAATTATTAGTGCTGTTGCAGTCCTACTTCGCTCTTTGGCTGCTGGTAACTATGGTTACTGACCTGTATCTATGCTCGGCCACCTTGCTTCAACTTCTGCGAAATAAAACTTATTCAATCTCTGATCCAGGGAAATTTTAAAATCTACCCTAGCAGTAAGGCCCCTTTCACACTGGGGCGGTAGGGGGCGTCGGCGGTAAAACAGCGCTATTTTTAACCCCCCGCTGGTGGCCGAAAAAGGGTTAAAATCACTCGTACAGCGTGGCTATAGCCGCGGTATAGCCGCGCTGTCCCATTGATTTCAATGGGCAGGAGCGGTGAATACACCGCTCCTTCCCCGCTCCAAAGATGCGGCTAGCAGGAGATTTTTTCTTCTCCTGCCAGCGCACCGCTTCAGTGTGAAAGCCCTCGGGCTTTCACACTGAACAAACAGCGGAGGCTGTTTAGGGGCGGTTTGCAGGCGCTATTTTTAGCGCAATAACGCCTGCAAACCGCCCCAGTGTGAAAGGGGTCTTGGGCTCCCCCTGCATTGCAATGGTTAAATGCTTGTTTTTGTCTAGAGCATTAAAAAAAACACTATTTTACTTGCCTTATTTCTCACTTTCCTCTTCCCTCTGATGCTACTGGTTATGGGCAGGCCCATGGCATCCTCCCATTATTATGTAGGGTTGCTTGTACTGTGTTGTACGCCATGATGTCAGTCTTACTAATGGGTGGAACACCAAAGAGTGGCAGCACAGAGAGGAGGAACCAGGAGTAAGGTAAACCTGTGTTTTAATGATACCCTAAACAAAAAAACTAGCACTTAACCTTTGCAATATGGGGGAAGCCCTACTGCAAGGGTAGTCTTTAAATTTCTCCACAGTTGTAGTGTAGCAACCTGGTGTTTAGGTAGGGTTGCTAACAAATTTAGTTTGCCAGGTAGTATTTATCCTGGCTAATTGTTAGGCAATCCACTGATTTCCACCTAATTCTGGAATTGCTACACTTCTCTCTTCTGTCACCTAGGTGGCATTGTAGCTGGTGACATTAGATGGACAAGGACAGATCATGAATAGATGGGGTGTCTCAGCCAATAGGCAAGAGTTTCTTTAAGTCCCTTGGCCTGCTGGGAGAGCCCATTTATTTGGGTGGAGTCAGGTGATTGGGGTTCTGTGCCACCTGGACGGCTGTCAAGGGGGAACGTGTGTTAAATCGCCTCAGGCTGCTAAGCCGGAAGTCTGAGACCTATACCGGGGACACCTGGCTGCCCGAGGCCTATCCAGGAGCAGGAGAAGCAGCGTAGGGTTGGGACTGCAGAATTGGAGTCCAACCAAGTTGTGAAAGTTCAGCCGGACGGGGAACCAGTTGTGGTCGGAGGTAGAAGGGAAGCTGTTGCCATTAAGGGACCATCCACCTTGTTACCGGAGACTACTGTGTGTAAGCTGAAGCAAGTATCTGAGCAGTCTTCTCACCAGCCGGGGATGGTGAAGCAGTGGGAAAGCATCAGCAAGTGCCAAGCCAGGGACTCAGCAGGATAGCGGGGGGGTGACGCTTGAGGAGTATACAGCAGGATAGCTGTGGAAGAGCTCAGGGGATCCTGTGACGACTGGGATCTGGAAGTCTAGTGGGAGACTGGGAGCTCAGTGAGTGAAGATCTACAGTGGGATAGTGTGAGATAAGTAAAGGACTGTTCTGTGTTACTAATAGTTATGTACAACTACTGTTAGTGACTGTTGCAAGGTTAGTTGACATAGGAGGCAGTGGTCCTACCTGTACAGAAATGTTATCCGGCTGGAGGCCTATAGAAGTCCCGGAGTCTGCCAATTACCATTGCATCTACTTAAGGGTGTCCTGGCCCTAACCCTCTCTCCCACAGTTCTGTTAAGAGACAATAAATCTCTTGTTCGCATTTAAAAAGTGACTGGCGTCCATCATTTCTTCTTGCGTCGCACCCACCATGCCTGGTAACCCACTCTACAAGGAAGAATGTCAGCTCTCCCTATCTCTTGAGGTAACCATTGGGCCTCTGCGGCCTCGGGACCTTGCTACAGTAGTAATAAATCCTTAGTGGGTTTCGGATGCCATTGTAGCACCCTCAGTATTACTAAGTAGAGGTAAATGTAGTTTGGCTCCTCTATAGGCAGAGGAGCAGGGGTTAATTTTGTGGGTTTGGCTGTCCAGGGTTTTAGGGATTGTGGTCCTGTTATCTCCCCCCTGTTTTCTAGAGCACTGTGGATAGTTCTAGAATCTAGTGGGCGGAGGAGCAGATATTACAGCCTGAATATTTATGGAGTTTTCACCAGTCACTGAGGAGGCAAGGCTCAGTCAGGGGTAGGACAACCCATAAATACTCAGGAACCTGGCAGTCTGGGAGCAGAATCCAGTCATCTGCAAAGGAGTCCCGTGCTGTGGATCTGCCCCTGGGCAGGAGGAAGGCCAGAAGGAGCAGCTGAAAGCCTCACACCCTTTACCAGCCTTATCTCGACTCAGCTGACGCCATCCTAAATGCAAGACCTGGCCTGTATAGCAGTGCACCCATACAGCAGCCTCTTGGATTCCAGGAATCGCTTAAAGGGACAGAGTGAGTAACTTCCATTTCAACTTACCCCAAGTCTGTACAGCGAAGACGTGAGGTGCAATGCTTTACATGTTTAGGACAGTTTAAAGTGGTGGTAAATCCTTGTTTACAACTTTATGTTACAGGTAAGCCTATATTAAGGCTTACCTGTAGCTAACAAGGATATCTCCTAAACCTCCATGGCACATAGCTGATTTTTGAGCACACTACGTGTGCGCGGCCACGACGGGAGCGAGCACCAATACATTTACAGAACAGCAGATGACAATGAAAGAGATTATTTGGAGAAAGCACGCACCAGATGAAAATTAAAGAGGTATGCTGTATGAACAGCAGATGACATATATGAACGATTGACATAGAGAACATGACAATTCAAGAATCTGATGTTTCCACCCTGCCTGCCATGTCTCCTGTGTGTGCCAACCTCACCGCCCTGCCTGATGTGTCCTCTGTGCCAACCAGTGTTAATTTTGGCAGCAAATTTTGATTTAATTTTAGTCTTATGCCCTGTACACATGGTCGGATTTTCCGATGGAAAAAATGCGATCGGTTTGTGTTGTCGGAAATTCCGATCGCATGTGGCCTCCATCGGACTTTTTCCGTCGGAATTTCCGACACACAAAGTTTGAGAGCAGGCTAAAAAATTTTCCGACAACAAAATCCGATCGTTTAAATTCCGATCGTGTGTACACAAATCCGACGCACAAAGTGCCATGCATGCTCAGAATAAATTAAGAGACGAAAGCTATTGGCTACTGCCCCATTTATAGTCCCGACGTACGTGTTTTACGTCAACGCGTTCAGAACGATCGGATTTTCCGACAACTTTGTGTGACCGTGTGTATGCAAAACAAGTTTGAGCCAACATCCGTCGGAAAAAATCCATGCGTTTTGTTGTCGGAATGTCCGATCATGTGTACAGGGCATAAGTCTTAAGACTAAAATGGCATTTTAGTTTTAGTCCCATTTTAGTCTTCTGCAATTGATTTAGTCGACTAAATCTCCAGTACATTTTGGTCGACTAAAATGTTGTACGTTTTAGTCGACTAAAATCTAATGGGTGTAATTAATTTATAATGCATTAGTTAACATTTCTCTACAATTTCCAAACTCATTAAATACTGTTGGAGTGAAAAATCTACTTTTGTTATTTATTATGGTATTGAGGTATGAACATGCACTACAGACCAGTGTTAATTTTGAAGTCAAATTTCAATTTAGTTTTAGTCTTTTATGCCCTGTACACACGGTCGGATTTTCCGACGAAAAATGTGTGATAGGACCTTGTTGTTGGAAATTCCGACTGTGTGTAGACTCCATCACACATTTTCCATCGGAATTTCCGACAACCAAAGTTTGAGAGCTTGCTATAAAATTTTCTGACAACAAAATCCGTTGTCGGAAATTAAGAGACGAAAGCTATTGGCTACTGCCCCGTTTTATAGTCCCGACGTACGTGTTTTACGTCACCGCGTTTAGAACGATCGGATTTTCTGACAACTTTGTGTGACCGTGTGTATGCAAGACAAGTTTGAGCCAACATCCGTCGGAAAAAATCCATGGATTTTGTTGTCGGAATGTCCAATCAATGTCCAACCGTGTGTACAGGGCATTTAGTCTTTTGACTAAAATGACATTTTAGTATTTTAGTCTTCTGACTAAAATGCTGTTTGTCATATTTTAGTCATCTCAGTTGTTTTAGTCATATATTTTAGTCGACTAAAATAATATTCATTTTAGTCTACGAAATTAACACTGGTGCCAACCTCACCGCCCTGCCTGCCATGGTTCGCCGAGTTCCCCCTTGCACTGTAATATTAAAAGGGATAGAGGTCCAGGGTACACAGAGGATACATGGGTTAGATTAGAAGGGATGGAGGCCTGCAGACATGTCCAGGGCGCACAGGGGAGGCTTCCATCCCTTCGAATCTAACCCATGTATCCTCTGTGTACCCTGGACATGTCTCTGGGACTCCATCCCTTCTAATCTAACCAATGTATCCTCTGTGTACCCTGGACATGTCTCTGGGACTCCATCCCTTCTAATCTAACCAATGTATCCTCTGTGTACCCTGGAGCTCTATCCCTTTTTAATCCTACCGTGCAAGGGGGAGCTTTACGAACCCTGATGTAAAGGGCAATGCTGCAGACCCAGATGTAAGTGGGAACTCTGATGTAAAGGGGAATGCAGTGGACTCTGGTGTAAGGTGGTCTCTGGTGACCAGAGCACACCTTACATCAGAGTTCCCCTTAGATCATGCTCTGCAGCATTCCCCTTTATGTCAGAGTTCCCTTGCACTGTAGTTCTGCAGGCTCTAATGTAAAGGGGAATGCTGGGAACTCTGATGTGGGAGGGGGGGACTCTTGTGACCAGAAACCACCTTCCGCAGAGTGAATACACTGAGGTAAAGGGGGGGGGGGGGGTTACTGATATAAAGGGAAACCTTTTATATCAGTTCCCCCTTACATTATTGTATGAACTCCCCCCCTTACATCAGTGACCCCCCCCCCCCCCCCCCCCCCTCAGACTGGCTTGATGGCGCTGTCACTGACCTCCTCTCAGGTGCACCAGGCAGGGCTCAGTCAGACGGCTCCAGGTTGGTGGCTCTGGTTTTATCCTATAGTCTCCTCTCCACAGTCCACACGCATCTAGTTCCTCCCATAATCCCCATCCCGGCGGCGCTCTCACTCTTGATTCCTCTCCAGACTCCACCTTGAGAGACTTCACACATGAGAAAAGACAAGAGATGATCAGATTGCAGACATGATACAAGAGATTGTTAAAGGCTGCAGACATGGTACAGGAGGTGGACAGAGGATGTGCACAGGATACAGGAGGTGGACAGAGGATGTGCACAGGATACAGGAGGTGGACAGAGGATGTGCACAGGATACAGGAGGTGGACAGAGGATGCGGAAATGTAAGGGGAGCACACAGAGGAGGGGAGCACACAGAGGAGTCCCCCATGTAGGGGAGCACACAGAGGAGTGAAGTCCTGATAAGAGGTGTCAAAGGAGGGCCCTCACACAGGACACATTGCAGGCAGAGTGGTGAGGTTGGCACACACAAGACACAAGTCGGGTAGGGTGGTGAGGTTGGCACACAGACATGGCAGGCATGGTGGTGAGTTTGGCACACAGGACACGTTAGGCAGGGCGGTGAGGTTGGCACACGGGCGACATGGCAGGCAGGGTGGTGAGGTTGGCACACAGGAGACCCGGCAGGTTGGGCGGTGGGGTTGGCACACAGGAGACATGGCAGGCAGGGTGGTGAGGTTGACACACAGGACACATCAGGCGGGGTGGTGAGGTTGACTAACACAGGAGACATGGACACACGTCAGGCAGGCAGGGTGGAAACATCAGATTCTTTAATTGTCATGTTCTCTAATGCAATCGTTCATATATGTCATCTGCTGTTCGTATACCTCCTTTAATTTTCATCTGGTGCGTGCTATTTTTCTCTAAATCTTTTTTTGTCACCTGCTGTTCTGTAAATGTATTGGTGCTTGCTCCCACCATGGCCGCGCATGCGCAGTGTGGTCAAAATTGTCTGACTGTTCTATCAGAAAGCCGCTACCCATCACACTTTAATGTGTGGAACGCATCGCACATGCGCAGTAGGCCGGGTAGCAGCTTGGTGATGGGTAGCAGCTATCTGATAGAACAACTGGCACTCCTGGCCCCTCCCTCTTGCTGAGTGTCCCCACAGCAAGCAGCTTGCTTTGGGGGCACCTAAGCCGAGTCGCTGCTGTGTCTATTCAGACACTGAGCCACCGCTTGGCCCCCTCCCCTGTCTCCTCATTGGCTTACTGACTTTGACAACAGCGGGAGCCAATGACGCTCGCTGCTGTGTCTCAGCCAATCAGGAGGGAGAGTCCCAGGCTGAGGTTCTCGTGCAACATCACTGAATTGAGATAGGACTCGGGTAAGTATGAGGAGGTGCTGCTGCACACAGCAGGTTTTTTATCTTGATGCATAGAATGCATTAAGATAAAAAACCTTCTGCCTTATAGAACCAAGTCCTGCGGTAACGCATGGGAATGGCGCTCCTGTACTTTTTTCACAGCAGGAACACAGTTCCCATTGGCAGCTGTGCATCCTGTTGGCTGTCCCTCCAACACCAGGAGTGGGTGTTGGAGGGACAGCCTTCACTGCCCCTGCATGGCTCCCCCCCCCCAGTTCTGCTTGCTGCCTGGCTCTCAGTGACTGACATGGAGCAGCGGCAACAGATCAGAAGTGAATGGGGAGTGGGGTGCGAGTGCAGTGATCGGCTGGCTGTGTCTGTGTCCCTGAATCCCTCCCGTGTGTCCTGGTCCCCAGGTCCCTCCCTTCCCTGTGGTATCGTCTCACCCCCACAGCCAAGCGAATGTGCCGCTGACCAATGCGTGAGTACCAGCTGTCGTCCTCTCTGCCTGGCTCTGAGTGGTACAGAGGGCTCTGATCCGTTTTCCCTCTGACTGTGCCAGGCTATATGCACACCTCACTATGCACCCGCCCCAACCTCCAATCCTGTCCTCTACTCCTCTCCTGGCCCTATGCAGGAGCCCTCTCCTCTTCCTGCACCTCCCATCTACCCTGCACCCCTTACCCTATACTGATCTACCCTTCAGAACCTTGTACCCGTCACTCTGCCCCCACCACATAGAACACTGCACCCCTCACCATACACCCTGCCCCCACTTCTTTGAGCACTATGATGGGTGCAGTACTCTGGGGCAGGGTGTATAGTGAGGGATTCAGGGTTCTATCAGCTGTACCCTTACTCTCTGACCCCATCTCTTGTAGGTCTGCAGTCTCTTGTAGCATGTCCGCACATGGAGATATATCTATATATCTCGCACACTTTTTTTTTTTTTTTTGAAAGGGGGGGGGGGTCTAGGGTGAGTTCCCAGGACTTGAACCCTGCTTTAAGGGCCAGCACAAAGCAGCCAGGAGCACCTCCATATCTCTAACTTGGAACAGCAGTAGGCAGGTGCTTTGCATTCCTGCAGAGAACAGCACCTGCATCTTCAGTTGGAACCTTTTTTCTTTTTGATGTTCTAGCTGTCATCATTCCCATGGGTGAGCAGCACTTTTGAAGTCCTCCCCCTTCCCTTTTTTTTTTTTTAATGCATGCAAGTCCTCAAAAGTTTATTCCATTTCTTCAGTCCTGGGCATCCCATTCATCCCTATTGAAGTTTATTCACAAAAACAAATCCACAAAAACAAAACCAAATCCCTAGACTGTTTTATTGGGCCTTTAAGAAAATGTTAAAATTCCTGTTGCCTGACTGTGTGGAAGGGAAAGGCCTGAAAATCCAGAGGCCCTTATGGGGGTACACCATTTTGTGGAAAACTTGGGTATATTGCCGTTTTTGATGTCGCATGGCTGTAGCTGGGGGGGGGGGAATTTACCCTGTATTGGTAACATTCAGGAAGTGGCACCATACGTCCTCTGCCCAATAAACTCGGACTCCTAAGGGGGATTATAGTATGGTGGTTTGTTAAATATTTAAAAGTGCTACCTCCAGAACCAAGTGATGAAGATGTTTTAGTCTTTAACCAATTCAGCCCCGGAAGTGGCAACAACTGCGCGGGCGTGCGACACTGTATCCAAATAAAATTGATGTTTTTTTGTTTTCCCACAAATAGAGCTTTCTTTTGGTGGTATTTGATCACCTCCTGCGGTTTTTATGTTTTTGCGACATTGCGGCAGACCGATGGGACACTTTTGACACTTTTTTTTTTTTTTTTTTTTAGGACCAGTGACGTTATTACAGTGATCAGAGCTAAAAATATGCACTGATTACTGTATAATTGACACTGGCAGGGAAGGGGTTACGTGTGTCCTAGGGAGGTTCTTTCTAACTGTGGGGGGAGTGGACTGACTGGGAGTACATCGCTGTTCCTGATCACTAGGAACAGCTGATCTCACTGTACTCTCCTGTCAGAACGGAGATCTGCTTTGTTTACATAGGCAGATCCCCGTTCTGCCTCTCTGTGGAGCGATTGCTGGTGGCCGGTGGACATAGCAGCCACGGCCCGTAGTGTCTCTTGCACAAAACGATTTACAGATATGCGTTTTGCGCAATAGGGCCGCCGTGCCGCAGTGTATATATGCGGTGGACAGTCCTTAAGTGGGTAAGTGTGACTTGTGGCCCCTTATGGATTGAGGGTACATTTGGGCTGTATCCTGGTTAACCCACTGCCCCCGCCACAGCTCGGAGCCATCATCGTCAGGAGAGATATATTTGCATCCAAAAGGTGTGGTAACGAGCCCCTTGCTCGCTCGGTTCCACTCTCCCGACACTCCTCTGCAGCTATAGAATCAGATTGCAGATTGCATCATCTGATGGTTCGGTCATCCGATGCTCCGGGACTAGAACTACAGCTATGCGCTATTCTAATCCAGTTGTGTAGCTCAGAACAAACACCAGGCAGGCTGTATGTAAGTTCAAACCGGAATCTCTTTTATTGAAAAATACAGGCTCTTTTATACAGTAAAAGAGGTGCATACCTCCGGCTCATATTACTCTGAACATACACCTTTGACCAGAAACCTAATTAACATGGGCTAATTAACGAATCCCTTTAGACAGCCTAGATGACTCAGACATGACCTTTTAGGCCAGACTGGCCGTCTTGTAGCTCAGAAAACCCAATCAACATTATCACAATAGCAGAGTTAATTAACACAAACAACAATGGGGATCTAATGACTCCTAGATCCCATACAAGAGACTTATTTACAATACACATTCTAGCAGGCAACAGATGGATAGGTGGCTGGAATTGACATCAGCATCTCCTAACAGTATTTGTCCCAGCATTATGAATCAGACACTATTTCTAATATGGCAAATCCAGGGTCCCCAGAGTCTGTGTGTCCTGGGGGACCAGGACCCGAATCCACAGTAATACCACCTCAAGGGTCCCCAGGCATACAGCTCACAAAGAGCACCGTTCCCCCAAATGCCAGGGCCCACGATCGATCGGCAAGAGGCTAGCATTCAGTCCCCTCCAAAAGTCTCTCTCCCGGCTAGGTCTGTCACATGTGGCTCCTGAAGAAGCCCTGCAAAACACATTAATCCATGACGCCATTTATGGAATTTGATGCACCTAGTTATCAAACTCTACAGTATGTGGCCGTCCTGACTACTGTGTGAATTTTTTTATTTTTTTTTAACTGTATTATAAAGATTTGTAAGATGGTTTTTAATCAAATTTGTAGTGTTTATCCTCCCTGTGGCACACCGCTTTTGACTCCCCCCTTTTTACATGAGGAGAGAGATGGGCTAGTATATTACATTGTTCGGCACAGTCTTAATGTGCATACCTCCCAACATTTTGAGTTGGGAATGAGGGACACCTACTAGCAAACGTATGTAGGCATAGGACATGCCCCCTGCCACACCCCCTTAAAGGAGAATTAACCAAAACAAAAGGCACTACCTTTAGGGCAGCCATCAGAAATGTTGGAGCCCCTTACACAGCGTTAGGCCTGGGCCTGACCACCAACATTCCTCAGGATCCACCCACTGAGTCCTTCAGTGCACCCATTTTTTTTTTTTTTTTTCGACACTCTTACAACTTTATATGAAAATGAAGTGTATACCAAGTTGTCAGTGCTTTTAAGGTTTAACAGTAAGGAATTATATTTTGGCCAAATAATATAAAGCCTGCCACCACGACAAGGTGGGTTAGACCTGCATTCAGGAGCTTTTCATAAACCACACCAAACCCACAGGATATAACAGACGTCTATGGCTCAGTGCATAACCTGCAAAAACATGAAAAGAAAATTTTCAACACCATAGCAGTAAAACCACAGCTACGTAGGAACTTCCAAACAGAGATAATTAGTCTACACAGGTTTTCATCGAAGCTGCGGCAATGCACCATAGCAGAAATGATTAGTGGCTATTTTTATTGCTGGCAACATTGAACAGTGTAGCATGACATTTAGCCTCCAATGAAATTCTGCAAACCCCCCCTCCAGCAAGAACACAGGCAGGGGGTAAAGGATTTCATGGCCAGGATTCAAAACCTCGGCCATCATGACAGGTATCCTGTTCCCACTTCCAGGAGCCGTGGCCGTTGACGTCACCGCTCGGCTCCCTCCTTCCCCTGCCGCCGGGCCAGTAGGAGAGGGGAGCGGAGCCTCGTGCATGCGCAGTAGGACTCCCGGCCTGGGATATTGAGAAAAAAAAAGCTGAAAATGCTGACGCACCTAAATGCAGCTAATGTATTGACGCAAATAAAATATTTCAACCAAGTGCAGATTACGGACGTTCAGCTACTGTCAGATACAAACATCCCTGTAAATGTAGCCTTACCGCTAGTAAAGAACCCCTAATGCAGTTTAAGGTTAAAATGCTTCTCATCCAACTTCATTGAGCGGCCACGTGTCTTAAGTGACCCGAGTCTGAATAGTTTTCTTCCAATGCTAGAATCACTATTTAGATCTTTGTATATCGCTATCATATCCTCTCAAGTGTCTCCAGGGAAAATGGGTTTATGATTTGTAGTTGTTTCTCTGATTGAGGTCCTTATTAGTGTAGTTGCCTTTCTCTAGACTCTCTCCAGATCCGCACTGGACTAGTGACCAGAACTGGATGGCCTACTCTAGATGTGGCAGAACCAGAGTTTTGTAAAGTGGAAGAGCTCTAGTTTCATCACTTAAAGTGAGAGTAAACTCCTACGCGTGAATTTTATCTATAGGTAAGCCTAAAAATACGGCTTACTTATAAACAGGGCTTTTTTTCAGGGGGAACTTGGTGGAACTCAGTTCCACCATCTCTGGCTCAGACCCTCTGGTGCCTGCTCACCACAATCCCTTGTAAACACAGAAGTCTGGTTTCTGTGTTTACAAGTGACAGCTCTGCACTCTGTGTGTAATGCAATTCTGATATTTAATGCCCCTTTAAGACCCTTCTACTGTTTGTGAAATATGACCACACCCACTGTTTGATGTGATTTGGAGGGTGTGTGTGTGTGTGTGGGGGGGGGGGGGGTTGGGGTGTCGTGGTTGAGTTCTGCACCTATTTGAGAAAAAAAGCCCTGCTTAAAAGTACTGTAAATATCTCCTAAACGTGCACTGTTTAGGAGATATTTACTGTAGATGCCACCGGTGACGTCACCAGCGCATGGTGAGGTCTGTGGACTTTAACTCGCATTAAAGTAGTACAGGGAATATTTTGAAGTTGGTGCGACTTGAAGTCACACAGATATGAATAGTTATCATTGGGAATCATGGGGTACTACTTGTCATGCAACATTGATGTCCAAAATCGCAGGAAAAGTCGACCAAGTGTGAAAGGGGCCTAAAGTAAATACATTTTTTTAATACTTGCTAATGTCTTCTCACTGACTACCAATGTGAGGGGTATTTTTCCCACTGACCACCAGTATCTAGGCCCACTAGCCCACTGACCACTAACCACTAATGTGAGAAAACACTACAATGTTCAGTCTGCATTTTTCTGACCATTTATTATATTAAAATAATTTTGTTGTAAAGAGCAGCCTGGCGTCTCCAATGTACACATACACAACATTCCTTTTTCAAAAAAAATTTTTTTTAACATCTTCAACTTACTTTTCACATGGATGACATTTGATTTGTAAATGTCATAATGGTAATCGCTAAGACCTGACAGTTATTTCAAGGGTTCCTCCATATTAAAAAGGTTGAGAGGCGCTGGGTTAGAAGATCCAGCGTGTAATAATGAGGATGTCAGAAGCACACTTTATCAGCATCTAGGATAGCCCTGAACAGCCTGTCTTTGCCACAGAGAGCCTTGAGTTGTTAAAAGTCCATTCTGTGGCCACTCATACAAAATGGCATAGTGTGTGTCAACATTGCCTGCAGATGATCTTCATTTTCCTTCTGCAGTATAGTAAATACAGTACTTGAAATTCTGTTATGCAACGGCTGTAATTTGAAAGGAGCTGAATTTTCATGTCCCTATTCTTGAACAAAGCTCTTTTATTCCTTTATTTAAACATTGAGACACTTCGCTTTGAGATTGAGTAGTTCAGTCTGTGTACACAAGATAACATGCCTTCTCTAAGGACTAGGTAGTCATCAGTTTCAAAAGCACTCTTGTTCGTCTGCCCAGCTTCATTTTATGAACATGGCAGCATTCAGTTCATGCTTATGTAGCAAAGTCTCTGGGCCCCTGAGGCCTAATGGTGACCTCCAGAGTCGGGGACATCTGACATCCTTCTGTGTCGAGGTGGGTTGCAAGGCATGGTGGGTGTAATGCAAGATGAAATGGTGGGCACCAGACACTTTTAGAATGCAAAGAGATTTATTGTCTGTTGAACAGAACTGGGGGAGAGAGGGTTAGGGCCAGGACACCCTTAAGTAGATGCAATGATAATTAGCAGACTCCAAGACTTCTATAGAAAGACAGCTATACAGGTGAAGGCCTCCCAGCCAGAAACCACATCTGTATAGGTAGGACCTCAGTAACTACTACAAGATTGTTGTCCTAGGAGACAAACGGCAATTGTATTCAACTATCTGCAACACAAACCGTTCTCTGCTTATTCCACAATCACTCACTGTGGGTCTTCCCTCCAATGAACTCCCAGTCTTTCACTAGACTTCGGATCCAATAGCCACTGGATCCCCTAAACTCTTTCACTGTCGGCACTCAGTATCTTCCTCAAGCGTCACCCCCGCTTCCCTGCTGGTCCCTGTCTTGGCACTCAGATACTCCTCTTCAAGCATCACAACTGCTGACATGCTAGGACCCTGGCTTGGCACTCTCTGATGCTCCACAAGCGTCACCTCTGCTGTCCCGCTGGGTCCCTGACTTGGCACTTGCTGAGGTTTTCCCACTTCTTCAGAGTAGTCTACTCTGGTACTGTGTGAACAGTAAGTGCAGCGCTCAGAATAGATCTCAGAATAAACTGAAAAATAATATATATATATATATATATATATATATATATATATATATATATATATATATATATATATATATATATATATATATATATATATATATATATATATCTCCATATATCGCATTGAGATCCATTGTTGGAGTTGGTCTTCTGGTTGGAAGTCGTATCCTCTGTGACAGTGTCCCCTGGGTAAGTTGAGTGAATCCGCGCTATGGATGAGGGTACTTTCCAGGTATGTTAGGAGCTGCTGCCTCTACAGGTATAATTCCACCTGGGTGGAAAATACTACAATGTGAGCAAAAGAACAGTGTAGGTATGGCGCTGTTCTGATGTGATGCAATTTTTTAGTTGCCTTGTGTAATGACCTTTATTAGAATCTGTTGGCTAAATGTGTTATCTTGCAAAATTCTAAGGTTATGAGCCTAATACACAGTGTGGTGCTTAGAAAAAGTGACTTCTTTAAAAAAAACATATCATATGAACAGAATAAAAGATATGTTTAAAAAATTTAAAGTGCAAAGTGGCATGTGATTATAGCCTTAAAAGTCCTATTTATATTTGCTTTCCAATTGTGCTACACCCTCTGGTGTCTGTGTTGTTAAATTAAAGAAAGTAGTGTGGGTTACCCCCCTGGATGTTGATTCCAGGTGGGAGTAATTAAATGCGCAAATAAAAATTACAAATTGATGTTGCATATACCAAAACTAAAAGTGAAAACCTATTTACTGGTTGCAAATGTGTGAATGCTTATAATTAAAGTGCCTTGTGCTAAATGTGGATTATAAATTAAAAAATCGCGATTCTATATCACATACCATTTCATTTTTGCTTATCTGAGTGCAAAAACATGCTAGTTATACTAAGATCATAAAGTGACTGGTGCTTAAACAGTTAAAAAAGTGATTTTGTGCTTCATAAGCCCAGTACTTGCTGGAAAAAAATATATACGTAATTGTGATGAAGATTCTTTTTAAATGGCTCAAAAAGTATTTTTTTATAAAGTCTTTTTTTAAGAAATGGTTTGGAAAGGGTTAAGTCCTTTTTAGAAAGGTAGTGTTGTAATAAACAATTCTGCAAGACATGGATAAGTCCCGCCCATGGGCGGGACTTATCCACGTCTTGCGTCACCGACAGGCTAACACAAGCCGATTACCGTGGACTTTAATATCACACGCTTATCAGTATCTTTCAAAATGTGAGCACAATCTTGATATATGGTACAACAAAGGTTTTAAACGGTTTCACACTATGGACATTCCCTCTTTTCTATGGTGAAAATATTCTAAGCCGGTATAGCAACACTCGCAGCACGGACCAGAGACATCCAGGGCTGCCACACAGTGGCAAACACTGTGACTGCTCATACCCCTGCAGGGGTGTTCCCATTCGGTGAGTGCAAGCATAATAAGACCCCGGTTAAGGAGCACCATCACAAGCCCAGCACTTGAACAAGGAATTGTTTATTACAACACTACCTTTCTAAAAGGACTTAACCCTTTCCAAACCATTTCTTAAAAAACACTTTATAAAAAAAAGACTTTTTGAGCCATTTAAATCACAATCACAAACTTCATCACAATTACGTATATATTTTTTGCCAGCAAGTACTGGGCGTATGAGGTGCAAATCACTTTAACTGTTTAAGCACCAGTCACTTTATGATCTTAGTATAACTTGTTTATAATCCACATTTAGCACAAAGCACTTTATAAGCATTCACACATTTGCAACCAGTAAATCGTTTTTCACTTTTAGTTTTGGTATATGCAACATCAATTTGTAATTTTTATTTGCGCATTTAATTACTCCCACCTGGAATCAACATCCAGGGGGGTAACCCACACTACTTTCTTTTAATTTACCAACACAGCCACCAGAGGGTGTAGCACAATTGGAAAGCAAATATAAATTGGACTTTTAAGGCTATAATCACATGCCACTTTGCACTTTAAATTTTTTAAACATATCTTTTATTCTGTTCATATGATATGTTTTTTGTAAAGAAGTCACTTTCTAAGCACCACACTGTGTATTAGGCTCATAATCTTAGAATTTTGCAAGATAACACATTTAGCCAACAGATTCTAATAAAGGTCATTACACAAGGCAACTAAATTGCATCACATCAGAGCAGCGCCATACCTACACTCTTCTTTTGCTCATAGTTTCCCCTGGGTGTTTGGCCCTATGAGCCTGATTGACCCATTGGGTGTACACTCTTTTGGGTTCAATTGCTCCGGTAAGCCTTTTGACTCTCTGGTGGATCACTTGTCATCAAGTTTGGGCACGTTTTCCTTTGTCACATTGTTATCCAGTTCAAGTATCAGTTACCGTATTTATCGGCGTATAACCTGCACCCCAAGTTTAGGAGGGAATTTTAAGGAAAAAAAACTTACATTTAAATGCCCATCAATGCAGCCTTATCAGTGTCCATATGCAGCCTTGCAGTGTCATTTGCAGCCTTGCCCAGTGTCACTGCAGTTTTTAAATATGGCGCCGCCGAGAGACACAGAGCCGGTCCTGTGTCTCTTGGCTGGCAGCTTTCGGCTCCTCTCGTAGTCCTGTGGGTGGAGCCGAGTGCCACTGATATACATACATAGCCGAGTGTCCTTGGCTAGGTTCGGCTAGCTCTGCTCAGTCACGCCCAGTTCCTGTGTTATGTCCATCATAGGGCAGGACTGGGCGTGACTGAGCAGAGCTAGCTGAACCTAGCCGAGTACACTCGGCTATGTATGTATGTCAGCGGCGCTCGCTCCTCCGCTCAGTCAGCGGGGGACCGGCGGGGATCGGCGTATAACACGCACCCATGATTTTCCCCTGATTTTAAGGGGAAAAAAAAGTACATGTTATACGCCGATAAATACGGTATATTGAACCACGTTTTGGATATATATAATTTTTATTGTTTGGTTCACCTGTCCAAACATGAAGGACTATAATTTAATTATAATTTACTTTATTTCTAAAACTTTTTCCTTCACATTATTGGACATCATTCACTCCTATTTTGATTGTCACATAGTACATTACATCTATTATACGTGTGTGTGTGTGTGTGTATATATATATGTATATATGTATATATATATATATATATATATATATATATATATATATATATATATATATATATATATATATATATATATATATATATATATATATATATATATATATATATATATATATATATATAAATAAAATAATTTTTTTTTTTTTGTAATATTTTTTCATTTTTTGCAATTGATCTATGGCTGTGCTAGCTGCTTTTTTACATTGGTTGCAGACAGCGCGGTATATTTGCTTTATATTTTTCACATTGCTCTGGTACTGTCCTCGGCTTACTCACAGTGGTCTCTAGTAACAAGGCGAACGGCCCCTTGGTGACCACAGCTGGTTCCCCGTCCGGATGAACCGCTACTTCTGGTTGTACAAGCCCACAGTCCCAACCCTGTGCTGTTCTCCTGCTTCTGGATAGGCCCTCAGACAGCTTAGCAGCCAGATGCCCCCGGGATAAGCCTCAGGCTTTCGGCCTAGCAGTCCGGGGCAGTACAATACACGTCCACCCAGACAGCCGTCCAGGTGGCACTGGACCCTGATCACATGACTCCCTCCAAATTAATAGGCTCTTCCAGCAGGCCAAGGGACTTGAAGAAACCCCTGCCAATTGGCTGAGACACCCCATTCATTCATAATCTGACCTTGTTATGCCCTTCTCTTATCCAATCTCACCAGCTATAATGCCACCTAGTGACAGAGGAGAGAAGTGCAGCAATTACAGAATTAGGGGGAAGTCAATTGATCTTCTAACTGGCCAAGGCAACTATCGCCTGGCAACTAAATTTAATAGCAACCCTGCCTAAACTTCAGAGTGCTACTTACAGGGAACGTACCTGCACTGATCTACAGCTGCTCTGGGTTTAATGCTCCGGCACTGGTGTTTAGGCAAGACAGACACTCTTGCTATGCAATATCTCTGACACACATACTTGTGGTAATGTTCGGTGTACTTACATGTGTTTATGTGGTTAGACATCTACAGTGATAGATCATTGTGGTTGTACTTGGCCCACCTTCTTCCCTCTTCTTCTTCTTCTTTTTTTTTTTTTTTTTTTTTTTTTTTTTTTTCTGTGGGCAACATGTAACGATTTCACCTGTATTTGTGGTGCAGTCACTGCAGCATCTAATTGGCATCCCCACACTTTCACCATTTTGTGAAACCCTGCCCTAAATGTCACAGATTTAATGGCATTGGTTCCATTAAAGGTCAAAGCTACTTGAGCATCCTTTGCAAAAAGGCTGATTACAAGAAATAGGTGTTTACCCTAAGCTGCACAAAAATAATGCATCAATCCATAGAGGAAATTTAGCTGGCAACCCGGTATGTTCCAAGTTCCTAATCCAAAATTCTTTATTGGGCATGGCACAATATTAATGAGATTCCACAGATCAATATAATCAATATATACTGTACAAGAAAGAAGAAATATACGGTAACCGTTGAGGACACATCGCTTATCAGTTGGATAGCTTAAAACTTTGACATTGTAATATCTATGGAAAGCAACATAATGTAAAGGAACACTCTTTACAAAATTAAAGTAGAACTATATCCAAAATGTAAAAGGAAAAAAAGTTTTGCCTAGAGTAAGGGAGGGTTATAGCCAAACAGGAAGTGAGAGGAAATGCCTGCAAATTAAAGGAAATGCTTGGGGACCCCCAGGTCACCACAACTAGTGTCCCCATTGGAAGATTTCCCCTCTATTACTTTACTTTTACTTTCAATGATAATGGTAAACGGGACAAATGGAGAAGGTGAATCTCCCTAATTGGGGACACAGACAGCAATAGAAACTGACAAGTGTTCTAATCCCTCTCCACTCTATCCAAAACAACAACAAAAAACATTTGCCTTTTAGTTATACTTTATCTTAAATTATTATTGTTTCCCTTTTTTGTAGTACGTAATTTTATTATTTATTTATTTTTATTTTTTTTAACAGATGTAAAATAAAATATTGTAATGAATCTTGTCAATAAATTTGTGCTTTATAACCTATTCTATGTATAAATTGTTGTTATAAATGAATTCTGAAATGCACGTTACATGTGCAATCTGTATTTGCTGCTTTGCAGTGTTATACAATGGCTTTGCTTTACTGCTGTTTCCTCACAATAGAAGTCTAAATTGGCGGAGTCATTGTAAATACACTCCCTGTGGGGCTGATGTCCTATCTGCGCGGTTATTGAGTGACAAAGTAATGGCTGTAAAGTGTATTTTTTACCTCCACAGTCAAATTTGATAACCCCCACTGTATGTTTGTGTTCTCATCCGCACAGAATGTCTTTAAAATATTTTTTTATTAAAGATTTCTTATCTTTTTCTAGTTGTTTTTTTGGAGCAATTTTATACTTGGGACATTATAGGCAGCTTTTATTGCTTAAAATGGCTATGATGATCTAGTTATGTATAAAAAAAGAAAACTGCGCTGGAAACAAACCTAAAAATTATCACAGCAATTCAAAGTGAAATACACACAAATAACAATAGATAGAAATTAAGCTGCGCTCTAAAGTGACATGTTAACCAAATATGTAAACACAAAACAAGAAATAAACAGTGATTGAAAAATAATTATAAAAGGTGAAAGGTCCCAAACAGTGAAGCATGTGACTTATGTAAAGTCCTCCAATGGCTTTTGAAGATTTTAGTGACTCCTTCAATGAAGAATGAATGAAGAACCAGCCGCCAAAGGTTCAGTGAAAATCTTGTGACTTTATAATATGAACACAGTGAATCCACCACCATGCAAAGTGCATGCTTACCAGCTGCACAAGGTTAGATACTTGTGGCTAATTCACAGCCAGGGTCTTTTCCTCCAAAGACTGTTTGGTCTGGTCAGATGGCGTAGTAAGCAGTTGGTCAGGAAAGTAGTTGGAGGTACAGCTTATGGACCCATACACGGCACAAGTAGCGATGAGGCGATGGCAGCTCAAAACAGGGCAGGGCAAATCGCCATAGGTAAAACCAGATGGTTGTTTATTCGAAAATAAAAAACAGTATCGCTTGCAAAGCGTATACCAATTCAATAAAAGATTACAATAAAAAATGTGGCCGGCCAGCAACGATACAAACGCCTGTGCAAATGGAACGTAAACAGCGCGGTGACGTCAGCACGCCGCTCCTCCGTGACGTGCTGCCGCCACCGCGAAGTTTGTATTGTTGCCGGTCGCATTTTATTTATTTATTTTTATTGCACCCTTTGATTGAATTGGTATACGCTTTGCAAGCGATGCTGTTTTTTTTTTATTATCGAATAAACCACCATCTGGTTTTAACTCTGGCGTTTTGTTTTTTTCCCCTGCCCTTTCTTTTTGAGCTGCCATTGCCTCATCGCTACTTGTGCCGAGTATGGGTCCATAAGCTGTACCTCCACTACTTTCCTGACTAAAGACTTACTACGCCATCTAACCAGACCAAACATTCGCAGTCTTTGGAGGAAAAGACCCTGGCTGGGTATTGGCCACAATTGTCTAATCTTGTGCAGCTGTTAAGCGTGGTGGTGGATTCACTGTGTTCATATTTTAAAGTCACAAGATTTTCACTGAACCTTTTGGCAGCTGGTCTGTTCTTCATTGAAGGAACCATTAAAATCTTCAAAAGCCATTGGAGGACGTTACAGAAGTCACATGCTTCACTGTTTGGGACCTTTCACCTTTTATAATTTTTCAATCGCTGTTCATTGATTCATTTCTTGTTTTGTATTATCCAAATATGTAGGGATGCACCGAATGGGTTTTTTGATGCCGAAACCTATACCGAAAATATATCTTCCTTGATCCAAAAAAAACGAAACCAATACCGAAATAGCACTGATACCAAAAGTGACTGTTTTTTAAAAATATTTTTATACAGGAGATGGTCAGGGACTGGGGACATGGTACAGGAGATTGTCAGAGACTAGGGACATGGTACAGGAGATGGTCAGAGACTAGGGACATGGTACAGGAGATGGTCAGAGACTAGGGACATGGTACAGGAGATGGTCAGAGACTAGGGACATGGCACAGGAGATGGTCAGAGACTAGGGACATGGCACAGGAGATGGTCAGAGACTAGGGACATGGTACAGGAGATGGTCAGAGACTAGGGACATGGTACAGGAGATGGTCAGAGACTAGGGACATGGTACAGGAGATGGTCAGAGACTAGGGACATGGTACAGGAGATGGTCAGAGACTAGGGACATGGTACAGGAGATCAATGCAGCCTCACCATTGCCCATCATGCAGCCCACATGTGCCCATAAGATGCAGCCTCACCTGTGCCCGTCATGCAGCCTGCCAATGCCCATCATGGAGCCTGCCAGTTCCCGAATCAGAGCGGCGATCTCCGTGTGTCACGGAGCTGCATTTGAATTGCCCGGGTCACAGTAACGATGTCCCGCCTCCTGTAATCACGTCACACTGATTCAATGTCCCACCATTGGATCAGTGTGCCGTCTGTCACAGGAGGTGGGACATTGTTACTGCAGTTTGTGTAATTAAGCTCTGTGACACAACAGAGATCGCAAAGAGGAGGAGGAGGAGAAGAGAGGAGAGGACTGTGTCGCGCCGTGCCAGAAGGACACCCCCGTAATAGGCAGCACCAGGGACAGGGCCCTGCCCCCATTTTCAGGGCAGTTATCGGCGAGGTTTCCTTTTCGGCATTTTGCCGAAAAGGCCATTTTCGGCCGATATGTTTCAGCGGCCGAAAATTTGGTGCATCACTACAAATGTGTAAACGTGTCACTTTCTATTGATCTAGTTATGTGAATGCAAACGTGTATTAAATAGAAGGATTGTGCAGACAGCTGCCTGTAGGTATACAACGTGAAGTTCAGGTGTATTTCTATGCCCAGGGAACCACAGTTAATATGTACAGCCACGCTATAGACCTGAATGGATGAATGTAGGGTTGCCACCTGTCCAGGATTCACCCGGGCAGTCCAGGTTTTGAATCATGTGTCCGGGTTTCGGCGGACTGAAACCCAGACACGTTATTCAGACCAGGCTGTTGATCCCCAACACACAAATCCTCTGTTGCTGTCTGGGAGTTGCGGGCAGCAGTCTGGGGGCAGGTTTGGCATCACTAGGAGGGCAGGGCGATGTCAGCAAGAGCACGCTATGTGCACTGCATTACTATTCTCCTTGGGGCACCCATAGGTGTCCAAGGCCGCTAAAGTGTTCGGGTTTGCTTTGAAGAAAAGGTGGCAACTCTAGCTGTATGCGGGAATACTCCGGTACTTGATTAAACCCACGCCTGCGTAAAACACTGAATGCAGACGGTCTGTGTTCAATATTTTTACAACTGTATACATGCATGGGTTTACGCAAGTACCAGCTTAGAGCCGCTTACAGCCATCCATGTCTAGGGGGTCGCTGTATGCAGAACCTGGGTGGGGAAATGCAACCAACTTTGTTTTAGAGTTGGCTGTGTGCATGAACCCTAAAATGGATGTTGCCTCCATTTGGCTGCAAAAGTGATTTGTTTCATTTGTAATGACGCAAGTTATAAACCGTGCATACATACCTGCAAAATCATTAGATCAACTCCCCTTAACAAGAACAGCCAGAGCTGGATCAAAAATTCTGGCAGTCCCTGCTGAACCAGTCAAATTTCGAACGATCCTTGGTCAGCTTTAGAGCTTTATTGCATAAGTTCTCCCTTCTCTTCTGATCGATGATGAAAGCGAGGAAGGATAAAGCTGGCCATACACTAGTAAGTTTTTGCAGAAATATTCGCAAAAACATTTGTACAAATATTAAACTTGACGAATGTCTTTCAAAAGTACATAAAGTGATTGTAAAATCTTGTAAAAAACAGACATGTTATACTTGCCTCCTCTATGCAGTTGGTTTTGCACAGAGCAGCTTGGACCTCCCTTTTCTTGGGTCCCTCTTTGCTGCTCCTGGCCCCTTCCTCCTGTTGAGTGCCCCCACAGCAAGCAGCTTACTATTGGGAAACCCGAGCCGAGTCGCAGCTCTGTGTGTCCATTCAGACACAGAGCCCCGACCCGGCCCCGTCCCCTCTCTCCCCTGATTGGCTAACTGACTTTGACAGCTGCGGGAGCCAATGGCACCACTGCTGTGTCTCACCCAATCAGGAGGAGAGTCCCGGAGAGCTAAGACCCTTGTGGACATCATTGGAGAGAGATGGGGCTCAGGTAAGTAATTAGGGGATCTATATATTTTGAAAAAATTGCGCTTAGTGAGCTAAAACAAGTTGATTATATGACACAACAGCAGCACTCACAAATCTGTACACCCCATATAACCAAATATAGTAAAGTGTTGCGCTGTCAAAAAAGTGATATATTGTGTTATGTCCTTCCTTAATAAATATTGTCAAAGGATAAAAAAAAAACCCATTAAAGTCCATCACATACTCCAAAAAAAAAAAAACCACCAGCAAGGGTCCTTCACCTTCACTGCCATTATTACACAGAGAGGCATTCTTTGTAGTTCACAGAAGGTACCTGGAAAAACTCTGGGAACACCTCTTTTCAATGGGAAGGAAACTACCCCTTTTCACCTAAGGACCCTTGCTGGTGTTTTTTTTTTTTTTTGGAGTATGTGATGGACTTTAATGGGTTTTTTTTTTATCCTTTGACAATATTTATTAAGGAAGGACATAACACAATATATCACTTTTTTGACAGCGCAACACTTTACTATATTTGGTTATATGGGGTGTACAGATTTGTGAGTGCTGCTGTTGTGTCATATAATCAACTTGTTTTAGCTCACTAAGCACAATTTATATATATATATATATATATATATTTTTTTTTTTTTTTGGGGGGTGGCAAACGGCTCTCCCTGCACCCCCGGCAGCGCCTCCCTCCGGGTGATGGGCAGCCGGCGTCTCCTCGGCATCACGGCGGTGTCCTCTCCATGCATCTCCTACCTCTGCCAATAGGGTAGCTTCTCCTTTCAGCCAATCGGGAAACAGGTCTCAGGACTTGCTTCCTGATTGGCCAGGAGGCAGAATCAGTGTGACAATAGCGAATATTAATTTGCTTTTGTCCACACAACTTGGTGGGCTTCGGGCGAGTGCTCTGCCCTCCAAGCCCACCCTTTTTTTTTTTTTTTTTTTTTTTTAAGCCAATTTTAAAACCTCCTGGCTCTAATCACGTCCTTCAAAAATAAAATTTCCCCATTGGAATCCATGCATCCGGTGCCCTGCATGTAGATCGGGGGGCTCAACACATGGATAGGGGGGTGGCGTCTATGGACGTGAAGAAGGTGTTAGTAATCCATATTGGGAAAGCAACTATAGTTGCCAACATTGTGAAAAAACCTATAGGGACGCTTTTTTGTATGTAGGCGGAGTCTTGTTAGGGGCGAGGCATTCATGTATAGGCGTGACTTGCAGGGGAAGAAAAATGTGGTTTGTGGAAAAATGGGTGTGGTTTAAATTAAATATTGGGTGTGGTTCAATTCTGAGATGAACAAGGGATGGAGGGAGAGCAAGAGAAAGACTGACATAGAGAGAGAAGGAAGAAAAGAGAGGGATGGCGGGACAGCAGGCCCAGATCCTACATCACAATAGCAATATGTGTATTCCAAAAAGTTTAACAATCAGCCGATAAAGATACTCCAAACACCTGGTGTTATCACTTCAATCATCACGGCACCATGGTTGTTATGGTGTCAGGATGATTGAAGCGCATTATTTCTATTAGTACATTGTAATATAAAATAGTTCAACTCGCCATAATGCAGAATCAGTGGGAGCCCTGAGTGTGTCGCCTGCCACCAGATGCCATCGGGTGCCCACAGCAGAGTCCCTCCTTTACATGACCAGTGCCCCCAGCAGAGTCCCTCCTTACACTACTGCCTGGAAGTGTGCTAAAATTAGTTTTGTTCTTGAGGGCTCTGTGCACGGAAGGAATAGAGGTGACTTGGGGGTCCCAGAACTCTGGCTGGGAAGAAACGGTCACCCCTCTTCACCCAGGTGCGGACCACACACTGTTAGCGACGCCACTGGCGATTTGGTCTCCGCGCCATTTACAGAAGACCAGCTCATGGAGGCTGAAGGGAAGAACCAAGAGGCAGAGCCTGGGTTCCGCCTATTGTTTCTTACGATAGCTGGCCTTCTGTAAAATGGCAGCCGACGGAGAAAACTCACCAGTGCCAGCCCGCGGACCTCTAGTGGCGGAGAAAACTCCAATTTCCCGGGACACGATAAGACCGGGAAAAAGGTCTAAATACCGTGAATGTCCCGGGAAGTTGGGACAGTTGGCAACTAAGAGCAACCTGTGAGACAACCTTGGCGTCTTCCTTGGGTACAATGCGGATTGTGACCGTAGCCACCCAAGGCCAGGAACTGTGTTATTGACAGGTGGTGGGGGTTAAAAATCCTCTTTTAAAAGTGATGTCTGTCTAGTTTTTGATGATGGCGGTCATATCTGATCATTGTATAGGAAAATGCCTACAATATTCCTGGTGGTAAAGGCACATTGCTAAAAATGTGTAATGCACTTTTATTGTTTTTGAAGTAGGACTAATTGCAGGTTTAACAAGCTCCAACTGTTGCATCCGTATGTGGCCTCCGTTGTATACACGTGCAAAGAAATGTCAATACTGACAATATTATTTTCAAAATAGGTCTGCCAGAGCTCGGAACAACACGTGTAGTCTGTATACAGAAGCTTAAATTGCCTGTCTGTAAAAACTAGTTTTAGTATTTCTTTCACAAGTTGACTATTCTTGACAAAGGTAGCTTACAAAGTAAAGTATACACAAACATTGTTGTTTTGAGGGAAGATTATACCTTTTTATCTGCAGTGTTTAATTATGGCACCTTGTTGACAGAGCACAAAGGAGTCAGACTGATCCTATCATATACTACAAACAGTCTAATCTTTGCTCATTTTATTTCATATATGCATATATAAAAGATCAAGTAGAGCAATGTCCTCAGAAAACAGAAGGTATAATTTCATGTCGTCATCATTTCTAGCACACATCCAATAACGAGGATTTTATTACTTGTGCAGAACCATGCAAGTGATTTATTTATGCATCCCACCATAGAAAATATTATCTTGAATTTGCGTTCTTGTTTGCATAGTACATGAACAAAAACACATAAAAAATGCCCAGAACACCTTAAAAGCACATGTTGACCTACTACTGCAACTCACATTATAAACACTTGTTACTGCATGTGCTTTAATGCAACACACCCTTTTACCAGTCTGGATGCAGCTCTCTTAGGCTTGTTTGCCATGTCCATAAAAGATGTAGAAACCACGAATGAAGGAGGCGGACCTCCCAGGGCTATAGATTTGTCTGGCTGCTCTCAAAGGGATAGCAGGGCTAGAGACTGCTCTTAAGCCGGCCATATATGTTTCCAATCTATAGCAGGGACTGGCTGAGATTCAAACCATCTCTGGGCAGGCTGATTGTACCTAAGTCGATCAATTGATCGACCTGGGTACAACCAGCATGTTGGATTTTCAGCATGCGATTATTGCCAGCAGCTATAGCTGCTAGCAATAATCATTATGTTTATCTGGCAGGGAAGGCTCCCCGCACTAACCGCCAAGAGAATACATTTTCTCCATGTGAGGGATTCCCCCATCAACACTGACTGTGTTGATTGGGGGGGGGTTGGGGAAAGAATCAAACAATTTGCAGGAAAGAAAATCGCATCTATGGCTGGCTTTAAAGGGCCCACTTCTACCAGAATACCTGTACTATTTTTGTGCTCCTTCCTTCCTTTCTTCCTTCCTTCTTCCCCCTTTTTTTTTTTTGGGGGGGGGCAGGGGGGGTGTATCCTCAACTTCTAAAGTCACTTTCACTTTCTTAAAGTGGTTGTAAAGGCTGAAGGCTTTTCATGCATTCTAAGGTAAAAACAAATCTTCTGTGTGCTGCCAACCCCCCAAATACTCACGTGTGCCCCCTCTGATCCAGTGATGTACATGGGAGTCTCGGCTTTACCGGGTCTCTCTCTCTCCTCAATCACAGCCAGTGAGCCAATGAGGGGAAAGCAGGGCCGAGCCGCAGCGGTATGTGTTTATGAACTCGGAGCGATGCTCAAGAGCGAGCATGCACCAGTGCCCCCATAGCAAGCAGCTTGCTATGGGGGCACTGGTCGCGGGGGACCAGAGATAAGTATTGGGACTGCTATGTGCAAAACCCTTGGTTGCAACTAGCATATGCCATTTCTATAGCTCCGCAGGAGGATTTCCCCCATCAACACAGATTGTGTTGATGGGGGAAATCGCATAATCTATGGGCCTGCCTTTAGAGTTCAGTAATAAAAGGTAGAGAGTCAATTTAGTCTAACACCCACATTATTTTTCTCCCCACTATGCACCAAAAACTGCAATAAAAAGTAAAAAAAAACGGAATGGTTTAATATATACAACTGCTTGCATCCTCAAAGAAATGGTGTCTGCAGTGCAGAATATAAGCTTTGAGACCACAGTGCCTGTTCATGTAGATGGTTTCCTAGCAGGACAAGGCGAATGCGTATTGGCTTGTGAAAAAAAAAAGTTCCTAAGTTCAAACCAGGTGTTGTGGATGCTCTCTAAACCCAAAATGTATTCAAGCTAAGCCTTGCATGCCTTTTTATCCATAGATGTCTCAATACAGATTTGTTTGTTTTTTTTTCTCCATCCAGCATGCAATAAATGGGAGCTGTGGGAAAGGAGCGCCATATACGGTAGAACCGTATCTGCTATGGGCTACATTGCTCTAGTTCTCAAACTGTAGGAAATGCTCAACTCCATTCCAACCTCTCTTGGTGATGTCCCAACAATCATTGCTCATTCACTGCCATAATTTTGTGTCCTTCACAGATTCATGTACAATGTCATGACAAATCGGCAGATGGTATACTAATCTACTCCAGTGTTTGGGGACTTTTACAAGCCTTAGCTGGAGATATCTGCAGGACTTGAATTGTACATGGTTTGTCCATGTTTTGCGTACCCCAGCAGAGTAAAGGTGTGTGTTTAGATTTTCTAATTGCAATTTTATTGCCCTGCTGATGGGGAAAAAAAGCAAGAGTGCCGCCATGGTTTACCAAGCACTTCACTGATTGTTCATGACTTGGCAAGTACTGAAGATAAACCTATCCTTTTAAAAAAATGAGGCTAATTTTTGTCAGCCTGTATGTTTCTCTCAGTACAGATTTCCTTAAAACGCAGCAGTTGTGTGGGTAACATTGGCTTCTCCATTGCCTTTCTGTAAAATGGCCGTGTCTGTCTTTACCAGTTCTGAGGCCAGTAGTAGTTTCAAAAGCAAATGAATGTTGGAGAAAGAAAGGTCAGAATTCCTCATCTCTATTCCTTTTCTAGGTCAGTGAGTATTGGAACCAAAGCACCAGAATAACATCCAAGCAAATACCCTTTTTAGGAAGAAAGGTTGGCGATGGCTGCCAAAATATTTTTTAGGAACGAAAACCCATTTTACATACAAAATATTATACTTTGAAAATGTTCCCAAAGTGTTTAGTATTGTTTAGTATTGCTGTTCTGGCCCTATGCAGCAACCATACTGATAACTGTTATGCCCCGTACACACGGTCGGACTTTGTTCGGACATTCCGACAACAAAATCCTAGGATTTTTTCAGACGGATGTTGGCTCAAACTTGTCTTGCATACACACGGTCACACAAAGTTGTCGGAAAATCCGATCGTTCTAAACGCGGTGACGTAAAACACGTACGTCGGGACTGTAAACGGGGTAGTGGCCAATAGCTTTCATCCCTTTATTTATTCTGAGCATGCGTGGCACTTTGTCTGTCGGATTTGTGTACACACGATCGGAATTTCCGACAACGGATTTTGTTGTCGGAAAATTTTATATCCTGCTCTCAAACTTTGTGGGTCGGAAAATCCGATGGAAAATGTGTGATGGAGCCTACACACGGTCGGAATTTCCGACAACAAGGTCCTATCACACATTTTCAGTCGGAAAATCCGACTGTGTGTACGGGGCATTAGAGGTGCACTGCCATAGATTTGCACAAAAATGTGAAATGAACCACATGTAGCTAATCTAATACAGAGTGCAGTATCGATTGGTCCATGTTTTACCAACTAAAAACAGAACAGGGTAGTGCAGCCTTTTTTAACCAGGGTGCCTTGGCAAAATGCCAAAAAATGTATCAAATTGTATACAAGTCAGCAGGTGGATAAAGCCTGTCTTTTAGTTACACAAAGCCACGGGTTTTCATTATGCACCATTACGACTTTCTAGACACTGGCATCTTTACAACCAATGATGTCAACAGTTGAGAAGGAGGATGTCTGCCTCCACTGCATCCTTGTTTGACCCTCCTCTGCCTCTTTCTGAGCACTGGGGTCACATTAGCTGATTGATGGAGAGAAATTTAGGAAGAAGAAAAACCTTGGATTACTAGTCAGAGCCAGTGTGCAAAAAGTGTATTTGCAACCTTTTGAAGCTGGGTGTCCTATGTGTAAATGTTGCTGCATTTGGGAAAACTATTAGAATAGATTTTTATATTTTTAGAATGGAGTGCCTCGAGACTGTCTGCCTATAATTTTAAAGGGTGCCTTGAATGAAAGCTTGAGAAACACTGGGTAAGGGTATAACGGAAATTGGGGTGGGGGTGTGGGGAGCTAGCAGGAAAAGGATATAGGCATTAATGACATTTGGAATTGTAGGCTCTTTTGATTAGTTAACTTAAAGCAATGTTGGCGTTTTAAAGTGGTTGTAAACTCTCCCCCACAACTTGGTCCCATGTAAATCGGCATAAAAAACCCTAACGAACACTGCTTGTAGATATCTCCTTACTTGCTTAGTATTGTTATCCTTTTTGTTCTTTAGAATGACGTCACTAAGCATGCCCATATCTCCCCTGATTTACGGCACACTCTGTGTGCTTGTCTGTCTATTATCAGGACTTCCTACTGCACAACACTGAAATCCCACGAGACTGCATAATCACGCAGAGCTTCCTACTACACCCCATGTGGCCATGTCCTGGCCATCAGACAGCATTACTGCAGTCTTATCAGCTGAAGCTGATAAGACTGGCATTGGTAAACACTAGATAATCGGCACAAGTAAATACTATGAAATAAAACAAGTCAGCTATGAGCAGGGAAGCAGGGTTGCCATAGAAAGTTGGATTGAGGAGGAGGCTTGGTTAACAGTACAGGAAGTGCTCAATGTAAGGGCGGAAATGCACTCTACTGTGGACTCAAAAAACAATACTTAAGATGGTGCTGCCTTACCCCTGGAAACAAGTTTTTTAGAGTTTCTTTAAACTGTAAGTAATATGCGATTTGGGCTGGATTACAGTAGTTATAGTTTTATAATTACTTATTATAATGGACTAAATGAAAAGAAGCATCAGAGTGGGAGAGTTTACTTCCTCTTTAACTTCAGTATATGTTTGACAGTGTAGCAATTCAACAGTTTTGTAAGCAACTCTAATAGCATTTGGTGTAGGTATTGTTTGTCATTTATTCTTTCTTTCATAAGACATTATGTTCCATTCTTATTATCAATTTGTCTTTTGTTGCGTTGTATCTTCCATATTTTTTTTTCTTTTTGTACAAAAGGGATGGGTGGTGTGTGTGTGTGTGTGTTTGTTTTTTTACAGGCCAGTGTGATTTTGGTGCAATGGAAAAGGATAGTCTGAGGGTCAGGGTTCAAGGAGGAGCCTGTGATGCTGGTATGTTTCCAAAAACTCGATTAGGTGCAGGACTACCAGATGTGTAGGAAAGATCCAGTTTCACAGTCAGTCCACATTCATGGCAACATATATTGGGGTGTCCAAATTAAGTGCAGGGACTCAAAACCATCTGCATCAAACCTTTTTTTTTTTTTTTTTTTAATTTTAGACAATTTTTGTGCTCTGAAGGAGACCTTTCACCTTTTTTCTAATTTAATGCTTATTGCCCATGCTCAACTGTGAAAACTCACTATAATCACAACACATACATTTGCATGTGGTCGTGATCTATTGAACACATTTGGAACTTTGTGCTACTATTGGCCATTAGTTCCTGCTGTATGTTACACCCATTATTCAAATTTTTTTTTTTTTTTTTCCTTTTTTTTTATTGGGTTTCAAGTTTGAATACAAAACAGAGCCTATTGGGCATACCTAGGCTCGGTCCACATACATCACAAGGAAACAAGGTTTTATTTTTTATATTGTTTAACCTCCTTAGCGGTAATCCTGAGTGTGGCTCAGGGTGAATTTTTAGTACCAAAAGCGGTAACCCTGAGCCACACTCAGGATGGCAGGATCCAGGCAAAGTTACTTACCTTGTCCCCAGGGTCCTGCAATGTTTCCCCACTGTGTGTGCGAGCTGTGTCCTCCCCCGGATCTATCACAGTGCCGAGCTCCGTTCCCTGCAAGCATTGCGACGCACGGGGACAGAGAACGGCAGCAAATTCAAAAAGTAATAAACACAAAACACATACAGTACACTGTAATCTTACAGATTACATTACTGTATCAATTAATTTCACATCCCTTTTTGTCCAGTGCCCTGCATGCAGTTTTATATTATAAATACTGTTCTTTCTGCCTGGAAACTGGGGATTGTCCATAGCAACCAAAAAGTGTCCCTTTTACATCAAAAGCGGTTTAAGACCAGCTAGAAAACAGTGATAATAAATTAGAACTAGAAAAGGTACAATTTCTGGGGAAATTGTGAAAGTGTTCTTGCCTCTACAACTGGAGTGGGCGGAGTAACTGGGTGGGATGGAGTGGCTTGAGTAAGTGTGAAAAGTGTTAAAAAGCTTAATATTTTAAAAAGTATAAATAGTAGTAAAAAAGTTCCATCATTCGCTGAAAGAGCTGAACATTTTTTTCAAAAGTAATTTTTTTTTTCAAAAATTTTTTTTATTCAAAAATGAATTTTTTTTCTTCAAAAATGAATTTTTTTATTTCAAAAATAATTTTTTTTTTCGAAATTATTATTTTTTTTAAAGTAATTTTTTTTTCAAAAATAATTTTTTTTTTTCAAAAATATTTTTTTTTTTACATGGGGCGGTCATAATGTTTTGGCTGATCATGGGGTGGTCATAATGTTTTGGCTGATCATGGGGTTGTCAGCTTTTGTCACTTCCCACTCTAGTTTTGAACATTTCGCCATTCATTCCTATGGGACCAATTTCGCCGCAAAAACGTCATTTCGTGGACCATTCGGCAAAACATTCCACAAAGTAATAACACACCAATCGGGAACAATCCGCTCGTTTCGGTATATTATTTGTCTCTGTAGTGTGAAAACTGTGGGAGGAGTCTACAAGCATTATCAAGTCTAGCAGATGAAGTCACATGCATTTGGAGTGTCTCAGCATCTTGTGTTTACAACCACTGTTTCCTAGCAACGCTCATGCCCTGTTTATGCTTCCCAAATACTGCTTCATCAAAACTGCCCCATCAGAATTACCCCATCAAAACTGCCCCATCATATTCCTCTATTATAAATCAGTGCATGGTGTGTCTGTCCCCTCCCCCGGGCTCTGTAATCAGCTGAGATGCTCCAGCCACCTTCCCCCCTGTGTATAACAGAAGCTTTGGTAACTATGGCAACAAAACAAACACTAACAGTACACTCTGATTAATGGCTAAAATTTCCTGAAATTACCTCTAAACAAATGGCCGTATTTTAAAAACTATACATCCTACAGCGAAGATCTTTATATTGTGAGAATCACAAGACCCAGACCTAGATTTTGATATATAGTATGTCTCTGAAATATTAAAAATGAAGGCACAGTCGCAGTTTAGAAATTGCCCTTCAAATTTGGAGGGGGCTAGAGTGTAGTTTCAATGAATGTCAATGGACGGCGTGAGTTGCAAACAAATGGTCATATTGTGAAAACTATCAGGACTATGGCTTAGCCGTGGACATGTTTAGTGGCAGCAGGGATAGCTGAACGTTTTGATATAAGATTTGTGTAGGTGGGCTTGAAAATGAGGGAGTGGCGGCAGTTTAGAAATCATGTTCTGATTTTCCAGCTTTTGTCATCTCCCACTCTAGTTTCCCCATTCATTCCTATGGGACCAATTTCGCCGCAAAAACGACGATATTTCGTGAACCATTCGGCGAAACGTTCCACAAAGTAATAGCACACCATTCGGGAACAATCCGCACGTTTCGGTATATTACTTGTCTATGTAGTGTAAAAACTGTGGGAGGAGTTAGGGTGGTAAATTTGGCTATAATAATAAGAACTAGAAAATGCATTTCCTGGGGAAAATGCGTGGGAATGCTGAATTGCTAAAACGGCCCCCAGCAAAATTGCCCCCATCATATTGCCATCAAAACTGTCCCATCATATTGCCACCATCAAAACTGCCCCATCAGAATTGCCCCATCAAAACTGCACCATCATATTGCCACCATCAAAACTGCCCCATCAAAAAATATTTTTTTTTTTTCAAAAATTATTTTTTTTTTCAAAAATATTTTTTTTTTCAAAAAAATTATTTTTTTCAAAAATTTTTTTTTTTTTTTCAAAAATAATTTTTTTTTCAATTTTTTTTTTTTTCAAAAATGATTTTTTTTTTTTTCAAAAATTTTTTTTCAATTTTTTTTTTTTTCAAAAATGATTTTTTTTTTTTTTCAAAAATAATTTTTTTTTTTTTCAAAAATAATTGCTGAATAGCTAAATTGCTAAAATGACCGCCATCAAAACTGCCCCATCAGAATTGCCACCATCAAAACTGCCCCATCATATTCCTCTATTATAATCAGTACATGGTGTGTCTGTCCCCTCCCCCCGGGCTCTGTAATTTAAAGCTGAGATGCTCCAGCCACCTCCCCCCCCTCTGTGTATAACAGAAGCTTTGGTAACCATGGCAACAAAACACACACAGTACACTCTGATTAATGGCTAAAATTTCCTGAAATGACCTCTAAACAAAAAGCTTTTTCTCAAAAACTGTAAAAGATATCAAACTGAAAAGATATAGCCAGATAGCTGAATATTTTGTGAACATTTTAAAGTTTGTTTGGTGTCTCTAGGTGAAAGTATGAAGGAGCTGAAACTTTTGGGAGCGGAAGAAAAATTTAAGGATTTCAAGCATGCTCCCATTGACTTCAATGTTAAAAAAAAGTGATAAAAAGCTTAATATTTTAAAAAGTATAAATGGTAGAAAAAAAGTTGAAAAAGAGCACACCTCAGCTAAAAGAGACGAACATTTTGATAGTTGAATGGTTTTAATAGCTGAAAGTATGCAGAAGTTACGCATTACCGAAAAACGTACGGAATAAAATTAAAATTATTAAAAATAACTAGAAAATGCATTTCCTGGGGAAAATGCGTGGGAATGCTGAATTGCTAAAACGGCCCCCAGCAAAATTGCCCCCATCATATTGCCATCAAAACTGTCCCATCATATTGCCACCATCAAAACTGCCCCATCAGAATTGCCCCATCAAAACTGCACCATCATATTGCCACCATCAAAACTGCCCCATCAGAATTGCCCTATCAAAACAGCCCCATCATATTGCCACCATCAAAACTGCCCCATCAGAATTACCCCATCAAAACTGCCCCATCATATTCCTCTATTATAAATCAGTACATGGTGTGTCTGTCCCCCTCCCCCGGGCTCTGTAATCAGCTGAGATGCTCCAGCCACCTCCCCCCCCCTGTGTATAACAGAAGCTTTGGTAACCATGGCAACAAAACAAACAGTACACTCTGATTAATGGCTAAAATTTCCTGAAATGACCTCTAAACAAATGGCCGTATTTTAAAAACTATACATCCTACAGCGAAGATCTTTATGTTGTGAGAATCACAAGACCCAGACCTAGATTTTGATACATAGTATGTCTCTGAAATATTAAAATTGAAGGCACGGTCGCAGTTTAGAAATTGCCCTTCAAATTTGAAGGGGCTAGAGTGTAGTTTCAATGAATGTCAATGGACGGTGTGAGTTGCAAACAAATGGTCATATTGTGAAAACTATCAGGACTATGGCTTAGCCGTGGACATGTTTAGTGGCAGCAGGGATAGCTGAACGTTTTGATATAAGATTTATGTAGGTGGGCTTGAAAATGAGGGAGTGGCGGCAGTTTAGAAATCATGTTCTGATTTTTCAGCTTTTGTCCCCTCCCCTGGGCTCTAATCAGAGCTGAGATGCTCCAGCCACCTCCCCCCCTGTGTATAACAGAAGCTTTGGTAACCATGGCAACAAAACACACACAGTACACTCTGATTAATGGCTAAAATTTCTTGAAATGACCTCTAAACAAAAAGCTTTTTCTCAAAAACTGTAAAAGATATAAAACTGAAAAGCTATAGCCAGATAGCTGAATATTTTGTGAACATTTTAAAGTTTGTTTGGTGTCTCTAGGTGAAAGTATGAAGGAGCTGAAACTTTTGGGAGCGGAAGAAAAATTTAAGGATTTCAAGCATGCTCCCATTGACTTCAATGTTAAAAAAAAGTGATAAAAAGCTTAATATTTTAAAAAGTATAAATGGTAGAAAAAAAGTTGAAAAAGAGCACACCTCAGCTAAAAGAGACGAACATTTTGATAGTTGAATGGTTTTAATAGCTGAAAGTATGCAGAAGTTACGCATTACCGAAAAACGTACGGAATAAAATTAAAATTATTAAAAATAATAAATAAAAAAACGAATAACAATAGTGGGACTGCTAAAGCATTCCCACTAATAATATATATGTGAGATAACAGTAAGTGGTCTTGCTATGCAAGAACACTTAATAATATATATGTGAGATAACAATAAGTGGTCTTGCTATGCAAGAACACTTAATCACTTGCAGAATTGAGCGATAGCAATTCGTGGGGAAATCCGTCATCAAACACTGAAAGTAATGACAGCGACAATTCTGCAACTGAGCAAATTTCAGTGTTTTTGATTACATTATTGAATAATTTTTATTATAATATTATTTATAGTTTATAATTTATGATTTTGTGTTTAAAACTTTATCATACCTGGGATGTTTACAAGACACTTGTTTGGAAAGATTTAAGTGTGTTATTCCTAAGAATTATAGGCCTACAATGTAAAATGCCAAATTTCCATGCAAAACATTGTACCGCTTTGAGCATCAAAAATCTGAAATCGCACCGCCAGGGAGGTTAACAGTAGTGCCGCTGTTGGCACTAGAACAAGACTGCACGCTCCAGTAACTTCTGAGATCGTTAGTATATTGTAGGTATCAGCTACTCAGCAGTAGCATTAAGCCACATTTAACAAAGATAGAATTCACAATTCTTAGACGCGTGGATTCAACTAAGTTTGGAAGGTAATCCACTAATTAGGAGATTCAGGGTCAGTAATAGTAGACAGGTCCTCTACCCAAATGTCCCAAACCTTGTGGAATTTTTTAGGGCATCTTCTCGCTAAATAGGTGGCCTTGTACAGTGGTAAATTGACATATTGTTTTGCAACTGCGGAGCAATCGCAGACTATGAATGCTACAGCTAAATTCATCCATTTGCACCAAGTCCAGCCTTTTAAAGCAGATCTTCACCCATATTCTCAGCTTATGCTTTTCATCATGACCAGCTACAGTACAATAATTTAAGGTAAGTTCAAGTAAGGACTGTAATTACAATATTGACCATGTTCAAATTTAAATACAGCGATTTGTAAGAATTACAGGATGTGTTTTGTTGAATTTTGAGTAGGAGACTGTAGCTCCACTTTAAAAGCCCAATTAGTGTGTCAAAACTTTCCTCTTCTGGTTTTTAGTTTTTGTTCCAGACCCAAATAGTCTTGTATAAAACTCCTACTGTGGTGACTTGCTCAAACTTTAAATTGGGAGCTACAATGGTGAAACCGTGCCAGCAGCATATAATTGGAGTGTGATGTAATCTCTGAAAACTTGTAGTTTCATCTGTTAAAGTATAATGAAGCACCACATCCAGAGCCTAATTGCTCAGTCTGATTGCTTAATCGTTCAGACAAGCATGTCATTGCGTAACTGTTGTGCAGCACACTCTGTGGCATGGAGAAATTAGCACAGTTCGGCAGACAAATCTTACCCACCATGATAATCGATTTTGCTGTAAAAATATTTCATTGAAATGTCTTCTGTTGGTATAAAACAATTTTGTAACCTGCTGGCTTATGATTAGTGTTTGATCAATTCAGTCACTCCAGTGATTTTTCTTGCCACTTTAGTCGCTTTGGGTAAACTGACATTTATTTTACTCAAAGGAAAAATCCACACTAGAGAGTAATCGCCATCACGTAGGGTATATGTAATTAAAGACTACACAGAAAAATGACAATGCATACCGAGGATAACGTTTACCTGTCCATGACCTTAGTCATTGTAGAACACTACTGTGGAAAGTCACAATAGCTTGTAATCTTTTTGTTTTGGGGAACACTTCCTCCCAAGTCTCTGAATGTACAGTACTGATGTTCTCAACTTCTGTTGTAGGCAAAGATGTCTTTTATTTTAAATAAAATACCCAGTGCACATCCATTATCCAGGGACATAACATAACCCAGTTGCTTTACAAATCAGAATAAGGGTTAGGAAAGAAGTGTAGGTTTTTGTTTATATGATGTCTTTGTCTTGCCTATAGAAAGGGGTCATGCAAGACTTCAATGTGTCCTCTCGTTTGGAAACTGTGAGCTGGAATGAAACGCGTAGTAGGGTCATTTGTGGCAGTGTTATATTGTATATCTCAGGATACAACTTCTCGTGTGCACACACACATGTTGGTTGATCAGAGTCTTAAGAGATGCCTACACAGACTGGATAGAGCAAAAAAAATGGGTGACTGACAAAGCAGTGAGATTAGACAGCAAGAGAGTAGTCTGAACTAAGACAGTGGGGTTCATTTACTGAAGGCACTTGGGCTGTTCACTTTGCAAGGGAGATCCATTTTGAAAAGAAATCTTTCCCAGAAATTAGTGAATATGTGAAATTTCACTTGGCAAAGACTACCCAATCGCGTTCCAAGAAAAAAAAAAAAAAAAACGTATTGCTTGCACATGATTGGACAATGGAAGTCAGCAGAGCTTCACCTAATTCACAAAGTTTGGGAGAATAGTCACTAGCAAAGTGAACAGTCTTTTTGCCTCCAGTTAACCACTTGGCAACCACCTGCCAGCAATGTCCAGCGGATGGGCGGCCACTGTAGGCGAAGCGACATACCCGGTTTTGGGTGCGTGCATGCGCAACCCCCCCCCCCCCCCCGACCGGCACCCGCTGTGAATTTACAAAGTGGGAGCTGCACAGTGGGAGTCTGTCAGTAAGTTCCAGCCAATAATTCACAGCTAACACCTGCTGATCGGCTGTGTAAGATCACAGCCTAGAGCTCTGTGTTAAACAACACAGAGCTCTGTACAGAGGGAGCTATTTGTCAGTTTCTCATCCCTGCGAAGGAATGAGAAACTGAAATCTCTTAGTAAAAGCAGCACACTGTACACATAGTTAGGCACATATTTAACCCCTTGATTTACCTAGATGTTAACCCCTTCCCAGCCAGTATCATTAGTACAGTGTATATAGTATTCTCACTGATCGCTGTATTAATGTCAGTGGCAGTTAGTTCCCCCCAGCATCAGTTAATGTCAGATTATCCGCCGCACTATCCCGGTCCCATTATAAGTTGCTGTTTTCCGCCATTAGTAGTATAAAATAAATACAAATTCATGTATGTGTGTGTGTGTGTGTGTGTGTGTGTGTATGTGTATATATATATATATAAATATTTTTTTTTTTTTTTTTTATATACCATAGTTTTATATGGTATTGTGCTATAACTTTCACGCAAACCAATCCATATATACTTATTGTGATGTTATTTTTTTAGTTTTTTTTGGGGGGATGTGTTTTTATATTGCAAAAAATAAAAAAACCCAGGGCGATCAAAAGAAACCAGGCTGTATTTGTGGGGGGGGGGGGGGGGGGATGATATAAATTTTGTTTGAGTACTGCGTTGCAGGACTAGTCAATCGCCAAGTTAAAGTAGCCCAGTGCCGAATAGCAAAAAAAATGGCCAGGTCATGAAGGGGTTAAAATCTTCCGAAGCTGAAGTGATTAACCTCAATTTCTCAGTGAAAAGCAAATGCTCACTAGAACAATTTTGGAACAAAAACAAACCCACTTGTAGGCAGTGAGAGCACTTCACTTGACTTTACTTCTCTAAGTGGAGGACCTTCCCTTACAGAATGAGCCTGACTACTTTTCACTGGTGGTTTGAAGTAGCCATACTTCCCTACTATTAAATGAAAAAAATGGGCACAATGACGGGCAAAGTGAGCGTGGATCCATAGAAATGAATATTGGGATCGTTTATAAAAGATCTATATATAATTGTGTGATACAGTTCCCATGTTGCTAAGTGTATTCTAACCATAAATATATATATATATATTTTATTACATGCACACAAGTATAGATAACATTTGTGCAGCTGCAACTAGCAATATGTTTAAGGCATAACAAGAGTCAAAAACCATATTTCTCCATTTTCATGAAGATCAGGTTACTATAACCCAGCACAGAGTTCCCCCTTACATCAGAGTGTGCAGGATTCCCCCTTAAAGTGCAAGGGGAAATTCTGATGTAAGGGGGAATGTTGCAGACATTGGTGTAAGGGGGAACTCTGGTGACAAGATCACCTTATATCAGAGTCTACTGCATTCCCCTTTACTTCAGAGTTCCCGTTTATGTCATTCTCCACAGAGTTCCAACTTGCATTTAAAATGGAAACTCTAATGTGGGGGGGACTTTGGTCACCATAGAGCACCTTCCGCAGAGTGAATGTACTAAGGTAAGGTGGTGGTGGGGGGGGGGGGGGGTACTGATAGGTACTGATATAAGGGGTAACCTTTTATATCCGTGCCCCTTTTTTCTTACTGTATTCACTGCCCCTTACATCAGTGATTTTCCCCCTCAGACTGGCCTTGCTACGCTGTCACTGACCACCACTCAGGTGCCGCAGACATACTACAGGAGATGGTAAGAAACTGCATACATGATACAGGAGATGTTCAGAGAGTGTGCAGACATGGTACAGGAGATGGTCAGAGACTGCAGACATGGTACAGGAGATGGTCAGAGACTGCAGACATGGTACAGGAGATGGTCAGAGACTGCAGACATGGTACAGGAGATGGTCGGGGAGTGTGTGGACATAATTGGGCTTAATTTGCACCCGGGTCACATGTGAATCACACAGAACGCACAGCGCGTTCCTGTGTTTTCATAGTGTGAACCTGCCCTGTGACCTGGAACCCATATTTTGCTCCACTAACTTGCCTGGAGGGGGGGGCACTAGTATGGGCACCTGGAGCAATTTTCCACATCTTTTGTGGGGTGCCAAGGGCCACCCCCTCTGTGGCAGACAGCATCTCTTTAATATTGAGGGGGAGAGGATATGTGCTAAGGGGGGTGGATTTCATATCCAAGCCCCCTTGTTGCACAGGTCCAAAAGTGCCTAGAACATATAGAACATAGAACTCTAGAACATATCCCCTCCCCAAAATTACTCAAAGTGAGCTGTAGGCTAGTTCCCCCCCCCCCCTCCTCACCCTCTTGTTCATGCCCCCCACCTCTGAAAGACTCACTTTGGCTTCCATCAGACAGTTGATCTCAGTCCAGCAGCGTAGTGAGCCTCCTCCTCCCCCTCTGTGTACACAGGAAAACATCACAGCAGGAAGAGGGGTGGGTTCATTTCACCCCACAGCACTCTGCACTGTGTATGTGTCCGGCAGCTGGGGACAGCGGGGAGAGATGTCGGCTCTGCCATAAAAAGTGGAGCTCGCGGACGGCGTGCAGGAACGAAGATACCCCGCACAAGCTGCGGGCATTCAATGACTCTGATTCGCCGGAAAGTTAAGGTATGGACAAAGTAGGCGGCCGCGGGGCCCCTGGGAGTGCGAGTCCTTAGGCGACCGCCTAATTTGCCTAATTAGAGAGCCGCCTCGTATGGGTACCGACCTGCCCCTCTTGCCTCAGATGATCTGATGACCGCTTTGAAAGAGATGGCTGATTCATAGGTGCAGCTTACTATGTGTACTTTGTCCCATAGAGAACAAAACGCTAACATAAAAGGTTTATCCCCAAAAGTCTGACTGCACACTTACAGCTGTCCTTGTACTGCAAAACACTCTGACATTACTCTACCATAACGAAAATCTGACATACACATTAACCTCACAAAACTTAGAAAAGCGTATGCAATTAAAGTTTTTATTTTATCTCAGACTGCCTAAAAGAAGAAGTTCATTAAATGCTTGATGGACTACTTGCAACAGGCAACTGTTGAGACGATAAGCGTTGGCATATTCTCCATGTGTGCGGTGTAGCTCCAAGGGGGGGCCCATTTAGGGTTACCACCTTTTCTTCAAGTCAAACCCGAAAACTTTAGCAGCGCATGGCAATTTTTTTTATAGTATAAACAAGTGTTTCTCAACCTTTTTCCAGTCGGGGCACCCTTAAAAAGTATTTTCAGTCTTGAGGCACCCCAGTCCAAGGCTTAGTTCACGTTACTGTGTGTCGCGGAACATGCACAAAATCACACTCGTTCCTGACACACAGACAAATGCTCTGCTCTTTAGGGGTGCCATTAATTCTTAATGGTACCTCACATATTGGAAAATGTGGGGTGCTTTTGGTGCAGTGCAATTTAAAAAAAAAAAAAAGTCGGGGATTTCCTTCCCTGAATTTTTATGGTTAGGGAAGCCCATTGAAATGAATGGGTTGCACTACACGCAGCATGCAGCAACACAGATGTGAACCAAGGGCTTGTTCACATGTCGGGTTGGAGGGGTGGTAAAAGCACATGGTTAAGCTGTTTTTACCACCCCCAAATTCTTCCCCTTTAGCTGCAGAGACAACAGCTGGGGGTGTACACATGTTGTGGCTGCAGCTGGAGGTATACCCAGGGTGAATGGGGCTGAACTGCAACTACCCTGCAACTGTGTACATTGCACGGTTGCGGTGTAGTGATGCTGCATTAAAACAGGTGGTGAGGAGGCAACATAATGCCTCTTTACCGCCTGTCAAATGCCTCTGAAAAGCGATCTGTGCATAGGTTGCTTTTCAGAGGAGAAGCAGTCCTTGCTGCTATCACAAACAAGACCTACAAAAGCAGTTCTAATGGTACAGGAATGGGGGGGTGTCAGGATTAAAAGTAACATACACACACACACACATATATACAGACACATACACGTGCACACACGCATACAGACACATACATACAGACACTTGTACATACGCACATGCAGACACATGCACACACATGCACACACATACAGACACACACATACAGACACACACACACACATGCACACACATACAGACACACATGTACAAACACACATACAGACACACACACACACACATACAGACAGACACATGCACACACACATACAGAGACATGCACGCACACACACACACACACACACATACAGACACATGCACACATACACACATGCGCACACACACACACATGAACAAACACACATACAGACGTACACACACACATACAGACACATAAACACACATACAGACGTACACACACACATACAGACACTCACATGCTCACGCACATACAGACACATGCACACACACATACAGACACATGCGCACACACACATACAGACACATGCGCACAGACACATGCGCACACACACATACAGACACATGCGCACACACACATACAGACACATGCGCACACACACATACAGACACATGCGCACACACACACATACAGACACATGCGCACACACACACATACAGACACATGCGCACACACACACATACAGACACATGCGCACACACACACATACAGACACATGCGCACACACACACATACAGACACATGCGCACACACACCACATACAGACACATGCGCACACGCACACATACAGACACATGCGCACACGCACACATACAGACACATGCACACATACAGACACATGCACACATGTACAAACACACATACAGACACATGTACACACATACACACACACACACACACACACACACACAGACAGTCAGACACTCACATGCGCACACACAGACACAGACACATGTATAAAGCCCTTTTAAAACGAATCTAGCTTCTAGCACAGTACCTTTCCAGTTTCCTCATTCAGCCGGGTACTGCACTGTAGGGGGAAGCAGAGAGCAGAGCACACTCCCCTGCACTTTACTTTCACTTTGCTGAGGTTGACGGAGCTTCTCACAGTGCCGATGTACAGTTCGGCGGGGAAACGGGAGATCGGGCTCATCTGACAGCCCTTCTCTCCCCTGATCCCGCGGCACACCTGAGAACCTCTGACGGCACACCAGTGTGCCGCGGCACACTGGTTGAGAAAGGCTGGTATAAACTATACATATATTTTGCAATAAATAACATTTCTAATCATATGAAGTTAATCACGAGTCCCCCTTTACATCAGAGTCCACAGATTTCCCCTTTTACATCTGAATCCGCAGAGTTCCCTTACATTGTCAGGGGGGGACTCTGCAGACTCTGATGTAAGATGAACTGTGGGCACTCTAACATAAGAGAAGCTCTGGGAACCCTGATGTAAGGGGGTACACTGAGCACTCTGATGTATGGAGAGGACCGCGGGAACACTGTGGCGTCTGGTGTAAAGGGGAACTCTGATGTAAGGAGTGCTCTGACAACCCTGATTTACCTTAGTGTACTCACTCAGAGGCAGGAGAGAGAAGGGGGGAGACTTCAGTCACAGACAGAGATGGATGGTGAGCTCACTCACCCCTTGGCAGTCAGCACCTCTCATCCAGATGTATCTGAGGCTGCTGGACTTCAAATTTCCGGCCCCCACTTTCCTTTCCTGAGGCACAGTGCTGGGCAGACCCAGAGGGGTAGGGATGGGTGGAAGAGGAGCAGATCGAACCCTCTCTCCTCTCCCATCTCTGTGGGGGGATTTGTTAGTGCTGGCTTTGGGCAGTGTGAAAGAGTGTAACAGACACTCTCAGTTTAGACAACGTGAGCTAGCAACCCTGCTGGGAGGCCATAGTCCAGTCTGAATAATGTGTCTGGGTTTCAGGCAGTTTGAAACCCAGACACATTCCAAACCCGAACTGTCCAGGTGACTCCCGGACAGGTGGCAACCCTAGGCCCATTGTGCCCTCACACCTTGCACCACAAGTGTAGGGAACTCCATTCAGTTTCCCTTCCATATAAGGCTGGGAAAAGTGGTGGGCAGGAGGGGCAACTGCCCTGGGCACAGTGGAGCAAGGGGGCAGAGAATGGCCACAATGGCAATAAATCCATTATAAACCATGCATTAACAGTGGGGGAAAGGGAGCAGTTCCACATCTTGCTATCTGAACCTGTCCCAGTACTGCTTCCTTGTATTGGCTGCAGCTGTGATCTGTGTTTATGTAGTACTCTGGGTTTTGTGTCGTGTTTGTGTAGTACTCAGAGTCTGGCAAGGGAGTACTCTGTCACATACTACTGAC